>BSBM01000385.1:1467500-2135000 GCA_027924585.1 Larix kaempferi
TAAGGCACACAAACCCTTACGCAAAGAATAATAAACAAGTCTCCTCTTTACTCTTTTGTTATTGATCAAATTGAAGGTGTTGAACAATATTTCAAATATATGTATGACATAACTCCTAAGGTATGCATTTTTTTATGTGTATAAATCATTTTTTTTCTCTTTTTTTGTGATTCTAATATATAGGCCCTTAATATCCACTATTCAATATATTAGTTTATTTTTTCTTTTAGACTGTTAGGAGATATTCTCCTTACCACCATCACATACTTTACCTTGTATAGATCAAGAATTGTGTGTTGTTATGAAATATATAGGACTAGAGTATAACACAATTTATGCATGTCCTAGTGATCGTACTATATATCATGGACAACATGCAACAAATTTGGAATGCCCTGAATGTGGAATTAGTAGATATTGAAATGATCAAGTAAAAATTAAGGTTCCCCACAAATTTATTCACCATATCCCCATAATTCCACATTTCCAACGATTGTTCAGGTGCAAAAACACACCACAATTTATGGATTATCATGCATGGAATAGAAGTGAAGATGGTTTTATGAGAAATCGTTCAGATGGTTTTTCATTTAAGGACATCGAGGAAATATGGCCCATTTATAAAGAATAACCTTGTCATGTTAGACTTTCAATAGTTGTTGATGGTGTCAATCCGTTTGAAGAGATTAGATCCAATTACTCAGTATGGAATTATTTTGTTATAAACAATAGCATTCCTCCTTGGATGTAATAAAGATGGATCATGTAAAGTTGGCATAAATTATTCTTAGTATTTATTTTTAAGAATGTTAACCAATAATAATTCTTTTTTTTTGTTACACTTTTTTGTGTGTAAAAGGATTTAATTGTTTCTATTTTCAAATAAATATGTATGCACCAAGTTAGTGATATCTATATATATCTCTAACTTGAGAAATAGAAGGAAGACACCAATTCTAGATATTCAAATGTAGAAGAGTTTGAAAAATGATATTCTCAACCATCTAGTTTTAAAGAGAAAAAAAACATATTCGCCCAATTATTTATGAGGAGGAAAAGGACGAGAATAGGATTAGAAGAAGAAATCTTGAGGCTAAAAGGCACAAATGAAATAAAGGAAAAGATCGAAAGAAGGTTTGAGGAACCTAAGCGTCCTAATTATTTAATTATTGACTTTTTTAATGCAAATTTAAAGAAATATACTTATTTAAAGGATGAAGAGGACAAGTTAGGGAAATCTGGATGTGGAAGATAAGAGTGTAAGCAAGGAAAGATAGAAGAGAAATAAATTCAGAGAGAAGTAGCGCAAGAAGATGTGGATCTACATGGAATCCAACCGCCGAAATCTACACATAGTGGTGATGGTAGGATGTTCGAGGTTGTCCTTGATAAAGTCAATAGTGTGCTTATCTTTATAGGTCGAAAGGACAAGGACGATAAGAGAATTGTTTTTGGTAAAGTGAAGGATCTTAAGTAGGTAAGGAATTTATAACAAAATTGAGAAGAACAAGAATAATGAGAACATTCATATGTAGAGTTCAAGTAATTCATGGATATGTGTGTTGGATAAAATACAGACTTTCCATGTGCTTTAGAAAAATATCACAAGCATAGATGATGTAAGAGATGGTGTAAAAATTCCATGAAAAATATTTTGGCTAGGAGATACAAAAGGATGCATGAAGCATAAGGAAGATCCTTTCGGTTTTATGATTTTCTTCAAATTTATGCTCTCTTTGAGAATGAGAATGAAAGATAAGAGAAAAGTGGTATCCATGTTGAATCTTTAGATGAATTGTCAATAGAAGATGGATGTTGAATTTTCTATGCATATAGACATGAGGAGCTATAATTTCATAGAATGTGTTGAGAAAAAAAAGAGAATGATGATACTTGTGGTCAAAATGATAGATAGTAAAATTTGAGTGATTTGTAAAATCCATATGGAAATTCATTATCCATAGGAATATATGTGTTAAGGTCCTACCCTAACCTTCCTTATATTGGGTGTTAGTCATGCATTGTATACAACCATCTCTTTGGAATAAGGCTAACTACTTAGTATTAACAATCAATTTAAAAGGGGTCTCTCTATTAATTAATGCCCAGTAGGAAGTTGGTACTGATTAATTATTTGACCATGTCAAGTAGTTAGGGTTTTGGATCTTGGAAGCCTATTTAATGAGCTATGAGGCCATGGTTTTATTGAGAACTAATGTAATGGATACCTACTCAAGTGAAAGGTTTCCCAACCTTAAGGGGCACATGAACATTGTTCCCTGAATCTCTTCTCGTGATAAAAGACTCATTTCCAACAATAGCTATATTTAGATAATGTCGAATGTTTCTTATTGATCTACACTATAAAGTCTGGTTTGTTGCAACTTAAATCTTTATGTATCCTATGTTGTTTTAAGTTTTGAGGTTAAAGGGAACCACAAGTGGTATCATGGCCACTTTTCTGAGCCAACATGCCTATGATATTTTTAGATTTTTTGAAGACTAGAGATGTGTTCTAGTATCTTCAAATAATCACATAGATCTATCATTTAGTGGGAAAAAATCCAATTGGGGAAGCATACACATAGAACATACAAATGGTAATTAGTCATCTTGTACCCTTGGTAGGTACTATTGTTGGACAACATTGTAACCTCTGTTTGTACCCCTTCGAGTAGTACTACATAAGAAAATGCATGCACATAGAATCTCACTTCCACGTACCCTAGGGTATATGGGAAGTCCCCTAGATCACCTGGAATTAGTTGTATATCATCCAATCGGTCATCTTGTTGTTACAGTGGTACCAACAACAACACTTGGGAATATACTCTCACATACCTAGGTAGTTGGATATAATGACTAAGGGCATGATTGAGCCTCCTTAGTTAGAGCCCAGAGAGATTGGGTCGAGTACTACTGTTGGAACCTACAAGATTATTAGAGAGCTATAATACTAGAAAATCTATTATCCTCGGGATCCTGGAAACCCTCACCTCTGTAGCCTACCAATGCCATTTCCACCTCTTTGCATTCAAATGGAATTGAGACATTTTTTCCGAGTAGTACAATGCAGCAACCAACTTCTCTATGAGGTCGCAAGTGAAATTCATACATCTTTGAATCTAGAATGAATTTCAAAATTGTATTGGTGCAATAATATTCAAACAAGAGTAGAAGTCCATACAGAGTAAAAAAATAGTTTGCGGGTCCTAAAAAACCTTATATGTGACCCACCCCAACATAATCCTTTCATTGTGCTAATAATTTTCATATATATCTCCAACCCCTTTTGGTTGGTCCTAAAAACCCTTATTTGTGACCTACCACAATAGAATCCTACCTTGTGCTGATCATTTTGATATTCATCTCATACAATCCTTTTTGTGTGGAACAAACACTCGTACATTTTAGCTCCAATGGTAAACACCCGCAACTAGAGAAACCAATGAAACCAAAGAAACCATGGAAACTAGAGAAATCAATATGACACGGAGGTAGCAAACCCAAATCATCCCCCAAAAATCAAGCTACCTTGGACACCATCCATCCATACTTAGGTCATTCAAATAGTCCATTGACTAGATCAATAGTGATAGTGCGAATGCTTGGCAAGTGACTTCCAAGTGACTAATGCTATAGCTAAACATATAGGATTTGTTCTAAAACATGAGGATCCCACCTATGAATCATTCCGCACAAAAGAACCCTGATCTCACACTCTTTTTGTAGAAACAAAAACTCCTTTGAGGATAAAACTTCATGGCACCACTTTGCAATGATTGACATGTGAAAATTTGATGGTTATGGTACCTTAGGTTAGGCTACCCATATAGAATACTATTTTCCCTCCATGGCATTAATGATGATCTACAAAAGTTAAAATGAAAATCCCCTAGATAATAAAGTGGCTCCCTTAAACCAAATCCAAGACAGAAAGAGAACAAACAGAACCCTAAACTCCTAGATCAAGCATTCAGATATGAAAGTGGAGAGAAAAAGAAAATCTCTTACCTTTTAATTTGAATATTGTCCAAGCTACAACTCCAATCTTGATGTCCAAGAATTGAATATCTACAACATAAGATAAAAAAAAACCCTACAAAGACAAGTGCATCAACAATATCTAATACAACATATCAGATATCAATGAAAAGACAAGATATGGGAGAATAAGCTAAGTTATATTAATACGAAAGCCATGAAAGTTTGTACATCAAAAATGTGTTATACCTAACATTGTTGCAGCATGATCGTCCTCCAATCTATCCTTCAATATCCTTACAAGATTCTTGGAATCATAGGTTTGATGCCTCCAAGATCAACAACCTTAGCTCATGGATGGCCTTCTTCTAATATGATTTGGGAGGCCAACCACTAAGAGGATATCATGGATCTAAGTGAGGAAAATGTGGATCAAGGATCTCAATCATGCCAAGGAGGGAATGTGAGAGAGGATTTGAAGGGGGACCTCATCCCATGATCCTCGAGATCCAAGATCTAAGGAAAATGGCTATTCATGGATTTTCGAACCCTTATAACTGAGAAAAGTGTGAAAATGTTGTATTTTCATGCCCTGCACCACTAGCAGGGCACAAAAATATATCTAGGAGGTGGATAAATGGGTTAGGTGAAGTGTTTTTTCGACCTTTTAGTTGGTGGATTGGCTTCCAACATGATAAAAAAGGGTCTAACACCCCTACGAGGAAAAAATATCACGTTTCTCATGGTGATACGACATGAAGAATCTCGGTAGCACACAAAGTGTCAATTTGAGGTATAGCAGTGGCATTGGTACCAGAAATATTATAAATGGTATGTCCCTTGGAGCCAATTTGTGAATATCCTTTAGGAGAATTTTGACTTTGACACTCACTACTGGGTAATATGGCCAAATTACGCCAAACTGGCATTTTTTTTGGACTATATTACAACATTTGAGAAATTGACAATCTATATAGAAGGGTTCTCTCATTATTTTTTATGAGAATGTTTCATAAGTGTCATCAAGGAGGAAATTCATGCACATGTCCTCACGCATTGATCCTCTACTTTTTTGGAATCTTGTGATCGATCTTGAGAAGTAGAATTCTTGATCAACGCCCAACCCACACATCCTTCCTTTCCCACTTGCACAATGACTCCCATGGATCCTTCTCCCTGCAACTCAATTTCCTTGCCACTAAGAATCCACAAGTTGACCCCAAATGCCATGTTTGAGTTTTAACACCTGTTGATGCCTGGAAAAATCCTTGTGCAGACAGTAGGGATTCTCCCCAATGAAAAGTCCCAACTAGACTATTCACTGTTTGGAATGGGGAATAAGTCCAGTTAACGGTCCGAATACCATAGATTGTAGTTGAATTTAGCTTTACCGGTTGCGACCCAACCCACCATTTATATTTTATATTTGGGGATGCAAATGCAAATGCTCTAATTCTAATAATGCATGCTCCTAACTAAAATAAAATTGGACTAATAGGTAGAAGCCTCACTAGTGATGCACAGGTTCTTACCTCTCGTCTTATCACTTCTACCTTATCGATCAACTAAAGGTACCCTAATAAAATAAATATGTTAACTAATTAAACTAATCTATCCTTGCAAGGAGCGAGTTTTAAAATATGAGTAATATCTGATATTGCTAGTACAAATTCAACAATTAACTGATTGAAATGAAGTATTCACAATCACAGTAAAATGATTACACAAAAGATAACTTTGATACTCATTGATTTCATTCATTACTCAATTCCACACATACATTTTCCATTTATAACAGAAATCAGTAAAATCATTGATACGCCATTAGAATAGTCCGATAAAGTAAGAAATATCTCACAACATAAAAATGAACGAGGGAAGAAGTAATTTTGCACCTTAATTCATAACATTCCATGCAAACTCCATGTGAGATTTCACCCAGCAAAATAGTTATTTCTCATTAGCAGAAAAGTAATTCTCATACAAAATGGTACTTGATTGCTATTACACCAGCCAAAATCCCTTTCTCATTCTAATCCATCCTATTTATCTTTACAAAGGTTTGCCTCTATGTGACCAATCACTTCGCATTCCCTCTTAACCTTTGGTTCCCACACTTTTGTCCTTTTTTGGTTACACCCAAAAATAACCAAAAATAAATAATAAATTACAATTTACATTCATTTGATGGAAAATTTTATTGAATTAAAATGTAATTGTCCCAAAGGTCACTTTCATAAGATATCACATTAAATTTTTTAGGTTCTAATAAATTTAAAGCAACTTCGTGAGTGGACAGTTCTTTGACCATATCTATTAATCCCTTTGTCGCTGCCTTGTGAAATTCTCCTAGAAGGTATGCATTTACAGTTGCTTTCCCAACATGTTGTTGAAGATCCTCTGCAGTGAGCATGCCTAGCTCTTTATTTTAATCCATATCCTCTCCCAAAATATTTCTTAACTCTACTAGGCATTGTTCTAATTTTGGATGGCAACTCATTAATAGCTTTAGGGATTGGAATATGGAATTTCTCATATGCTTGGCATATAACTTGACAAATTTCTTCACACTTCATATTTGATCTTTGTACTTCGTTGTGTACTCTCTTTGATGACTTCCGACAAATTTCCAAGAGAACTATATCTAAATTTAATTCAACAACTGTTTTTTTAGGTAAGTGAGAAGTAATTTCCTTGATTTTTCTCTTCCACCCAATTAGATTCTTCACTTTATTAAATGTGTCTACTAGCTTTTGTTTTATAGTGGCAGCTTCCGTAGAGATATGTTTCATTCTATCCATCATTTCTATTAACTCATAAATTTCCTTTGTCAATAACTCTTGGGAATGAAAAAGTTGCTTTTGTAATTCACAAGCATGTTCACAGAATGGTGCCATGCCATGCTTTTGTGCTTGAGAAATTCTTAGCTACTCCATCAAGGACTCCTTTTATTTAATCCATTCATCTATCTGAGATTGTAGAGATCCCTTTTCAATTGTCACAGAATCTACCTATTGATTTAAATGGGTTTCCTTTACTTCTAATTCCTTGATTCGAGATTGAAAATCAGTTCTTTCTCCTTCCATAATTACTAGTTGTACATTTAGATAATCCTTTTCATCTTCAAGTCCTTGATAATCCAATACAAGTCTTTCTTTCTCTACTTCCATTGCATCCCACTTTCTTTTCATCTCAATTCCTTCATTTCGAGCTTGTACTAAGTTATCCTTTAACTTGAGCATTTTTTCTTTAATACGTTCTAAATCATCCAGTAATTTGTCCACGTTGTATGCATTAGCTTGCGCTACAACAACATTCACGGAAGTAGTGAATTTCGAATCTTTATTACTACCTTCTACTAGAGTACTCTTCTGCACAGTCACAATATCGGGTTGTGTACCAATATTCAGTCTCTTTTATGACCTCTTTAGGATCATTGGTCTTCCTTTTGGGATGAAAAACAATGGTATCAAGCTTGGCTACATAATTTTTCTTTCAAGGATTAAACGGTGTAAGTCCAAGCTCAACTAATGGGAGATGGCCTCTAGTAAGAGGTATTTCCAAGTCGACAGGTTTGTCTACTTCCATATCTTGTTGATTATGATTTTCTTCTTGATTTCACTTTTCTTCCACAACTTTCTTGATCTTCTCTTATTCTTCTTTGTTCTTCTTGGCTTCATCTTGTATTTTTTTTGTTTCTGCTCAGCAACTTCCTTATCTTCTTTTTCTTGTTCTTCTTCAATTCTTGCTTCTTCTTCTCTTTGTCTTGTTTCTTCTTCTTGTTTCATATTTTCCTTTTCTGCCACCAATTATTGTTCACGGGATTTCCTTTGTTTTTCCCTTTTTGAGGTTTCTTTTGTTTGGCTTGGACTTGTTTCTTCTTTCCTACCAAATAAATTGCTCAAGTCTGACATGTTCTTTTCTCTTCTGTACACTTATTCATCTTTCAAGAAATTATCTGTATATTCAAAGTTGATCCTGCATGAGGCACAATATTTAGCTTCCTTCCATAATTTGTCATTCCTGACAAATATTTTTTCTCCAAAGTGGTATGCTTCTAGCTCTTTCATAAGATTTTATGCACCTTTGACCTTAGTAAACTTATATGCTCCGATAGTAAAAGGGAGTGGAGGGTAAGATGTTTTCTTATTTTCATTTAGGAAATGTTCAACTCCATTTATGAATACCTATCTTACTACTTCCTTGTGAACTACATAATCGGTGACATACTTTGGCATCAAATAAGGACTTTCGTGCCTCTGTACATCTGAATATAAGTACCTTCTGGTGTAAAATAATAATCCCATACTAACTGATCATTTCCAATGCAGTGTATTGTTAAATTTTCTGAATTTACTTCAATATGATCTAGGATCTTAACTGAGAGAACAACAGGTACAGCATATCTACAGCATATCAATCATGGAGACAATAATGCAAGCACACAAGAGACACAAAGATTTACTTGGGGAAAACCATAAAGGTGAAAAACCCCAATAACTTCCTCAGAGATAGATAGAGCAATGATACAACCAACCAATAGAGATAGCCATAAACTAGCAGCAATCCTCCTCCTCCATAAGTGCGCCTCTCCTCCTTGAGAGCATGTGTGAGAAGTGAGTGAGTAAATAGAGTGCCTCCCGCACTCTATTTATACTTGACTTGACTTGCCTTTTTACCTAACTCATGTAGGCTCGAACTTAACCACATAACATAATGCTGAGTGGGCCGACCCCCAATAGGGTGGTCTAATAACCCTTTGACCCACATGGACGACCCCCAATAGGGTGGTCTAATAACCCTTTGACCCACATGACTTATACAGGGCCGACCCCAAACAAGGTGGTCTAATAACCCATCAAGTATAAGTTACGACACTTACAATATAATTGAAGACACTTCCTTATAGAGGAATAATACCATCTCTATAGGAATACAATATACATATATGTGAAATACATTCCAAAGTTACATATACATCAACACTCCCTCTTAACTAGGAAGGTATTTCTCAGCACAGTTCTTCTAGCACAAGTCATCTTCTCTGGATCATCGTCACTAGATAATCATCATCGAGTCATCATCATCGTCACTGCTGCTGCTATCACAATCAATCTCTAAATCTACTCGTCATAGGAAGTTCTACAGAGCCAGTCCTTTTTCATACTGGATGTAGGCCCACCACCTGCAGGTCTTCATCATCACTGGCCATACTGTGGAATCCTCAGGACTTATTACGTGCGTCACAAAACCTGGCTGCAGCATCCCAGGCTATTACGAGCACACAGCTCTACCTGTAGGATCTCCCAGGAGCACATTACATGTGACCCATCACAAAACCTGGCTGAAGCATCCCAGGCTGTTACGAGCACGCGGCTCTACCTGTCGGATCTCCCAGGAGCACATTACATGTGATCTCACCACAAAACCTGGCTGAAGCATCTGAGGCCTTTTTCATCTTGTCCAGATCTCCCAGGAGCAAATTACATGTGGTCCACTACAAAACCTGGCTGAAGCATCTGAGGCCTTTTTCATCCTGTCCAGATCTCCCAGGAGCAAATTACATGTGGTCATGGCAAAACCTGGCTGAAGCATCTGAGGCCTTTTTCATCCTGTCCAGATCTCCCAGGAGCAAATTACATGCCATAGGACAAAACCTCGCAAGAGCATCTGCCAGATATCCCAGGGCACCGAATTACATGCCATAGGCAAAACCTCGAAAGACTATCTGTAGATCTCCCAGGGCACAAATTACATGTCCTCCCAAGCAAAACCTCGCAAGAGCATTTGCCAGATGTCCCAGGGCACCGAATTACATGCCATAGGCAAAACCTCGAAAGACCATCTGCAAATCTCCCAGGGCACAAATTACATGCTTTCCTGCACAACCTGATCCACGGCCACAAAGTATCATCTGATACTCATCATCATCATGGCAACATCCTGCTGCATGTCATCTGGAGAAGCTCGTCATCCACGATCATCCTGATCATACAATGCATCCATCTGATGCACACATAGATACATGATCCACACAATGTATCCATCAATCATACATGATCTACCTGATCATACAAAGATACATGATCCACACAATGTACCCGTCAACATACATGATCTACCTGATCATACAAAGATACATGATCCACACAATGTACCCGTCAACATACATGATCTACCTGATCATACAAAGATACATGATCCACACAATGTATCCATCAGCATCCATGATCTACCTGATCATACAAAGATACATGATCCACACAATGTATCCAACAGCATCCATGATCTACCTGATCATACAAAGATACATGATCCACACAATGTATCCAACAGCATCCAACATGATGCGTTCATACAAAATACATACACATGATCCAACCGATCATATCCAGCATCCAACATGATGCGTACATACATAAATGATCCAACTGATCATATCCAGCATCCAACATTATGCGTACATACATAAATGATCCAACTGATCATATCCAACATCCAACATGATGCGTACATACATAAATGATCCAACTGATCATATCCAAGCAGAAACCAGAACATCATCCTGATGCCCATTATCCAGCGCTTACATCCACAGCCATGTGAAGGATCCTCCTTCCAACATGCTTGGAATGGCTTCAGCAAATGTGTCCATCACTTCTTCCTCGAAGTGTCCTCGATCTGAAGAACGCCAAGCCTCTCTCTGAAGTACTCGAACTTCACTCTGGCTAGCGGCTTCGTCAGCACATCTGTAATCTGCTCGTCTGTCGCAACATATAGGAGCTTCACAGCTCCTCTCTGCACCATATCCCTGATATAGTGATATTTGATCTCTATGTGTTTCGACCTGTCATGAAACACTGGGTTCTCGGACAGCTTCACACAACTCTGGTTATCACAGAAGATACCAGTAGCCTCCAATGGGAGATCAAATAACCCAGACAGTATCTTCCGTAGCCATACTGTCTCACAACTAGCTGAACAGGCTGCAACATACTATGCCTCAGCTGTACTTAGTGCTACGTAGGACTGCTTCCTGCTAAACCAAGAGATCACACCTGATCCCATACTGAAGCAGCACCCAGATGTGCTCTTCCTGTCTGCAGCACTGCCATCCCAATCTGAATCAACATAACCCTGCAGGTTAAACTTTTGATTCGCCTCATACCTGAGCCCATAATCCACTGTACCCTTCAGGTACCTCAGAATATGCTTTACAGCAACCAGGTGAACACTCCTCGGATCCGTCAGGAACTAGCTCAATGTGTTCATAGCAAAGCAAATGTCTGGTCTCGTGTTCGTCAGGTACATCAAGGACCCAATCATCTGGCGATACATAGAGACATCAATCGGCTCAGATGAAGCATCACATAGAAGCTTCAGATTTGATGCCATAGGTGTGGCCATGGACTTGCAATCCATCATCCCGAACCTCTTTGGGATATCTACTGCATACTTCCCTTATCCAAGGAAGATTCTATCTGCACTCTGCCACACCTCCATGCCAAAAACAAATAGTGCATCATCCCCAAGTTCTTCATCTCAAACTCGGTAGTAAGCTTCTGCTGTGTGTCGGCAATCAATCTATCTTCACCATACCAAGTTCTGCACATATATGATTTCCTATCATGTGTCTCAGAACCAAGTGGCTGCTCTACGTACACTTCTTCTTCAACTACACCATTCAAGGAAGCTGTCTTGAATCCATATGGTGTATCTTCTATTTCATCACTTTTATATTTCTCAATGCTGCCATCTGCAACATGCTTGATCTGATAGTTCCATTTGGAAGTCATAGAAAACTTCCCTTCATGTCTTGGGATTACATCCCAAACATCATTCTTCATGATCGACGGATCATGGCATTTCATTTCTTCATCCCAGATCCTGGGAACTTCAATATCTTCAATAGATATCTTTGTTGCTGGAACAAATGTTGTAGTTCTTCTTTTGTAGGAGATGGCATACGATCTTTCCTACACAACAAGTTAAATTGCATGATTAGAAAACATCTCATAGTTTTCAGAACAAATTCTTACACATAAAGAAATATGCCATACAGTCATGCAATTATCTTAGCAATGCTTCAATACAACATTTATCCATATTCCGTAACTTTCTAGATGCCTTCCAATCTCTACCAGAACATTGTTAAGAGTGTGCACAACTCCCAACATGTCAGCAAAGAGGTTTCATTCTAGATAAGTAGCAATGGAATGTTGTACAGTGCCATAGGCCACTTACCCATGCATATTAGGAGTATACTGTTCATCAATGCAATTATTCTAATATGCATAATACACAACCTAATTCTAGGAACATCAGTATATACATTATTGAACAGTATTATTTAAGAAATTACAATTCAAATACTTATCTTTGTTTGTTCGTTGGGTGGACTCCCTCTGAGTCTTCGCTTCCTTGCAGGAGTTGCTGGAGTCCTAATCTGAAGTAGCTTCTTCTACACCTTTCTGTTGTGGGATGTAGAGAGATGGTCAACTCCCTCTGAATATCTGCATCCTTGCATAAACCACTGGAGTGTACTCCCTCTTGATCTTTGCTTTCTGGATTACCTGTTCTTGAACTCATATTCATCCTTGGTCCCTATGCATGCTTATTAGTATCATGATTGTGTTATCCTTGTGAGTTCATATAAAATCATACATTCATTAGCATACTATTAAAACACAATAATCTCAAGCATGTATAGTCATGATCAGAAAATAATAAGCATTAGCATTCAAGATTTATGTAGAATTCTTAAGGTTAGTCCAATCATAAGAAACATAACATGTCTAAACCTGTGATTATTCAAACCTATACCATCATGATTCTTCTGGTTAGTCATATCATCAATTATGGTAAGAAACATAATATGCATACAATCATGATTATTCAAACCTATGACTTCATGAATAATCATTATCAACAACAGTATAAGACCCTAACACAAGGTAGGATTCTATCTTGATATAGGAAAAACATACCTGGATTAGCATGCTAGCTATTTATGTCTAACATACTCACATGATGTCTTCTTGTTCTTCTTCAATGACTTGTGCTAGTAACCTGTATATCTCATAAGTTAATTATTACAAAACCAAGTTATACATACCTCGTAAATGGATCTTCTATGAGATCCATGAGAATGGATGAATCTTTGTCCTCATGTTATCATGATCATATGTTCTTGGACCAGAACATGATTTGTCTTTCTTGGTGTACCTTTCATGTTAGTAGACAACATAAACCTCATACAACACCATAATGCATTAGTACAATCATAAGTGTCAACACCCTAACCAATGAATATCTTCTATCATGCATTCATAATTTTGTTAAGGTGATACGACAAATCTAAAATCAAAATTGTACTAACCATAATAACATGAAGACAAACATACCATAAACTTAATCATGGACAAATATTGAAACATACCTCGATGAGTCATACCTGTCGAGATCGCTTGTAATCTTCTTATATAACGCCTTATCCTCATCTCCCTCTGAGTCAGGAACTTCTCTCACTTATGCAGGTGATCAATCCATCTTCTTCTAGGATTAACCCAATCCACTTGATATGCAAGAACTGGACCTTGAGCTGGATATGGGTTTGTCAGAGAAACCCCAAAAATTCAAACTTTGAATTTCAAACTTCTGACAAGATAGAAATGTGTGCCTTGATGAGCTGATCAAGTTGGTATATTCAGAATTTGAAAACTGCAAAGTTTCACTCCTCAATTTTGCTTTTGAAACTTCTGGATTCACTGGACGTGACCCTGAACTGGGGTTTGATGAATCCCACTCTTCTTCCCAATCAAAATTTTTGATCCGAAGCTCTAAGCTTCTATTTTTCTGAGGAGCTTCCAGCCGTGGTCACAGATTTCAAAAATTCCCATTTTTACAGAAGCCCTAATTTTCCATTTTTCTGATCAAAGTCCCGAACTAGGGTCTGATCAAACCCGGCCTTCTACCCAGCCAAAAATTCTGATCTTGGTCTCTAAATTTCTATTTTGATGAGTAGCATCCAGCCGTGGTCTCCGATTACAAAAATTCCAACTTTCTTCAAAGCCCTAAATTCCGGAAGCCATGAATGAAGGTACCAAAAAATAATTCTGTTTTGACAGAAATATGTACCTGATTGTTTCTGGTGTAACTCCGAAGTTTTTGATCCACAAGGTCTGAAAAAGTTTTCTGAGATATCCTGACCTGTTAGCTTTCCATCCTGATAGCTCTGACCTCAATTGGATGTTCTGAGAGAGAGTTATGCCAAATGTCGCAACGTGACCTGTTTTGGGAAAATACAGGAGAGCGAACTTGTACGGCGTGCCACGTGTCACTGTTTGACCTTCGGCCTCTGAAAAAGTTTTCTGAGATCGCTCGGCCTGTTATCTTTCCATCCTGACAGGTCTGACCTCAATTGGATTCTCTGAGAGAGAGATATGCCAAGTGTCGCAATGTGACCTGTTTATGGGATAATACAGGAGAGCGAACTTGTACGGCGTGCCACGTGTCATTGTTTGACCTTCGGCCTCTGAAAAATTTTTCCGAGATAGCTCGGCCTGTGTACTACCTGTCACTTTTCACGAAATTTCATTTAGAGATTTCTAGCCCAAGTTATGACCTTTTTCCCAAGGTCACCTGATTTTAACTCAGATCTGGAAGAGGCAGAAACCCTATATTGCACAGATCATAAATCACAAAGTACAATGAATTAGAGGTTGTACTTTGGACACAAGGTACCTGGAGATTGTAGCTTCGACCTGTAACAATTTCAGATCCGAAAACTTCGCCAAAATAGATTTATAGCGAAAGTTCTACGATGACTGGTTTTTGCTATATCAAGCCCTAGCATCGTAAGTGCAACAAGTGTCATACATGCCATATCATGCCTTCTTTCAGGCTAGCTCTGATACCATGTTAAATTTTCTGAATTTACTTCAATATGATCTAGGATCTTAACTGAGAGAACAACATGTACAGCATATCTACAGCATATCAATCATGGAGACAATAATGCAAGCACACAAGAGACACAAATATTTACTTGGGGAAAACCATAAAGGTGAAAAACCCCAATAACTTCCTTAGAGATAGATAGAGCAATGATACAACCAACCAATAGAGATAGCCATAAACTAGCAGCAATCCTCCTCCTCCATAAGTGCGCCTCTCCTCCTTGAGAGCATGTGTGAGAAGTGAGTGAGTAAATAGAGTGCCTCCCGCACTCTATTTATACTTGACTTGACTTGCCTTTTTACCTAACTCATGTAGGCTCGAACTTAACCACATAACATAATGCTGAGTGGGCCGACCCCCAATAGGGTGGTCTAATAACCCTTTGACCCACATGGACGACCCCCAATAGGGTGGTCTAATAACCCTTTGACCCACATGACTTATACAGGGCCGACCCCAAACAAGGTGGTCTAATAACCCATCAAGTATAAGTTACGACACTTACAATATAATTGAAGACACTTCCTTATAGAGGAATAATACCATCTCTATAGGAATACAATATACATATATGTGAAATACATTCCAAAGTTACATATACATCAACATGTATGACATACAATTAGGCTATTTATTGAAAATTATTTTATACAGGGGTATTATGAACTCTTCAAAGATGAGTTTGTAAAAGCTGGCACATTTATGTGCCCACATCATCTGTGTAACATCCCTCTTTTACACTCTTTTATGCCCCTATTATTTTGTAAACTAGGAGACTAAGGGAAGTGATGCAACTAAACAATGAAAAATGAATCCATTAGTGTATAGGAGTCGTCTGGCTAGGAAGCCATGAAAATCTAAGATGAAGAAAAGTGAGCATTTTAAGTTATGCTATCCTAAGTTAAATGGTCTGTCCTGGTAGGATTATCGAAGAAAGTACTAACTCACCTCCAATATTTTGTTAAGTAAAAAAGACTTATCTTTTAAGTATGAAAATAGTATTCCCTAAATAATAATATGTAAGCTAAGAAATCTTTCTATTTAATTCCTCGACAAGGACACGAAAGGAGCTAAAATTTTCCTTCAAACTTAAGAGAAGGAATACTTACTTCTTAGACAAAAAGAAAATACAAGAAGAATGGGTTATATTGTTGATGTATATGTAACTTCGGAATGTATTTCATATATGTATATTGTATTCCTATAGAGATGTTATTATTCCTTTATACAGAAGTGTCGTAATTTATATTGTAAGTGTCGTAACTTGTACTTGATGGGATATTAGATCACCTTGTTGGGGTCGGCCTTGTATAAGTCATGTGGGTCGAAGGGTTATTAGACCACCCAAGCAGGGGTCGGCCATGTGGGTCAAAGGGTTATTAGACCACCCTATTGGATCTCGGCCCAGTCAGCATTGTGTTATGTGGTTAAGTTAAGGCCGACCTAGTAAAGGTTATTAGGCAAGTCAAGTCAAGTATAAATAGAGTGTGGGAGGCACTCTATTTCATCATTCTATTCTCTCTCACACTCTCGGGAGAGTGGAACACTTGTGGAGGAGGAGAAGCTACTACTAGGAGATGTCTATCTCTTATGCTTGGGTTGTATCATTTCTCTATCTATCTCTGAGGAAGTGATTGGGGTTTTTCACCTTTATGGTTTTCCCTAAGTAAACTCTGTGTCTCTTGTGTGGTTGCATTATTGTGTTCATGATTGATATGTTGTAGATATGTTGTACATGTTGTTGTCTCAGTTAAGATCCTAGACCAGATTGAAGTAAATTCTGAAAAATTAACATGGTATCAGAGCTAGCCTGAAAGAAGGCATGGTATGGCATATATGACACTTGTTTCACTTACGATGCTAGGGCTTGATATAGAAAAAACCAGTCATCGTAGAACTTTCACTATAAATAACTTTTGGCAAGGTTTCAGGGTCTGAAAATCGTACAGGGAAAATCTAAGATCCCCATGTACTTTGTATCCAAAGGAAAACCTCTAATTCATTGTACTTTGTTATTTATGATCTATACGATATAGGGTTTTTGCCTCTTCCAGATCTCAGTCGAAAACAGGTGACCTTTCGAAAAAATGTCATAACTTGGGATAGGAAGCTCCAAATGAAATTTCGTAAAAAGTGACAGGAAACACATGGACTGTAATTTATCAGGTAACTTATTTAGAGGCTGAAATAGAACTAGTGACGCGTGGAACTCCGTACAAGTTCACTCTCCTGTTTTATCCTGTAAATAGGTCACGTTGCAACACTTGGCATAACTTTCTCTCAGAGAATCCAATTGAGGTCAGACCCATGGGGTTGGAAAGATGACAAGTTTGGATACCACAGGTAGAATTTTTAGACCCTGTGGATCGAAAATTTCATAGTTACACCAGAAACAATCAGGTGCATATTCCTGTCAAAACATAATTATTTTTTGAGCACCTTCATTCATGGATTTGGGAATTTAGGGTTTCGGAGAAAGTTGGAATTTTTGTAATCGGAGACCACGGCTAGATGATACTCATAAAAATTTAAATTTAGAGACCAAGATCATATTTTTTGGTTGGACAGAAGGCCAAGCTTGATCAGACCCTAGTTCGGGACTTTGATCGGAAAAGTGGAAAATTAGGGCTTCTGCAAAAATGGGAATTTTTGAAATCTGTGACCACGGCTGGAAGCTCCTCAGAAAAATAGAAGCTTAGAGCTTTTGATTGAACTTTTTTTTTGGGCAGGAGGGTGGGATTTATAAAACGGGATCCTGTCTGGAAGATCCAGAAGCTTCAAAGGTAAATTTGAGGGGTCAAACTTTACAGTTTCAAATTACGAGTATACCAGCTTGATAAGCTCATCAAGGCGCATATTTCTATCCTTTCGAAAGTTTGAAATTCAAAGTTTGAATTTTTAGGGTTTCTCTGACAAACCCTAATCCAGCTCCAAATCCAGTTCCTGCAAATCAAGTGGATTGGGTTAATCCTAGAAGAGAATGGATTGGTCACCTGCATAAGTGAAGAAGTTCTTGTTTTAGAGGGAAATGAGGCTAAGGTTTTACATAAGAAGATTACAAGCAATCTCGACAGGTATGACTCATCCGGGTATGTTTCAAGATTTGTTCATGATTAATTTTATGGTATGTGTGTCTTCATGTTATTACGGTTAGTACAATCTTGATTAAATTTAGACTTGTCATATCACCTTAATAAAATTATGATTGCATGATAGAAGATATTCATTGATTAGGGTGTTGACACTTGTGATTGTACTAATGCATTATGGTGTTGTATGAGGTTTATGTTGTCCGCTAACATGAAAGGTACACCAAGAAAAAAAAATCATATTCTAGTTCAAGAACATATGATCATGATGACATGAGGACAAAGCTTCATCCATTGTCATGAATCACTTAGAAGATCTATTTACGAGGTATGTATAACTTGGTTCTATAATGGTTAACTTATGAGATATGCAGGTTACTAGCACAAGTCATTGAAGAGAACAAGAAGACATCATGTGGGTATGTTAGACATAACTAGCTAACATACTAATCCAGGTATGTTTTTTCCTATATCAAGTTAGAATCCTACCTTGTGTTAGGATCCCTTATATAAGTATACTTGGTATGATTGGTTATGTTTATTCACAAAGTTTGAAATGTAAGTAATCAAGGGTTTATGCATTTTATGTCTCTTATCTTGATTGATGATTTAACTAACCAGAAGAGTCCTATGATCAAATAAGAATATGCATGAGTAAAAGAAGACTTCCCTGAAACCTTGAATACTAATGTTTATTATTTATGTTTGAAATGATCATGACTATACATGCTTAAGATTATTGTGTTTTGATAGTACTAAGAATATACTAATAAATGTATAATTATGTATGAGATCTCGAGGATATCACAATAATGATACTTGTAAGCATGCATAGTGATCGAGGATGGATATAAGTTCAAGGATAGGTAATCCAGGAAGCAAAGATCAAGAGGGAGCACACTCCAGTAGTTTATGCAAGGATGTTGATATTCAGAGGGAGTCGACCACTTCTCACAATCCACATCAGAATGGAGTTGCAAAGATTCAGGGAGAGTCCACCCAACAACCAAACAAAGATAAGTATTTGAATTGTCATTTCTTACATATTTGTTTGTTTAAATAATGTTGTTCAATGATGTATATGCTTATGTTCCTAGACTTAGGTTGTGTATTATGCATATTAGAATAATTGCATTAATGAACAGTATACTACTAATATGCATGTGATGGGTAAGTGGCATATGGAACTGTACAACATTCCATTGCTACTTATCTAGAATGAAACCTCTTTGCTGACATGTTGGGAGTTGTGCACACTTTTAAAAATGTTCTGCTAGAGATTGGAAGGTATCTAGAAAGTTACGGGATATGGATAAATGTTGTATTGAAGCATTGGATAAGATAATTGCATGAATGTATGACATATTTCTTTTGTGTAAGAATTTGTTCTGAAAACTATGAGATGTTTTCTAATCATGCAATTTAACTTGTTGTGTAGGAAAGATTGTATACCATCACCTACAAAAGAAGGACTACAACATTTATTCAACAACAAAGTTATCTATTGAAAATATTGAAGATATTGAATTTCCCAGGATCTGGGAAGAATGCCATGATCGAGGAGTACTAGTCGATCATGTAGATGTTTGGGATGCAGTCACAAGACCTGAAGGGGAGTATGTAGTGACTTTCAAGAGGATCTACAAGATCAAGCATGCTGCAGGTGGTAGCATAGAGACTTTTGCTCCTGTAGCCAAATACATTTCCATTAGATACGTACTTGCTCTGGCTGTAGTGATGAAATGGAAGATACACCAGATGGATTTCAAGACAACTTTCTTGAATGGTGTAGTTGAAGAAGAAGTGTATGTGGAGAAGCCACTTGGTTCTGAGACAGATGACAGGGAGTCATATATGTGCAGAACTTGGTATGGTAGGATAGACATCTTTCTATCTAGTTTGGGCTTTACCAAGAGTAAAGAGGATTCCAACCTTTACTACAAGGTTGAGGAAGGAAATCCAGTGATACTAGTATTGTATGTGGATGACCTATTTGTAACAGGTGAGGATAGATTGATTGTCGACATGCAATGGAAGCTTGCTACCGAGTTTGAGATGAAGAACTTGGGGGTGATGCACTATTTGTTTTCGGCATGGAGGTGTGGAAGAGTGCAGATGGAATCTTCCTTGGACAAGGGAAGTATGCAGTAGAGATCCTAAAAAGGTTCGAAATGATGGACTGCAAGGCTATGGCCACACCTATAGCATCGAACCTGAAGCTTCTGTGTGATGCTTCATCTGATCTGGTTGATGTCATGATGTATCATCAGACGATTGGGTCCTCTATATACCTAACCAACACAAGACCAGATATTTTCTTTGCAGTGAACACATTGAGCTAGTTCCTGACAGATCCGAGAGATGTTCACCTGGTTGCTGTAAAGCATTTTTGAGGTACCTGAAGGGTACGGTTGATTACGGGCTCAAGTATGATGCGAATCAAAAGTTTAACCTGTAGGGTTATGTTGATTCATATTGGGAAGGCAGTGTTGCAGATATGAAGAGCACATCTGGGTGCTGCTTTAGTATGCGATCAGGTGTGATCTCTTGGTTTAGCAGGAAGCAGTCATGCATAGCATTGAGTATAGCCAAAGTAGAGTATGTTGCGATGGATGAGCAGGTTGCAAATGTATTGACCAAGTCGTTGGCCATAGTGCAGTTTGAGTACTTCAGAGAGAGGCTTGGTAGACTTCAAATCCCGGAAGATGCAGATGCACATGAGCTTTTCTGACATGGTTGATGTGTTCTCCCATGGTTGTGATGTAATTTCTAAGCCATTCTCACATGGTGGTAGATGTGTACTCCCATGGTGTAGATGTACGAGCTGAAGCCATTTTTCACATGGTGGTAGATGTGTTCTCCCATGGTGAAAAAGTAAAGGCTGGAGCCTTCCCTGAATGGTGGTAGATGCGTTCTCCCATGTTGGTGGTGTAAGTGCTGGATGATGTGCATCTGGGATGTGTTTCATGGACGATGAGATGATCTGAAGAGGACGATGCTCCAATTACTGATCTGTATGTATGCATCATGTTGGATGTTGGATATGATTAGTTGGATCATTTATATGTATGTATGTATGCACCATGTTGAATGCTAGATATGATCAGTTGGATCATTTATATGTATGTATGTACGCATCATGTTGGATGCTGGTTATGATGAGGTGGATCATGTAAATGTATATGCATCATGTTGGATGCTTGGACTATGTATCTGTGTATGTATCAGGTGGATACATTGTATGATCAGGTAGATCATGTATGTGGATATATATTAGGTATGATCAGGTGGATCAGGTATTTGTAGATGTATCAGGTGGATACATTGTATGATCAGGTAGATCATGGATGATGATATGTATCAGGCATATACTGTGTATGCATCAAGTGGATGCATTGTATGATCAGGATGATCATGATGACGAGCTTCAGAATGTTGCTCCAGATGACATGCATCAGGACGATGCAGTGTTGATGATCATGATGATCATGTGTACATCAGGATGATGTATGGTGAGTATCAGGTTGATACTTTGTGGCCGTGGAACAGGTTGTGCAGATAAGCATATAATTTGGCCTTGGGAGGTTTGTAGATAGTCTTGCAAGGTTTTGCCTATGGCATGTAATGTGGCCCTGGGATATCTAGCAAACACTCTTTCGAGGTTTTGCTTTGGAAGGACATATAATTTGGCCCTGTGAGATCTGCAGATAGTCTTGCAAGGTTTTGTCTATGGAATATAATTTGGCGCTGGGATATCTGGAAAATGCTCTTTCGAGGTTTTGTCCGATGGCATATAATTCGGCCCTGGGAGATCCGATAGGTTGAGCTATGTGCTCGTAATAAGTCCTGGGATGCTCTTCCCAGGTTTTTCCATGACCACATGTAATATGGCCCTGGGAGATCCGATAGGTTGGGCTGTGTGCCCGTAATAAATCCTGGGATGCTCTTGCAAGGTTTTGTGGTAGGTGTCACATGTAATAAGTCCTGGAGATCTGGACAGGATGAAAAAGGCCTCAGATGCTCTTTAGGGTTCTTGCTAGTCAAGAGACTCTTTTAAGGTTTTGTGACAGTCACATATAATATGTCCCTAGGATATCCAACAGGTAGAGCTGTGTGCTCGTAACAGCCTGGATTCTCTTGCAAGGTTTTGTGACGCACGTAATAAGTCCTGAGATTTCCACAGTATGGCCAGTGATGATGAAGACCTACAGGTGGTGGGCCTACATCCAGTATGAAAAAGGACTGGCTATGTAGAACTTCCTATGACGAGTAGATTCAGAGATTGATTGAGATAGAAGTAGCAGTGACGATGACGATTATCCAGTGACGATGATCCAGAGAAGAAGGCTTGTTCTAGAAGACCTGTGTCGAGAAATACCTTCCTAGTTATAAGGGAGTGTTGATGTATATGTAACTTCGGAATGCATTTCATATATGTATATTGTATTCCTATAGAGATGTTATTATTCCTTTATATGGAAGTGTCATCATTTATATTGTAAGTGTCGTAACTTATACTTGATGGGTTATTAGACCACCTTGTTGGGGTCGGCCCTGTATAAGTCATGTGGGTCGAAGGGTTATTAGACCATCCTAGTGGGGGTCAGCCATGTGGGTCAAAGGGTTATTAGACCACCCTATTGGATGTCGACCCAGTCAGCATTGTGTTATGTGGTTAAGTTAAGGCCGAACTAGTAAAGGTTATTAGGTAAGTCAAGTCAAGTATAAATAGAGTGCGGGAGGCACTCTATTTCATCATTCTATTCTCTCTCACACTCTCGGGAGAGTGGCACACTTGTGGAAGAGGAGAAGCTGCTACTAGGAGATGTCTATCTCTTATGCTTGGGTTGTATCATTGCTCTATCTATCTATGAAGAAGTTATTGGGATTTTTCCCCAAGTAAACTCTATCTATCCCCAAGTAAACTCTGTGTCTCTTGTGTTCTTGCATTATTGTGTTCATGATTGATATGATGTACATATTGTTCTCTCAGTTAAGATCCTAGATTAGATTGAAGTAAATTCTGAAAAATTAACATATATATATATATATATTTAGAAGATATATATATATATATATATAGTGACGAATATTATAGTTATTATAATAGTCAAATCTTTATTGAAATATATTAAGGTGAAATAACCATTGAAATAAAAGGTTATATCTCTTTTTATAAACTTAAAATAAAAAGGATTAGCATTAATCCTCATGTACTAAATTTATAGATATATATGTTTAAAATGGACCAACAAACATCTTTCTCTATACATGTTAATGTTATGCTTATTAAAGAAGGAATGGCCTTGAAATAAAGGCAAGCTTAACATTAAATACATTAAAATTATAATTAAGGTTGTTAAACCTTAGATCATGCATGTAGACATCTTATGTTGTCATGATATTCTTAAAAAACTGAAATCTTAGACAACCTTCACCCCACAACCTGCTGGAAACACGAGACAACTATAAAGGGAGGGATTTCCCTCATGGTTGGTGGACTCTCCAAGGAGAGATGAGTCTTCTTGTATTTATTTGGTACTCCAGCTCTGTAAAAGGGGAAAAAACTTGGGTTGTGGAAGGTTACATAGATACGTCTTTTTGGCTGCGTAGACTGGGAAAGGAATGGCTTGTTCCAAGCCACGGTCCCCATTCTTTTCAATAGGATAATAGCTGCATTTGGGGTTTTGTTTTTTCATAACGCACAGTAGTGGAATAGCTACATTTGGGGGGTTTTTTGTTTTTACATAATGCACAGTAGTGGGATAGTTGTGTTTGGGTTTTTTTTTTTGCATAATGCATAGTAGTGGGATAACTGCGTTTGGTGGTTTTGTTTTTACTCTACATATACACCCTATACTAGCTCTGCTTGTTAACCGATGCCAGCCTTGATCGCTCGGCATTGTAGTATCTGGGTCGCTGTATATTTCATATCCTGTATTCTTATACTTTGCATATACACAATGTATTAGATTTGTTGTTCAATTGAAATCAGCCTTGTAGATTTTAGATTAGAGTTTATATTTACTCTTCCATCGTAGATCTGTGTGAGCGCTGGTGAACTCAGTCTTTACAATCTAGATGTAAGGTATTTGTGCGCATGCGTTAAACTCTGTTTGAACTCAGTCTTTTTAGATAAAAGGTCGGTGTGATTGCTAAAAATTATGCCTTATGTTGAGAGATTCTCTGTGGTTAGAGTGAATTCCATGAAAAATCAGCTTTTATTTTACTGAGTTAATTTATGGAAAATGTTACTATTGTGAGTTAGTTTGGATAGCAGGCCGAACTATCCCATAGAGAGAATCGGCCTGTAGATCCATTTAAATTTTGTTGTACTTTTATTCCTCTGCTCGAAGTTGGGAACGGGCGTTTCCCTCGAGACCTTGAGACGGAAGATTGTTTGATCTCAGTACAAGATGAAAATCACCATGAATTTCTCACATAGGCTAGATTCATTTTCGATTTCTGCTCAGGTATGTTAATTTTAGATTTATGCGTCGTCTATAAATTGTAGATGACAAAGCTAGCGCTACCTTCGCTAGATTCATTCCATCATGTATCCACTTTGAATGCTGTTATATAATTATGCTAGCATCCAACATTGATCTCTGTATTAATATTATTCTAGCATTTGATCCAGCCTTGATCGTAGATTTATCTTGCTACCACAGTTTGGTGTAGCTGTGATCTCTATTTAGTAAAGTTGATACGAAATTCGTGTAACCACCAGGACCGTTGTTATAGTCATGTTTCAATGTTTTTGTGTGAAACTTTGTTTATATATATGTTGGGGTGATTCCATGAAGATTGATAACTCTTTTTGGCCAAATATGATGGTGAAAAACAGAAATTTTACCCATGTATTAAATTGAATCCCTCGAAACTCATACTTGCCTTATGAATTTTGACATGCGGTTGAAAAAGGAAATGTAAATAATTATGTTGGATTTCCAATGATATTTTT
Source organism: Larix kaempferi (assembly GCA_027924585.1). Taxonomy (NCBI): domain Eukaryota; kingdom Viridiplantae; phylum Streptophyta; class Pinopsida; order Pinales; family Pinaceae; genus Larix; species Larix kaempferi. The sequence continues at coordinate 1,492,497 of BSBM01000385.1, forward strand.
TTTGAAATATACCAATGCCATATATCGTGTCGAATTTTCATTTAATGAAACGTGTGTACTTAAAAATTTGAAGAGCAATTAACAAGTACTGTGTGTGTGTGTGCACAATAAATTAATGTTAAATAATAATTTTAAAAAATGAAATATGTGAACATGATCTAGACAGAGTGCACTGGGGCTTACATATTTTCTTTTAATTTTTCTCGAAAAATTATATTTATTATTATTTTTCGAAACTTACCAATGTATATTTAAGTCGCATTTTGCACACATATGCGTGCATGCACGAAATATTATTATTTTTTACATAATTTGTAAAACTAAAACTACCATTTTAAAGAAGACGCATTTATCTGGGGCTTGTGTATTTTTTCAAATTTTTTGGATGTGTATTTTGAATGTTGTGGATTTATCTTTGAGCTCAATCGAAATTGTCGGCATGGTTTTTTAGGGCAAGTTTTAGTAGAAAATTAAAAACAATAGACATGTGAAGATAAAAATTCATAAATTGTATATATTTGGATAGAGGATTCGTTGACGAATCAAATTGTATCAAGTCTGCTCATTAATGAGCATTTAATGCCATATTTCAACTCTGTGGAAAGCAGACAAACATTCCATTCTGCTGAGAAAGGGGATCTTGGCCTGTATTTTAAGCCCTCGATCGAGCTTTTTCAAAAACCTCGATCGAGGGATTAACAGAACCTCGATCGAGGGTTTAATGATACCTCGATTAAGGGTTTAATAAAACCTCGATCGAGGTCTTGTTAAACCCTCGATCAAGGTATTTGCTCGATCGAGCATCTGTTAAAAAGGCTCGATCGAGGGTTTGTCTGTGTAAAAAAAATATAAAGCAGCCGAGGCGAAACCGCGAAAGGAGTTGGCAACAATTAATGTTTCCAACTACCCTTCCCTCTGAAAAACAACAACGAACCTGTATATAACTAACAAAGAAGGATTCACAAAAAACAATTTACTTCCTTTCTAGTTTTTTTTTCCATTAGAGATTTAACAATTTGATCTTGTTGAATTCGAGATTTGTGAATTTGATCTTGTTGAATTAGAGATTTGTCATTTTCATATTGCTGAATTAGACCTCATTAGACATGTAAGATATCTTTGTAGGTATAATTCAAGATTTCATACTAACATTTTATTGTTTGTTATAATAATTTGAAAAAAAATTTATTGTTTTCATTGTAAATTGATGCATGTAAGATTTCTTTGATAGCATATTTCAAGATTTCATACTAACATATTGTTGTTTCTTATAACATTTTGAAAAAAAATTGTTTGTTTTCATTGTAGATTGATGGGGAATAAAAAAAAAAGACAAAGAAAACATGCTAGACAACAAAATGCCAATGAAGAATGTGAATACAATAGAGAACGAATGAAACAACAAAGAGCAAGTTTGAGAGAAGAAGAAGATGCACATTTGGTGCAACAAATTCCAATGGAAGACAGCCAAGGTAAATTATTGAATTACATGTTATCATAATTTAAATATCATGCTACATAATTTACAAAATTAGTAACAATTTTCCAATAAACCTAACTAAATTTCATAATTTAATTTGTTTCATATTTATTTGTAATTATATTCTTATTTATTTCATCAATTTCTTATTTAAATTTCAAAGTTTGTAACATTTTTTATATTAAATGAACAATTTTCAAGTGGTTTTAAACTAAACTTAAATTATAACAATTTTAAAATGAAACATGTAAATTTATATTCTATTTTCATGTTAAGATATGAACATATTTTTAACTATTTTCAAATTATTTCAAAGTTGCTAACAATTTTCAAATTATGCTTCAAAGTTGCTTTAAAACAATTTTCAAATTATTTCAAAGTTTGCTAACATTTTTCAATTTTATTGTCCAACAATTTTCAAATAAAATGTACACTTGGATTCTATTTTCAAGTTAAAATGTATGTACATATTAACTATTTTGAAATTTCTAAACTTTATTAACAATTTTCAATGTTATTACAATAATTTTCAAATTAAATGTACACTTAGACACTATATTTTCAAGTTAAATTGTACATATTTAACTAATTGCAATTTTTTAAGTTACTAACAATTTCAAGTTAAATATAATTTCAATTCTTGTTTTGTTAGAAAATTTGATTTCAAAACAAATGAATGAATATTTTGAAATTTACATCTTTGATAGTTAGGTATTAGCTAGAATTTATTCAATTTGAAAACAAATGAATGAATATTTTCATAGTTATGGTGGTTAGCAATATTTTCATAGTAATGAATATTTGAATACAAATGAATGTTCAAAGAGCTATTTAATTATAATGTTTACTTTAAAAAAAATTCATCTATCACATATATTTTTATTTGCATAATATGACATATTACCATGATAAAATTAATGATTAGAACCATATATTTTGTTATGACAAATTGGAAATAATTAAATTTGCAATGTTTGCAACCTTGCATTGATATGTGAAGCATTATTGATAAAAAATTCTTAAATTGCAATTTATGATAAAATTATAATTTCCATTTAAATGTCTATTGTTGAAATTGCAAAATCATCAACTAATGAAAATGTTATTTTGCATTAAAAATTATGAATTTCCCCTCAATCATATCACTACAATGTTTTTAATTAAATATCGTATTCATCTCTAAATCAATGTTTTTTTCCCCGCATTTAGAGTATAATAGGTATGTTATGATGGGTAGAAAATCAATCTCAAACTTTTATTTCACTTATATACAACATGGGATGCATGATGTTGTCCTTGAAATTCTAGGGTAGAAGTGTTGTAATTATTTATTCTTTGCATGGTGATTTGCAACTTGTATTTTAAATATTTATTTATTTATAAATTATACCATAAAGTTAAAATAATATTTTTCTTGTAATGTAAAAGTAAAATGGACATAAATTGCATAAAGAAAATTTTCCCACAATTATATAATGTGATGATTGTAAATGATATTAATTTTTATGTCCACAATAATTTTTATCAAGTTATTAATAATTATCTTGACTTAAATATATATAGTTGATTTTCAAGTTACTAGCAATTTTAAAGTTAAATGTACATGTTACTACAAATTTTGTATATGTTGCAAGTTCGGATCTGGGAATAATCCCTGTCCATTTAACTGTGGGAAGTACTTGGACATAAGCCCTAAAACTCATTGTGAGGAGTACCACAAGAACCCCAAAGTAGCTGGCCCATTGAGAGGACCTGCCAGCGAAAAGGGAAATGACCCCTACCTGATTGACTAGTTTCCACCCGTGAGGTAAACCAAGAGCTGTCGTTTGTGGCCAAGTGGTTATCAGTTTTACCTGAGCCATGGAGTGAGGGGTATTTCCCCAATACGCAAGCTGTCAGACAGCATTGGTGGCCAAGTGAAACACCTGAACTGTTAGGAATCCTAACATACCTGGGGTCCATATCTATTTTTAGTTGAATTATTGTCGATCACTTCCGCGCCATTTCAGATCCAACCTCGGCATTGCAGTGTTCATCTGGGGCTCGTACGATGCAAGAAAGGACACCACCGTACGAGCACACATCCAACCCATAGTTTGGACTGTGGAGCGTGGTGAGATGTTAAGATCCTAGTGGGCGGCCTTCACTAACACCTCGGGATTTTGGTGTAACGGTTCGTATCACTTGAGCAATTTAAAATTTCAAGTTACTAGCAATTTCAAGTTACTTGAGCAATTTCAAATTTCAAGTTACTAGCAATTTCAATTTTTACTTAGAACAATTCTCAAGCTAAATGTATTAGTTGGAAAATTCAATTCACATACAATTTTCAATTTTTCAATTTTTCAATTTCCACATCAAATTTCAAGTTACTGGCTATTTTAAAGTTCAATGCACAACTATGAAATAACAAATTTTCAGTTTGTTTTAATTTACATGTTACGTAGGGAGAGATTATGGTCAAACATCACATCATGGTGATCAAGAATCACATGACCCTATGCCCCCTCATGATCCTGATCAACCATCACATGGCACCTTTCCCTCTCACATTGAAAATATAATTGGGAATTGTAGTCGGGTTGGAAGGGGTGGAAATTTTCTAAAGGATTGTGCAGTTGTTTCTGCACAAGAAGAGATTGGGAACTTGATCCCTGGTCGGAGAGTTAGAGAGCATGTCAATAACATAATCATGTCATATTTTGAACAACATTCAACGATGGCACAAGCTCAAATCCTACATGGGTTGATAAAACACAAAAAATTGAAATGTGCCACAAAGTTGTTGAGTTTTCAAGATATTAAAACAAAAAAGACATGCCAGAATGCAATAGAAAATGTAAGAACTCCATTATCTTCATTTGGAAAATCAAGAAACAATGATACCCAAGTTGCTCGTAAGGAAATTACAATGGTTGTTGTGGCACAAAGCACCTCAAGAAATCGAATGGTATCAACAATGGCATCATTGCTCAATGTTTCAAAAAGAACATTGCTCAAATATACTAAATTCAGGGTCCGGATAGATGAAAGTGATGAAGCTGCTTGTTGGGTTGTTATTTGTAGGGAGCCCTATCGAGATAGGATGGAAGCATGCATTAAAGAGAAGGTGATAGAGTTTTGGGATAGTCATTCTCGTGCTATTCTAGATCGAAAGCATGTCCTGTGACAACGTTTATCCAGAGGCATTTATCAGGAGCACTGTAAGAATGTGATGGAGATGACGGGAGTTTCACTTTACGAGGAATTCCAAGAAACCAATCCTGGTGTTCAAATATCATTTAGCATGTTCAACAAATTGAAACTGTGGTATATTAGGCCCAATACGATTCGCAACACTTGTTGCTATCGGTACCACGTTGAATTTCAACTATACTATGACACATTTATGGATTTTTGCAAAAGGCACTGGAATGGTGTATTAGCTCCTCACACATTGCGAGATTTTATTTGTATGATACTATGCAAAAGGAATCCTGAACACGTGTTTTTCAATAAGAGGTGTGTAGGTGGGATAAAATTCCATGAATGCGGTGATTTGACATTGTTCCATAGTAACTTTCCTATCGATCCAACACACCATGGATTGTTAGATATCACCATTAGGTGGAAGAGGTATGAGTACGTCACCATGAATCCAACACCTTCTTCATCTGTGCCATCCAAGAGGATCGACTTGCTCGATGATGATATTTCTGTTTCAGATTTCATGGAGAAGTTTCAAAGTCAGATTTATAAATACATAAAGCACTCCCATAGGTCCAGGTGGCAAGCTTCAGAATTCAAACATTCCTGTGAGGTATTTGAGCCGGGCACAATCTTATCAGTGGTAGACTTTGCGGAGAACTACACCTTTGCTCCTCAGAGAGAGATACAGAGTGAGTACTATCACTCCGACCAGGTGTCTATCTTCGTACATGTGTTGTACAGACATGCTCAGGAAAACATTGATGGTAGGGATAGCACTCCCCAGTCACATGAAGTGACCAAGGAGTACCATTTTTATGTTAGTGATGATCGTGAGCATGACACATTGTTCGTTCAACACTACTTTGGATTGATTTATGATTCATTCAGGCAGAGAGGCGTATCATTTACTGAACACTGGATTTGGTCAGATGGGTGTGCAGGGAAATTCAAATCGGAACACTCATTTTATTGGTTGAGCTGCCTGCACAAACAGATAGGGATCCGACACACCTGGAGCTTTTTTGAGATAGGGCATGGGAAGGGTGAACATGATGGCGCAGGTGCATGTGTGAAACGAGCACTTTGGAGGTACCAGATGAGTCATGGTGCAACCCGACTCAAATGCTCCACTGAAGTAGTTGATTGGTGCACACGTCATTTGGGACATCGGGTCGCGAACAAGCAAGACTGGTGTGTAGGTAATAAACTCCAAACTCAATTAATAAGCTAATAACATTCAATATCAACATTTCCAAAAGAACACATGTACTCGATAGGAATTTACATATGACAAATTGAATTCCATGCAGGTTCTTCTGGGATGTTTCCCTTGGAGATGTTAATAGATCCATTCCATGGTATTGTGACACCATCCCTGGTACGAGGGATTGCATTATGTTCGAAGTAAAGATACGGGGGACATATTTTCCATTGAAATGAGGAAGTATGCCTGCTTTTGCGATTTTTGCATTGATGCAAATGGATGCAGGCTTGATCACTGTGAAAATGATTTATATATCAAACCATGGAAATATGTATCTCTTAATCCAAAGGGCCCACATCCAATTCCAACATGGCAAGAGATGCACACTGAAGAGGCAATGGTCTCATTAGATCATGATCGAGTTTCCGATATGGTTAGGGAAGGTATAAGAGTCTTCATTAAGTTAATTAGTTCATTATATCTTACACATATACAAATGTTGTAGAAATTTGCACGTAGGACATTTGAATAATATTTGTAATGTATCTTGCAGGTAATGTATTCGTTGTCATTGCACCTGTCCACAACCAAGAAAATGTTGCATACTATTTGATGCGGTGCACACAAATAAAGAGTAGATTGGTGCGACCCTACCAAGATGGGGACTTCACATACCAGGTTGGATACATGGTTCTAATGGGACACTTTTTTGAAAAAGTGAAAAAACAGGGTGCTCACATTATTTACAGAGATTTTATGCCTGGATATATATCATGTCAATACAGTCATTTGGTGGTTGCAGCTCGGATACCTCTAACAGAAATCAAGGTGAAGAGAGGTGATCCAAAGAGATGGAAGATGACAAAAGCTGACCATGATTGTATTATGGAGACTTGCGTTCCTATAACCCATTGGCCAAATGAATGAGTTACATGTATGCCACTTGTATCATTGGCATAGTTTTCATGTTGTCTTGTGTAATATTTTTTTGGAGATTTTTGTGGAGGTTGTTTTATAAAGGTATTTTTGTATCTATGCTTAATGTCAAGAATACAAATACCAGATGGGAGGCTTTTGTGAAATTTGGGTCATGGTGCTCCAATGTGAATACACTTGAACATGTACAAGTTCTAATATTAGATTTTGATTTCAAATACAATTGTAATGTAATTGAGAATTTAAAATACATCTATACAATGTGGAATGGCGAAATTTAAATTTTGAATTGTACAATGTATTCTAATTTTAAATTTTGATTCCAAACTTGCAAAATTTTATACATTATAATTTCCAGGTTAAACCAAAATCAATAAACTTATGTATTTTAGGTTTTAGGTCACTAAATAATTTCTTCAGCTAAGTAAAATTCATGATGGCCAAAACTTAATTTCTATTTTCATATTTATAATAATGGAAATCATGTGAAATGAGTTTGGGTAGCTTGAAAACACATATCTATCATAAGTACCTTGAAAACACAAGAAAAAAGGAATTGAGAGATAACTACCGTGGTTAGCATGCAATGCATGCCCACTTAATTCAATTTAGGAGTATGATGATTAAGGCATACATTGTTTATGCAATTGAGAGTCCCCACACCTTCAGGGAAATTTATATGGCTCTAGAATTTATCCTTAAACCTCTAGACTCTTCTATGTCCCTTGTATTCATATGTGACAATGCTCTATATAATAGATACTCAATGTTGTCACCTACCTTGAACTTGAATTTGGTGATCGATTACCATTTTGTGCAACATTCTTTAATATATGAATTTAGAAAATTTTGGTCATTATAATTATTGTTTGGACCACACATTCTTGTATTGATAACCTAGAATTTTTGCTATTTAGGACTATTGTGTTTCCCTTGATTGTTCATAGTCTATCATTGAAGCTTCAACCAGAGGTCTCATACATACCCATGTGTGGTATATATGTGACTCTTCCTTAGCTATATTTTGTGTGGCGTGACCGCAATCAATCCATAGTTTTTAATTTTTCTTACCAAGGGAAATGAAGGGCACCAAAACACTCCTTCAATTTGGTTTCCTTCCAAAGTGATTGATTAATAATTAGATTGACCTTGCTAGTAGAATTTTTACATTCGTGGGTGACATTTAGTTATGGTGATTTGGTGGTTAAAAATCCCTTTGCTTGACACTTGTTATAATTCACATAATGAATGTTTGTCCATATCATCAAAATGATTTGTAAGGTTTCGTCATAAGTAGTTGGGAAGCATAGTCTCACAAAACATTATTTTGTTTGTTGATGTAAGCATTCATTAACTTTACATACTCGCATTCAATTTAAAAAGTTATTTTGTACATGTTGATGTGAACATTCAACATACAAGCATAGTACATGGAAAGGTAATAACTTGTACATGCCTTCATATATGCAACTTACCTAGTTGGATCAAATGGTGTCAATATCTCCATTTGTCATCAAAACATAAATCATATGAAATAGTTGCACAAGCATAGTTTCTACCATAGTTTCACAAGCATCTGCTATCAACATATTTCCATTTCTTATATTAACTAGGTGGTTATGCCCATTGCCAAGAAAACAAACCATACATTTATGACTTTAGATTAGAGCACACACTTAAAAGAAAATAACACAAAGATTACCTACATACTATATAACTTGTAATTATATAATTTTGTCTCAACGAATATTTCACACTCTCAATGGACAAAAACATTCTTATATACAACAACACATTGAATTTTCAATTGAAATTACACATTAAATTTTCCATGTAATTGAATTGGAATGTGGAAACTGTAAGTGAATTGTAATGTGTAGACAACATAGTGCAAAATGTCAATTTCAATTTTCAATTTCAAATGTGTTCTAATTTTAATTTTTGATTTCAAATACAAAATTGAGAATTTAAAATACATCAATATACAATGTAAAATTGTAAAATTTAAATTTTAGTTTGTACAATGTATCATAATTTAAAAATTTTATTTCAAATGCAATTGTAATGTAATTGAAATTGAACTTGTACATTGGAACAACACATTGTATTCTCAATTGAAATTACACATTAAATTTGAGATTTTAATTTTAAATTGTAATTGAATTGGAACCTGGAAACAGTAAGTGAATTGTAATGTGTAGACAACATAATGCAAAATGTCAATTTCAATTTTCAATTTGAAATGTATTCTAATTTTAAATTTTGATTTCAAATACAAAATTGAGAATTTAAAATATATCTATATACAAGGTAAAATTGTAGAATTTAAATTTTAGATTGTACAATGTATCATAATTTAAAATTTTTATTTCAAATGCAATTGTAATGTAATTGAAATTGAACTTGTAAATTGGAACAACACATTGTATTCTCAATCGAAATTACACATTAAATTTGATATTTTAATTTTAAATTGTAATTGAATTGGATTGTGTAAATTGTAATTGAATTGTAATGTATAGACAACATAATGTAATCAAAATTTCAATTATTAATTTCAAATGTATTCTAATTTTACATGTTGATTTCATTTTTGCAATTGTAATGTAGTTGAAAACGAGCTTTTAAATTGCACTTGAATTGGAATTGAAATTACACATTAAATTGGGAATTTTACATTGTAATTGAATTGGAATTGTAATTTCAATTTTAAAATGTAATGTATGTATTCAATTCTAAATTTTGGAAGATGTGAACTCTAATGTAGTCGAAATTTGCATTTTAAATTGAACTAAATTGTAACTACACATTAAATTTGCATTTGAAACGACAAAACATAAATTTGTAACTGTAATAACTATGTCCAGATCTAATATAAAAAACAATCTATTTCAAATCATATACAAAATACACATGAAAACATCAATATGATAAAATATACAAAATATCCAAAAGTCCATATCGAAAGTCCATATATGATAAAAGTCCATGTATAAATGATATGAATCCATATCCAAAACATGATAACGTATATATAGATCATCCAAAACATGAAAATATATAAAATATGAAAATATCCAAAACATGGAAATGTATAGATCATCAACTCATCGGACACTACCCCCACGAGGCCTATGATCGTCCCTCTGACTGCCCTCTTGTGCAGCAGCCCGCTGCTGTCTCTGAGACTCTAAACCCTCAAGGAATTGTGCCATATCCGCCGTGTCAATGGTGATAACCGAGATCTGGGTAGGAATACGGGTAGATGGCCTTTCATCAGGATAATGTACTCGAGGTACATCCCAACTATGTGTGAAATCCAATGCAGCATTGACTCCCGCCTATTGGGATGCCTATGTAATATGCCATTACATGTAATAAGTTAGATTTATTAAAAAATAAAACTAAATTTAACATAATTTAAAAGCTATCCGTAAAAAATTGAAACATAAAGTACAAAAATCAATTACTAAATGTGACTAAATAACATAAATTAAAACTCACATGTGTCTCTGGACCCGGCTCGTCAGAACCTTCACGGTCCTCATGTCCATAATCAGGATCTACCGCCTTTCCGTTGCCCTATACAATTTTAAATTCACTTGAAGTTAAGATCTACAACATAAATCTCCAAAATTAAGAAATAAAACACAAATTATTTAAACTGATAAATAATATTCAAACACAAATTAAATTGGAACATAAATTATAACTTACCCTGACTGGTGGACCAATAGATGGCTCGCTAGCAAAGAGTTGATCCATGAATGGGGTCCCCTGCATGGATCAATAGAATACAACTCCCTTAAGTATTATTGACCATTCAATTTGCGACATTGATATGATGTAACATGAAGGACATAAATACATAATTGTACAAAAGTATACTTGTTGTGTAGCGATGCATCTACGATATAACTGAAAGTATGCATCTCGCGCTGACTCAGCATACCACAGTAGGTTATTGCGATCAAAACTCCTGAGCATGTCACTAGAGACATGCTCTATCTCTGGTTCTACAGGTGGAGGGGGTGGTCTAGATGCCTCTCCATGCGCAGCAACAGCAACACTGCCCAAGGCAGTGAACAACGAGTCTGCAAGGTCAGCTCTAGCCTCTGCAGTAAGCTAGGATGATTGTGCCACATCCCCTGACCTGATAACCGCCCTGTCTTGAAGCGGTATCAACCTCAGAGTGGGTGGCACGAAAGCAGGGTCTCTCTGAGCTCCAGGATGTTGGTAGGAGCATCCACTACCAACCCCATAGAACTGGGACCCTGTGCTAGTGTAATCCGGGTGCATGTACAAAACAAACTCTGCATAAACATGTTTTGCAAAGTACAATGGGACCTGGTAATGGTGGGAGAACATGCCCCACGCTCCCACGAATCTATCATATATATGTGGTGTAGCGACCTCCAACTTAAACTCCCTGAGTCTAAGCGGTTGACTAGGGGCACGGTCAGGAGGGATGTCGAATAAAGCACCCTTGATGTCATGCCCTCTTATGGCGACTTTGACATCCTCCCATTTGTGGATCCTAATGACACCATCTCTCCTCCTTTGGCATGAATTTCTCCAAATGTCACTGAGAGGTCCTACCTCTTGTAGAGGGTCAACATCTCATCAATCGCCGATAACATCATCGACAAAGATCGTCATGTGGGAGAATCCTCCCTCAAAGTGCTCACACATGAGCTCACCCACTCTCGCTGGGAAATGATGTTAGCGAGAGTGATATGTGCAACCTCATCATCGTACGATCCCCCTGAAGGGGCACTTGTGATCCAAACCAAAACACAAATGTTACTAAAAATATATATTATAACTTGCAGCTGAAATTCAATGCATTATATACTAAAAATTTACTGAAAATGTGCTAACAAAAAAATGCACTTGATGCACTTGTGTCTTGTTGCACATCCTCCTCCTAGGGATCCGCATGTATGTCGTCGAGATGAACCGACACACTATCTCTCCTACTTCCGCCACCAGTGGCAGCCGACCCCGGCCTGGAATCACTCCTCGGTGAATGGGAGCGTTGTCGATGGCCACCCCGTCGGGCGAAGTCAGATCCTCTCATGCTTCGCGGAGCACGAAGCACCGAATCTCTCTGTTCAAGACTATCTGCATCACATTTCAATTTCTAATTCTAATTTTCTTTCAAATTCTATTCCAAATTTCACATTTCAATTTCAAATTTTCTCATTTCAATTTCAAATCCTATTCCAAATTTCACATTTCAATTTCAAATTCAAATTCAATTCAAATTTCAAATTCTATTCCAAATTTCACATTTCAATTTCAAATTCAAATTCAATTCAAATTTCAAATTCTATTCCAAATTTCACATTTCAATTTCAATTTCAAATTTCAAATGCAATTCCAAATTCAATTTCAATTCCAATTCAAATTCAAGGCCACCACTGGAATAGAGTTTGCTTCTATTGATCCTCAACCATCGAGTGAAAGGAAGGTTCCTGGAATAAAATAGCTCCACTCATGTCGATGATACAAGTACTAAGGAAATCAATGCTTAATAGAATGAGCATTTACCCTGCCACAAGAATAATGAGGAGGAAGGAATACAACTGCGTCCTCGTCCAGAGGACGCAATCTAATAGAAGTAGTGCATTGAAGCCAGGGATAATTTGCGACTTGATGGACAAGACATAACTATAATGAAAGAAATTAAGGATCAGAGTGGTGATAAGGCTATACATGAGGAAGGAAAGATGGGATTGACATGCACATTTCCTAGCTTATTCGACGTCCTAAAGCTTTTACAGTGCTTAGTTTTGGAATTCCTATGTAAGGAATATCAGGAAACCTCTTGGAAGGTCGTCATGGCTCCTAGGGGGAATAAGGCTACTAAGAGAGGAAGGAAGGTTGAGGAATAAAATCCCCTGAGGGTGACTCAGGAGCAAAGGCGGGTCTGTCAAGTGGCTTGTTTCTTCCGAGAAAGAATCCCCCAAACTATCTGTGGGGATATCGAGAAGGTCGAGAAGAATTTATGGGAACAAGTTAAATCCCTCAAGATTGAGTAAGTTAGAGAGGAGGTGACAGAATGGGTGCAAGACCCGAGGACAACTATTGGTGGGATGGCATCCTACGACAGGCTCATGGCGACATACTAGGCTACGAAGGGGCTTCTCTCCCCTGACCTCATGGAACAAGTGAAGTTACGGACAAGGAAATTGGTGACAAGGAGCTAGCGCGGGCTTGGAAAGAACATAATAGAAATTGTCAACTAATGTACAAGAAAATTGACATAATGGCTAGCAAGATGGGGATACATTTCTATCAACCCCTTGCTTTGGGATTTGGTGATCTAGTATTACTTTTGCGAGTGCGACTGGTTTGGTGAAGATCACGGACAAGGGAGGCTAGGCTATGGCGGACGACACCTTTGGAGATAGGGCATGTGCGGGAGAAGGCAATATTAAGGAGTGGCGAGGGTCACGTCCTTCCATCGGTGCGAGCTCATTAAAGGTCGTCTGAATAGATCCTATGGTTCCTCAATATTTTTGTAATTTGGGTCAGGTTTATCTATGTCTTGGTTGTTCCTTGGCTAATAGTAGTATAGGTTTCAGTTTAAGGAATCGGTGTATGAAGAACAAATGGCAGTTTTTATGTGTCTGTAGTAAATTTATCCTTTTTCTCAATTTGATGTATGGTGGGGGAAGGGAAGTTATTGAAAATCTAATTGTTGTACTGTCTAAACACTAACAAAGCCCAATGTAATGAAGCCATGTACTCTTTTTGATATAATAAAATGATATTTTATTAAAAAAAACAAAACTAGATTAATATCATTTTTATTTATAATGAAAATTAAAAAATATTATAAATATAATTTTTAATTATTATATTATTATTATTATTATTAAAATCTATATAAATTGGGATAAGGTGCACTCTTAATGCAATTGTTTACAATGCTATTATTAAAAAATTAAAAAATAAGAATAAATCACATAAAAGAAATTCTTAACATTGAGTGAATTTTTCGGTATTTATTACATCTTAAAATAAAAAGCCGCAAGTGCTTAGTCCATGCTATCTTTGCTAAGTGCATAGATAGTGTAGAGATACCATGCTTAAAGTTTCTGTTGAAGCTTTAAGTGATATGAGGACAGATTTCACATGTTAAAAAAAAATTAACCATGAAAAATATATGAAAAATAGAATATAACCGTAATGAACTCGTAGTGATATGTATCTAATTTTTAAATTTCAACATAATTTTTAAATTTTAACATAAGATATCATGTATATAATTATGTAAAGAATTAAAAAAAAATGTTATTATCTTATGTTTAGTTTTTTATTTTACTAATTTCATTTTTTTATGATTAATTTTTTTCATTAATTTCATCTATATATAATAGTTTTTTTACTAATTACATTTAAAGAAATGTTATTGTTTTTATCATTAATTTTTATCATTAATTTCATCTATATACAATAGGTAAAAGATCTCAATATTATATATGATTGACACAAAAATCAAACCTAGACATGGATGGAATATTTACGTCAAATAAAATTCATAATATAATAGTTAATCATAAAAATCATATAATCAACACATAGACCATATTTAATTATGACACAAAATATCCAACCTAGACATGGATGGAATATTTACATCAAATAAAAGTCATAATATCATAGTTAATCATAAAAATCATATAATCAACACATAGACCATATTTAGTTATGATTAATTGTGATTAATTATAATAACTCTTAACAATATTTTACCAGAGTCTATTCCTAAGCAATCATTATTAAATATAATGAACTTTAATTAAAGTAATTATTTAAAATATAAACCATTATAGTTTATTCTAAATTTAAATTATTTCTTATTTTATTTTAATAATAATAATTTAATTTACTATATGTTAACTTTTTTTATGATATTTTATTCTCTACAAGAGAATTTCTCTCCACAATATGTCTTTATTTTATTTTTATTTTTATAAATAATTATTGATAGTTTTTTTTAATCATGTAAACAATATTAATATTATCATATTTATAAAATGTTTCCTATTTTAATATTAATAATGTTATGTTAGGCCATTTGATCATCTAATGACGTTAGGCCACCTGATGTTGGGATTTTTTCCAAGCTATCCATTATGGTTCCAGGCCAATTTATCTTCATTGATGCTCACATTGTGGACATACTTTTCACGGCCTGAGAGGGGATCCTATTTAGGACAATTTGGCGAGTTGGTTATGGTTATGGTTATGATTAATAATATATGATTATATATTATTAATATTCATTTTTTAATTTTTTATATTATATTATTAATTTATTAATTTGTTAAATTTTTTTTAAATAAATTAAGTAAAAATTAATAAACAATATATTATTAATATTTATTTTTTAATTTTTTATATTAAATATTAATATTAATATATGTTTTTTTTTAATCTTCTTGGCCTTCTCGGAGGATTGAAAAAAAATTGGCAGCATTTCTGCTTGCAAATTCACATACCAAATAATTTTTAAACAAATAAATGCAAAATAAATTTAAAATCCTAAAAGTATTTCAAATTTAAAATAGTTTTGGTTTTTGTTTTGAAATGGCTTTCTGTTTTAGGTTCAAATGGTTTTTTTTTTTCAATCCTCTTGGCGTTCTCGGAGGATTAAAAAAAATGGGCAGCATTTCGGCTTGTAAAATCACATTTTAAAATAAAACCAGTAGCATTTAGGGGGTGAAATGCTACCGGTTGATATAAAAACAAAATTAAATTAAATAATTTAAACAAATAAGTTACAAATATCTAAAACCCTAAATCTATTTCAAATTTGGTTTTTGTTTTGGTTTGAAATGGGTTTTTGTTTTGGTTTGAAATAGGTTTTTTTTTAGTTAAATCAAATGGTTTTTTTTTCAATAAGTTTGGTTTCAATGGCGGTTTTCGGTTTCAATCGCAGTTTAGTTTAATTGCCTACATCCTAACCATTTCTAGAAAACTATATTAAACCTAGATTTGATAAAAATACACAAATTTATACATAAAATACGAAATATATGTATATTTTTTAATAACAAAACAAATGGTGGATTTCCACCCACCTGGTGGAAGATATGACATGGCGTTGTTGTGGGGAGGTGGTGTCACTGTGGGTCGGGCTTGTGCTCGGTCAAGGTCCCGGCTCACTGTTCTCTGTCTCTATCTCTGTCAAGCACGAAATCCGGGCTGGACGGGCCCCTGTTTTGTTTTGTTTTTTCTATGTCTCATTCCCTCGATCAAGGGTCAAAACCTCGATCGAGGGTTTATCAACGTACAACCGCACGGACACTTTTGTTTTTGTTTTTTTTTTTTCTGACGGTTTGAACAAACCCTCAATCGAGGGTCTAACAAAACCCTCCATTGAGGTTTGGCTCGATCGAGGGTTTTGTTATACCCTCGATCGAGGGTTTAAAACATCCTCGATCGAGGTATGTTAAATCCCTCGATCGAGGTAGTTTTAAACCCTCGATCGAGCATATAAAACCTCGATCGAGGGCTTGAAATTATCTCGATCGAGGTTCCGAAAAATGAATTTTTTCCTTGCTATTCGCCAAAAATGGTGAACCACATTTGTGGATTCACCCGTTGTTGAAGTTTTACCTCATAATCTGCAGGATTGAACTTGTCAAATTTTATATAGATGTTGTCGAAGTTTTCACTTCATAATCTGTAGTGTTGAACTCTGTCGGATTTTATATAGATGATGTAGAATGTTTTACTTCATAATCTGCAGGATTGAACTTGTCAAATTTTATATATTATGTTGTCATGTGCTATTGATATGATGCCACGATTTTATTGAATCCAGGTCTAGGATATTTGTGGTTTATTGCTGCAACGAATGTCTATTTCAATTATTATCTCTATAATCCAATGATCCATTTTAGAAACACAGATAGTATGTTTAGAGATCTCGGTAAGGTATAGATTCTTGACTAGAATTGTTCGTTATTTATAGATCTAGTTATGTTAAGATCTCTGTTTTGTTTATATTGCTAGCGTGATTTACAGTATTTAAACCAGAGGTAAGATCTCTATGGATGTCAGAGATAAGATCTTTGAAATTATGATGATGTTAGTGTGAATCTCTCTCTCTCTCTCTCTCTCTCTCTCTCTCTCTCTCTCTCTCTCTCTCTCTCTCTCTCTCTCTCTCTCTCTCTCTCTCTCTCTCAGAGAGAGAGAGAGAGAGAGAGAGAGAGAGAGAGAGAGAGACCCAAGATAGATTTTGATAATTGAGTATATCTGCATTTATGTTTTTAATAATATGAGTGTTAAAAACCTGAAGAAGAAATATGATGGTTGTTATGTACTAGAATTAGATCTCTGTAATCATTTTTTATGTTAGCATCGAATGTCTTGGAAATGTCCTCTATGAGAGAGGCATTGAGAATTGTGGAAAATTGCAACAACGAAGCTTGCAACATGTAACTTTGTATTTGACTAATAGAATAAATTATGACTTTTCTTGGTGGACGTAGAACATGGATTTAGGTGAACCTCGTACATTTCACCTTCTCATGCGTATAATTATTATGTCCTGTTGTTTATGTATAAGTGTATACCTTGTCAATAATTCTTGGGTAAAAGATAATTCATTGTTAAGTCATGTTGTTCAGGTGATGGCTTTATAGATCTATTATTGTTTGGTTCAGGCACACTTAAGTTTACCACTAATGGGTAAGAACTTCATGAAGATATTTCTTGAGTAAATTCTGTGGTATGATTTGTAACATTTATAAAGATAAGGTGTGCAGGAATAGTCGGCATGAACGGACATGCATAAAATTAAGAATTCTTGAACATCTCCTCACTTGGTACTAATCATTGTTATGTTGTTACAAAGATAGCAGTCTATGTGTCTTGGCCTAAGTTAGTTCCATCATAAAATGATGAAGATCCTCTCGATTTTTGGATACCAAAGGAGAATTGGTTTCACATTAATGTATGATTGTAAAGATAGATCTCATAAGAGTTAATGATAATTGTTTCGAATGTATACAATGGTTATAACTTACCTCATGAAGGTTTTATGAATATAGCTTACAAATTTAGTATAGTATCTCTCTTATGTGTACTTTATATGTTTTAATCTACTTAATAGTTGTGATGTAAAATGGTAAGTGGTCTCACTAAGAATGCCTATTACATATGCTAGCACTTCAAATATTGCTTGAGTGGTTGGTTAAGTAATAAACAAGAGGATGAACCGGGTAATGGAACTAGGACCCTACTTAAAAAGGGGTTTATACTTCTACATTTGTTATGTACCATTTGTTAGAAGGGAATGAGCCAAAGGTTGGAATAGAAAGTATTATTTATGATGTTTTTTATATAAGTTTTATGAGAATAGTAGTGAGTGAACAAGTGTTTATATGCGATGCTACTTATGACTGATATTCAAGTACATATGTGAAGTGACTAACCCCCTTGATTGTTGATGTCGAGGAAAAGTTTTACCCCATTTCTACAAATGTTTAACTTGGAAAATGAGTATGTGACAATCTGGTAAGCCACATAGATGAGAGTTTCATATGGGACCCAATAACATCCTAATTTATAAAATGGGTTCCTAATCAGGATACAATCAATTAGGTAATATGCCATGTAAAAATATTCTTTATTATGTGTCAAACCTCCTTGAGTTGCTGATATTGCTGCAACCATGCTATCCGAAATAATAGATTCCCAGTTAAAAATAGTACCATGAGTGGCAATATGATACATCATCGAAACACAACTAAGCTTGTATATGTTTGTATTTTCCTTCCCAAATATTTTTCTCAACATCATAGCCATAATTCTAAATGGGGTTTTTAAGTTCTGTGAATCATGTTCTCCACTAGCTCTTTGTCTCAACTGTTTTCCCAGGAGAAGCATTTTCTTGGATTATTCTGAATGATCTATATTGATGCTCTTAATCCAGTCATCAGTTAGAAGGACTTTGGGAGTAGGTAATTTGTAATTTGTTCCTATATGTGCAAGTTGAAATGAGGCGAACCCCTTTCCATTAGCTCCTCCAATGATTCTAGACTTAACATCTATATAAGGAAAAATCCAACCTATTAATTTGGAGCATGGAAATAATTACGAGTGATTTGCATCCTTGTGGAGCACGCATTTATTTGTATTTTGATAAATTACCATCTCCTCAATACAGGCATCAAGCACATCTTGATCTCTGATAAGTTCGTATATTTCTCCCCATTTGTATTCGGGGACTACTCTGGTGATATGCCTTGTATCTTCAAACAAGATTTCCATGGTAGTTTTTGGAACTACTTCAATATCCGAATCGGATTCTACAACTTTGACTTTATGCTTGGAAAACCTTTTATCCATATCTGGTTCTTGTACCAAGAGAATAGTATCAAGACTCTACATTGTTTATGTCCGCAATACAATTAAAATGGCAACAATAAAGCATATAAGAACATGAAAGAGTTCAACTAGTTTAGGCTTTGTATTATCAAAAGGTTAACCTATTTAAGCTATTAATTCATTTAGCAATTTATTTTCAATGCAAGTCATTCTACGAAGAGAATGTGTGCTTGCAACAATCTATGTGGAAAATTGAAAATTATATCTTATGTCTATCCTAACAAACCAAAAAGACCATTTTAGAAGTAAAAGTAAAATCGTTAAGATGACCATTTTGTCTACTGATAGTTCATATCTTCATAAGTTTACGAGCATGTTCAATTGTTTTTTTTTAGGATTTCATAATGAGTAAAAAGATGGCAATGCAGCAAATTCATAAACATTTATTCCCTCAAATCAAGTATTCACATTATCATGAAGCTCACTTAAATATGTCCTATTTTGAAACTGAATGCACAAAGAAATGCATTCTACATGAAAATGAGGGCAACTCATTTCATTAACCATTATAACTAAAAATAAAAAGGACCAATGTTGTGCAATGTTTTACTGTTTTCCTAACTAACTAACTCCAAACACATAGGGTTTTACTCCCCTTTTCGACCCAGGTAGACTCCAAAGGATAGAGTGTCGATAGTTATTTAACAAGTAAGACTCTGTTATGAAACTAAATGAAACCGACTTTTCTTCTTGGGAATGCTTAAGGGAAATCACAAGGAGAAACACTGTGAAAAGACGATTTAACAAAACAACAAATGTCAATGGTAAGGGCTTGACACTAAGCTAGCTCGCAATCCTTCATGGCCAGGGCATGGGAGAGTATTATATTTCAAGAAGAGAACATGCGTAATACTAGGGAAACTAACTAAATGACTTTAACCTAACCCTAACCTTTCTCCAATAAAAAACAAACAAATATTGCCAAGAAAAAGAGTGGTACCTACCTAACAATGAGGACGAGTCCTCGAGATGGCTCGTGATATGGCAGAAATAATTTCTCTAGGTGGTGTTGATTCTCTAGAAGGGGTTCATGATACTCGAATGGAGCAAATGACGTAAAAATGGAGCGTTGAAAAAGGATTCCCCCTTTTAAACAAAAACTTAACCCTAAAAACAAATTGTTCATTAATTGCTCATTAATTGGACCCCTTGTCACATGATGTGACACTTCATCAGAGGCCAAAAATATTTTGATCCGATGCGTTTCGATGACCAAAAAATATTTGAAACCGACGTGTTTCGTAGCAATTTGTGGTTTTACTCTGGTTTATTTTGGGATACCATTAAACTTGCACCGATTATTTGTATCCATTTGACCTTTATTGGAGGCAAAATGATTTTGGTCCGACGTGTGTCGATGATAAAACAAGTTTTACGTTGGGGTGTTTTGGGTGAAAAATTGATTTTGTGCCGCAGGTAAAAATGTAATGGGATCTGATTATGTATTGGGAACAAAACCAATTCGGCATCGATCATTTCGACAAGCAATTGGAAATCTCTCTGATCGATGCGAAAACATATTCTAGCCTGACTATTTCGAGGAAATTTTTCACTTTTCCTCTGATCACATAGGAAAAGAAATGA
This sequence comes from Larix kaempferi, assembly GCA_027924585.1. Classification (NCBI taxonomy): domain Eukaryota; kingdom Viridiplantae; phylum Streptophyta; class Pinopsida; order Pinales; family Pinaceae; genus Larix; species Larix kaempferi. The sequence goes on from BSBM01000385.1 coordinate 1,513,301, forward strand.
TTTCTTCCCCAACCATTTCGACAAAAAATTGATATTACTTTCAACTACTTTGACGAAAAATTGAATTTTGCGCAAAAACAACAAAATTCAATTTTGTTTCTAAGTGTTAAAATTTTCTAAGGCAATTTAACTCTACAGACTTTTGAAGTCTAAGGGGTCAAAAATAAAGATAAAATCTATGATGCATCCAAAACTTAAAGAGGAGAGGGTCCCTAAAATTTTAGGCAAATTTAAGGGAAGAGGGCGAAACTGCAACAACACCCTAGACTTTACTACAACTGTGATGAAAAATAATTTAGGGCATAAATGCAAAGAATATAAATTATTTCAAATCGAGGCATCCCCACGTCATCCCCTTGAGGACACCACCATGGAGGCCCGCCCAGAACCTGAGGAAGAGGATACTATGCTCCCTTTGGAAGATGATACCAATATGCCAGTACAATAAGAGAAACCCCAAATATCACTCCACGCTTTACCTAGTTTCTCCACACCTCAAACATTAGAATTGATCGACTACATCAAGCACAAGAAAGCCATCATATTAGTTGATAAGGAAATCACCCATAATTTCATTCATGGGCGAGTGGATGAAGAAACCCATTGATATACTTACCCTATATCCAACTCCCAAATTATGATGGCCAATGGGAGTATGCTGAGATTCATTGGTCATTGTGAAAATGTGAAACTCCAAATGGGTGGTTACCAACTCAAAACACATATGTTTTCCATTAACATGGGTGGTTTTGATAGGGTTATAGGGGTTGAATGGGTTAGGAATTTGGGTCTTATCACCATGCATTTTAAGTCACTCTCTTTGATATTTACTCATGCTAAGAACACCCATCATTTCAATAGGATTACCTCTGGTTCTCCTGAAATTGTCCAATCACATTGTAAGGAGAAATTATTGAATAAATGCCACTCAGGATTCATTGCTCAATTCAATTCCATCCAAGTAATGGACATACACATAGTGGATATTCACCTTGACTTGTAATAGGTTCTCTCCTTGTATCAACAGGTTTTTGAGGAACCAAAGGGTTTACCTCCATCCCATGTCAATTGTGACCACAATATTTCTTTAATCCCAGGTATTCAAGCCCCCATTGTCTACCTTTATCACTACCCTTTTGCACAAAATAATGAAATAGAAAAAAAATCATTCAAGAATTATTGGATGCCAACATCATTCGTCCCAACACAAGACCTTATTCCTCACTGATGGTTATGGTCTTAAAAAATGAAGGATCTTGGCACATGTGCCCAAATTTATTGGCCCTCAACAAATTAAACATCAAAGATAAATTCCCTATTCCTCGCATTAATGATCTCCTAGATGAGTTGCATGGAGCCAATTTCCTTACCAAAATTAGCCTTCACTTAGGATTCCATTGAATCAAGATGAAAGAGGTGGACATACCCAAGACAAAATTCCGAACTCATGAGGGTCATTATGTTTTCTTAGTCATGCCCTTCTGACTCTACAATGCCCCATCTACTTTTCAAAGCCTCATGAATAATATCTTCCACCCTCTCCTCTACCATTTTGTCTTAGTTTTCTTTGATGATATCTTGGTCTATAGCCCCACTCGGGAAATCCACCTCTAGTTGGTTGATCATACCTTATAATTATTACAATATCGCCATTTATTTGTGAAACAATCCAAATGTGCTTTTAGGTAAACCGAGGTTGAATATTTGGGCCATATTGTGAGTTATGTTGGTGTATGAGTGGATCCCTAGAAAGTGGATGCTATGTGGAATTGGCCCTGACCCAAAACGCTCAAGAGATTAAGAGGTTTACTTGAACTTGCTAGCTACTACCATAAGTTTGTGCACAACTATGGAATATTGTATCTCCTCTTACAACATTGCTAAAAACAATGCATTCTCTTGGAATGGGGTAGAAAATCATACCTTCTCCACCCTAAAGGATGCTATGCACGCACTACGCCTATTCTATTCATGTCCTATTTCACTAGGAATTTCATCTTAGAATGTGATGCCTCTGGCCATGGCTTGAGATTGGTTTTGTTGTAAGAAGGACCCCCAATGGTCTTCACTAGTAAGCAACCTTGTGAGTGGAACTTGGGAAAGTCCACCTATGAAAAAGAAATGATAGATATCCTTCATGTAGTTGAGACATGGAGACCATATTTAATAAAAACAAATTTCTAGATCAAGACAGACCATCATATTCTCAAGTATTTCCTGGAGCAATGGTTATCCTCACTAGAGAAACATAAATGGGTCGTATATAAGAAGGGTCATGACAATGTGGTGGAAGATCCTTTATATATGCAATTTGAAGTGGAGGGTTCCCTCTTCACCTTGTGCTTACTAGTGCCAGGATGGCTCGAAGAAGCATGATAGGAATGCCTGGCCTAAGACATAGTCTGACACGTCATCAAGATGATACAATAATTCATGAATCTTTCTCCCATATATACATGGAGTCGAAACATCTTGAGGTATAAGGAGTGCATATTTATGACCTCATATTCATCTTTAAAACCATGAACCTTAGAGGAATAACATTCCTCATCCATAGAAATCCACTAATGATTTCATAAAACCTATGAATGAATTAAGCACTTCTTCTTCTCGGAACACATGAAAAAATATATCCATAACTTTGTTGAGGCCTACAACACTTTCCAACAACATAAGGGTGAATCAGTGAAGTCACTTGGTGCTTTGCAGCCACTTCCCATTCCAAACCATATCTAGATAGACATCTCTATGTATTTCATTGTGGGGATTCTTAAGGTATGTAATAAAACAATCATTATGGTTGTAGTTGATTGTCTCACCAATTATGCTCACTTTTGTGCTTTACCACAAAATTTTACACACTCACTGGTGGAATGAGTGTTCATGGATTAGATTTTTAAGTCCCAAAGTCATGCCAATTTATATTGTATTTGACCACAACCCTACTTTCACAAGCAATTTTTTATAAGAGATGTTTAAAATTTAAGGTACACAGTTGAATCTCAACATAGGCTATCACTCCCAAATGGATGGTCAAATGAAAGCGGTAAATAAATTCTTGGAAACCTACTTACGATGATTTTTTATAGAAAAGACACACCCCTAGTCCCAGTGTTCCTCTAGTAAAGAGGTGGTACAGTGCAATTTATCATCTCTCCACCAAGATGACACCATATGAAGCAATGCATGACAAAAATCCCATATTAGTAATTCCTATCTACTAGGTACCTCCATACGGTCTAGGAAATGGACAACGCACTTCACACTCAAGAATATATTCTTTGAACCCTTAAAGACAATACAATTATGGATCAAAATAGAATGAAAAAATAGGTAGATCAACATCACTCTGAGCATTCCTTTGAAGTTGGGGATCAAGTGTTTCTTTGATTACAACCTTACAAGAAAACACCTCTCAAGTCTCATCTCCAACACACTGCAACCAAACATTGTTATTAGATTCCATTTACTATTTTAGCTATTTTTTTGTAGTTTTTATGAAAATTTGACGTTATTTCATGGGATGGTGCTAAATTAGGTGTTATTTCCTAAAATGGATTTAATGCTAGGTTTAGCACGAGATGTAGCACCTGATTTAGAGAAATATCTAGCGCCATATTTAGAGCCAAATTTAGTGCCATATTAGAGCCACATTTACTGCTATATTTACAACCAAATTTAGAGCCACATTTTGCTCTTGATTTAGCACCAGATTTAGCACTAGATTTATGGCTAGGTTTAGCACCGAGTTTAGTACGAGATTTAGCAGTAGTTTTCTCAAGTGACTAAATAAAAGTGAGGTAAACTTTTCAAAAATAAAGATAAGTAATATCAAAGATTAAAAATAATCCACTTGTCTCAATCCTCATGAGTTGGAGGGAATTTCAATTATTTTAATTAAAATCCCCAATTATTCCTCATAAAGCCCCTCAAAATCTACTCTTTCACTCTCTTATCTTTTCCTCTCTTTCTCTCTTTTCTTCTCCAGCCTTCTCCTTTCTCCCTTAAGGTTTCCTCTCTTAGGGTTTCATCATAATGCATGATAGGGTTTTGGTTTCATGGAGGAACCTCCATGATGAAGATAATGGAATCTCCTTCCCATTTCCTCCTTCCTTCCTCTTTTAGTTTTATTTTCCTTTATTTATTTACTAATGTTTATTGTTTTTCTGTTGTTGTTTAGGGTTTCATTCAATGGGAGGATAAGGTTTCATCAAGGAACCTCCATAATGAAGGTAATGACTTCTCTCTTCCCTTCTCCTCCTTCATATTTTACGTTTATTTTAATTTACATATTTTCTAATGTTTATTGTTGTTTTGTTGTTGTGGGTTTAGACTTTCATGCATGGAGGATAATGTTTCATGGTGGAACCTCCATAAGGAATGTAATGGCTTCTCCTTTCTTTCTCATTTTTCCTTCCTTTTTTTTATTGGTTTTCTAATGTTTATTGTTGTTTTATAGTTACAGGTTTAATGGAGGAAGAAGAAAAAAATGACATTTTGTGGGTTTTGTGTAATGCATAGATCTGGTTTATGGATATAAATTAAGGAATACACTTTCATTAATTAAGGAGATCTGTGTCCAAATCCTAGCACCCATCTATTTCTTATTACCTTTCCATTTGTATTCACTTGTTTGTATTCATCAGTTAGGTTAATTTCAGTTCAGATGTGCACTTTTAAAGGTATATTTTTGTGGGAATGAAGCTTAAGTAGATTTCTCTCCTTTTGGAAAGAGATCTGGGTTCAAATCCCAACATTCCCTTAATATTTTCCATTTCTCTTTTTAGTTTTTATATTTTTCAATTTATGTCTTAACAAGTTCGAATTTGCAATAGGCTAGTATAGTTTTAGTTCATACTTTCACTTTTAATTGTAGTTTTTTGTGGGAATGTAACTCAAGTAGATATATTTCCTCTAGGCAAGTGATCTAGGTTCAAATACCAACATTTACTTACCATTTTTTTATTTCATTTTCCTTTAAATTTTACCGTTTTCTATTTCTATTTCCATAAAAAAATATTTATAAATAATCGACGCTAAATTTGGTCCTAATTCTAGTGCTAAATTTGGCACTAATTATGGTGTTAATCCTGGAACTAAATGTGGTGCAAATTGTGGTGTTAAATGTGGTGCTAAACTAGGTGGTAATTTAGGTGCTTTAAAAATTAATTGCAAGTTCACTCCAATTTTAGTGCCATATTTTCCAACGCAATTAGAAAACAATTTGCACTAAAAAGGATGCTAAATTGGGAGTTGATTTCTTATTTTGTTGTAGTGCCAGAAGCTAGCTCCAAGTTTCTATGGACCCTATACCATCCTCCAATAGATTGGAGAGGAGGCCTACAATCCCTCTCTACTAGATCCCTCCAAGATTCACCTAGTATTCCACATCTCTTGCCTCAAAAAAGTGGTGACGTCTAATTGTAAAGTGCATACCAACATACTAGAATGAGACGATGAAGGTTCATTTGCCTCTAGTAGACAACTATCTTGGATTCTAGGGAATGACAATTGCGAAGATGCACAATCAAATAAGTTTTGATCCAATGGAAAGATATAATTACAGAAGATGTCGTGTGGGAACCAACATAGATTTTACAACAATTTTTGCACCTTCAACATTGAGGACAACATTGATTTTGAAGGGGAGCGAATGTTGGGGTCATACCCTGAACCACCTTACTTTAGTTGTTAGCTTTCATGCATTGTATATGGCCATATCTTTAGAATAAGGACGAGTATTTAGTAGTAACAATCAATATAAAAATGGTCTCTCTATTAATTAAGACCCGCTAGGAAGTTGGTACTTGTTAATTATTTGACCATATCAAGTAGTTATCATTTTGGATCTAGGAAGCCTATTTAAAGAGCTATAAGTCTATGGAGGGTTTTTTCAAGAATTATTGTAACATATATTCTCAAGTGAAAGTTTTCCCAACTTTAAGAGGTGCATGAACATTGTTCCCAAAATCTGTTATCAGAATAAATGACTCATTTCCAACAATATTTATCTTTCTATTTTCTAATGTTTCTTATTTATTAAGTCTCTATGTATCCTTTGTTTCTTCAAGTTTCAGGATTAAAGAACACCATAATATCAGTTGAGGATGAACATGAAGAGGTTATATGAAGACATGGGGTACATAGTTACAATGGAGCCTACAAAATATCTCGAAGTAATTAAACAAATGAGTATAAAAAAATGATCTCTTCTTGGTTCAAGATTTGGATTTGAAGGAAAATGAAAGATGAACACAAATAACCTATGAACATGTTGACAAACCATGCATGTTGATTGGAAAAATGGAGTTTTGTTCATATGTTGTAGCATCAACACGATTTCACACTTTTATTATTATCTTAGGAACCTAATAAAGGAGCATCCAACCTGCACTAAACATCACAACTCTTGATATCTAAATAAACATTATGGTTTTTTGTTTAGCTCTTAGAATTCCCACCAACCATTAGATCATCACTCTCAAATATCATATCATTAATGGGCCTAATAGTTAAGAACATGTGTTTCCTCCTAAGAGGTCATAGGTTCAAATCCGGAGGGGTTTAGGATATGGACACCTTTGTAGAGTCTAGAAGTTACATTATTGCATAGAGGGGGTCCCTTGTCCCATAAACAAGGGGGTCTCATACACCAAATTGATGTTTGGATAGACTTTGACCTTAAGAATTGATGATGATTATTATTATTATTATTATGTGAGTTTATTCAATTACACTAAATTAAAGAATAAATGATCGTAAATATACAAATATTATAAAGATATTTAAAAAAATTGAATATAAAGAAAATATATTTTTATTTTTATATTTTTATTTTTATATTTTTATTTAACAATAATATTATTTAATAAATTCAATTTTTTATTTCATTTTTATAATACTCACTCACTTTACACTCAAGGAAAAAATTACATAATAAATTGAAATAAGATGTCCTTGCAAAATTCTTTCATATGATCATACGATATGTTTCTAGAATGTTGTTTTTCTTTGCAATTCTCGAAGCAAATTCTTATAAGAATTCTAGTTAACCACTCTGATTATTTTCAAGGATAAATTCTTGAAATCAGAAATCTTAACACTCATTGTAACGATCTTAAAAATTATTTAAAGGTAAATAAAATAAAAACAAGAAAAGTTACAAAGCAACAAGTCCCTTCCTTCAGCCTCCAAGTTTCCTTATGTGTTGAGAGATCAAGCATTGGAGTAAGTTCCAAGAAGAAACCAAGCATGCATTATAATGATTTGGAATGTTGACACATTATCAATAAGCAAAGATAAATTAACATGGAAAAGGCACATGGTAAGGGCCACACACATTGGTCATAATGGCACATGAATCGGTTTAAAAGATCACATCTAAGCACATCTAGCCAATATACTACGGATCTAAGAGAAAGAAAAGCAAGCAACCTTCGAATAAACCATATAGCTTAGATATCTATAACATCAATATGCACCCATTCACCAAGAAATTATCACCACTCGTCATCAAAGGTGCATAAGAACAACGAAACCAGTTGATCAAGCATATAGAAAACCATTAGTAAACATGTGATTAAACTAGGAAGCTAAAGGAAGTGATCACATAGCAACTACATATTTTATTAGTTAGCATCTCTTCTAGTTATGTGACTCGGCACATGGAAGTTATATTCCCCTCAAATTATTCTTTACAAGTGGCATTCTTTAGGGAGAAAAAAAAACAAGTGGTTGTTCAAAAATATAATTGATTACACAACATTAGACACTTATTTGTTATTGGAGTAGTCTATTTATTTTAAGTTTTAGATTTTATGGTGGGTTTTGGTCGGTAAATTTGTTTTTGGTAAAATCTAAATTTGGAAGTGTTTAAATTTTGCTTTTGAATCCATAAATAGATTCAACACCCTAGAATATCCCATGACACCCAAATTATGCAATTTCTATAGCTAATATATATGATTTTAAGATAATTTTAAAGATTTCCAACCGAACTTTAAATAAAATAAGACGAAAAATATGTTCAAAAAAAGTTGAAAACATAAACCAGTTTTGAATTATACGTAAACTGAATTCACATTTGAGATTTGAAATTTACAGGAAATTACTAAAAAAATCTACCATGGTAAAATAACTAGAGGTATTGTTTCAGGCATTTAAGGAGACACGGGAACACATAAAATAATTTCGGTCAGTTGCAATTTAAAAGTACCACACACTACATAAAATAAATGTTGTAGCTAACCTAAACTTCAACATACTGCACCAGAACCAATATCATCTAATAATACAAAGTCCATTGAAGGAAGGTGAGTTTTAGAATAACGATAGTGGAATAAAAAACAATGTGGGTGACCCTCATGATTAGATATAAGGGAGTGCACCGAGAGCAATGCAAGAATCACATGAAAATATGTGAATCCTATGCTATGGCATTATCCCTTCTTTGGCCTCGGGGTTATAGAATCTTATCAATTTATTTGTTGGAACTTGCCTCATTGTGGGGGTGAGAAGCACCTAGATGAGGGGTTATGGATTTGAACTGATCACAATAACCTGCTCGATTATTATGGTTTAAAGATTAATTTGGTCACCACATGGAATAAGCTTGCTTTGGTATTTTACAAGTAAAATTGTTGTTTTTCGTTCTAGAGAGAAATATGAATTCATTCTATATGGTGAATTTATGACTTTTATTTTATAGTTAATGAAGTGAAAGGATGCAATGCTTTGTTGCTGATCGAAATGTCACTTCATAATAAATGATAATAATATTCATATTCATATTAATAATAATAAATATTATTATTATTAATGTGGCCTTCTTGGCCAACAAGTCATATGGGAATACCTCCCAATGCTACAATCATCAACACTCCCTCTTAGCAAGGGAGGTAATCTTGTTGCACATTCTTCAATAGTTTATTCTTTCACTAGAGAAGTTTGTCCATGAACTTGCATATAACTGATATTTATTCTTCTCCTCACACGCACATCTATTCATGTATAGAGCTATATGTGTGTGCACCCACATTAGACTAGACATTGTTTATTCCATAATGGGTGGCTAGTCCCTATCAAATAAACAAGTCAAACCTGCTCTATAATGAGATAGATCAATCCATCACAGAGTATGCAATGTGACCTCAAGCCTTATTCACATTTAACCAAATCACATGACTAAGAAAAGTTGTGCAAGCACCTCGAGCCCTAATCACACCAAGCCAAATCATATGTCTAAGCAAGGCTAGGCTAGGGCCATTCACCACTAGCCAAATCACATGGCCACTTCTCGTGAGTGAATGTGTCATTCTGCTTGGTCAAATCACATGACCAATGGAGAAATATCAATACTCCCTCTTAGCTAGAGAGGTATTCTCATCAACAAGGAATTCTCCATATCATCTAGGAAGATTCTTCCTTGAGTTCCACTCAAGGGTATCATCTCTCGTCATGGGCTAAATCAAATGACGTCCACAATGGCTACAATGAGCTGTGGGAACACTCGTCATAGGCACCAATCATATGACATCCACACAACTCAGTTCGTCGAGAAGTGTGATCAACATAGTCGACATAGAACAATTAGGATTTCACACATAACTCATATCAGTTCACACAGAACAATAGTCCACACAAAACTCTAGAGTTCACATGGAACTCTTATTGGTTCACACAGAACAATAGTCCACATAGGACAAAGAGTCCACACAAAACTCTGCAATTCACAAAGAACTCTTATTGGTTCACATAGAACCTCAAGGAGTACATCAGTCCACACGGGATAAAAATACACATAGAACTCAGAACAATCATCTTCATCTCCCTCTCACAGAGGGACACATCATTCTCCCAGTATCAGGGGGAATGCCACACCGATGTTGCAATCGCCAACACTCCATCTCACCGAGGGAGGCATCATCTATCACTCCAAGCCAATCATAGAAGTACACAAACTTCACTTTGAAAAGAGGCTTGGTGAGAATGTCGGCAACCTGATCTTTTGTCGGAACATATAGCTCGACTGCTCCTCTATGCACCATATCTCTAATATAATGGTACTTGATCTCCACATGCTTTGACTTGTCATGAGATATAGGAGTCACTAAAGCCTTCACACAACTTTGATTATCAGAGAGAATCACAGTCGGTTCAAGCATTTGACCAAACAATCCTGCAAGGAGTTTTCGAAGCCATATTGCTTCTTGAGATACAACACTCATTGCAATATATTCAACCTCGGTTATACTTAGTGTTATTGAGGTTTGCTTCGTGTTGCACTAGGAAATCACGACTGAACCCAAACTGAAGCAACACCTAGAGGTTCTCTTCATATCCACAACACTCCCTGCCCAATCAGAATCTGAATAGCAGTGTAATCTCATATCACTAATGGAAGCATATTTCAATCCATATCCCACAGTGCCATGCAAGTACCTTAGCACATGCTTTGCAACAAACCAATGTATCTATCTTGGCTCACATGTGAACTTATTGAGAGCACTTACTATAAAACAAATGTCTAGTCTATTATTAACTAGATACATCAATGAACCGATTAGCAATCTATACACTGCAATCTATACACAACAATCTATACACTGTGGGATCTATAAGATTTGACTCAAAATCTGAGTCACTCAACTTCCTCATATTTACCTCCATGGTTTCTCAAGATATCAATAATATACTTCCCTTGACTCAAGAAGATATCATCATGCCTTTGCCACACTTCTAATCAATCCAATATCTTCCATCTCGAACTCTTACACCCCTTTTATCCTATTTATAAAATCTTTGTAGCCTAACTACTACATCATTTTCCTAACTGTCCAAAAAAAAGTGAAACCCTAGCCACGTGCCATTAACAAGGCATGGATCATTTCCTGCACATGCCATGAAAACGTAGCCATACCCATTGGTAGACAATGCACTGGATTAGACCGTCACATAAAAGAGAGGTAGAGGGTATTGACATCGGTAACACGGTCCTTGGCACTACAAACATTGACAGGTGCGAAACTGGAGACTGAGGGAACCATGCGAGAGATGTATCTCAAGACACTCTGAGCACAAGTAGACTATATTGAGCAAACCAAGCACAATTGTTAGAGGTAGGATAGTACGCAACGTATGGTCACAAGTGGGGATCCACGAGGGAGCGGGGAGTAGAAAATCCTTCCTTAATTTTGACACGCGTTACAAGGAAATTAATACACAAGGAAGAGGGAGAGGTAACGCGCCAACAGTCCAAGGACTGATATATGCAGTTAACGCTAGGACTTGATAGAAAAGCAATAAAATGCTGTCAAAACCCTAGCACTGCCAACGAGCCATTGGAGCAGCAGCCACGCAGGTGGTATCCTTTGGACAGAAGAGGAAGGTAAATCACCAAAGCTCTCGCAGCCAAATTATGTAGGCCCAACGATAAGCATTCGACAATGGACAGAAAATCATAAAAAAAAATATTAGTAAAAGGAACGCCTCAACCAGTCACATGAAAACAAAAGAAGCCAATGGGTAGTGCCATTGGAAAAACCCTAAGCGCCATTCATGCTCGTTTAACTGATGAAAAAATAATAATATACAGCAAACACTCAACGACCATTGGGATGAGATTCATTTCAATGAGTAGTAACGTGCCAAAAGATTGAAACAAAATGCGCATAAGTAATTATTGGGCTCCTACGTCCCAGTTCTTCTCAACCAAATATAAATCATGTGCATCAAAATCATGTTTCACAAGACATAGTTTTACTCCTCCCGAAACCACAGCTCTGAATTCATTCATATGGTGAGTTCATGAATTTTATTTTATAGTCAATGAAGTAAAAGGTTGAAACGCTTCGTTGCTCGGGGAAATGTCATTTTTATAATAAATAATAATAATATTCATATTCATATTATTAATAATAACAAATATTAAATATTATTATTATTAATGTAGTCTTCTTGATCAAATACCTCCTAATGCTACAATCATCAACAAAAATAAATACCAAAAATAAAGCTAATGCCATGAGTTGTTATAAGGAAAATGTTTTTTAGTAGTATAGGTAATACTCTCCTAGTCAACCATCTAAGTGAGATGAGAAATAAAGGTGTTGTGAATCATCCTAATTACCTTGCAAGTTGACATATTTTGTTTCTTCTAATTAACATAACCACCGATGCATGGATATGGATATGTAACATTTTTTTGGGTTGTCCATTTATCATAATCGTCGTTAATGGATAACAAGTGGAATATTTCATTTGACTAAAAAGCACAATTCACCCTCAGCGGTTTGAATATCTAGTAGTATAGTTCAAGGGGCATAACCTATTCTTGACTAAAAAGAAAATTGGATTCATCATAGGTAGATACATTTCAAGCATATTTAATTGGAAATGTATAAAACAGTTTTTTATAGTTGAAGAAGCAGTCGATCCAATGGTAAGTTTTTTTAGCAGTTGGTTAAATAAAGAAGATCACAATCATCACGAATTACCTCATATCATTGGGGACCTCTGATATAAATAGGGTCGGCATGGACAACTTCCTTCTTGTTTGGAATTTTGCAAATATTGAGTTTCCCCGTATCTTATTTTATGCTTGTCATGAGTATGGTGTACACGATTGGTAACCATGCTATTATCTACTGGATTTTTGCTTCTTTACTTTCTATTGGACTAGCACGAGATAGCATGTGAAATATCATATGCTTCCGGGATGCCCTTGGAACTTCCAATATCTCATGTAGGATTCCAATTTGAGGAAAAAGGAAGTATTGCATGGACCAGTTGGTGGGGACGATGAATTGCTTGTTGCACCAAAATAACTAGAGCATCTGAATAATGAATTCGTTCTAATGTTTAATAATAAATAGCTTTCCATTACATGGGTTTGATGTCACTATACAGGCATCTTAATTAATATATAGGGTTCGATGGCAACATTTGTTTAATGGCTATTTCCTCACACCAATTCCATTACAAGTAGCATAAACAAGGGTTTTGCAATAGATTTATTTAGGCATGGGAATTTTTGGTGAATATTTTCATTATTTTCCCATGTCTAAACAATTCATTGTGTTGAACGTGTGTAAATAAGCGCTAAAGGAAGTAGGAATTCATTGTCAGCAGATTAGCAATGACCAATCCATCATGTAAAGAAAAGATATCGTATTGTCCCATTCCTATTCTCTTTTTTCCAGCAACAAATGATGTTAATCAAATATGTTCGTATCAGATAGAGAAGTATGTTTCACTAGTCACTTTTGGCAAGAGTTGTTCCCTTTGATGGGTGAGGCCCTCAAGCTCTTAAAAATACAACAAGAAGGTGTTCAGCTAAATCATAAGTGGGTCTTGTGCATGAGCACTCATTTCATCCCAATAGGGATTAAGTGCACTTTGCTTAGCTTATCATGAGAAGATCCTTGAGCATAAATAGACAAAATAAGAGACCGCACATAAAAAGCAATTGATGATGGAAGTTGTAGGTAAGATTTCTGGTTGCTTACAGTCCTCATGTTTATTTTTTTTGTATTGATTTTTTTGTCTTTGGTTATAATAGATGATAAATATGTTGAAAATAGAAATAGCTAAGAAATTTGAGGTTCTAAAAGATACCTCTTATGTCTTTATGGTGCAGCCATAGTTGCTCTTGAAGGACTGAAGCCTCTACAATTTTGAAAATAATGTATGCAATTACTCCCTTTCCCCATGGTTTTTTCCTGTCTCTCTTGTCATTCTCTAGAGTTGGAACATTTCTTCGTTTTCAATAATATTAGTAGTGGCTACATTAAGCTAGATATTTCCGAGTCTTCAAATAATATTAACACTAATACGTAGATCGATTAAATTTCTAACTGCCTTAGGTGGAGTAGTGCAACGGAATTACTTTACATGCCTTCTATAGGAGAAAGAGTGCCATACATGTAACAAGAGGTGTCATCCAGTGCATAAGAAAAAAACAAGTGTCATCCATACCTTGTGCATAAGAATCTAATTGAAAGACTTTGACAAAATTTTAATGCTAATGCATTAATGCTATTCCAATAATAGCATTAATACATTAACATTAAAATTTTAGAAGCAATTTGATACACTATAACATTAAAACAAAGAATATATGAAATTTAATTTGGCCTTGTCTTGGGATAAGGTCAATTAAGGTCAATTAAGACTAACAATTTTCTTATTAGTTAAAATAATTTTTTAAACAAAAAAACTTGCCAAAAATTTGGATAAATGAGTGAGATACATTTTGATTATCATGCAAAATAATAGAAAAAATGACAAGCCAGTTACTATAGTTACTAAAGCCCAAAAGACATAAATTAACAAGATGAAGACATAAAAACTAAAACTAAAATCGACTATATCAAACATAACTAAAACTAAGTCAACTCCATTAAACAAAACTTCACAGCAACAAGATGTGAGCTACAAAATAAAAATCAAACTTAAATATATTAAATAACCAACAAAATTAAATAAAAATCAATTAAATTAAATAACCAATAAAATAAAATAAAAATTAATTAATTTAAAAGTTCAAATGATGTTAATATGCAAATATTATACATAAATTTATTTAAAAAACAATAATGACCATTAACAAAATAATCAATTTTGCATTTATATCAAAAACTCTCATTATAACTTTAAAAACAAAACAATAATGAACATTAACAAAATAACCAATTTTGCATTTATGTCAAAAACTTCTTGTAACTTAAAAAAATAAAAAATTAAACAAAAATAAATTAAAATACTCAAGGATGATGGAAGTATTAAAAACCCCTTGCAAATATTATACATAAAGTCATTAAAAAAAACAAAGAGCATTAATAACAAAATAACCAATTTTTCATCTATAAAAACAACTTTCTTTGTAACTTTGAAAAAGAAAAATAAGTTAAAATAGTAATGGATAATTGAAGTAATAAAATACCATTAAAATAATATTATGATAAATTGATTAACATAGTTTATTTAATTTTAAATTAAATTATTAAAAATAATATTATGATAAATCGATTAACATAGTTTATTTAATTTTAAGTTAAATTATTAAATGGTAAAGAAATGATATATTTAATTTTAAATTTATTTATTAAGTATAAAAAATGAAAAAATATTAAATATTGATAAACGCAATCTTATTGTATACATCTTTGCTTCTATTGCTAGCTTGATTTATAGGATGGTACTCCTTTGCTTGAGAACTTTATTTCTCGGAGAACTTTCCTTCCTTAAGAACTATAAATGGCATAACTTAAGAACTATAGTATGGATTTGCTTTACAAGGACCTCTCAAACCCATATTAATCACTCGAAATAGGTTTTTCCCTCACCAAAGCAATAACTCATTGAACCTAGGTCTTCGATCCTTACAACCATTATCAAAACACGCATTAAACCATCTAATTTTGAGAGTATCACCTTCAATCCTAAAGGAAATTATGAATTAAATTTTTCTTCAAAGTTAGGAGAAGCAACCGATAACCAAGGAAAATAAGTGTTGCTCCTACAAGGAATAAAGATTCTAAGATAAAGAGGGGATTGAATGCCTCATTTTAATAGGAAACTCATCAATTTTAATTAAACGTATGATAATCATTCTTAATCCAAAGATTCGAAGCTTGTGAGTATCGTGTTTATAATTTAGGGGGTATTTGTCACGTCCCCCATTTTGACCCTTATAATATTTTGGGCTATAATGTAAATAATGTATGCATATTATGTATGATCCCTAGCGTGGAGCTCAAGGCCAAGGCCCCGCTAGTGAACTCTCGATCTAGAAGAGGCAAGTATTTGATATTATGTTACCCATGTGATAGTGAACCATGGGAATTGTAATTATGCATTATAATATAAATGCTCACAACTAGCTATGCAATGCAACAAGAGATGGGGGCATGATATTACAAGGAATTGGGAGGAGGATATTCAAATCCTTGGAGACAATCAAGCCAAGCCAAGTGTCAATGAGAGAACCAATCAAACCCTCAACTACCCATGTTGACTTTTGTACCCAATCATTCATTTCTCCAAGAGTTGGTTGAGGTAGTTAATGCCTTGGGGAATGGAGAGGTATGGCTGTCCAAATTTGAGTATGGGCAAGCCACCCTTCCTAGATTTTCGTGTTTGGATTCTTGGGCAAGTAAAGGGCCACGAAATCGCTCTCAAGCCATTATTCAACCATCAGTTTTTCTCTCTCACGAGTTTAGAGCTTCCTGGGCATTTCCCTCCATGAATTTCCTATGTTTACCTTTGTTTTCCTAGCTGGGAAGGGCGTTTTTGTTGTGGCTAACAGTGGGGAAGAGAGGGGAAACGATTTGGGGTTTAATTGAGGCCGTTTTGGCCCACTGAATGCTCATACATCTGTGGTAGAAATCGGTTTTCTTCCCTGGGGTTGATTCCCTCTTCCCACAATCCATTTTTGGTGTACCCACATTTTGGGGAAAACCATAGACCCTATTCTATGAATCCATGGTTGAATTGTGTATCCATGCCAGTTTTGAGCTACTGTGTGTAGAAGAATGTTGGGGTTGAGATGGGTATCCATTGCTTTGGCCGTGCAGGGTTTGAGAGTTCCAAGTTCCTTGTAGATATCATGCCCAGCTTGGGGGTGGTCTCTGAGTGCTAAAATAATACAGGCTGGGCAGAGACCTATGGTTGGGAGGAACGTTGCAGCGACATAGCTAGTTGTTGGGACAGCATTACATCAAGATGAGTATTTTCTTATGTAATTACTTCTGCAAATGTATTAATTTGTTGGTTGTGTTAAATTTAATGGCATCATGTAATGTGTGTGGATGAGGTTTTCATTCTGTTGTGCATGTTTAATTGATTTACATATGCACACATGTATTTCTTTGCTTTAAAACCTAATGTATGGGCTGAGTTCATGTAAAATCCCTAAGATTTGCCATCATGTTCCCTTCCACGAATTGGATAGATAGGTGGGTATGTGACAAATGGTATCAGAGCGAAGGTTGCAACATTTGGACCTTCATGGGCTACCTATCACAATTGTAGAGGTAAGTATGCTTCCTGCCCAGCACAGACCGTTAAGAAAAAAATTTCAAACTTTCAAATTTTTGAAAATTTTTCTAAGTGTTTTTGAAATATTTTCTAAGTCTGTATCGGAAAGAACTTATGAGTTTTCGTCCGCAACGGCAGCAAAACTCAGCGAGTTTTCCACAACGCTGGAAAAAGTTGGTGAGTTTCCACCGCAGCGGTGGAAGGAACTGACGAGTTCTTGTCGGAATGGTCGACCAAAAATTTTTAAGTTCGCCAAACCGGAAGAACTTGGCGAGTTGTTCCGCAACGCGGCAGAAAATCAATAAGTTTGCCGAAAAAAGAAGGAAAAATTCCGGCGAAAAGTTATGAGTTTTGGTCCGCAACGGCGGAAGAACTCGGTGAGTTGGTCCGCAGCGGCGGAAGGACTCGATGAGTTGGTCTAAAAAATTTCAAAATTTTTCTAAGTATTAACGGCGGAAAAAGTTGGAGATTTTCTGCCGCAGTGTCGGAAGGAATTGGTGAGTTTCCTCCACAACGGCGGAAGAGATGGGCGAGTTGCTCCACAATGACAGAAGAGATGGGCAAGTTCATCCGCAACGACGGAAGAGATGGGCAAGTTGCTCCGCAATGGCGGAAGGAAGAGCTGAGTTTTCGACCGGAAGAACTCAGTAAGTTTGTCCGCAAAGGGGCGGAAGACAATGACGAAGTCTACCAAAACAAAGAAAATACAGTAGTTTTCAGTGAAATTTTCAGGTGCTCGAAAGAGAAAAATCGCTTTGAACTCATATGCCAGATTGCGCGAAATCGAAGGATTTACAAAAAAAAACAAAAATGAAAGCACTGCTTAACCCCCGTCGTCCCCTAGAGACAGTCGTTGAAAGTGTGAAATGCATTCTTGGGATGAGAAGCAAGAATTGCATAGAAGGTTGTGGAGAGTAATTGGCTGTAATATGAATTGCAGAAGAGCAATGGGAGTAGCGAGGCAACATTGATAAGAGGGAAACTTCTCACCTTAACTATTTATGTTATAGCATAGGAATTTCATGCTTGAAAAGTAGCAACTAAGAATGTTTTACATTTGTATTAAATTGCTACTTGGTGAGAAATGACAGCTAATGATTCCTTGCGTGCTTGGCAGGGAAACCAAGAAAAGGATCAGCTATGACGTGGAGAAGGGACCCCATGTCACGCTTGGAAAGGGATAATTCCTTAACTCCGCTATTGCTATTGTTTTTGTATTTTACAAGTTTTATATGCATAGAAGCTATGGCATAGGAATGTTGAAAATGCAAAGGATCATATAGACAAAGTAAATGTGCACTAGTTGGCACATTAACAGATATTGCATAGTGCATGTGAATCACTTATGCATAAAGCATGATGTTGCATATGGATTAAAAGGTGGTGAAGTTACACAGGCAATAGCCCATTAATGGTATTGCTTATGGTTGATCACCAGTAATGTTGTTGATAATGGGTTTATGAATCAGACCATAGAAGCATGATTGAAAATGTAAGAGATTAGAAAGCTGAAATGAATATGCACTGGATGGCATATTGATAAACATTGCACAGTGCATGTGAAAATACTTGTGTATATACATGATATTGCATATTGGTAGAATAGTGAGGTTTTGCATATGCAATGAGCCACTTAAAGATGATTATGGTAGTTGTTAAATAATTAGTCGTGTTCGCAATGGTTATAGGACCAAAAACAACCGATGACCAACAACCTTATGAGGAAAAGATGGTGCAACAAATCTATGAGCATGAGGATGGAAAAAGAACTATGAAGCCTTGGTAAGAGGCCAACTGATTAGGTAACATCAAACGATGTTAATGATAGCCATGCAGGTAATGGTTAATTATGCTTAATTGCATGAATGTTGAAAGAGGATTTGGTGAGATCCCTTCAACTATGTTTAAACTATGTTGAATTGTTTGCATGTGAGACTAAGTGCCTGAATGTGAAGATAACCCTACCAAGTATGGTCAGGAGTGGGTAAGTGAAGGCAAGAAGCCTTACACCTTGTAGTTTCTTAGAAACCTCAATGTATTCATATGAAATTATATCATGCCATTTGTGTATGTTGGTTGTGAGTTTAACAACCAAACCAAGTGATGACTTATGGTCCTGTTGTACTGTATGCCATATGGAATAGGCATGGTTAGGCCATAATATGTTTGAATGCATAATACTCATGAATTGATGCAGGGTTGCATTGAGGAGATGTGAATTAAAATATTATGTGCAATCTTGTGGGTATGCATTAAGTGAACACACATTAAAAGATTATGTGAGAGATGTGAATGTGCATGCATAGGTATAGGTGCACATGTTGAGATGCATTGTGTGAATGCATGATTGTGATATATGTTCAATGCAATTAGATAATTGATGAAATGATGAACCATTGTTAATACTGAGAGAATTTCATGAGCTAGTATGAATGCAGGAGAAAGATCGCATGAAGAAAGTAGACATGAAGATGGGCTACCAGAGTGCTCTGTGGAAGGACAGAGATTGCAGGGAATGTGAAGTAATGAGTATTGTAGCTAGGGTTTTACCCCTAGCTTGTGCAAATGAGCACCTACTAAGGAGAATGGACTCCTTAGTAGCAGTTCAGTAAATGTAAATTATTAAGCTAAAACAAAAATGTAAACTACTCTAAAACATGTGCGTGAAACATAAACAACAAATTTAAATAATGGTTTTTGTATTGATATTACCTCCAATGTGGAGGTTGATGAAGCCCTTGCAATGTCCAAGAGGGTTGCTCCAAGCTCCAATGTGCTCCTTCTCTTTTTCCAATGGTGAAAAGGGGCCAAAAGGGGCTCTCAAGGTGAAAGTGGCTCAATGGTGAGCTAGGGTTTCAAGAGAGATTTTGGCAGAGTAAGGGTGCTTATGATTGTGGATGTGAAATAAGGGATCTCCATCACCTATTTATAGTTTTTTGGTGGTGGAGTGCTGACCCATGGTTTTGGGAACCATATGGTTTAGGGCAGCTGTATAGGATTTTTTCCTCCTTTTCCTCATTATTTTATATTTTTTATTCCCTTTTTAGGGGGTTTTTGCTATTTTTAGAGGAATTTCGGATATTTTTGGAGGAAAAAGGGGTTTTTTAGCCTTTTTGAGGCTATTTTAGTGATTTTGTGGCCTTTTGGAGGCTTTTTAGTGGGATTTTTAGGGTTTTTAAGGGAAATATGGTAGGAAAATGGACAAATGAGCCACGTAATGTGGTAGATGAGGTAGTGAACACTTTTTGAGTGTTAACAGATTGCCCCCTGATGTGTGAGGGCAGGAGCTCATCGTATGGCCGATGGACATCATAAGTCATGAATGGTTTTCCTGGGGTGTGGAGAGAAGAGAAGAAACATACTGAAGCCCGGAACAACGATCCTGAACAAACTGCAAGAACTAAAAGTACATAACCTCAAAAATGGATGAGGAATCATCTGATTATATGGACGAGGCAGGCATACCCATGCTCGTATCAGGATATAACATAATAATAACAATAGGGTCCAAAAAATGGGGACCTGACATATACATGACCTCAAATACTGACTGAGGAATAATCTCAATATATGGACGAGGCGGGCATACCCATGCTCGTATCAAGATACATAAACAGAATTGTGAGGCCCGAAAAGGGGGACCTGTGAGATACATAACCACTGTGTACATCATGAAGGTCCAGAGGGGACACAAATCTGGGACATACTGCTGAGCGGACCATGTGTAAACTGAAGAACTGGTGCACTCGAACAATCAACAGTGCTGCTGACTGGGGTACCAAAGGAACTGATGAGTTGCTGGATGACAATGTCTGGGAGCAATAACCTCGATGGTACACTGGACTGGAACTGAAATGGGTACTCAAGGAAGCATATAGTTGGATGGCTTCCGAATACAATCGCCAACGCAGCCCGGACATCCACGGGAACATATAACTGGGCATTCCGAAATGACTCACCAATGTGTTAGAGTCGGGGGAAATCCAGGGTCTTCGACTAAAAACTGATGGGATATAACCCTACGCGATTCTCGACGATGTGATCAAGGTGCTGAAGTCGATCATGTGAGAAACAACCACTCGGAGAGGCAATGATGACTCCTCTCAAAATGATATGTAGGCAATTACCACAGATGGTGATGAGTCCAAGGCGTAGGGACCTCTAGGCCTATCCTCTGGAATAGAGGGGTTGTCGTCGACAGAGGGAGACCTGCAACTATCAAGGCAATGATGTTTCCCTGACAGGAGCGCGAGGTGTAGAATCAAAATGTAATAGTACTGATGGCAGGGCTGACAAATTGTGGGGGGACAACTGGGCAAGTAGAGTGGGTGGACTCAAACTTCCTTTTTTCAGAGTATGATAATGGGAATGATCGGGCAGCATATGAAACTTACTGAGGGAAAAGGGATCATAGCTGTATTGGATCGGGGAGGGTGATTGGTCTGAGGGAGACTCAAGCTGGTATAGCATGGCAGGAGACTACAGAATACTCTGAACAAAGGCGACCTAATTGGGGGTGCTGCCGAGATGATCGATCATAGTGTCAGGAGGCACGGGAGGGTACTTCTTCATGGGTTAAGGAACTAGAAGAAGTATGTGTAAAATGGTACTATCGTGTGGATTGAAACGAGCCCAGGACAGTTCATGCTCGTGGTTGCTTTCAATTTTAAGGAGTCTAAAAGCGATAAGAAGACTCTGAAGTAATGGAATGGTACTGTCGTGTGGATTTTACGAGCCCAGGACAGTTCATGCTTGTGGTTGCTTTCAATTTTAGAGAGTCTGAAAGCAAATAAGAAGACTCTAGGGGGTTGCTTTTTCGTAGATTTAGTCTCCAAGGCCCAAAGAAGCATAAAAGGATGCAATGAAGAACTCTTCTAGCCGGTGTGACTAGAGTATTCCTTTTTCGTAATTAGTCTACCAGGTCTGGAAAAGGGTTAAACTTATACCAGATAGACGCCCTTTCAGGTACTTTAACGAGCATGAAAGGAAGCAAGATTGCTCGGCGATCTTTTCATTGTTTTAGGAGTCAGAAAAGAGCTTAACAGAAACTCCCTAAGTGCCTTTTTTGTAAAGGACTTGTCCGGCCCGAAAAAGGGATAAAATTATGCCGAACAAAAGGAATGGCCGGGCAAGGAGGAAGTGTTCAATCAAGGATCAGTAATGATGACCAAGAACGAGGGTAGGGGGGAACACTGGTGGGCCTCCTTGCGGGGTGAATGAAATGGTGGAAAAATAACGAAATATTTGCAGTATGACAGGAGTGGAGGGCTCATGTAAAAATGTGGAACAATCCGATGGCGACCGATGTGGCACGCAAATCGAGGCAGCAAGGTGTTGGGACACAATGTTGAAATTGTACCAGATGAGAGCGAGAAATGGTCTCAAGCATCATCATGAGCGCGGAAAAATGAATCCGGCGATATAAAGAGTGTCAAAAATGGGTAGAGGCCGATGTGGCACGTACACCAAGACGACGGGGGTGTTCTGGAAAAATACCAAAAAAATCAGGGGGTGAGAGCGAGAAATGATCTCAAGCATCATCACCGGCTTGGAAAAATGAATCCGATGATATAAAATATGTGAAAAATGGAGAACGGCCGATGTGGCACGCAAACCGAGGCGACTGATGGTGTCTGAAAAATGGGCAAAAAATGACGAAACAAAAATAATGCAACAAGGTGACCATCATGACGGTCTCGTCGTGCTAATTCCAGTGGTGCAAACAGTTCGAAAAACGGACTCCGTATGGGGTCAGAATGGCCAAAACAAGAAAAGTCAAGGGACTATAAATAGTGGGTGGGCCAACATGACATGTGTCATTTGTACTATTTGACTTTGACTTGTGATCAGAGTGGACCAGAGCTTAGGTGGCATTTTTGGACGATCCGACCGGCCGATTTCAGATCCGGGAGATACAGGTATTCCCTCAAACTCATACCTGCATGTTTTTTAGGGTCGGGGGTTGGGTAGTGGGTCCCAGGGCTTATTTGTACGGTCCACGTGGGGTGTACCGCGGGTTAGGGGGTCGAAACCGTGGTTGGTGACCGCGAGTTTCGGGGTGAACCACGCGGTTGGAGACCGCGTGTTTCCTGGATGGATACGCGGTCTAGTATCGCGAGTTCCAAGGAGGAACACGCGGTGCCAAACCGCGGGGTTAGGGCTGACAGGCGCGGTTAAGCACCGCGACTATAGGCCTGACAACCGTGGTCTGAAACCGCGGCAGGAAGCCCGAAAGCCGCGATTTTGGGCCGAGCTATTAGGGTCTTCTGGGAGAGGGAAAAGGACTTATTTATGTAACATGAGTTTGATGAGTCTACTTTGTGTGATTGACAGGATGCCGTAGGTGCTCTGGAGAGAGCGGGAGATCCCCGATGAGATCGTGGCTGTGATCCAGGGGGATCGCCATGTGCGATCTGTGCTGGGACTGTGCGGACTACTGAAGTTCGCACATATACCCATGATACGGTCAACAGCGTTGCTGCTGAACCGGCTTATCAGCTTCTGGGAGCCGGACATACAGGCTTTTCGAGTACAGGGTGAGAGGGTGGACCTCACCCTGACTGATGTATACTTTCTGACAGGGTTGCCCTGTCTAGGCAGAGTGGCTGACACACAGCCGCGAGTTGCCGCGGACGTGGACATGGAGGACATGCTAGAGAGGTACTATGGACCAGAGGCACGGGTGCATAGGAATGCACTCCTGGTGAGGGACCTACAGGAGCCGACAGTGCAGGCCATTGCGGCATGTGTGGTTCGGGTATTGGGGTCCCAGTCACCTGAGAAGGTGTCTGGGGGCCAGATGCAGATGATAGAGCGCGTACTGGATGGGGTGTACTACGCGTGGGGCCAGATGTTCCTGACATGCGTTCAGCGGCAGCTGACGGTAGCGAAGGAAGCTGGCAAGGAATTTTGTTTTGGTTCTTTCTTGTGTGCCTTCTTTATGGAGAGGGTACCCACACTGCGGCCACGGGTACCGATCAGGGCGGGAGGTATGAGGGAGCTGCGGATGGTGCGGTGGGGCGAGATGATGCACCGCCGTGGTGGCGGCGACGTGGGAAGGTATTTTACGCAGGAGTTGTACCTGCAGTAACTCCAGATACCATTGACACTGGATGACTTCCCGTATCGGGACATGGACTTCACGGGAGATCCGGAGGCGCCACAAGCACCAGGACAGGCATGGGGTCCCGACGGTACGTATGTGTTTACTTGCATATTATGGATGTCAAGTTTTATTTATATGATAGTAGATTGATATACTGTGACTGACATATGGGTGATCTTGCAGATGTGGGCCCGAGGCCGCCTCCAGGACATGTGGCACGGAGGGGTATTGTGGCCGTCCCAGCTCTGCCTGGGCGAGGTGAGGTCCGTCGCCGCGATGCGGAGGGGACACTGGAGTCGGTACGGGCACTACTAGATCGTTTGCTGATAGGGGTGACCGACGAGGGATGGCGGGATGTCGATCCTGACGTGGTTCAGGATTGCATGAGGGCACCCCGAGAGTTCAGATCCATCGCGATCCGGGTGGCAATCTTGGTGGACCGGGCACGGGCACAGGAGCCCGTAGGGGATGAGGACTTGCCGGAGGAGGAGCGAGGGGAGGACTAAGAGGCAGCCGATGCAGGCAGTGATGCAGGATACGACTCCCATTAGGGAGTGCAGGGGACTCCCCCCGAGTTTTGTAGCTACAGCATGTATGTTGATGA
The DNA here is from genome assembly GCA_027924585.1 of Larix kaempferi. NCBI lineage: Eukaryota > Viridiplantae > Streptophyta > Pinopsida > Pinales > Pinaceae > Larix > Larix kaempferi. Next base: position 1,538,047 of record BSBM01000385.1, read on the forward strand.
GGCTTTAGGGATGTATAACCATTTTTTGTATAGCTGAGTACAGGGGTGTTAACACCTAAAAAGTTCTCACTAGCTCATTCCCTTACTCACATGACCCATTTGTCCACTTTTCCACCATCTGAGCCTCTGAAGCCAACAAAAGGTCACCAAAAGACCTTAGTACACCCCTTTTTCCATTAAAAAAGATTATTTTTCCAAGAAAATCATAAAAAACCCTCAAAAAGGGTCCAAATTCCCAAAAATATTAAAAAGGGAATTAAAATATTATTTTTATTCGAAAAAGGAAAAAGGAGGGAAAAGTACCTAAACCATGTTGGTCAATACCATTTCGTTTCCCCAAAACCACAAATGGTATTTCTCACCACCAAAACCTATAAAAAGGTGGTAGGGGCTCCTCATTTCCCATCCATCCATTATCTCATCCTTATGCTGCTGAAATCTCCCTTGAGCATTTTAGCCATTGCAAACCACATTGGAGAAGAGACCATTGGAGATTGGAAGTTGCTCATCCTTGGAGCTATTCAACCTCACCATTAGAGGTATTGATTTCGCAAGCACTTGCTTGCCCCATCCTTTCAATACCATTAGAGGTTTTTGGCGACCAAAATGGGGAAGCTACTATGTGAGTAGACATGATCTGTTGTGGCGCCAAGAGGCACCATTGATTCCTTCTTCGTAGTTTTAATGAGCTCCAAGAAGGGATAAAAGTATGCTCTGAAGTGGTACGGTCGTGTGGATTTTGGGAGCCCAGGACGGCTCATGCTCATGGTTGCTTTCATATTTAGAGAGTCTGAAAAGGGTAAGTGGACTCTATTGGTGTTTCTTTTTCGTAAGTTTAGTCTCCAAGGCCCGAAAAAGCATAAAATGATGCGGATGGAGAACTCTTCTAGCCGATGTGACTAGAGTATACCTTTTTCGTACTTAGTCTATGAGGTCCGGAAAAGGGGTAAACTTATACCAGGTAGACGCCCTTTCAGATACGTTTAGCGAGCATGAAAGGAAGCAAGATTGCTCGGCGATCTTTTCATTGTTTTAGGAGTCAGAAAAGAGCTTAACAGAAACTCCCTAAGTGCCTTTTTCGTAAAAGGGGTTGCTCGGCCCGAAAAAGGGATAAACTTATACCGAACAAAAATGGATTGATGAGGGCGAGAAAAGGTCTCAAGCATCGTCATCGGTGCGGAAAACTGGATCCGGTGACATAAGGATTGTCGAAAAAGGAGAACGGTCGGTGTGGCACGCAAACCGAGGTGACGAGGGGGCATGGAAAAAATGCCCAAAAAATATAAAGTTGAGAGCGAGAAATGATCTCTAGCATCATCACAAGCGCGGAAAACTGAATCCGATGATATAAGGCACGTCAAAAACGGAGAACGGCCGATGTGGCACATAAACCGAGGCGACGAGGGGGGCGATGGAAAAAATGCCCAAAAAATCTAAAGGTGAGCGCGAGAAATGATCTCAAGCATCATCATGAGCGCGGAAAACTGAATCCGGTCATATAAGGCACGTCGAAAATGGAGGACGGCCGATGTGGCACGCAAACCAAGGCGACGAGGGGGGCGATGGAAAAAATGCCCAAAAAATCTAAAGGTGAGAGCGAGAAATGATCTCAAGCATCATCACGAGCGCGGAAAACTGAATCCGGTCATATAAGGCACGTCGAAAACGGAGGACGGCCGATGTGGCACGCAAGCCGAGGCGACGAGGGGGGGCATGGGAAAAAATGCCCGAAAAATTTAAAGGTGAGAGCGAGAAATGATCTCAAGCATCATCACGAGCGCAGAAAACTGAATCCGGCCATCTAAGGCACGTCGAAAATGGAGGACGGCTGATGTGGCACGCAAACTGAGGCGACGAGGGGGGGCATGGGAAAAAATGCCCGAAAAATTTAAAGGTGAGAGCGAGAAATGATCTCAAGCATCATCACGAGCGCGGAAAACTGAATCCGGCCATATAAGGCTCGTCGAAAACGGAGAACGGCCGATATGGCACGCAAACCGAGGCCACGAGAGAGGGCAAAAAATGGTGAAAAAATGGACTTCGTGAAAACGGGAAACGGAAAGAACCTGTATGAAGTTCTCCCTGTGCTGATCCCAACGGTACCAACGGTTTGCGAAATGGACTTCGTATGCTACCGTAATGGTTGTTTGAAATTTGTGGAATTTCTATAAATAGGGCGTGGGGCCCAAAATGACATTTCATTGTTACGTGTGAGTTTGATAGAGCTGTCAGAGCTATTTCTCGATTTCCGGGAGATTTCACCGTTGGTTTTCGATTTAGCGAGTTGCAGGTAACTCTATTCTCCTTAACCTTGTCAATTATGTCTTTTTTGTTTGGCGGCGGGCCCCCGAAGGCCGCGAAACTCCACGTTGACTCTCCAACGTGGAACCGCGCGGGTTTCAGGGCTGAACCCGCGATGAACCGCGCGGGTTCTAGGCTCACAGTCGCGATGTTCATCGCGACTGTGAAGTAGGGACCCGCGATGTTCATCGCGAGTTCATGGGGGATAGTCGCGATGTTCATCGCGACTGTCTGGCCAGAACCCGCGATGTTCATCGTGGGTTTATTCATGGATCCCGCGATGGCCATCGCGGCTTTTTGCGGGAAAGCTGCGATGGCCATCGCGGCTTTTTGTGTAAAAGCCGCGATGGGATTTTTTGTAAAAAAAAAAAAAAAAAATTGTGCTGGGGCTAAAATTTTTTCTCTGTTTTCCTGGCAGGATGTTGCGGAGACCTCTGTCCGTGTGGCGAGAGAGGGAGATCGACGGTGATCTCATGTTGAGGATTGAGACTGATGGAGGGGTGAGACAGACCCTGGCAATGAGCAGACTCTTGAAGTTCTCTCAGATTCCTCCTATACGTTCAGTGAGGCGACTCCTGAACAAGCTCGTGCAGTGGTGGGTGCCTGAATCAAACATGGGTTTGTCAGGAGCTGCGTAAGTAATTTGTTGTGGTTGCACGTTGCCCTATGGGGGGGCTAACGGCTGAGTGTTCACCACTCCTTGTGTTGTAAAGGGGTTTTGTAGTACCAAAGGTTGTTGTGGAGGTGGTGGAGGGTTGGGTGGCGGCTGAGGAGCCGCCTGCCCTTGACGATGAGCGTCATTGGTCCATAATTGTCGAGCTCGCTCCAGATGTGGGCAAGCGTGGGTATAGTGGCCATAGACACCGCAAATGGAACAAGGATGGTTTGTTCGTAAATTAGCATTTTTCGCTTGCTTAGGTGGTCGATCAGGATTCTGATGAGTGGGCGCCGCGTTATTGTTTTGCGGAGGATGGGTAGGTTGTGGAGCTTGGTTACGGTTTTGGTTGTTTCCACGGTTACGTCCTCTTCCGCGGTTGGGTTGCCCACCCTGGTTGCGTTGGTTATTTTGGTATTGGGGCTGATGTTGTTGTGCGTACACATGCCCTTGAGCATTGGGGGGATTCTGAGGAGCCACAGGTGCGGGAGCAGGTTGCGGTGGATAGTATGCAGGTGGAGCTGGAGGTGGTCCAGTTGCCTGTTGGGGTTGTTGGTACCCCTGAGCTGGTGGAGGTGTGAGGTTAGCTGGTGCAACCGGTTGTGGGTAATGCATGGGCTTCTGTGGGAACTGCATGGGGGTCTGTACCGTAGGTTGAGCATAGTATGTAGGAGGTACATATGCTGATGGCGCTTGGCCATAACAATGTTGTGGACAAGAGGGTCCATGAACGTGATGGGTCTGGTTTGTTGGAGCATAAGAAGTTGTCGCTCCGGAACTCGATGTAGCCCTAGAAAGGTCTGGGGCGGGCATGGTGCTCACCATACTGAAAGGTTTTGCTTGAGGTGTAATTTGGCCAATAATGCCATCAGCGGCATGTGATGCCCCCGGTGTGTCACCGCGTGCAAATTCGCCTCGTGGGGCGTCCGGTATGATCGTGTATAGGTAACCCGACTGGGCGTAGATAAGATCAAACTGTTGGGCCTTGAGGATGGCCTCTTCCTCAGACTGGGGTCTTTCAGATGCTACATCCTTCGCAATGAGAGGAAGGAGGGATTTAAGGAACCAGTCTAAAAAGATTCGGTCGTCTAATTTGATTTTGCATAGGCTTCGGCGCCGGCGCCAATCATGAATATGGTCAGTGATATGCGTGGTCGTGTTCTGTCTGCAAGACAGTAGGATTTCGACGCCCGCATCATAGCGGACCGGTAGCTGAAAGAACTGCAGGAAGGTCGAGGCAAGGGAGGTAAATGTGGAATGCGTCCCATGGGGTTGCTCGATATACCATTTGGCTGCAGAGCCAGTGAAGGTGCGTTGTAATAAACGGAGGCGGACAGAGTCGTCCACTATGGAGTTGGAGGAACACCATAAATGGAAGGACATGATGTGGTTCTGGGGGTCTTCTCCTGCCTTACCCTCAAACTTAGGGATGTCAGAGGGGAGTTTGGTGGGCATTTGAGGCCACGCCGGATCATGTCTAATGGGGTCATTTGTGAGCCTAGCTAGATCTGGCAGGTTCAGACTTGCCATGTATGGTAGACTAGCAGATGTGGGGACCGGAACTGGGACATGCCTCCCCACTGTGGTATGGTGTAGGGGTCCAGTAGCGCCTAAAGGTATGCTAGGTATGGAGGGTATGTGCCCTCCAATAGGTGTGGTATGGTATGGGTTAGTGCTCCCAAGTGCAACGTGGGTTGCACTTGGGTTAGGAACCGCACTAGGGATTCCTGGTATAGCACTCCCAAGTGCAACATGGGTTACACTTGGGTTAGGATTTGCACTAGGGATTCCTGGGATAGGGTTTGTTGAAACCGAAGGGGGTATGACCCCCATGTTGGGTATACCCATGACAGGTGGTGGCCCTGTGTTAGGCATTCCTGAATGTGGAGTGTTACCCATATTGGGCATACCCAGGGGGGTGGTTGTTGTCGTGGATGGTACTACAGCAGAAGGGTCTGCCGATGTCTGACCTATGGTAGTTGTAAATAGTGGATCAAATGGTGTTCCAGACATAATTGTGGTTTGTGGTAACTCTGTGGGGTTTTCGGATTCTACCTCCAAATCAAAGGTGAAGTGGGGTATGTCAGAATCGGATGACTGTCTAATTGATTGACGATGTGTCGAATCAAGGGATAGTGCTCTGCGTCGGTGACGTGGAGAGCCAAGTGGACTAAACTCTGGGAGTTCGCCCTGTAGACGACGGGAGCGTCTAAAATTCTCAATGGTGAGAATATGTTCGTGTGTAAAAAATTTATTTAAGTATCAGGTGGTGATATATAAAAAAGACTCAAAACCCTATTGCAACCAAGGGTGCAAGAAGGGGAGTGAAAAAAGAAGGCTCACAGGCCAAAAAATCAATCCTCAAAAAATGCACTTATTCTAGCAGCTGTGCTACAATAAGTGGAGGAATGCAACAACTGGTCAGAATACCAACATGCAAGCGGCTCCTAGAAAAAATAGGTGTAACTAGACCACAGGTAGGTTGAAATCATGCAAAACACCTAATCTAAAAGTATTGTGACTCAAACAGACGATATCCTCTGCAAGGTGATGAAATCCAAGTCAGACAATATGAATGTTGAGACAACGGCTAGATATCCCCCTACCGGGAGGGACACCGGGTAATCAATCCTAAAGACAGGCTACTAGGATACTCCGTTCATGACGCGTCGAGAAAAGGTAAATCTGCCGTTTGGTCCTTTGATCGCAATATCCCAATACAGGGATATCCCGAGAACTGCGAATGGTAGCCCTTCGGTTACTGAATGGGTTTCGGTATCCCACTCAAGCTTCCGGAACCATCCTCGCGACTTCAACCCTCCTAAGGGAGAGGCCTTCCCACAAACCGGTTGTGACCGCGCCAAAAAGTACTAAGAGATTTTAGCTCCCTAATTGGACAACTTCTATGTCTCAGATGTAAGAACTGAGGGGTGTTATTGGAACACCTATCCCCCCAATACTACCTAGCTACAAGAATTCTTTTAGTGTTCCCCAAGTGGGGTTAAAAGTGTGTTCAAATTAAGGTACGTTTTAAGGCTTAGTTCAATTAAGTGATCGTGTGAGTGCACGTGAGGTGTTGTAAACTGAACTTGAAAAGAATTAAATGCTTTACAGGAAACTTTCAAAAAATAAAGGATTTTTCGAAAATAAAAAAGCAAATATTTATGACTTTTCACTAAAAGGAATTTAGATGCTTTTCAAAAAATAACTAAAAAAAGAATGGATTTTTTGGATTTATGAAAGCAAATAATAGACTTCTTTTTAAAAGAAATAAATGGATTTCTTCGTTTCAAGAAAAATTGCTAAGGGCAAGATTTTAAAGAAGTAAACAAGAAAAAATTTGAATCTAGATGAAAATGCAAAATGAGTCTTTCTTTCACTTTCTTGAAAATTTTTAAAAAGATTTCTAGATATGCACTTTTAAATAGTAAAATTTTTTTTTTAAAGCTGTAAAATATGCAGGATTTAATACTGTGAAAAATGTGCTATGGGCAGAAAGTACAGTAAAAAAAATTTTCAAAATCGGGATGGCCGAATGAAAAATTCAGCCGCGCGGGTTTTGGACGTACAGCTGCGATGGGCCGCGCGGGTTTTGGACGCACAGTCGCGATGGACCGCGCGGGTTTTGGGCGCACAGTCGCGATGGACCGCGCGGGTTTTAACCGCACAGGCGCGATGGGCAGCGCGGAAATTGGCCGCGAAGCCGCGGTGTGCAGCGCGGAAAAACGCAGAAAAGTCGCGATGGATCGCGCGACTGTCTGGGAAAAAGCCGCGGTGGACCGCACGGAAAAGTGCAGAAAAGTCGCGATGGACCGCGCGACTGTCTGGCAAAAAACCGCGAGGCGGAAGCCGTGCACGGAAACCGAGAAACGAACCCGAAAATTGAAAATTTCGGGCTATTTATGGGGCCAAATCTCAGAGCAGCAATGGATCTGCTGTCTAAGATGGCAGATCTATGGATCTAAAGGTTAAAAACTCATAAAAAACTAAGATTAAAGGCAAAACTAGAGATCTATAGTTCAAACCAAAGCGGAGTCGCCAAAAACTGTTGGCCCGGTTTTGCAACCAGGCTTAGTGCTATGGGCACCTGCTAACTAGTAGCAGCAGTTTCAATGGAAATAAATAACAATAAATTAATTAAACAAGACTATTCATGGATCTAAGCAAAGATATTAAGCAAATAACAAAAATAATTTAAGATCAAGAACAAGAACATATAAAATAAAGAATTTGTATTGAAAGGATGGGGCAAGCAAGTGCTTGCGAAATCAATACCTCTAATGGTGAGGTTGAATAGCTCCAAGTATGAGCAACTTCCAATCTCCAATGGTCTCTTCTCCAATGTGGTTTGCAATGGCTAAAATGCTCAAGGGAGATTTCAGCAGCATAAGGATGAGATAATGGATGGATGGGAAATGAGGAGCCCCTACCACCTTTTTATAGGTTTTGGTGGTGGGAAATACCATTTGTGGTTTTGGGGAAACCAAATGGTATTGACCAACATGGTTTAGGTACTTTTCCCTCCTTTTTCCTTTTTTGAATAAAAATAATATTTTAATTCCCTTTTTAATATTTTTGGGAATTTGGACCCTTTTTGAGGGTTTTTTATGATTTTCTTGGAAAAATAATCTTTTTTAATGGAAAAAGGGGTGTACTAAGGTCTTTTGGTGACCTTTTGTTGGTTTCAGAGGCTCAGATGGTGGAAAAGTGGACAAATGGGTCATGTGAGTAAGGGAATGAGCTAGTGAGCACTTTTTAGGTGTTAACAAGGGGTACTCATGACATGTATAGCACTGAACATGTATTTTTTTGATATATATATATATGCACGTGGATGCACCTTTTTGTATGATGTTGTTTTATTTGTACGCACGTGGATGCGCTTTATGATTTGTGATATGTTTACATTGCACGTGGATGCAAGTAGGCTAGGATGTTAGGCACGTGGATGCCCCTTGTGTATTTTATGTGATGCAACATGATGTATGTATGTTTAGGCACGTGGATGCCCCTATGGATATGAATGTGGTGTATGTACATGGATGCAAATGTTGATGCGATGCAATCTTTTTGGGTTTTTATATATTTTTATGAGATGTTATGGGATGATTATGCATGATGTTACATGGTGTGATTGATATGCCAATCTAGGATGTTGTTGGCCATTTGGTCTGCGACACTATTTTGGGCTCTGGGGACATGTGTGAATGTTACGGATTCAAACTGTCGACTGAGTTGTTTTGCGCGCAGGAATTTTCTAAAAAGGCAGGGATCACGCACCTGGTAGCAGTTGTTGAGCTGGGAGACAAGGAGCTGGGAGTCAAGGAACACTTGAAGGTGACATATGCCCATTTGGAGGGCGGAAGTCAAGAGACCAGTCACAGCATCATACTCCGCCTAGTTATTGGTAGCAGCACCTATACATATTCCGTCAAGGTGAATCATCTCGTTGGAAGGGGAGTACAAGACCCATGCTGCAGAAGCCAGGTTGGGAGACCAGTGGCTTGCGCCATCAGCGAAGCCAGTGTAACAAGGTGGAAGATGGTCCATCTGTGATCATGCAAAAAGGATGAATGTAAGATGATGGTAAAAAAGGTGAAAAACAAAAAGAGAGCAAACTGTACAATGCGGACCAATGAGGCTGCGGTTTCATTTATGGGTAAAAACGCTTAAGGTACAACCCATTACGGGGGCTGCGCAAAGGATGGCCTTCGGAGTCGGCTAAGATGTATGCCCCCTTGCCGAGACAGGTCTGCACGATGTAAGGGCCTTGCCACATGGTTTCAAACTTCCCTTTACCGGTTTTGTCATGGGCTTGGTCATAGGTGAGGACGAGGTCCCCTTCATGGAAAGTTCGAGGGTGAACATGTTTGTCATAACCGGCTTCGGAGCGGTTCTTGGCCGCTTCGATGTTCTGGAGTGTGGCACGACGGTCTTCATCAGCTTGTTCGAGTGTCAGCAAACGCTGCTCGAGGGGGGAAGTGTCGGGGAGAAGCTCAACGGCGATATGTAAGGCAGGAATCTGACACTCGATGGGGAGGACAGACTCTACACCGTGAACTAAATGAAATGGGGTAAAACCAGTGGCGGTCTTGGTGGAAGTACGGTAAGCCCATAAGGCAGGGAACAGCATGTGGTGCCAATTGGACTTATGCTTGTCAACCATGCGCTGGAGGATGGTTTTTAGGATTTTATTAATGGCCTCTACTTGACCATTCCCTTGGGGGTAGTAAGCAGAGTAAAATTGGTGTTCAAATTTGAGGAGGGTGGATAACTCACGCCAGACGGCATCTTCGAAGTGTGAACCATGGTCTGAGACCAACTGTTTAGGGACCCCGAACCGAGTGATAACATGGTTGAAAAAGAAACGGGCAGCGGTGTCAGCGGTACAATTGAAGGTAGGCATGGCTTTCGCCCATTTGGTGAAGTAATCAACGGCGACAATGATATACTTGTGACCATTGGCAGACGGGGGTCTGCACTCCATGAAGTCAATGGCCCACTTACAAAAGGGACCAACGGTGACGACTGGGTGTAACGGAGCAGGTGGTGTCTGGGCCTTGGGGGCAAAAAGTTGACAGTTGTGGCAATGCTTGACTGCAGTAATGCAGTCGATGAAAAGTGTGGGCCAGAAGTATCCGACGCGGACAACCTTTTGGGCAGTGGCCATCCCTGAGAAATGGCCTCCGCAGGCACCGCTATGACAGTCATTAAGGACGTGTTCAGCTTCCTCGTGTGTAAGGCAACGATGAAGAATGGTGTCAACCCCTCGCCGGTAAAGGACATCGCCTAAGAGGAGATATCGAGAGGCCTGGTGACGGATGCGACGGTGTCCATTACGGGTGACTTTGGGTCTGAACTTCTGCGTGAGCAGGTATAACAAAATATCACCGTACCATGGGTCATCAGACGAGATAGTGAACAGGTGATTGTCGGGTAACTCATCGGAGATTGGTTTGGCCGGGAGAAGGGAAGGGAGATCAGTGATGAGCTGGGAAAGAGCGAGGGCTTTGGTGCTCTTAGGTGTTTTGAAAGTAAGGTTATATTCCTGGAGGATAATGACCCATTTGGAAACACGACCTTGCAGGAGCCTCCGGTTTAGAAGATATACCATGGGGTTAGAGTCGGCGACGACTGTGGTATGACTCATTAAGATATAGTGTCGCAATTTTTGGACGGAAAAGACCATTGCTAGGGCGAGTCTCTCCTCATATGGGTAACGTAGGGGTGGACCAGACAAGGTCTGGCTGACGTAGTAAATGACATGCTCCTGGTGAGAAGCGTCTTCTTGAACCAAGACTCCGGACACGGCATGCTCGGATGCCGAGACGTATAGGATGAAGTCCTGAGAGAAATCCGGAGGGGAGATGAGAGGGGCTTGTGTGAGAGTCTTCTTGAGGGCTTCGAATGCAGCTTCTGCTTGCTCATCCCAGACAAAGGGTATGTGGGTATGGAGCAGGTGCAAGAAACCGTGAACGGTAGTGGCGTAGTCAGGAACAAAGCGATGAAGGAAATTGGATCGCCCCTGCAGACTCTGGAGCTGCCGGAGCGTGCGAGGAGAGGGAAGGTCTAAGATGGCTTGGACTTTCAAAGGATCAACAGTAATTCCTTTCTGGGAAACAATAAAACCCAACAATCGGCCTGCCGGAACGCAAAAGACACACTTGTGTGGGTTCAAGCGGATTTGATATTTGCGACAATGCAGAAAAACTTGTCGAAGGTCGTTAAGGTGGTCCGGTCGTTTCCGGGAACGAGCTGTAAGGTTGTCTAGGTAGACTAGCAAGATATGGACCAAGTCGTGAAAGCAATAGGTCATGGCCCGGTGGAAAGTGGCACCAGCAGTTTTTAGGCCGAAAGGCATAACGCGATAGGCAAAGGTGCCCCAGGGGGTAGTGAAGGCAGTTTTGTACTGGTCTTCCTTACGGATCTGAATCTGGTTGTATCCGAAAAAACCATCTGTTAGCCCGGTTTTGCAACCAGGCTTAGTGCTATGGGCACCTGCTAACTAGTAGCAGCAGTTTCAAATAGAGTTAAACAAGAAACTAATCTAAACAAAACTAATCATGGATCTATGCAAGAATCTAAGCAAATAATGTAAACATTTAAAAAACAAGAACAAGAAAATATTAAAGAATGAATTTGTATTGAAAAATGGGGGCGGGCAAGCAAGTGCTTGCGATAATACCTTCAATGGTGAAGGTTGATGTTGAGCAACTCCCAAGATGAGTAGCTCCAAACTCCAATAGGTCTCCTTCTCCAAGGTTGCTTACAATGGCCAAAATGCTCAAGGAAGATTTCGGCAGCATGAGGATGAGATAATGGATGGATGTGAAATGAGGAGCCCCTACTACCTTTTTATAGGTTTTGGTGGTGGGAAATACCATTTGTGGTTTTGTGGAAACCAAATGGTATTGACCAACATGGTTTAGGTACTTTTCCCTCCTTTTTCCTTTTTTGAATAAAAATAATATTATAATTCCCTTTTTAATATTTTTGGGAATTTGGACCCTTTTTGAGGGTTTTTTTATGCTTTTCTGGAAAAATAATCTTTTTTAATGGAAAAAGGGGTGTACTAAGGTCTTTTGGTGACCTTTTGTTGGTTTCAGAGGCTCAGATGGTGGAAAAGTGGACAAATGGGTCATGTGAATAAGGGAATGAGCTAGTGAGCACTTTTTAGGTGTTAACAGATTGCCCCCTGATGTGTGAGGGCAGGAGCTCATCGTATGGCCGATAGACATCATAGTTCTTTTGTCTTTTTTCAGGAGTTTGGGGGAGAGAAGAGACCGGTTGGAGACTGGAGCCACGGCCCTTGGAAGCTGCAAAAACAAAAAATATTACATGGCCTCAATATGAATGAGGTATAATCTTTGATAATGGACGAGGCGGGCATTCCCATGCTCGTATCAAGACATATACATAACAATTAGTCCCAAGAAGGGGGATCTATTACATAAAGAATCTACTGGTACATCATAATGGTCCAGGGGGGACATTATTTTGGGATATACTCCTGATCATAACTGATCTCAATAACTGATACACTGGAATAGCTGATGAACTGCTGAAACTGAAGGTGTCCAATATCTGTAGGGACTCAAAGACTATGAGTCATCTCTGAGAATTAATGTAACTGTATACTCAAGGGAGTATGAAACTGGGGTACATCTGAATACTGTTTCCATGCGCAACCCGGATATCTATAGAAAAAGTGTACTAGTTGTTTCCATATGTAGACTCTCAAATGTGGAGGAGTCAGGAGGTATCCGGGGTCTTCGACTAATAACTGAGCGGATGAATGCCCTGTGCGAGTCTCAACGATGCGATCAAGGTGTTGAAGTCAAGCATGTGAGAAACAACCACTTGGAGAGGCACTGAGGAATCTTCTCGAAATGATTCGTAGGCACTCATCATAAATGGTGATGAGTCCAAGACACAGGGACCTCTAGGTCTATCCTCTGGAATATATTTGGTTGTTGTCGACAGAGGGAGACCAGCAACTAACAAGGCATGATGTTTCCTTGATAGGAGCGCGAGGTGTAGAACTGAAGTGTGGTAGTACTGATGGTAGGACTGACATACTTGTGGGGATGGGAAGTAACTGGGTCAAAAAGCGGGTAGACTCAAACTTCCTTTGTTCAGAGCATGATGACATGGTTGACCTGGCAGCGTAGGGAACTGACTTGTAGGTGTGGGGATCATTGCTTTTATTGACTGAATGGTATATATTGACTCTGGGGGGGAGGACGAGCTGATAGGTGCTGTCGAGGGATTTTCAAGGTGATATATTGCAGAATACTCTGAACAAAGGAGACTAATCATGGGGAAGCTGTCATATGAGTAGATGTGATCTGCCGTGGCGCCAATAGGCACCATTGATTCCTTCTTCGTAGTTTTAATGAGCTCCAAGAAGGGATAAAAGTGTGCTCTAAAATGGTACGGTCCTGTGGATTTTTTGAGCCCAGGATGGCTCATGCTCATGGTTGCTTTCATGTTTAGGGAGTCTGAAAACGGTAAGTGGACTCTGTTAGTGTTCTTTTTCGTAGTTTAGTCTCCAAGGCCCGAAAAAGCATAAAATGATGCAGATGGAGAACTCTTCTAGCCGATATGACTAGAGTATTCCTTTTTCGTAATTAGTCTACGAGGTCCGGAAAAGGGGTAAACTTATACCAGGTAGACGCCCTTTCAGATACTTTTAACGAGCATGAAAGGAAGCAAGGTTGCTCGGCGATCTTTTCATTGTTTTAGGAGTCAGAAAAGAGCTTAACAGAAACTCCCTAAGTGCCTTTTTCTTAAAAAGGGATTGCTCGGCCCAAAAAAGGGGTAAAATTATACCGAACAAACATGGATCGAGAAAAGGTCTCAAGCATCATCATCAATGCGGAAAACTGGTTCCGGTGACATAAGGATTGTCGACAACGGAGAGCAGCCGATGTGGCACGCAAACCGAGTCTATGTGGGGGGCATGAAAAAAATGCCCGAAAAATCTAAAGGTGAGAGCGAGAAATGATCTCGAGCATCATCACGAGCGCGGAAAACTGAATCCGGTGATATAAGGTACGCCCAAAACGGAGAACGGCCGATGTGGCATGCAAACCGAGGTGACGAGGGGGTGTGGAAGAAATGCCCTAAAAATCCGGACGTGACAGCGAGAAATGATCTCAAGCATCATCACGAGCACGGAAAACTGAATCCGGTGATATAAGTCACGTCCAAAACGGAGAACGGCCGATGTGGCACGCAAACCGAGGTGACGAGGGAGGCCAAAAAATGGTAAAAAATGGACCCCGTGAAAACGGAAAAAGGAAGGAACCTGCATGAAGTTCTCGCTGTGCTGATTCCAACGGTTTGAGAAATGGACTTCGTATGATACCGCAATGGTTGTTGGAAAATTGGTGGAATTTTTATAAATAGGGCGTGGGGCCCAAATGACTTGTCATTGTTACGTGCGAGTTTGATAGAGCTGTAAGAGCTATTTCTCGATTTCCGGGAGATTTCACCGTTGGTTTTCGATTCAGCGAGTTGCAGGTAACTCTATTTGCCTTAGCCTTATCAATTATGTCTTTTTTGTTCGGCGGCGGGCCCCCGAAGGCCGCGAAATTCCATGTTGACTCTCCAACGTGGAATATTGCGGGTTTCGGGGCTGTTTCCGCGATGAACCACGCGGGTTTTAGGCTGACAGTCGCGATGTTCATCGCAACTGCGAGGCTGGAACCCGCGATGTTCATCGCGGGTTCATGGGGGATAGTCGCGATGTTCATCGCGACTGTCCGGCCAAAACCCGCGATGTTCATCGCGGGTTTTTGCATGGATCCCGTGATGGTCATCGCAGCTTTTGTTGGAAAAGCCGCGATGGGCATCGCCGCTTTTTGTGTAAAAGCCGCGATGGGATTTTTTCAAAAGAATTTTATGCTGGGGCTAAAAATTTCTTCTGTTTTTCTGGCAGGATGTTGAGGAGACCACAGTCCTAATGGTGAGAGCGAGAGATCGATGATGATCCTATGGCGAGGATTGAGACTGATGCAGGGGTGAGACAGACTCTGGATATGAGCGGAATTTTGAAGTTCGCTCAGATCCCACCTATTCGTTCAGTGAGACGGCTCCTGAACAAGCTTGTGAGTTGGTGGGTGCCGGCAGAGGGTGCATTCATCATTGGGGGTGAGAGGTTAGAGATCACTCTCACGGATGTCTATTTTTTGACTAGGTTGCCTCGCTTGGGTGAGGTGGGCGATATCTTGCCGAGGTTGCCTCCAGGTATAGATATGGAGGACCTGTTACAGACTTTCTGTGTTGATGATGCTGTTTTGCAGAACAACTCTATTAGTCTGCGATCCCTACGTGAGTGGGATATGCGAGCTGTTGGGGCCTGCGTTCTGCGGATATTGGGTGCTGCTGCGCCACATCGTATGTCTGGGGGACAGACGATGATGGTGGATTCTGTTCTTCAGGGTACTTATTATGCCTAGGGGCAGATGTTTCTGGCTGGAGTCCGGAGAGATCTGGACAAGGACATTAGAGAGGGAGGCGAGTTTTGTTATGCCTCATTTTTATGTTGTTTTTTCTTCGAGCAGGTGCCGACCTTGCGGCCACGGGTACCCATTCGTACTGGTCTTTCGAGTGAGCCTCGTATGATGAGATGGGGGCAGATGATGCCTCGTGGCGGCGGTGGTGTCCGTGGCTACTTCACAGAGGATTTTTATCAGCAGTGGGAGCAGATGCCTCTGGTGATTGAGGACTACCCCTACGCCGGCATGGATTACCGAGGTGACCCAGAGATGCCTCGTGCCCCAGGATAGGCCTGGAGTTTAGACGGTATGTTTTGTGTTTTATTTGATATTATATCATATGTTGTTTGATTTATCATTGATGATTATTGTTGTATAGTACGTGATGGCTTACTTGCTTTGTGCAGATGTGGGTCCAGTGCCACCGCCTGACTACGTGGCTTGTCAGGGGCGGGCGATGGTGGTCGCCCATCCACCTGCAGCGGTACCCCCTCCGCGTGGTGGAGGATTTGCGGCTCGTGGGCGAGGGGTTGGCCCTCGCGATGACGCCATAGAAGGTGTCAGACAGACCTTTGCCCGGATCCTAGCTGGACTCCCCGAGGATAGTTGGAGAGACCTGGATCGGGATATTTTGCAGGGTTGTTTCGGTGCGCAGCCTGAGTGGAAGTCGCTCCTATTGAGGACAGCGGTGTTCATGGCGGGGCACCGGGATGGTAGACGAGATGATCCGGCAGGGCCGGCTCAGGGGAGGATACGTCTGCGGGACGATCCAGCGGGGCCGGCAGAGCGGAGAGTTCGGGCTCGCCATGACCCGGCGGGGCCAGTGGAGGAGGAGCCGGAGGAGGAGCCGGAGGATCCTAGGGATCCAGATGAGTAGATGACATTGTATTTGCCCCCAAATGCGTATGAGCATATGGGGAAGCATTTTGTACGACTGATGTATGTTTGTATATCGGGTGTTGAGGGAACCTATGACATATTGACTATTATGGTTTATATATATATGTGGATATATATTTTGGATATATTGTCGTGCATGCACGTGGATGCACATTTGTCTTTTGTATATGCCCGTGGAGGCACATGTTATGCACGTGGATGCAGTATGTTTGTTATTTATGTATGCCCGTGGAGGCAGATGTTATGCACGTGGATGCATTATTTGGTTATTTGTTTTATGCCCGTGGAGGCACATGTTATGCACGTGGATGCATTTTGTTTATGGATATGCCCGTGGAGGCACATGTTATGCACGTGGATGCATTTTGTTTATGGATATGACATGATGTGATTGGTGTGCCAGTCGAGGACATTGTTGGCCATATTATCTGCTACACTATTGAGGTGTCTTGGGACATGTGTGAATGAAATGGATTCAAACTATCTAACCATTTGTTTCGTGCACAGGAATTTTCTGAAAAGACAGGGATCGAGTACCTGGTAATCATTGTTGAGCTGGGAAACTAGGAGATGTGAGTCCAAGAAAACGTTGAGGTGACGGATGCTCATTTGGAGAGCTGCGGCCAGGAGACCGATCACGGCATCGTATTCAGCTTGATTATTGGTGGCGACACCTAAACATACTCCGTCAATGTGAATTAACTCATGTGAAGGGGAGTATATTACCCAAGCTGCGGAGGCGAGATTGGGAGACCAACGGCTTGCACCATCAGCGAAACCGACATGGCAGAGTGGAAGAGGCTCCATCTGTGGTCATGCAGAGAA
Organism: Larix kaempferi; assembly: GCA_027924585.1. Taxonomy (NCBI): domain Eukaryota; kingdom Viridiplantae; phylum Streptophyta; class Pinopsida; order Pinales; family Pinaceae; genus Larix; species Larix kaempferi. The sequence goes on from BSBM01000385.1 coordinate 1,554,730, forward strand.
AAACAAATATTTAGGTTTTTTGAATTTTTTGTGAACAAAGAAAGTATGCCTATACTAAAATGGACGATGGTGTCCATCAGATTTTCTATGGGTAAAATCGTTTAAGGTACAACCCGTTGCGTGGGTTGCATAGGGGATTGCCTTCTGAATCGGTCAGAATGTATGCCCCCTACCCGAGGCAGGTGTGTATGATGTAGGGGCCTTGCCACATGGACACGAACTTTCCCTTTCCGGTTTTATCATGAGCTTGATCGTAAGCGAGGACAAGGTCTCCCTCAGAAAAGGTTCTTGGGTGGACGTGTTTGTCGTAACTTAGTTTCGATCGTTGTTTAGCTACTTCCATGTTTTGAATGGCTGTGCGCCGATCTTCATCGGCCTGCTCTAGGAGTAGTAAATGTTGCTCGATCGGGGAAGTGTCCGGTAGGAGTTCAACGGCGATATGTAAGGCTGGGATTTGGCACTCAATAGGGAGGACAGATTCGACACCGTGAACTAAATGGAAAGGGGTAAAACCAGTGGCGGTTTTGGTTGAGGTGCGATAGGCCCATAGTGCCGGGAAAAGCATGTGGTGCCAATTGGATTTGTGCTTGTCTACAGTACGTTGGAGAATGGTCTTCAAAATTTTATTGATCGCTTCGACTTGGCCGTTTCCTTGGGGATAGTAAGCGGAAGAGAAATGGTGTTCAAATTTCAACATGGTTGATAATTCCTTCCAGACGGCATCTTCGAAGTGAGAGCCGTGGTCAGAGACTAGTTGCTTTGGCACTCCGAAACGAGCGATAACATGGTTGAAGAAAAACCGTGATGCAATGTTGGCTTTGCAATTATAGGTCGGCATGGCTTCTGCCCACTTGGTGAAATAATCTACAGCCACAACGATGTGTTTGTGACCGTCGGCTGATGTGCGGTTGCAGTCGAGGAAGTCGATGGCCCATTTGCAGAATGGTCCAACAGTGATGACTGGATGAAGGGGGGCGGGGGGGGGTTCTTGCTTTGGGGGCAAATAGCTGGCATTTCTGGCAATTCTTGACTGCGGTTATGCAATCAGTAAACAATGATGGCCAAAAATAACCGGCCCGAATGATTTTCTGGGCAGTGGCCATGCCGGAGAAATGGCCTCCGCAGGCACCGCTATGACAATCATTGAGGACTTGTTCTGCCTCACTATGGGATAGGCAGCGGCATAAGATGGTATCAACGCCGCGTCGGTAAAGTACATCCCCTAACAAGAGGTATCGGGGGGCATGGTGTCGTATGCGACGGCGTCCATCACGATCGATGTGTGGTCGAAATTTTTGCGTACGAAGGTAAGTCAAAATGTCTCCGTACCAAGGGTCGTCGGACGAAATGATGAAGATCTGCTCGTCAATCAGGTCCGTGTGGATAACGGGTGATGTTGAAGAGGATGGGAGGTCAGTGATGAGGTGAGCAAGCGCGAGGGATTTAGTGCTTTTGGGAGTTCTGAAAGTGAGGTCATATTCCTGGAGGATAATGACCCATTTAGCAACACGACCTTGTAGGAGCCGTCGGGTGAGGAGATAGACCATAGGGTTGGAGTCGGCCACGACCGTGGTATGACTGAGTAGAATGTAGTGTCGCAATTTTTGTACGGAAAAGACTACATCTAGGGCTAATCTTTCCTCGTATGGGTAATGCAGAGGTGGGCCAGACAAGGTCTGGCTGACGTAATAAATCACATGCTCTTGGTGGGAGGCATCTTCTTGGACCAAAACTCCGGACATAGCATATTCAGATGCCGAGACATAAAGGGTGAAGTCTTGAGAGAAATCCGGTGGGGATATCAAGGGGGCTTGTGTGAGAGCTTTCTTGAGGGCTTCGAATGCCGTGTCTGCTTGCTCATCCCAAACAAAGGGTATGTGGGTACGAAGTAAGCGTAAGAAACCATGGACTTTGGTTGCATAATCAGGAATGAAGCGCCTAAGGAAATTGGACCTCCCCTGTAGACTTTGGAGCTGTCGAAGCGTGTGAGGAGGCGGAAGTTCTAAGATGGCTTTGACTTTCAAAGGATCAACAGTGATTCCGTCTTGGGAAACAATGAAACCCAACAACCGGCCTGCCGGGACGCAAAAGACACACTTGTGTGGGTTCAAGCGGATTTTATATTTGCGACAACGCAGGAAAACTTGCCGGAGGTCGTTAAGATGGTCTGATCGTTTTCGGGAACGAGCTGTGAGGTCATCAAGGTAGACTCGCAGGATATGGACCAAGTCATGAAAGCAATAGGTCATGGCCCGCTGGAAAGTGGCACCAGCATTTTTTAGGCCAAATGGCATGACGCGATAGGCAAAGGTGCCCCATGGGGTGGTGAAGGCAGTCTTGTACTGATCCTCTTTGCGGATGTGAATCTGGTTATATCCGGAAAACCCGTCCATGAAGGATAGGACTTCATGGCCCGCACACTCATCAATGAGTTGGTCAATGAATGGCGTGGGGAAATTGTCTTTTGGACAAGCGTGGTTTAAATCACGGAATTCAGTGCATACTCTAAGGGTGCCTTGCTTTTTATTGACGGGAACGGGGTTCGACACCCAGGTGGTGTACGGAATAGGGTAAATGAATCCTGCTTTGCGAAGTTTCTTGACCTCAGCTTTAACAGCGGGGAGCTTGGAAGGGTGAATAGGTCGCTGTTTCTGACGAACAGGGGGTACCTCAGGCCATGTATCAATGTGGTGTTCAATAATGGCGGGGTCGAGACCAGGCATCTCAGTACAGGACCAGGCAAAGACATCACGGAACTCTTGAAAGAGCTTTTTGTACGCCTGAGTTTCTGCTTGAGTGCAAGATGTACCCAGCGAGATGAGCTCAGGTTTCCCTGGTGTTGTGGAAATGTCTATCTGTATAGTGGGGGAAATGTTCGACATGTTCCCTTCTTCAAAGGCATCCGGTGCTGGGATGGGGTCCTTTAACCAATCGACCTTAGTGGGTATGAAATCTTTCGATTCGACCGATAGCTGGTTGGATGCGGTGGATGTAGATGCTTCCGGGAGGAAGTACGAGCGATGATGCATATCATCCCAAGGGTAGTCGGGTGCAGTGAGTGTCTCCAAAATTTGCTCATCAGTATTGAACTAGTCAGACCATAAATCAAGGGGTCCTGGTTTGAAAGTTGTTGAAATCATATATATTGTATTGACTTCTTCCGACGAGGATGATGGCGGGGGGTAGATCTCTTCGATGAGGGGAGGAGATATCTCCAAATCGTCATTATTTAACTCGTACAATGCTGCTCTATAGTCAGGGAGATCAGGACAATGGTGAGAGTAGTGGCCGTAAACACTGCATACGGCACAAGGATGGTTGGTGCGTAGTGATCTTTCGCGAGGCTGAGGAGGTGGCTCAAGTCTAACGACTGGGATGCCGGCGTCATCGTCCAGCATATTCATATGCTCTTGGAGTGCTGGTAACTGTGGGCATTGATGAGTTGGATGGCCTATCTCATCACACAACGAGCATTTAGGGGGAGCTCGAAACATCGGTGGGGGTTTAACTGCCTTAGTAGGTGGTATAGCAGTGTATGGTTGTGGACCTCTGACCCTAGTGGGATTGATAGGAGGGGGAGGATTCGTTGATGACGAAGGGATATTGAGACTAGGAGGATGTTTCGTTGACGACGAAGGGATTGCGACACCAGGAGGAGGTTGATTTGTGGTAACAATAGGTTGTACTGGTTGGAGGATGACGTTTGGTGTCGGCGGTGGAACGGGAGGCGAAATATACCACACGGGTAATCCCAATGTTAACCCGGGTAGACTAAGGGTAGCCATAACTGGGGCGCTTACTACACCCGAAGGAGGAAATAGAAAAGGGATGGTGTGGATGGGTGTAACACCGATGTGACTAGGGATCAATGGTGGTTGACTACCGGATGTTTGTGTATTCTGTGAAAGAGTACAGAGGTTTGCGACGTGGGTCTCTGGTGACGGTGGTGGAATGGCCTGGAATGTAGAGGTCATTGGTGTATCTGAGTAAAGTCTGGGTCCCACAGAAGAAACAAAGGAGGTAGTTGCACTAGAAGCTGGTTGTTCAATCATGGGAAGAACATTTTCGGGTGCTGCAGGGGCATTGGGATCATAGTATGTGAGTTGGTCGATTTTGACCACGCGTCCCTCGTGGGGGAACATCATGGTGCGAAAAAGGGATGAGGCGACCGCTTTCATGGCGTACATGTAACTGCGGCCAAGTAAAAGGTTATAATCGAGCTGGGCATTAATGACCTCTATATCAATGAGCACAGTTTTCCCACCTAATTGGACGGGGACCTCGGGTAGTAAACCTTGAGGTTGAGCTGACTGGCCGTCGTAGGCCCGCAATGCAGTGGTGGATTGCTGGAGAGTAGGGGATCCCAACTTCTGCCAAACAAATGTGGACATGACGCATGTGGAGGCACCCTCGTCGATGATACATCGATGGATGACAAGATTCCGAATAGAAACAGAAACTTGGACTGCTATGGTGGAAGGCAGATGTGGTTCAGACTGGTCCAAATCAAAGGTCATCAATTTCGAATCATTTGGGTCAATCGCCCAAATGGCAGAAAGTAAAGTCTTGCGCTGCGTAGGACAGTTTTTCAAGACTTCTAACGCAGACATGGCTGCGGGAGATTGAGCTAGGTCATCTACGATGTTGTAATTTGACGCAGCCCGTGCATTGGGGTTGTTGTTGATACGGCGGAGTGGGAAACGAGGTGCTTTAGATGCGCCATCGAGTGGAAGAGGTGGTATCCGTAACGTCTGATCGGTGGGATGAGCGTTAGTATCCTTATCGGCGGGGGGGGCTTCGGAGGTAGGGCCATACTGGTTCCGACGGGTTTGGATATTGACGTCGGCAGTGGACATCATCAATAAGTGGTGAGTGCCTGAATCAAACGTGGGTTGATCAGGAGCGGCGTAAGTGATTTGTTGTGGTTGCACGTTGCCCTGTGGGGGGGCTAATGGCTGAGTGTTCACCACTCCTTGTGTTGGAAAAGGGTTTTGTAGCACCAAAGGTTGTTGTTGAGGTGGTGGAGGGTTGGGTGGCGGCTGAGGAGCCTCCTGCCCTTGACGATGGGCGTCATCTGTCCATAGTTTCCGAGCTCGCTCCAGATGTGGGCAAGCGTGTGTATAGTGGCCATAGACACCGCAAATAGAACAAGGATGGTTTGTTCATAAATTAGCATTTTTGGCTTGCTTAGGTGGCCGATTAGGATTCTGATGAGCAGGCGCCGCGTTATTGTTTTGCGGAGGATGGGTAGGTTGTGGAGCTTGGTTATGGTTTTGGTTGTTTCCACGGTTACGTCCTCTTCCGCGGTTTGGTTGCCCACCCTGGTTGCATTGGTTATTTTGGTATTGGGGCTGATGTTGTTGTGCGTACACATGCCCTTGAGCATTGGGGGGATTCCTGGGAGCCGCAGGTGCGGGAGCAGGTTGCGGTGGGTAGTATGCAGGTGGAGCTGGAGGTGGTCCAGCTGCCTGTTGGGGTTGTTGGTACCCCTGAGCTGTTGGAGGTGTGAGATTAGCTGGTGCAGCTGGTTGTGGGTAATGCATTTGCTATTGTGGGAACTGCATGGGGGTATGTGTGGTAGGTTGAGTATAATATGTAGGAGGTACATATGCTGATGGCGCTTGCCCATAGCAATGTTGTGGACAAGAGGGTCCATGAATGTGATGGGTCTGGTTTGTTGGAGCATAAGAAGTTGTTGCTCCGGAACTAGATGTAGCCCTAGAGAGGTCTGGGGCGGGCATGGTGCTCACCATGCTAAAAGGTTTAGGTTGCGGGGTGATTTGGCCAATGATGCCATCAGCGGCATGTGATGCCCCCAGTGCGTCACCACGTGAAGAGTCACCTCGTGGGGCGTCAGGTATGATTGTGTATAGATAACCCGACTAGGCGTAAATGAGATCAAACTGTTGGGCTTTGAGGATGGCCTCTTCTTCAGACTGGGGTCTTTCAGATGCCACATCCTTCGCAATAAGAGGGAGGAGGGATTTTAGAAACCAATCTAAGAAGATATGGTCGTCTAACTTAATTTTGCAGAGGCTTCGGCGTCGACGCCACTCATGAATGTGGTCAGTGATGTGGGTGGCCGTGGTTTGTCTGCAAGACAGTAGGATCTCGACTCCCGCATCATAGCGGACAGGTAACTGGAAGAATTGCAGGAAATTTGAGGCGAGGGAGGTAAAGGTGGCATGCGTCCCGTGGGGATGCTCGATATACCACTTAGCTGCAGAGCCAGTGAAGGTGCGTTGTAAAAGCCGGAGGCGGATTGAGTCGTCCACTATGGAGTTGGAGGAACACCATAAATGGAAGGACATGATATGGTTCTGGGGGTCTTCACCTGCCTTGCCCTCAAACTTAGGGATGTCAGAGGGGAGTTTGGTGGGCATGTGAGGCCACGCAAGATCATGTCTGATGGGGTCATTGGTGAGCCTAGCTAAGTCTGGCAGGTTTAGACTCGCCATGTATGGTAAGCTAGCAGATGTGGTGACTGGAACTGGGACATGCCTAGTCATTGTGGTATGATGTAGGGGTCCAGTAGTGCCTAAAGGTATGCTAGGTATGGAGGGTATGTGCCCTCCAATAGGTGTAGTCTGGTATGGGCCAGCGCCTCCACATGCAACATGGGTTACACTTGGGTTAGGAATAGCAGTAGGGATTCCTGGGATAGGGTTTGTGGAAACCAGAGGGGGTGTGACCCCTATGTTGGGCATACCCATAACAGGTGGTGGCCCTGTGTTGGGAATTCCTATAACAGGAGGTGGCCCTGTGTTGGGCATTCCTAAATGTGGAGTGTTGCCCATGTTGGGCATACCCAGGGGGGTGGTCGTTGCCATGGATGGCATTGCCGCAGAAGGGTCTGTGGATGTCTCACCTATGGTGCTGGTAAACAGTGGATCAAATGGTGTTCCAACCATAATGATGGTTGGTGGTAACTCTGTGGGGTTTTCGAATTCTACCTCCAAATCAAATGTGACTTGAGGTGTGTCAGAATCGGATGACTGTCTAGTTGACTGACGATGTGTCGAATCAAGGGATAAGGCTCTGCGTCCGTGATGTGGAGAGCCAAGTGGACTAAACTCTGGGAGTTCGCCCTGTAGACGACGAGAGCGTCTAAAATTCTCAATGGTGAGAATTAAGTTTTTGTGTAAAAAATTTGTTTAAGTATCAGGTGGTGATATATATATAAAAGACTCAAAACCCTAATGCAACCAAGGGTGCAAGAAGGGGAGTGAAAAAAGAAGGCTCTCAGGCCAAAAAAAATCAACCTCAAAAAAGGCACTTATTCTAGCAGCTATGCTACAATAAGTGGAGGAATGCAACAAATGGTCAGAGTACCAACATGCAAACGGCTTCTAGAAAAAATAGGTGTAACTAGACCAAAGGTGGGTTGAATCATGCAAACACCTAACTAAAAGTATTGTGACTCAAACAAACGATATCCTCTGCAAGGTGATGAAATCCAAGTCAGACAATATGAATGTTGAGACAACGGCTAGATATCTCCCTACCGGGAGGGACACCGGGTAATCAATCCTAAAGAAAGGCTACTAGGATACTCCGTTCATGATGCGTCGAGAAAAGGTAAATATGCCGTTTGGTCCTTTGATCGCAATATCCCAATACAGGGATATCCCGAGAACTGCGAATGGTAGCCCTTCGGTTACTGAATGGATTTCGGTATTCCACTCAGGCTTCCGGAACCATCCTCGCGACTTCAACCCTCCTAGGGGAGAGGCCTTCCCACAAACCGGTTGTGACCGCGCCAAAAAGTACTAAGAGATTTTAGCTCCCTAATTGGACAACTTCTATGTCTCAGATGTAAAAACTGAGGGGTGTTATTGGAACACCTATCCCCCCAATACTACCTAGCTACAAAAGTTCTTTTAGTGTTCCCCAAGTGGGGTTAAAAGTGTGTTGAAATTAGGGTACGTTTTACGGCTCAGTTCAATTAAGTGATCGAGTGAGTGCACGTGAGGTATTTGTAAACTGAACTTGAAAAAGGGAAATGCTTTTCAGGAAATTTTCAAAAAACAAAAGAGCTTTTGAAAATAAAAAAGCAAATATTTATGACTTTTTCAAATAAAATGGAAATTAAATGCTTTTGCAAATATCAACTCAAAAAACAATGGATCCTTTGAATTATGAAAGCAAATAATAGACTTGTTTTAAAGAAATAAATGGATTTCGTCTTTCAAGTAAATTGCTAAGGGAAAGATTTTAAAGAAGTAAACAGGAAAAATTTTAATCTAGATAAAAATGCAGAAATAAGTCCTTCTTTCACTTTCTTGAAAATTTTAAAAAGATTTCTAGATATGCATTTTAAATAGTAAAAAAAAATTTCAAGGCTGTAAAATATGCAGAATTTAATACTGTAAAAAAAATGTGCTATGTGGGCAGGAAGTACAGTAAAAATTAATTTTTAAAATCGGAATGGCCGAATGAAAAAATCAGCAGCGCGGGTTTTGACAGAAAAGCCGCGATGGACCGCGCAGGTTTCGGTCGCACAGTCGCGATGGACCGTGCGGAAAATGTCCGCGAAGCCGCGGTGTTCTACGCGCAAATAGGCCGCGAAGTCGCGGTGAACCGCGCGGAAAAGGGCCGCGCAGTCGCGATGTGCAGCGCGGTAAATGACCGCGATGCCGCGATGTGCAGCGCGGAAACCGGCGACAAAGCCGCGGTGAACCGCGCAGAAAAAAGGCCAAAAGCCGCGATGGACCACGCGACTGTCAGGCTAAAAACCGCGAGGTGAAAGTCGTGCACGGAAGCCGAAAAACGAACCCAAAAATTGAGAATTCCGGGCTGTTAATGGCAATAGATGTGGCCAAAACTTAGAGCAGCAATGGATCTGCTGTCTAAGATGGCAGATCTATGGATCTAAAGGTTAAAAACTAATAAAAAACTAAGATTAAAAGCAAAACTAGAGATCTATTGTTCAAAACCCAGCGGAGTCGCCAAAAACTGTTAGCCCGGTTTTGCAACCAGGCTTAGTGCTATGGGCACCTGCTAACTAGTAGCAGCAGTTTCAAATAGAATTAAACAAGAAACTAATCTAAACAAAACTAATCATGGATCTATGCAAGAATCTAAGCAAATAATGTAAACATTTTAAAAACAAGAACAAGAAAATATTAAAGAATGAATTTGTATTGAAAAATGGGGGGGGGCAAGCAAGTGCTTGCGATAATACCTTCAATGGTGAAGGTTGATGTTGAGCAACTCCCAAGATGAGTAGCTCCAAACTCCAATAGGTCTCCTTCTCCAAGGTTGCTTACAATGGCCAAAATGCTCAAGGAAGATTTCGGCAGCATGAGGATGAGATAATGGATGGATGTGAAATGAGGAGCCCCTACCACCTTTTTATAGGTTTTGGTGGTGGAAAATACCATTTGTGGTTTTGTGGAAACCAAATGGTATTGACCAACATGGTTTAGGTACTTTTCCCTCTTTTTTCCTTTTTTGAATAAAAATAATATTTTAATTCCCTTTTTAATATTTTTGGGAATTTGGACCCTTTTTGAGGGCTTTTTTATGCTTTTCTGGAAAAATAATCTTTTTTAATGGAAAAAGGGGTGTACTAAGGTCTTTTGGTGACCTTTTGTTGGTTTCAGAGGCTCAGATGGTGGAAAAGTGGACAAATGGGTCATGTGAATAAGGGAATGAGCTAGTGAGCACTTTTTAGGTGTTAACACCATCCATGAAGGAGAGGACTTCATGCCCCGCACACGCATCGATGAGTTGGTCAATAAATGGCGTGGGGAAGTTGTCCTTGGGACAAGCACGGTTTAAATCGCGGAAGTCAGTGCATACTCGGATGATGCCTTGCTTTTTGTTAACGGGAAGGGGGTTTGAAACCCAAGTGGTATAGGCAATAGGATAAATGAACCCTGCCTTGCGGAGTTTCTCAATCTCAGCTTTGACAGCTGGGAGTTTTGAGGGATGAATGGGGCGTTGTTTCTGACGAACGGGGGGTACATCAGGCCATGTGTCAATGTGGTGCTCGATAATGGCGGGGTCAAGACCGGGCATTTCAGTATAGGACTAGGCAAAGACATCACCGAATTCTCTTAAAAGGGTTTGGTAGTCTTCAATCTCTTGCTTACTGCAGAAGGCTCCTAAAGTGATGAGTTCAGGGGCACATCCTGGGGCAGCGATATCAATCTGGATGATAGGTGAGATGTTGGCCATGTTACCCTCCTCGAAGGCGTCAGGAGTAGGAATAGGGTCCTTGAACCAGTCGACCTTGGTGGGGAGGAAGTATTTGGACTCAACCGTGAATTGGGTAGCTGTGCTAGAGGAAGGTTCTTCTGGAATGAAGTAGGAACGATGATGCATGTCATCCTCGGGATAATCCGCGGCAGTAAGGGCCTCAAGAATCTCCTCATCAGTACGGAAAGTTTGTGTCATCAAATTGGTTGACGAGGGGGTAGTGGTTGAAGAGATCATATGAATGGTATTAACCTCTCCTGAAGGGGAAGAGACCGGGGGGTAGATCTCCTCAATGGTGGGTGGTGCCGTCTCAAGATCCAGATTGTTCATCTCATAGAGAGCCGCTCTGTAATCCAGGAGATCGGGACAATGATGGGAGTAATGCCCGTAAACACCGCATATGGCACAGGGGTGGTTGGTACGCAGGGATTTATCTTTGGGCTTAGGGGTGCGGTTTAGTTCGACAACCGGGATGTTGGGGTTGTCGTCGAGCATCTGCATGTGTTTTTGTAAGGCTGGTAACTGTGGACACTGATGAGTCGCATGGCCTAACTCGTCGCACAACGAGCACTTGGGAGGAGCGTGAAACACGGGAGGGTTTTTTACTGTCTTGGGAGGTGGTACAGCAGTGTAAGGTTGTGGCCCTCTGCCCCCAGTGGGTTTGGGAGTAGGAGGAGGAGTCGTGGAGGACGAAGGGGTAGAGACACCAGGGGGTGGCTGAGTGGTAGTAGCCATGGGCTGCACCGGTTGGAGGACGACATCTGGTGTCGGCGGGCGAACGGGAGGTGAAAGGTACCATACGGGTAATCCCAAAGTTAACCCAGATAGGCTAAGGGTAGCCATGACCGGGGCGCTTACTACTCCCGATGGAGGGACTAGGAAGGGGATTGTATGGATAGGTGTAACACCAATGTGGCTAGGTACCAATGGTGGTTTAGGCAACAAGGGTGGTTGATTATTAGGTGGTTGGTTATCGTGGGACAAGGTACATAAGTCAGACACGTCTGTGGGGGCTGATGGAGGCCGAATAGCTTGGAAGGTGGAGGTCATCGGCGTTTCTGAGTAAACTCCGGGCCCCGTAGAGGAAACAAATGAGGTGGAGGCATGAGAAACAGGTTGTTCAACCATGGGGAGAACGTTTTCGGGTGCCGCGGGAGCACTGGGATCATAGTAGGTGAGCTGGTCAACCTTGACCACGCGTCCCTCATGGGGAAACATCATGGTGCGAAAAACGGAAGAGGCAACCGCCCGCATGGCATACATGTAACTGCGGCCAAGTAAAAGGTTATAATCCAATTGGGCATTGATTACCTCGATGTCAATAAGGACGGTTTTACCACCTAACTGGATGGGGACATTGGGTAGGAGGCCTTGGGGCTGGGCCGACCGACTGTCGTAGGCGCGTAATGCAGTGGTGGACTGCTGGAGAGTAGGGGATCCCAACTTCTGCCATACGAATGTAGACATAACGCATGTGGAGGCACCTTCATCGATGATGCATCGATGGATGACAAGATTACGAACGGAAACAGAAACTTGGAATGCTAAGGAGGAAGGCAGGCGTGGTTCGGATTGGTCCAAATCAAATGCCATTAAATTCGAATCATGTGCGTCAATCGCCCCAATGGAAAATAATAGAGTCTTGCGCTGAGAAGGGCAGTTTTTCAAGACTTCTAATGCAGACATGGCTGCGGGAGATTGGGCTAAGTCATCGACAATGTTGTAGTTTGACGCAGCCCGCGCATTGGGGTTATTGTTGATACGGTGAAGCGGGAAATGAGGCACTTTGGGAGCGCCCTCTAGTGGAGGGGGGGGGTATACGTAACGCTTGATCGGTGGGATGAGCGTTAGGGGTTTTCTCAGCAGGAGGGGCTTCAGTAGTGGAGCCATATTGGTTCCGACGAGTCTGGAGGTTGACGTCAGCGGATGACATCATCAATAAGTGGTGGGTTCCCGAGTCAAACATGGGTTGATCGGGAGCAGCGTACGTGATATGTTGTTGGGGTTGCACGTTGGCTTGAGGGGGAGCCAACGGCTGAGTGTTCACGACGCCTTGGGTTGGTAAGGGGTTTTGCAGAACCAAAGGAGGCTGCTGAGGCTGAGGGGGGTTAGGTGGCGCCTGAGGAGCTGCATGCCCTTGGCGATGGGCATCATCAACCCAAAGTTGTCGAGCTCGCTCCAAGTGTGGGAAAGCATGTGTGTGGTGGCCATAGACCCCGCAAATAGAACAAGGATGGTTTTTTCGCAAATTGGGGTTCTTAGCCTGCTTGGGCGGGCGATCAGGGTTTCTGTTAGCAGGGGCCGCATTATTGTTGTTGGGGGGATTCGCCGGTTGACCAGCTTGGTCTGCAGGTTGGTTATTCCCATGATTACGACCCTTGCTGCGGTTTTGTTGGCCCTGGTTGCATTGGTTGTTCTGGTTTTGCTGCGGGTTTTGTTGGGCGTAAACTTGCCCTTGGGCAGCAGGTGGATTCTGAGGTTGCGCAGGTGCGGGAGCAGGCTGCGGGGGATGGTATGCGGGTGGAGGCTGAGCAAGTGCAGCAACTTGAGGGGGTTGCTGATATGGCTGTGGAGCAGGTTGTGGGTTTGCCGCAGGGGCTGCTTGTGGCGGATAATAAACGGGTTGGGCTTGTGAAGGCGCAGGAGCTGGGGCAGCCTGCTGGTGGTAGTAAGGCTGAGGTGCGACCGGGGGGGCATAAGCGGGAGTCGCATGACCGAAGCACTGAGGTGGACATGAGGGTCCATGGGAATGGTGGTGATGTGTCATGGGAGCATACGAGTTGGTTGCTCCAGACTGTGAGGTAGCCCGCGAAAGGTCGGGGCCTGGGGTAGGACATGTAATGGAAAATGGTTGGGGATGCGAAGAAACACAGCCAATGATACCGTCTGCAGCGTGGGATGCCCCCGTCGCATCGTGCTGGGAGGACTCGCCGCGAGGGGCGTCAGGTTTAATGGTATAAAGGTAACCCGACTGGGCATAAATGAGGTCGAACTGTTGGGCCTTAAGGATGGCCTCTTCTTCAGACTGGGGTCTTTCTGATGCCACATCCTTAGCAATGAAAGGTAGAAGGGATTTGAGGAACCAATCTAGGGAGATACGGTCATCTAGTTTGATCTTGCATAAGCTACGGCGTCGACGCCACTCATGGATGTGGTCCGTGATGTGGGTAGCCGTGTTTTGTCTGCAAGATAGGAGGATCTCAACGCCCGCGTCATAGCGGATAGGCAACTGGAAGAACTGCAGGAAGGTCGAGGCAAGGGAAGAAAAGGTGGCATGGGTCCCATGGGGTTTCTCGATATACCACTTGGCTGCAGAGCCAGTGAAGGTGCGTTGTAAGAGGCGGAGGCGAACAGAGTCGTCCACTATGGAGTTAGAGGAACACCATAGGTGGAAAGACATGATATGGTTTTGTGGGTCCTCACCGGCCTTGCCCTCGAACTTAGGGATGTCAGAGGGGAGCTTGGTAGGCATATGAGGCCACGTAGGGTCGTGTCGAATAGGATCGTTGGTCGATCTGTCCATGTCAGGTAGGTTGAGGCTAGCCATGAATGGAAAACTGGAAGAAGGATGTGACACAGTAGTGGGTTGAACCAAGTTGGGGCCAATGCCCCCAAGTGGAGGGACAGGATTTGGGATGGTGCCCCCAAGTGGGGGAACAGAGGTAGTATAGGAGAGGCCTGCACCACCATGGGTAGTGTGAGCCACTAATGTAGTGGGGATAGGGATTCCCGCTGCGGGAATAGGTACCGTGAGGGGAACGGTAGATGGGGGCCCCATGGAGGGCATACCCAAAACAGGTGTAGTAACTGGTGTAGTGGTGGATGTGCCACCAATGGTCCCTATGACAAACGGAGTGGAAGTCGTGCCAGCCATGGGGCTAGTAGGGGCAGTGTAAATAGGGTTCTTAGACTCTTCGTCAGAATCAGAGGTAAAGTAAGGAGCGTCAATATCTGGTGACGGGGTCCTGTGTCGCTGACGAGTGGATTCAAGTGACAAGGCTCTAGATCTGTGATGAGTGGTATCAAGGGATGATGATCGGAATCTATGATGGGTGGTGTCAAGAGAACCGTGCTGTGGGGGCTCACCCCTGAGGCACCGAGAATGTCTCGGGGACTCAATGGTGACAGATGGTGTCAAATCTCTGTGGGTTGAGGTGAGTAGAAAAACAACTCAAAAATCCTAATGCAACCGAGTGTGCAGAAGGAGAGCTCAAAAACAAGGCACTCAGGCGAACAACCAACTCAAAACACCCACTGCAATAGCTGTGCTACAATAGGTGGAGTATCAACAAAGATGGTCAAAATACCAACAAACAACAGGTTTCCTAAAAATAAAAAATGGTGGACTCACTAGACCAAAGGGAGGTAAAGGAGCATGCAAACACCTAACTAAAAGTATTCTGACTCAACTAGACATATCCTCTGCAAGGTGATGAAATCCAAGTCAGACAATATGAATAGGAAAGCCAAGTGGCTATGATATCCCCCTACCGTGAGGGACACCGGGTAGTCAATCCTAGAAGAATGGCAACTAAGATACCCCGTTCATGACACGTCCAAAAAGGTGAATCTGCCATTTAGTCCGTTTACCGCAATACCCCTATACAGCGATATCCCGCGAACCGCGAAAGGTAGCCCTTCGGTTACTGAATGGAGTGCGGTATTCCACTCAGGCCTCCGGAACCAGTCTCCCGACTTCAACCCTACTAAGGGAGAGGCCCTCTGATAAACTGGTCGTGACCGTGCCAAAAAGTACTAGGGGATTTTGGTTCCCTATTTGGACAACAACTATGTCTCAAGTGTAAGTGACCGAGGGGTGTTAATGGAAGCCCATCCCCCCGACCCTACCTAACTACAAAGATTCTTTTGTGTTCCCCAAGTGGGGTTAGAATATTGGTTGAATTAGGTACTTTTTAAGGCTCACTTGAATTATGTGACAGAGTGTGTGCTCGTGAGGTGATGAACCCAAAATAGAAGTGCCACAAGGGGGGCAACTTCTAACTATCAATAATGTTGGAATTGAAACTTTAACTTGCAAAATTTTCTGAATTAAAAATACTGAAATTTTAAAAAGATTCTTTAAAGGGAACAGAAATTATGTTGTAGAAAGGCTGTAGGGAAGTGGGGCTGCCGGTAGGACAGAGGGCTGTTCAAATGCAGAAAATATTGCAGCAAAAGGGGCTGGGCTCAAACAGGAAAAATGCTGAAATCAGACCGCGGGTCTATGGTGAATAAGAACAGGTAGACCGCGGGTTTGAGGGAAACAGACGCGGTCAGGTCGCGGCTTATCGGCCAACAAAAGCAGTCGGGACGTAGGAAACAGGGAAAAAGACGCAGTCGGGTCGCGGCAAAAAGGCGAACAGACGCAGTCGGGACGCTAGAAAGGGGCTGAAAGCCGCAGTCTAGACACGGGAAAATGGCCGACAGGCGCAGTCAGATCGCAGCAAACAGGCTGATTAGCCGCGATCGGATCGCAGGTAACAGACTTGAATCCGCCGGCAGGGCGTCGAAAATAGTTTGAGAGTCGCGGTCGGGTCGCAGGTAAAGGCCTAAAAGACGCGGTCGGGACGCGACTACGGAGGGAAAATACGCGGTGTGCGGCGGCCGAAAGGGACAGCCGAAAGGAAATTTTTTTTAAACAGAAACCAGAAATTCAAAATCTAGGGGAGTTGCCAAAACTATAGCTAGGGTTTTACCCCTAGCTTGTGCAAATGAGCACCTACTAAGGAGAATGGACTCCTTAGTAGCAGTTCAGTAAATGTAAATTATTAAGCTAAAACAGAAATGTAAACTACTCTAAAACATTTGCGTGAAACATAAACAACAAATTTAAATAATGGTTTTTGTATTGATATTACCTCCAATGTGGAGGTTGATGAAGCCCTTGCAATGTCCAAGAGGGTTGCTCCAAGCTCCAATGTGCTCCTTCTCTTTCTCCAATGGTGAAAATGGGCCAAAAGGGGCTCTCAAGGTGAAAGTGGCTCAATGGTGAGCTAGGGTTTCAAGAGAGATTTTGGCAGAGTAAGGGTGCTTATGATTGTGGATGTGAAATAAGGGATCTCCATCACCTATTTATAGTTTTTTGGTGGTGGAGTGCTGACCCATGGTTTTGGGAACCATATGGTTTAGGGCAGCTGTATAGGGTTTTTTCCTCCTTTTCCTCATTATTTTATATTTTTTATTCCCTTTTTAGGGGGTTTTTACTATTTTTAGAGGAATTTTGGATATTTTTGGAGGAAAAGGGGGTTTTTTAGCCTTTTTGAGGCTATTTTAGTGGTTTTGTGGCCTTTTGGAGGCATTTTAGGTCTTTTGGAGGCTTTTTAGTGGGATTTTTAGGGTTTTTAAGGGAAATATGGTAGGAAAATGGACAAATGAGCCACGTAATGTGGTAGATGAGGTAGTGAACACTTTTTGGGTGTTAACAAGTATTTATAGTGCACGGATTGTGTACCCATGTCTTGCAATTTTATTTATGATAAGGATGCATATATATATATATACATTGCATTTTGAAATGTTGATAGCTGAAGGTGTTTGAATTATTGAGGGTTATAATTCTGAGATCACTTCAGTGACTGTTGTAGCAATGAAAGGATTATATGCATAGATACTTACAACATGTTTGGCTGATTGAAGTTTCCGATTTCAGGTAAATTGTTTTGGGCATGGAAAATATGGGTAAGTCCATGATGAAGATTGGAATCTACCGTGAGCGAGAGCCAAACGATATGAGAATAGACTCATGGCTAAGCAAATCAATTTCTGTATAGGGTAGAATTGCAAATTCATACCTGAATTTAATTATTAATGCCATTGACTGATTAGAGAAATCATATTTGAATTCTATTGTTAAATGCTACTAACCATTTGGCTATTTGATAAATGTACCAGGAAGACCAAGAGTGATGGCCTGTAAAATCCAAACTAGATGGGGAAGGACCCCATGCTTTGGAAATGGGTTTCGGGTGAAACACCATTGATAATGTCTCAGCCAAACCGCATGTCGGTAAACCATGAGAGTGAGATGGTAAAGCTATGCCAAGAAGGCATGTGGGATACATATGCAAAATTAATGAGTATTCTGTGACCCTAGACAAGAACATGCATGTCTAAATTATTAGGTTTAATATGCAGAGAATGCTTTATTTTATTTATATCATTTCAGACTGCTTGAGTATGATTAGGGCCTACATGGCTCACATTGGAAAGGGGGTGCACACCTTTTCTGGTGGCGGGTCATGATAGGGTTGTCAATATTGACTACACCCTAAGGGAATGGATGCATTCCTGGTGTTTCAATATTTGATAGTGAATGTTATGGAATGTGGTTGCGATTGTGAGAAGCAATACTGATAAGCCTACTTATCCTTCTTGTGTTGTCAGCCTACATAGATGCAAATTGGTACTGCACATTATGAGGCAAAGTGAAGAAGGGTACAACAGAAGGATTGTATAGGAATTGGCAACCTTTCTATGCTCACACTAAATAATATTGGAAGGGATGGACAAACCCAGGAAGTTGTGTAGTAAAAAGGGGTATCATCCTTATGTGAGTGGGGCCATGTTAACCTACAGTCAAGAAAGTCACCTATAAAGTTCCAAAAAGGAACCACCGATTTGCACAATAGAAGGAATGGTGTACTTGTATGAATGAAGAGTTGATGTGTGTGTGAAGGGTTATGGTGCAAGAAGGTGTGGTGACATTGGTGAAGGCATAAAATCTCTATTGGGTCAGCAGTAGGAGGGCAGGCGCCAAAGACTGACTGAAAACCCTGAGATGCATATGGCTCCATAGTAGAGCCTTGACCTATAATGGTCAGGTGGCGCAGTTTCCTTCCATTGGTCGTTGACCCAGACGAATGTGTTGGCTTGGCACTGGAGAGGGCCAACCAGGTATGGGACTGGTTGGGCACCACCAAATGCTTGGTAAATCTAGCCGATGGGGAGATGTATTGGTTAAGCATTAACTATATCCAAGTCCATAGGCGATTCCAAGGCTTGCAAAGCAAAGCAGGACCCTGTGGACCAAAGGGGAAATGCACAATACAAATAAGTATTCATTTTCATTTATGTCTTGTTTGGAATAATGAAGATTTCAAGTATAAGTCTTCTAACAGCTAAGCTGATACACTATTGTTTCATTGTTGGAAACCTTGGTCATTGCAAGAAGGAAAGACCCTGAAAGACTATAAATTGCTGGTAAATCCAGAGAGTAAATGAGTGGGCGATATAAATTATTGAGAAATCCAAGGAGTAGCTGGTTGAACGCTATAAAGTTCTTGATAAGTCTAGAGAGTGACTAGTTGGGCATTAACTACTCGATATGGTAAAGCAGCGTGTACACTATCCCAACACCCTTTAAACAATTGATAAACCGAGTCGGCGTACTGGCCTAGCATTTCCTATTCGAATGATTGTGGAGTATCCTACGTTCTGGCCCAACATTCATAATTGCATCCACGGGAAATCCAAGGCTTGCAAAGCAAAGAAGGATCCCATGGGATAAAGTGAAGACATCCAATACAGATAAGTATTCGGTTAACTTGCAGCTTCTTGCTTATGAATATACTTGTTTATATGATTTGGTTATGATTTTCTAAACTCTTGTTTAGAGATAAATCATATGGAAATAAACTAAACATGTGAATAGATTCAATGTTTGAGTGTAGGTATTGTTGGAAGCAAGGACTATGAAGGCATCATAGGGATGTAGATGGACATGTGACCATCCTAAAGAGCTCAGTATGAGCAGTAATGAAAGATGGTGCTAGTGAACATGAGTGGGTCATTACAGCCAAAGGTTTTGTAGGCAACTATGGAGGAGGGTTCCTAGTTGAAAATCCTTAGACAGACCTTAGACACTAAGTGTCATAGCCAAGAAAGGAAAGTCAAAGCATTCACGTTGAAGTGAAAGAGACTAATGAGCATGAAACCACAACGATGTTGTAGCTCCATAATAGAATAAGACTAAGAGGGAGAAACTCCTACTCTGCTCTTTCCTTTCAATTGATGCATTTATAAAACAAAAGATTGTTGAGTGCATGTCATGGCTGAAAATAGATTGTGTTTAATTGCTTGAGATGAATTGTGAATGCTGAAATAGTAAGTTTCCTATGAAAGAAAGAACATGAATGAGTTCATGTGTATGTGGAAAGCATGAAAGTGTGGAAATCCCATGAATAAAGCATGGACATTCCATGTCAATTGGGAAAATAATTGACTAATCTTAATGTTATGTTATGCTTGTCCTAACAAAGAATTTCCATGATGAATTTCAGAGGTAAGAAATTGAAACAATTGATTGCAGCCGGCACAAGCAAGTGTTGCTAGTAAGAAAAGTGTGGTCAGTTGTTCCCATTGACCATGGCAGCAGACCGAGGGCTATTAGAGTTGGTTGAAAGTCTTCTTCAAACAATTGCCATAACCCAAGAAAATCTTGGAGAGATGCTCAAGTTACAGAGGCAACAGAATGAGATGAACCACAAGGTTTTGTAGGACTCTATTCGTCTGCAAAAAGAGATAAAAAGCATTCTGGGAGCAATCAGTAAAGGAAAGGAAAGTGGATCCATGAAGAAGCATTCATCCAATCAGCCGATTAAGAAACGTTCCAGGTGGGAAGACTCAAGGGAATTTGAGCAGGAAAAGGTAAATCAACCAATGAAATGTTGGGGATGTGGAGGAAATCATTGCCTCCGTAACTACTCAACAATGGAACATCAAGAGGGTAGCCGCCATAAAGTTTCCAGACTTGTATATCAGCGGGAAGGTAAAGCAAGGGAAGGGATTGTTTTGGAACAATGCCCTCATGCAGAGCTAGAAGGTCCCAACCATCAGGAGCATTTTGTGAAGACCAAAGGACTTTGTAACATCCCTCAATTTCGATGCCTATTGTTATTATATTTAAAAGTGATTATGAATTTTGTAATTAGCCATTAGTTATGATAACTATTGGATGGAGATTATATTTATATATATATATATATATATATATATAATGTTAAATATGAGAGACAAAGGTATACTATACATATATGTATATATATGCTAGCCTAATTGATAAGTATGCCTTATTAATGAGGCTATTGTTATAATAGTCAAACTTCAGCACCCAACTATACCCTAAAAGAAAAGAGTTATTAAGAATAAATGCTTGAATGGATTTATTAATAATATATATATATATATATAATATTAAAATGCACATAAAAGTTATTAACCTTATATAATATTTCAATATTTTATAAGGGAAGACATGTTTTACTTTGTGAAAAAGGGGATTATTATCTATAAACATACTAAGTACCTTCATAGAAAAACAAAAGGGGTTACCAATGCTTAATTTGTTAGTTAAGTATTTATGAGTATAAACGTTAGAATTTGGTTGAGATATTTCAGCAGGTTGTTCTCCATGATGGAGCACCCCAACTAAGCTGAGTTATGGGGCTTGGCGCACTCCCTACTTAAGAGAGTAGCACTTAATTACGTCTTTATTAAATGAGTGATGGGCACCAAACAATTTTAGTGGACCGCCACTTACCTCCTCCAAATGGCATCGAGTTTTGAGTTATGACGTCCAACGGTTTGTAGATCGTGAGTGTTCCTATTTTTAGAATAGGGATCCCTTCGACCTCGGGGGAGAGTATCACGTTGCACGTGTATATGTTAAGGGAGATATATATACATATCCCTGCGGTAAGGAAGGGGGACCGGAGTTACATACCGTAGCTTGAATACGATCAATTACTAGAAATCTCTGCATTTTGGGGAAAGAAAAATGATAAGCATGGAATCGATGAGTGTTCACTGGGGAATGAGAGTAGTAAAGCCACCCTTGGTAGGGACAGAAGCTGGAAGTTGTTGTTCGACGACCACTCTCTCAGGAAGAAACAGAGCATACTCGTAATGGTAGAACCATCCTCGTTATGCGTTGGAGAGGTGCAGAATGTGAGCTGCGTATATTTGGATATTGGAATTTCTGATTAGGGAAAACCCAGCCCCGAGGTTAGTAGTATCACTCTCAGCTCCTGCTTTATATCTAGATTCCATGATATAGTTATGTTGTCAAAGGATCGTTCGAATACTGTATATAGTTTTACTGCCATCGTGAACTTGTTGGGCATTGAGTAATGGACAACCTGTAGGCATAAACTCTATCCTTCTTTTGTTAAGTTTTATGTTTTTGTTTTGTCCCTATCATGGCGTGACTCCGTCTTCTTATCATGGATAATCTTCCATGTGAAATGCACCAAAGCAATCTGGTGGTAGGATCAATCTTCTGGATTGATTCATCTCGTCATGAATGCATCCTTTTCCATTTTGGTTAACTTTATATGTCTCTGCATCGAGGAATACTTGCCCATGGGAGCTGCAACTCTCACTAATGCATGCCTTTTTCTTATCATGTCTTTTAACAGAAGGATTCCAGAGAGTCATTCAGGTAGATGCCAATACGTTTGTATAATTGCAGTAGTGTTGGTTGCTGTTGAGTGTGTCATTTTTTGGATATCGTAAGAAATCTGTATTTATATTTATGGATCAAGTAAGAACACCGTAAGTTATCTTATTATCATTGCTAAACTATTTAAGGGCTTAATCGCTGGAATGAATTCCTATTGTGTCTGAATCCATAATATCTTTATACTGCTGCGATTTGAGGAATCCCTTCTACTTTTCGATGATAGAGTTAAACCCTACATCCTATCTAATGCAAATCTATTTAAAGATCTATAATAGAGTTCTATGGATTCAGGATTATAGTCATAGGAAAGTTCAAACCTCTACCCAATTAAAGAATTGTAAATAATACAGGATGAAAACCATGTACTCAGTCTTTGCGTATACTGTCTACGCCTTGAATCCCGTTTTAGTTGCATATTGTTGATGCATTTTTACCCACAAACCCTTAACAGAGTTGGAACTCTGCTCTGATCAAAGAGATCGATCTTTACAGTTGATTTGGCATATCACTGTCTTATTTTACCCTATATTCAAATGCTAGGATCTATCTTTGCATCCGACAGTGTGGACGAGTTCTGCGGTTAATCTCCGTAGTCTTTCCTGGTTCAATCACCGCGGTCCAAGTTTGAAGTTTACGTGTAAAGTATCGTTGTTTTAAATTTATATTGATTTCATGATTGACTCGGTAGGTTTTCGATGGAAGCCGTCAGAGGCTTAGGATTATTTCCTTTATATATATATTGGTAGATGAACTTTATATAATTATATAACATTTCATTATGTTAATATGATGGTTGCCGAGACAGGCTTAAGAAGAATTCATATATTGTATGATAGTAGCCGAGACAGGCTTAAGAAGAATTCATATATTTGTATGATGGTAGCCGAGACAGGCTTAAGAAGAATTCATATATTTGTATGATGGTAGCCGAGACAGGCTTAAGAAGAATTCATATATTGTATGATGGTAGCCGAGACAGGCTTAAGAAGAATTCATATATTTGTATGATGGTAGCCGTGACAGGCTTAAGAAGAATTCATATATTGTATGATAGTAGCCGAGACAGGCTTAAGAAGAATTCATATATTGTATGATGGTAGCCGAGACAGGCTTAAGAAGAATTCATATATTTGTATGATGGTAGCCGTGACAGGCTTAAGAAGAATTCATATATTTGTATGATGGTAGCCGTGACAGGCTTAAGAAGAATTCATATATCGTATGATGGTAGCCGAGACAGGCTTAAGAAGAATTCATATATTTGTATGATGGTAGCCGAGACAGGCTTAAGAAGAATTCATATATTTGTATGATGGTAGCCGAGACAGGCTTAAGAAGAATTCATATACTTGTATGATGGTAGCCGTGACAGGCTTAAGAAGATTCATATATTTATTTGTAGATATACTTTAGTTTCATATGATTTAGATAAAAGTCATGGGAGTCTTTTGAAGATTTCCCTATTTATATATGAATGAACTTTTAAATTATATTGATATTTAATGACTTTAAGAAGTACTCCATGAAAGTCGATTTTAGACCAAGATGATAGTAAAAGGGTCTTGGAAGAATCCATAATATGTCATCGATAGAGTTGATTTTTCTTTATATTTATACAAATATAATGTGGGCCATTATAAATATAATAATTCACATTATATATAATGAAATATGGCTTTGGGATTATATAAGTAACAGTCAAAAGAGAATGCTAACTATATTTTCTAGTCTAAAGACATATACCATGGGATGTAATCTTTGGTTTGGAAAGGAAATATCTTTAAACCCTTTTTAATCATACTAAAGAGTGTTTAAGGCAAACCTTGGGTTTTAGATCATGTTATAATGAAGGATTGTAGATTTATGCATTTTATAAAGGTGTTATTTAAAGTGTTATTTTTAGTTAGAAATGTTAAATCACATCTTTACAAGTAAGTTGAGATATAAGATGATATCATAAAGTATGGAAAGTATGGGATGCTTTCTTTAATTATAACATTAAATAAAATATGTTTTCCATTAAGGATTTTTTGAAGTGAAATATACCCTTGTGAAAGAGGTATAACCCTTATAGTATGAAGGAAACTTCAAGCTTAATATTCCAGTGATGTAAACAACCATTTGAGGGTTGTCAAGTACTTGTAGAATAGAAATGGGTCATATGATTTCAGGAAGATAGCAACAATCATGTTGCGAGAATGTAATTCCTTTGGGAATAGTTAAATAATACACACACAAACTTTTGTGGACTAGCCCGTGTACGGGTGAACCACGTTATATTTTGTCTCTTATGATGTTCCTCAATGTGTCTTTATGTTTGAGTACTTGCTTCTTTCTTAAAATGTTTATGATTTCTTTGAAGTATACGATTCAGTTAGAAAGTTGGTTGTTTATATGATGTATATTGCTAATATATTTCCCTTATGATTATGATTATGTTGTTACCTCTTTAAGTTGTTGATTTGGTACAATTAACGGATAAAAGATGTACATGCTTCTTGAAAATGAATTAACATCTTGAAGTGCAAGTTATAATTTTGACGAATAACTGAATGAATGGATTAAAAGAAATATGGGGTTTAAATATAGTTGTCTATGGTTTCTTGGTCTATGGTTTTTAAGGTTGTATCTGGTGCACACATAAGAAGAGTTAATTGGTTCAAAGGAAGAAAACCATGTTTTGAAATTAGAAGAGTTATGTATTTGAAGAGTTATAATTATTTGTAAGCAATATTTAAAGAAAGTAAACTCACACTTTATGGTTCCGCATATATTTTAGTGGCATTTTAGACACGTAGAAAAGTTTTAAATTTTTATGAAATTTTGGGTGAAGACCAAAGGACTTGGTCCCGAAAACCCAAGTAAAGGGTGAAATGCAGGACAGACCTACCATATTTTGTGAATTTTGGACATGTATATAGCGTGTATGTATTCCTAGGTATTGGAACACCGAGGATGGTGTTATTCCAAGGGGAGGAGAATGTCACGTCCCCCATTTTGACCCTTATAATATTTTGGGCTATAATGTAAATAATGTATGCATATTATGTATGATCCCTAGCATGGAGCTCAAGGCCAAGCCCCCGCTAGTGAACGCTCGATCTAGAAGAGGCAAGTATTTGATATTATGTTACCCAAGTGCAAGTGAACCATGGGAATTGTAATTATGCATTATAATATAAATGCCCACAACTAGCTATGCAATGCAACAAGAGATGGGGGCATGATATTACAAGGAATTGGGAGGAGGATATTCAAACCCTTGGAGACAATCAAGCCAAGCCAAGTGTCAATGAGAGAACCAATCAAACCCTCAACTACCCATGTTGACTTTTGTACCCAATCATTCATTTCTCCAAGAGTTGGTTGAGGTAGTTAATGCCTTGGGGAATGGAGAGGTATGGCTGTCCAAATTCAAGTATGGGTAAGCCACCCTTCCTATATTTTTGTGTTTGGATTCTTGGGCAAGTAAAGGGCCACGAAATTTCCCTCAAGCCATTATTCAACCATCGGTTTTTCTCTCTCACGAGTTTAGAGCTTCCTGGGCATTTACCTCCATGAATTTCCCGTGTTTACCTTTGTTTTCCTAGCTGGGAAGGGTGTTTTTGTTGTGGCTAATAGTGGGGAAGAGAGGGGAAACGATTTGGGGTTTAATTAAGGCCGTTTTATCCCACTGAATGCTCATACATCTGTGGGAGAAATCAATTTTCTTCCCTGGGGTTGATTCCCTCTTCCCACAATCCGTTTTTGGTGTGCCCATGTTTTGGGGAAAACCATAGACCCTATTCTATGAATCCATGGTTGAATTGTGTATCCATACCATTTTTGAGCTACTGTGTGTAGAAGAATGTTGGGGTTGAGATGGGTATCCATTGCTTTGGCCATGCAGGGTTTGAGAGTCCCAAGTTCCTTGTAGATATCATGCCCAGCTCGGGGGTGGTCTCTGAGTGCTGAAATAATACAAGTTGGGCAGAGACCTATGGTTGGGAGGAATGTTGCAGCGACATAGCTAGTTGTTGGGACAACATTACATCAAGATGAATATTTTCTTATGTAATTACTTCTGCAAATGTATTAATTTGTTGGTTGTGTTAAATTTAATGGCATCATGTAATGTGTGTGGAAGAGGTTTTCATTCTGCTATGCATGTTTAATTGATTTACATATGCACACATGTATTTCTTTGCTTTAAAACCTAATGTATGGGTTGAGTTCATGTAAAAGCCCCAGGATTTGTCGTCATGTTCCCTTCCACGAATTGGATAGATAGGTGGGTATGTGACAGTATCAATAAGCTTTAATGAAATAAATTGCTTCCACTTGTTGAGGGCTTTCAATAACCAGGTAGGTGGATTGGAAAACCAAGCAACAATGCTTGAGGAGGGATCCATAAGAAGAAATGGAAGGATCATAAGAAGAAACGGGGGATCATTATCATTTCTTTCATCCCTGGTGACAGTAGTTATTAGTTCATAGTTGAAGGAATTATAATGGTGGTTGTTAATTAAGAAATGTGGAAATGTGCTTTCCAAGTGAGCGGACAATATTTAAGCCCCATTGAATCATAAAAGGTTGATTAACTTTGGGTGTGGCATAGGTTGTATTCTTCAAGATTGTTCAACCTTGTTCCTCTTGAATTTATCTAAGTCTAGCATTAGCTATGGTTCTAGGGGACTCCCTTCAATCCTCGAGAATTTTGTAATTGGGTTGATGAGGGTTTTTCTATGTTATTTTTCATTTTGGGGTCAAGGTCTTTCAAATGGATAAAGGTTTGTATTATGCTTATTAATCCTAAATCAGCTAGTTTTTTACCCTCATTATATTTTAGTTTGGAGTGGATGGAATTGGTTGAGGATAGCAGTCCATAGTCAATGTAGTCGATGTTTCCAGTGTAAATCATCCGACCTTTGTCATGCTCAAAGGAGAAGTGACCATATCCTTTCATATATGCATGTGGCTATCCCCATCCGAGTGAAAATTTAGCCTTCAAAATTAAGGTTCAAAATGTTAAGTATGCAAAAATTTCAAAGGTTATGCCTCCTTAAAGTAGACAAATTAAAAAATTGGAAGCAGAGTGCAATATGCTATGTGAATGGGTCTCGAGTCTCATTAAGGGTTCCTACTCTTTTATTTCTCATCCAAAGGCTTCAATTGTTTTTTTTCCGGCTATGATCAAGGACAATGAGAGAATGAACATGTGTCATAGTCGAGTTTTTGTGATTTTTCTAGAAACCATAAAAAAATGTACAATGTTTATGCTCATATCATTTTCCCTTGAATCATGAATTGGACGAGGAGACCAATCCCTACCATGTAAATCCTTGGAAATGGGCCTAGATGCCACTTGTGGGTGAACTATAACTTGTAGTAACATTTGCCATGGTGGGGGGGACGCATAGTGCACAACCCTTAGGAAAATGGTTTTTGGGCCTGTTCTTAATGAGGTGATCCATCCTAGATGTGCTAAACCTTCGATTAAGGATTGTATGCCACTCTTGAGCCAAATATTTTGTCTAGAGGGTCTATCCCATGACCTAAGGCTCCATGCATGGAACATGTGCCTTAACATTTAGATCCCAAGACCTTAGTTTTTTGCATTAAAACATGTATTATGCTAGTAGATCTATCCTCACTGCACCAATCCACAATAATTGAATCTATGTACAACCCTTGGGAAAAATATTATTTTCATAAGGTCCATGTCATGAGTGATAGGCCTATCCATGGGATATGTTCCTTAGAAGTTATGTATAGTGCATATTCCCCTATTTTCTTGACCTAAACCATGCCTTAGGCTAGGAGACTCATACATGGTATGCCAATCCTTTGAATCAGTCCCATAAACATCTATACTGAACACAATACCTTCTTAAATACCCATGCAATGGTCTAGATCCCCTTTCATCGCTGCCAAGATATATAAATATTGTTTACATGGCCTATGCCCTAATTTTCAACATCTTTTAGTTTGGGAGACATGTCTTTGATGCACTAAACTATGGAATCATTCTTATATCTCATCATTGGGCGAAGTATTCTATCAGAAGGGTATGTCTCATGGTCTCAGGGTATGTACATATATATATATAAATATATATATGTACGATTATTAATAATATACTTTTAAAACAAGTACTTGTTATTGTAAATTAGAATTTTCAATATTTTAAGTAATTTATAACACACATGTTATGAAACATGTATGCATTTTATAATGTATATACATTTTAGTCAAATTTTAACTAATCCTTCCACATAGTAGGTTCAAAGATAGCTAAACATTTATACATTTTATAATGCATATACATTTAGACAAATTAAAAAAAAAAGTTCAAAAATAACTATACATTTATATACATTTTGTAATGCATATACATTTTAAACAAATTTTAATCAATCCTTACATAATAGGTTCAAAGAAAGCTCATATAATATATATATATATATATAATTAAAAAAAAATTACATTATAAGACTCACAGTTTGTGGAACTTGGATAACATAAAAAAAAATAGTACCAACTCTTTGGGACCACCCTATGCATAGAATGATGACAACTATGCAAGGGTAGTCATCACCATTCCTCTCCCATCACCCACTTGCTTCTTGTTGACCACATTCCTATTTTCTATGGTCAATTATTAGGCAACCCTCATGGAGTGTGCACTTAATTATCAATTATTTGACAAGCCTGATGGAGTATGAGAAATCCTACCTAAAATCTGTCACATCAATATTATAGGGAGATTTAATTTTATTAAAAGATTTCTTAAAAATATTGTTAAAGGGAAAATAAAACTAATTTATTATGGAATTTTAATAAAATAAATCATTTTTTAAAAAAATTAGCTAATTTTTATATCTAACCCAAACAAAATTCCACCAAACTTTCCACAGTATCCAAACTATGTACACAACTTTACTAAATTAAAATTTTACTGTTTCAAACTATTCCAGACCTAATACCAAATAGATAGGAGTAAGCTAGTGTTTAGATGTTTTGTATTTTTGAGCCATTTTATTTGGCAACCAATCATTGTTGATATTTTGAAATTGCATTTTTTTAATTATAGAAATGGATTCAATTTCCTTTAAAACTTTTAAGCACTAATATTATACAATTTCAGCAATATATATATATACAATTTTATCAATTCCATCTGGATTTCAACCAAAAATAAATTGATAAAAAAAATGGTACAAAACATATAAAATTTTACTTTACTCCAACTGTAGTACAGCCTGTGGATCTCATGTAGTACAGCCTATGGATCTTTCTTGTACTTGGCTTCTTGTCAGTGATCTATGTTTGGTTGTGTGGCAGCCTGGCAGGTTGTCTACAAAATTCATAGATCGTAGGAGCTCTAAACTTTCACTTTACTTTTATCGTAGTCCTGAGTGTTTATGTTGATTTCTTGACTATCCCGTGGCCTTATTTTGTTGGTTGTACCACAATTTATCAATATCTTCGAGCATTTCAAGGATGTCTTTATGCATATACCGAGTAGTTTCCAGTGAACCTTTTCTCTGGCAATTGTTTCTCACTGTTTCTAGTTCGACAGAAATGAAAAGCATTAACCACCATGCAGATTTCGGTTTTCATTTGGATACATTAACTACGATGCAGACTTACTTATGTTTTCATTTCGACAGATGCATAAATGGGCCGGTTAAAACAGTGATTACAGTAATGCAAAACATTAATGACTGTACAGATTCGGAAATGCAGACTTCTGCTTTGATTTGGATAGATGCATAAATCTACAGGTTAAAACAGTAATTACAGAAATGGAAAACATCAACGACTGCAGATTCGGAATTATGAATGGACAGGTTAAATCGGTGAATCGTCCACTCATTCATAGTTTACTTAATGGCAAACATTAAACACTAGTTTCGAGTGATTGATGGGTTAAATCGATAATTACAGAAATTAAAAACACCAATCAGCGGGCAGCTTCAAAATTAAGAATGCACAAGTTAAAATGACCACTCATTCATCGATTCAATTTGCTTACTGGAGTCGACATGAATAGACTGTAATAAAGTTTATCCATAATACACCAGTTTCGAGTGATTGATAGGATAAACCAATAATTACAGAAATGGAAAACATTACCACCTTGCAGACTCGAAATTATGAATGGACAACTGAATAATCCACTCATTCATGGTTTCAATCTGCTACTCATAACATAAGGTAAAAGTCCACATGAATAGACTGTAATAAAGTTTATTCATAATGAACCAGTTTTGAGTGATTGATAGGATAAAACGATAATTACAGAAGTGGAGATTCTAAGTTATGAATGGACGAGTGAGTAGTTCAGTCATTCATAGTTTCAAGCTATCTACTCATTACATAGGGTATAAGTCCACATGAATAGACTGCAATAAGCTTTCTTAACAAACCAGTTTGGAGTGATTGATAGGATAAACCAATAATTATATAAATGGAAAACATTAACCACTATGCAGATTCGTTCAGTCAGTTTCAATATGCCTACTCATAACATAAGGTAAAAGTCCACATGAATAGATTGAAATAAAGTTTACCCATATATAATACACCAGTTTCGAGTGATTGATTCTGAGGTTTCAGTTGAAATCATTTCGACTGATTGATTTTGATAAGATTCATTAGAAATCATTATGCCGGTAATAATTCAATCATAGTTTCACCTTCAAAGGTTTTTTTGTGGGACAGAGAATTCCTTTTTTGAAAATATGAAACTTTGTTTTGTGGGACAGAGAATTCCTTTCTTGGGGATAAACTTTATCGAGACGTACCGTCGAAAAATATATGAAATTCTGTTTTGTGGGGTTCCAAAGAATGCCCAGGAAAGTGAGTTTTATCCACATCTTGGTGTGGATGATGATTGTTCCTGTGAGTTATGACCTGAAAGTACCATGCGTAAGTCAATTATTTTCAATTATTTTCAGAATGATAGACAGAATTCGAATTGTCAGAGTGAATGACAGAATTCTAATTGAACAAGATGATAAAAATACACAAAGCTGTGTATAGGTAGAATTTCATCTGGTTAAGGTATAATTATATTGATAGGTGTTTATATCAAATTACATCGATAGGTGCTTATATCTTAAAATGTTTATATCTTAGAATTTGTTGTGGACAACTGTTTATGCCAAATTTCAAATAAACAATTTAGAAAAATATCAAAAATAATTGGTACCATGCATAACTGCTTATGCCAAATTTTAAATAAACAATTATAAAGGAAATATAAAAAATAATTGGTACCTATGCATAACAGGCAGTTTGTTTGTGCAACTACTTATGGAGAACAATAACTTGTCGGTGTTGTTTAACTTGTGATTCTTGGGATGAATTGTAGTCATTTCATTTAGAGTAGGCAGGTGCTCTACAGATCAACATGGGCAAGTTGTTGTCACTTTGTATGGGGAGATGTTGTCAAAATTAAGATGGATTTATGCTTGTCATTATATAACTTAATATGGGGAGATATTGTCACTTATGTGTATGGGGAGATGAGGTAGATCTATGCTGGTTAAATTATGAGTATGGAGAGATGTTTCAAGGTTAAGATGGATATATGCTGATTATTGATTAAAAAAATGAACTTGTTAAGATGGATATATGCTAATTATTAATTCATAAAACTAGCACAACCACTTAACTTGTGGTCCATGAATACCTATAGGTCACAAGTTAAGTGCCATGAGATAATTGCCTGCTGTTTTTTTTTTATAATTGTTTATTTTGAATTTTGATCGCGATCATAAAATTAATCTAGACACTACACTTGCCTCATCCTCCTTCAATTTAGAAAAAACATAAATGATAGTCCACCCCAAATTCTAAGATATAAGAAGTAGACCTGGAATGCACTGAAGAAAAAATAATAGCAGTTATTAAATAATAAAGTGGAATAGACATGGAATGCACTAATGAAAATGATGATGGCCCGGATGGATGAAAATGATGCCCCGGACTGAAAATAAGCAGATCAGTTCATCAGTGTACTGTACTTGTAATTCCAACCGAATGGAACTAGACAAGGATCTAACACATTGTTATTATTCCACCTTTTGACGCAGCAAAGGTGATGGAATTCGGCGTGGGATCAGGAAAGATGGAATGTCTTGGAGTGACTGACGGATGCACAGTTGCTACTCTTAAAGTGATAGAATGTCACCAAGAAAAGGAGGAGACACACTGTACTATTCCTACTTTATTAGGACTTGACTGTTCACCTGATGTTTAGACAAAATGATTGGCAGACGCAAAGTAGTCACAGTAACTCGAACAGAAATAATGCACTGCTTTTATTTCGTCATCAACAGGACGAGTACACTGTAGTTGATTCTGCCACAGTGATTAAAAATGGAGTTCACTGTTCATACTTCGTTTATTCGTCATCTACAGGTGGAGTACCGTGTAGGTAATTGATTCTACCGTGGTGATGCGAACTAGACCTCCCTGCTTTTGCGTTCGTGATGCAAACTAGACATCCCTGTTCGTACTTTCTTTATTTCGTCGGCTATAGGTGGGCCTACACAGTAGTTCCAGATTCCCGTCATAGTAATGAAGATGGAATGGTACTCGGAAAAAAATTCTTAAGACCTTAATGCTCCGGCTAATCAAGAAATGTGAAGATTAAAACGTCATTCACTGTTCACACTTCGTTTATTTCGTCATCTACAGGTGGAGTACAGTGTAGGTAGTGGATTCTTCTTCGGTGATTCTAACTAGACCTCCCTGATTCTGCCATGGTGATGCGCCCTTGTTCTTACGAGTTACTGTAAATTCTTGACATAGTAATAATTAGCATAATTACTTAATTTTAGAGTTGTTTAAAACTGCTACCATTTGGCTTAGCGAAAATCTTATTTTCATACACAAAGAATTCGGGATAGAATTTTTAGAATCTCAAATAACAATCCTGCATAATTTGGATGCCCTAAAGTTTTCCAAGGTACCAAATTCATCTAGACTTTCAGAAAAACTATTTAATCAACACAACGATTTAATCGTAGCACTTTTAGAAGGCTTCTTTAATTTGTAGTTGGTAAAAATTATTACAATCACTATAATAAAAATAACAAATTCCTTGTGAGTTATAGAAATTGGACTCTTGTGAGTTATAGAAATTGGTTTGTTAGAAGTGGCTTGATGCAGTCACTAAGAGATTTCACTAATGATGTCAAGGTTTATATATATATATATATATATATATATATTCAGCCAAAAAAAACATATCATTGCTATTCATATTGATGAATCAAACGATACAAAGATAATTTCACCATAAATATATATTTATGGCTTATATACTGTCCTTATCATGTTATTTTCACAAAAAAGTATCATCATTCAAAATTCACAGGAGAATAATATACCAAATATCATACTTGAATCTAGCCTAGTCTATAAGGTATAATGAACTATGACCCTAAACAACATTGTCCAAATGTTCCTCCCAAATATATATATGAATTACTATAGTGTTATGCATATTAATATATTAAGTCATACTAAAAATAAAATTTTTAATTTATTCATGGGTAGTGGTTAGGGTTGTCACAATGAGGAGTATGAATTCGTCTTAGTGTAAGTGTTTATTTGTTCACATTAATGCTTAAGAATGGTTTATTAGATTCAAATCACTCAAAAATTGGTAGTCATGGTTAAGAAAAACAGTTTAGAACATTCTCTAATATTAATAACATTCACGTTATTGCCTCTCCAATGTGAAACACATTACTCGTCCAAAATTGCAAATGTTAGCAACCCAACATAGTAGGTTATAAGGTTATTCAACTTTGGTCAACATCGTGCACACATTATTAGCGTCATGCATCTTGTAGAACCCCATGCCATGATTTAATGTCCCATGCATTTGTTGATACCATGTAGATTGATGCATTGTGAAACCCAATGCCATGATTCATTGCAAGATGTATACATACATTTCTCCATACCATGGGTCGATATAAGAATCCAAATTTGTATTTGTAAACATGTCTATGCTTCAATTTGAATTTGTAAACACCCTTGAATGCAAATGCGCATTTTTTATTTTTTATTAATATTTTGAAGCATAAGGCTAGGTGTTAGAAGATAATCTAACATGACATCATGCTACATAGATGGAGCGGACACTTTGAATGATGGAAGATTAATCATTTCAAGCTAGTGGCATGGATGTTGGAGGCCTTCATATCATGGTCAAGATTTCATGAACCATCAACTCCACTTACTCTATGCCATAGAGAAATGCTAGATTTTCCATTGGATTGTAAATGGCACATGACCAAGACTCAAATTCTATAACTTGAATGTGTGTGTATGTGTGTGATCTGTAAACTATAGAATCCATAAGAAATTACCCGCCCCAAAATGTGTCCTAAGCAAGAAATGGATTAAAATATAATTAAGACATAATTAGCATTCTTAATCACATAATCAGTCAAACTCCTAATTCCGCCGAAATATTTTCCGACTGCACGATAAACAAGGTGTGGTAAGGTGGTGTTGTTGACGTGCTTTGCACATAAAACAATGCGGGGTTAACCCACAATTTTGAATTTTTCATGAGTAGGTAACAATCGGGAATTCTCTCCCTTTTTTTTTCCATTTCAATTTACCTAAACACTGTGATAAGTCTACGTCTTCCACCCTACTTCACAGAACTCATGAAATCTGTAACATAACCCTGTCAATAGACCGCAACCATGTGAACCCTAGGTCAAATCCCCTAAAATCATTGATGAAATTATATCAGATGTGATTCAAACCAAATTCGATGGCATGGAAATTTTATGAACAAATATGACGACGGTCCACTGGTAAGATAAGTTTTAATTTTGTTGCAAAAGGGCATATATATATATATATATATATATATATATATATATATTGGAAGATGTTTTTTGTTTTACACGTGACTGTATTCCTATTTGGGATTCCGAGCAACTTTATCCAAGTTTATTCTGGCAAATTTCCTCAGACACACAAGTTTATTGAGATGGAGAAAAATAGTTACATGACACACATGAGGGCTAGGAAACAAAATATACCTCACATGAAATGGGTTTAAATAATCCAAGATAAATAACTAAAATACCGATACCTAAAACTGACTAATGACACCTAAACCTATATTTTGGGTCATAATTTCTAACAATCCCCCCTTTGATCCAAAATTTATTTAGAACAAATACCAAGTTCATTTCAAAACTTAGTGAATTTAATCCTTCCAAGATGATTTCCTTGATGATGAGAGTTTGAATGTAATGATACTTAGTATCAACATGTTTTGTCTTTGAATGGAAAACTGGATTTTTTACTACCTTCATGGCTGGGTGACTATCAATAAATAATGAAGTAGCTTCCTTTTGAACAACTTTAAGATCCTATAAAATTATTCATATCCAAACTATTTCACAAGTTGCTTCCCAAGGTGAGATATATTTAGCTTATGTTGTGGAATTTGCAACTGTGTCCTTCTTTTTACAACTCCATGACACAACAATTAATCCCATCTTCATTAAGTGACCTGAAGTAGATGCTCTATCATCAACATATCCAACAAAATATGCATCTGAGTAGCCAACAATTCTAAAAATTTTGTTCCTTTTAAAATCAAGTCCAAAATATTTTGTTCCTTGAAGATACCTTAGTACCCTTTTTTTTGCATTCCAATTACTTTCCCTTGGATCCTACATATACTGGGAAATTATGCTGATTGAAAAAGATAACTCTGGCCGAGTATTAGTCAAGTATATCAAACTTCCAATTAACTATCGATAAATGGTACTACTCACAATTACCCCCCTTCAAACTTAAAAAGTTTAAGTTTTTCTCCATGGGGGTAATGGATGGCTTGCATTCTTCCATTCCAAACTTCTTCAATAATTCAAAAACATACTTGGTTTGAGAAATAAATATGTTTCTTTCTCTTTGAATAACTTCAATTCCAAGATAGTAATCATAGTAAACCCAAGTATATCTTTCAAAACCCATTTGAAGTTCTTGCTTGACCTAAGAAATATGATCATCATTATTACATGTTATCAACAAATCATCAACATACATAACCAAAATGATTAAGTTTTTTTCCTGGATTTGAACATACAAAGTGTCATCTGACTCACTTTGGATAAACCCAAATTTATGTAGATAAGCATCCATTTTAGCATACCAAGCTCTGGGAGCTTGTTTGAACCCATGCAATGCCTTAACCAATTTACAAACTTTCCTTTATTTTCCCAAAACTTCAAAACTAGGAGGTTGAGTCATATAAACATCCTCCCACAAATCACCATTTAAAAATGCACTCTTCACATCCATTTGGTGCACTTTCCATCCATTCTTTGCAGCCAAAGCTAGCACGACCCTAATAGTATTCCACTTAGTTGTTGGAGCAAAGGTTTCCTCATAATCAATCCCTTCTTTCTGAGAAAATCCCTTTGCCATAAATATTGCCTTA
The DNA here is from genome assembly GCA_027924585.1 of Larix kaempferi. Taxonomy (NCBI): domain Eukaryota; kingdom Viridiplantae; phylum Streptophyta; class Pinopsida; order Pinales; family Pinaceae; genus Larix; species Larix kaempferi. The sequence continues at coordinate 1,590,868 of BSBM01000385.1, forward strand.
TACTTATCAATTTCACCATTTTCCTTGTATTTAATTTTGTAAACCCACTTACAACTAATGGGTTTAACATCTTTTGGACACTCAACAATATTCCAAGTTTGAATTTTGATTAATGAATCATATTCACATTGCATTGTTGTTCTCCATTCATCATATTCAACTGCCTCAACAAGAGTGGATGGTTCATTAATAGAAAGAGAAAAATTCAGTGAACCCAAATTCCATTGATCTATTTGAGAACTCCTTGTACTTGTTTTATGTTTCTCATCAAACTTAACTTCGTGAAGTAACTTAGTTGCCCACTTTGGTGCCTTGTGTGCAACTTGAGATGATGATGAAGTACCTTACATAGAACTGTTATCAATGTTAACTTGATTTGAATCCTCTAAGTTAACCTGTGAAGAATTTGTTGAATCCTTAAATCTTCAACCTGTTCATTTGAAGTCCAATTCATATCAAACCATTGATCATCCCTTGATTTTTTTAAGTGTTTCATTCATTGTTGTTACTTAGATACTTTTTGTTCTAAGTGACTAAGTTGTTTTTCAATTTATTCCACACTTAGAATTTCTATTTCATCAAAAATAACATCTCTACTAACAATAAATTTTCCATCTGATAAAATTCTATACCCCTTATTTTGTTCATAATATCCAATTAGAATGAATTTCTAACTTCTAGAATCTAACTTTGTTCATTGTTCTTTTGAAACAAGTGAATGACAAATTGAACCGAAAACTCTGAGATGTTTAACCATAGGTTTGAATCCATACCATGCATCATAAGGTGTAATTCCATCCAAAGATGAAGATGGAGATCAATTTCTCAAATAAATGGTTGTATGTACTGCCTTGTCCCAATAACTTGAACTTAATCCTTTGAAGAATAACATTACTCTTGCCATACCCAATAATGTTTGATTCATTCGTTCTATTACTCCATTTTGTTGTGGAGTATATAAGTTAGTCAAAATAGTCTCCCAATTCCCTTTTCTTGGAAATATTTTAAGAATTCATTCGATCTGAACTCACAACCATTATCAGTTCTCACAGTGGCAATTTTTTTCCCTAGTTGTAGTTTCAACCAAATTCTAAAAATACTGAAACTTAACAAATGTCTCTGATTTCTCCTTCAAAAAATAGACCGAAACCATCCTGCTAAAATAATCAATGAATAGTAAAAATACTTACAGTATCCACCCAGTGAAGTGTCCAAAGGCCCACTTACCGAATTTTTTTATCATGGTTTTCTATCAGCTCATTAAGTATGTCAAAAGTAATGTTGTCCAATTTATCTATGAGTTGTAAAGTCTACAAAAAGTGATTGTACGGTTCAGGGAGTCCCTTAATCAAAATAGTGACCATTAAACTATCTTCTATTTTGCCAAAACCTTCTTTAGTAATCTACTGTCTAATATTCTTCAACCTTGAAATATATTCCATAACATCACCTCCTTGAGTCAATTTCTGTTAAAATAACTTTAACTGAAGATCAATTTTCTTAGCTTTCGGCTGTGAATCAAACAAGTGTTTAAGCATTTTATAGGTTGTGCAAGAAAAAGTAGAAATTTCTATTTGAACATAAACATCATCTAAAACAATACTCTAGATAAGCGTTAAATCTTTCTCATCTTTCAGTTCTCACTTAGCTAATTGATCAACGTCAATAGGTTTGGTCAATTGTGAATTGTAGATACCCTTACACAATTCATTATATATTAAAGTACTTTGAATATGTCGACTCACTACTTTATAATTTTTTCACCCCGTGAACTTGTCAAAGTCATTAAATAAACAAACAACTTTGGACATTGTGAAGCACTTTAAATTTTTTATAGGAGACCAAAATATATGTAAGATGGAACAAACATAAACACCTTATAACTCCAAAAATCCAATAAAACCTTATAACTCCAAAATATAAAAATTGTCACCTTATTTCACCACAAAATCCTCATATTACCACAAAATATCTGCATCAAATTATTTTTTTGCAACACAAAAAAAAATGTTTGCACCTCAAAATATAAAAACATTTGCAACTACTGCACCACCATCAAAAAAAATAAAACCACCATGAAGAGAAACCATGCATGAAATACAAATACCATACTCCACAAAATAAGCAAACTATAAGGACTTGGCCTTGACCCATTTATAGTCTCGTAAAAAAGAAATTCACTGAGCTTTATTGCGCTCTAATCAATTCTTGGAAATTCAACTTTTACAATGTGAGGAAAAATACATCAACTCCACAACCGCTTGATTTAGTTGATATAAAATCAATTTATATTAAATTTTACAAAATACTCCTTATTACTCCAAAATTTAAATATATATCAACCATTTTTATTTTTATTTTTAAAAACCTCACATAAAAAATGGAGTGGCCACCATTTTTAAAATAAAGGGGACTTTTACAATTTGAAAATATTGATTATTAATTAACGTGTCATGAAGTATGAAACCATATCTTTTTAAGCTTCAAACTAGTGCATTGATGGATTTCTGATATGATAACCATTAACAACTTCCAAATAAGGGTTCCTACTTTATTTATCAATCAGGGAACGCACAAACTTAAGAAGTACTGGCACAATTTGTACAACTATTAAGAGCATCTATACTACTGAGAAAATGGAATGGTTATGAACTAAAACAGAGCACTAGTATAATTATGGCACGCATCAATTGAACTGAAACAACTAGGAAAAATCATTCTAGGTATTAATTTGCTATGCATCTATTAATCATCAACTCCAAATCCTACGACTACTGCTAAAGTTTCAAGAAATTCCCACTGATGAAACATGTAACAAATATACTTATTTGAAAAGACAATGTTTAAATAGCAAGTATGAAAAACCTAGCTATGATATTGCATCACTATGAAATGAATCTAATGAAGCATGTGAAATATTTAAATAATTATGAAAGGAAAATGAAGAATGTAAAACGATTGCAATGATATTAATTCACATAGACTGAATCTTGAAATGTAGGCATATTTAAATTGCAGAAAAGTAACCTACAGGAAACTACAGAGACTATCGAAAGGCACTTCAACATCTATGATTATACGCTATATAAAACACAGTATTGTGAAATCAAATCTTAAATATAAGAACAATTATTTTTAAAAGTAACCAAACGTATTCCTAACTAGATAAACTACCAGCGATCTCATGTATCACCTTGAGAGGTCCCTCCTCAAAGCAACCACAGGCGTATTCCTAACTAGATAAACTACCAGCGATCTCATGTATCACCTTGAGAGGTCCCTCCTCAAAGCAACCACAGGCATGAAAAGAAACTAAGTACTCACAAACTTGGAGAAACACACGATCGTCATAAAATTGATTTTATATTCATCATCTCTTGAAAATTGTATCACAAGTCAAATGCTTCTTGAAATATACGGTATCTGTCTATCAAAAATATGCGAAGGAAGAACCCTCATCTATGCGCCTGAAGGCTTATTTATTATAGAGAATAAATGACCTAAAACTTAATACAAAAATTAACTCTAGTCTAATACTTTGTCACAACCAAGTCTTTGTTCCTGAAACGCTGGAAGTAACTAGTAGAAGTCGAGATATCGGAGTGCATGGGCACGACTAGTGTAACTATCCTTCATCGTATATATACTCCTTTATTAATCTCTGAAACTTCCAACACTAGTTTCCTCTGTTAGTGATCCTTAGTTGTAACTTCATTATAAGTAGACTTGTCTTTAAGTATATCTTGGGACAAAAATGGAACTTTCCTTCACAACATAACTCGATCCTCTATGGTTTATCAATCATACATTAATACCATGCATTAGATTATTAAAGTAAATCAAACAGAAGAAAGGCTAAGCACATATATCATTATCATTCTATTCATTAAATACATAAAAAACCTCAAAACAAGTAACCAATCCCTGAAATAATGTTGTTCTGTCCTTGTTGTTATTCCTTAAGATATGTGTTTTACCTAACAAAACTTAATCTCATCACACTCCCCTATTGAAGGGATTGCACATCCCTATGCAATCTATTACTCTAGAACTTTGGAATTTCCTTTTTCTGCTCCCACCTCCCGTCCATCATAAGCAACGATCTTTTGAATTTATCCATGTTGGTAATATACCAATTTTTTCTCTACCTACTCCCAACTTGCTTTCTCTTCCTCCTCATCAATTTCCCGCATCTCACCAAGAGGAAGTAACAAAGGTGGATTTAATTTGAGGCCTATCCACTCAAGACCCTTTCTCTGCAACATTTCTTTGTACAATTGGGATCTAAACAAGGAAACGTTTAAGCTATTCAAGGAGTGTAGATCCTTCTTTTTCTGGTCTAGTGACAACCCAACCCATCTTATTTCGTTTTTGTTAATGGGGTATGCTTTTATCCATTCTAGAAATTGACTACAATGACTGATGGATCCTTGCTATTTTTATTTCCGAATAGGAATTAATTCTTGATCATCAATCAGAGTTTTATGGCTCTGTATAATCATACCAAGATCATCAGTATCAAATCAGATCCATAGTCTAGTTGTACATTCATATATACTGTACAAATTCATGTCCCAAGACCTTTCAAATCCATTGTTTAACTAGGAATAGAAGGCCCTCAACTGCACATCCCTTACATAAGGATTTGGGGACCATTTATACGGATGAGGTCAGATGAATTTATGCATAAAAATTTCACTTAACAAATCCTTTTCTTCTTCATAACAACATTGACACAATTCTATGAAATCCTTTGGGGTTTTGATGTTATAGGGGAGCCGATGCTTAAGTTGATACAATTGATATTTATACCATTTTTCTTTTGAATAAATAACATATACCTTAGATAGTGGTCTACATCCAATAATTTATTCATAAAGCTCGGTATGTTTGGCCATGGTCCCCTCCAATTATTTGGTTTGATGATCCTTCTTTTCTAACTCCTCTTTGTAGCTTCCTACTTCCTGCTGAAGTTCTTTATTTTGTTGCTCCAATTGTTTTTTACTATCTATGTATTGAAACTTCAAAATATGCAGTTTCTCTCTTAATATGGCTACTTCAATGGATAAGGTCTCTTTTTCACTCTGGAAGGCATTTGATGAATAATGTGCTACAACTTGTAGTTGTGCCAACTCTCCTTTTACTTGCGTTAGCTACCTTATCGCCTTCTACAATTGAGTATCCCATGTTGGAATTGCTTCTTCATTGCTTACTATCTAGTTAGAATCCCCACTATAATCAGGGTTCACAGAATCATCCTTATACTTCTCCCCCATTTCTTTCCATTATGCTTCTACACCTCGAGCCTGTGCTCTCAGCTTTCTATTAAGTATTTTAAACTCATACGCCGATGTAGAGGAGGTCTTCTTTACTTTGGTGGAGCCATACTTTCCCGATTCCACTAGGGTTCAAAGGATTATGTCATCATCATCTTCCTCAACTAATTAGATTTTTCTTTTTTCTCTAGTGGAGATAGATGCCACTTCTTTTTATTTCTTATGTGTTCCTGAGGATGGGGTCCTCACTGACATTCTTGTTGTTTTCTTGCATCCTTCTGGGGTATACACCGGAACTATCATTAACTGAACATCTTTGGAAGAAATCTTAATGATTTATTCCCATGATAGCTGAGGAATCTGCTTTCCAACTCACTTTTGATGATTAGCTTAATAAGACGATGGTGAGAAAAGGCATCAACTTTTCCTTGCTTCAACTTCTCAACCATTTCCCACAATGAATATAACAAGAAGTACGGGATGATGATATTTTATTCTGCCTTTAAGTGGGATCTATACCTTAACAAGGTTAGAAATTTAAAATGAAATAGATGAATCAGAATCAAGCGCCCAGTGAAGGTAATGTATATGAGAACCTGAGCTTCTACTTCCTTCCAGGGGATGGGAATACTATCTCTTTTTACGCCATTCCTATATTACTCATACTCCTCTCCTTCCTTAAAGAACTCCTTCTTGGAAATATTGGCTGGCTCTTTTTCATCTTTACTCCACGACTATTTAGGAGTAATCCCAGTATACTCCACTATTTAGCTTCACCGAGGGGAATCTGCAGTCCTTTCACCCTGGTGACAAAGTAATTGTAATTTAATTGTTTCAAATTCCTAGTGACTTCACGGGAATCTTCCGCATCATACCCATCTAGTATGAAAAAATAAACCATCCACCATGCATTTCAGAAGATTTCTGGCACCTAAGGGTTTTTATAAATTTCCAACATATCAGCTAGATCACTCTTTTAAAACCGACTGCCATTTTTTTGAATGGAAACAACAGATTGAAAACAAATGTAGACTATTCTTCATGGAAAATGATATAATTGGTTAACAAGTTGAATCCTTACTGGTGTTTCTTCCTCTAGTTCTCTTTGATATGCTCTACTGGTCACTACAAACACTACCTCCCCTTCGTCATGTCTTAATTCAAATTACCAATAGTATCACCACCTTTCTTGTTTATTATTTCTAAGGAGGGATTATCCACATCGCAGTTGGAATTTGTGTCGAATGCTAATTTCCTACTACGACAAGTCATCGGCCTCGACACAACTCCAACGAGTCTTGACTTCGACATACTGTGACACACTCTGCATCTTCGACATGTTCAGCAACCTCATAGTTTGTGACATCGACAAGCAGCATCGACATGCGACCAACGACTATTGGACTTCGACAGACTGTCTCTCTGTCTTCCAGTCGACTGTAACGATTGAACTGTTTAACCGTTCTAACTTATTTTTAACTGAACATAACGAGAAGGCACCCAAGCATCTCAGAACTCTATATAAGCATGTATAATATTGTAACATACATCAATCTATCTGTTTACATCTAATAGAGAAGAACAGTTCGCATTCCTGCATATTGTCTGCGCATATTGTTTTTATCTGTGTAGTGTAATCCTGCTTTTTCTCATTCGATTTCTTAAGCTTCCACCATAACATAGCCGACTCATCCAGTCGAACTGTTGTCCCCCTCGTGTTTCCTGGACACAACCCAAATCATTGGTATCAGAGCACTTAGTTTTGTTCATGCTTAAGTTTTGCGTATACACTTCTCTCGAAGTTTCCTGACTTATGTCGGTTCAAACTCGCTCACAATCACAGCGATCCAAGCAGATGCTACCTCCATAAATGACAGAAGAAACAAATGATAGACATGCAGGCGACGAGACATCACAACTTATTGAGAAAGCTCTGGCTTGACAATGGACTGAAATGTTCGCCCAGTTCAACGAAATTCTCATGTGATTTACTTTGACATCCGGAGGATTTTCGATGCGAACTCACTCTGATAAAATCAACCTCTTCAAAGTGCAAATGAATTTGGACATACCGAATCTTGAAGGTAAGATTGACACGGAATCCGTCGACAATTGGGTGGAGAACCTCTTGACAAAGATGGAGAAAAGTGGAGACCCCATCGACACATGGCATAAATTCGTCGAACACATCCGGAAGGAATTTTACCTACCCAAATACCTCGAGCAGCAGTATTAGAAGTGGCAGTAGCTAAGGAAATGGAAAGACCAATTAGTACAGAGTTACACCGATGAGTTCTACCAACTCATGGCAAGACTTGGCGTCCAAGAAGAAGATAAATTGCTTGTTCTGAAATACATCAGCGGATTTTCCTAGTACATCCAATAGGAAATGGAATTTTTGACTATCACTATGCTTGCAGATGAATTCCACTACGCCAGCAAACTGGAAATAAAGAAAAAAGGGAAAGCACGCTTCGCGACAAAGTCGACATCAGGACGACCACCTGACAAGAGGAAACCAACCTACTTCGATAAGTCAAAATATTCTTAGCCGACACCGCCAAAGCTAGACCACAGCAAGAAGCCTTTTCACAAGAGGGAACGTAGAAAAAAACCACCGACTGGCAAATGGTGCGATTACCACCACTCATCTTGGCATGATACGTCTGAATGCAAATCTAGGAAGACATTTTTGACAAAATTGTTGACCTCCGACATGTTCGACAAGACGGTGGAAGAATCTTATCCAGATGCAATGACCCTTTTGACATCGACTACTCCAGCAGCCTCAACTATCGTCAACGAGGAGGAACAAGAACGCCTGTTCCATACATGGATATGGGTCCAAAGCAACCCATTACATCTGATTGTGGACAACGGTAGCCAGAAGAAATTTGTTTCTGAATATCTTGTAAAGAAACTAGGGCTTGTTACCACTCTACATCCTCATCTTTACAACTTCAGTTGGATGAAGGATCGACATGAACTATGGATCACTCGACAATGTAAGCTCGCCTACTTCATAAATCCTTTTGAAGATGAAGTACTCTGCGACGTGGCACCACTCTCCATAGCTGACTCCCTGTTTGGGAAACCTTACCTCTGGGATAGACTTGGAAGTTATCAATCACGGCCTCAGAAGGTGATTGTCAAAATCCGAAATCGATGGTTCAACATACCAGAGCATCAACCTACACCAACGGTTGCACTGATATATGCCAAACATACAAAGAAGCTCATAAATCATTCTTAGAAGTTCGCATTAATCATGATCAAGCCACAACATTCTAAGAAGACTGCAGCAATGAGTCGAGTCATCAACCAATGCAGCTCTCGATAGAAGCAACAATTCGATCATATTCTCGATGAGTACCAAAACCTCTTTCAAGCTCCAAATGGAGTACCTCAACATTGTCAGGTAAAACACTCCATTGAACTTGTTCTTGGTTCTTCTTTGCCTAACGCATCTGTTTACAGAAGATCCATTCTCTAAAATGAAGAGATTCGTAGACAAATCCAAGAATTAATCGACAAAGTTCATATCCGACCTAGCTCCTCTCCTTGTGGAAGTCCAGTCATCTTGGTTTCAAAGAAATACGGGACTTGGTGCATGTGCATCGACTACATATCTCTCAATAAAATATCGGTGAAGAATCGGTACCCTCTGCTGCAAATAGACAAGCTTATCGACTGTCTGAAAGGTGCTAAATTATTTACTAAGCTCGACCTCAAGTCAGGATACCATCAGATTCCAATCGATCCCTCATATGTGTGGAAAATTGCTTTCAAGACCAAGGAAGGATTGTTTGAATGGTTAGTCATGCCTTTCGGCTTAACCAATGCACCTGCGACCTTCATGGGACATATGGATAACATTATTCGACCTTTCATCGGCAAATGGGTCATTGTCTATCTCAACGATATACTGATTTTCAGTCAATCATGGGAAGAACATGTCAGACATATTTGACAAGTCCTCGACACTCTCCAGCAACATCAGCTCTATCTCAACATGGACAAGTGCTCTTTTGCGATGACCAACATCAAATATTTGGGGTATGTAATTGACTCTACAGGCATTCACGTCAATCCATAAAAAGTATAGATCCTCAAAGATTGGCCCATTCCTAGAAGCATTCAAGAACTAAGAAGTTTTCTTGGTTTGGCGAATTTCTATCGACGATTCATACTTAGATTCAGTCACATAGCCTAGCCCTTGAACTAGTTGACGAAGGGAAGTGGGAAAACTGTCTTCCAATGGAAAAAAACACATCAAGCATCTTTTGAACAACTCAAACACAGGCTCTGTACTTCACCAATACTTGTGTTACTTGATTTTCATCATCCCTTTTAGATTGAGACGAATACATCAGACTATGCCTTGGGTGTAGTGATCACTCAGTCTGGTCACCCAGTCGCTTTTCATTCCGAGACTTTTAATGACATGGTTAGAAGATACTCGATGTATGAAAAAGAACTGTACGCCATTATGCAAGCTCTCAAGCAATGGAGGAATTACATCCTTTTCAAGGAAATGATCATTCTCACTCATCATAAGCCTGTACAGTTTGCTCCGACACAATAAAAGTTGCAAACAAACTGACAACTCAAGTGGATTAATTACCTACAGCAATTCCAGTTGGTGATTAAGTATCAAAAAGGTAAAGCTAACACCACCGCTGATTGCCTCAGTCGACCACCCATTACTCTCCTTTTGACAATGATGAGTATGCAGGGATACAACAGGACCAGTTGGCCACAATTGTATGAGGACAATAATGAGTTCTTAGCAGTCTATTGACAGTTACAGACTAACAAGTCATCGACCTCTGACTACTTCCTGAAAGACACCTTGCTATACAAGCTCGGACAGCTTTGTGTATGGACCGATGAGCACCAACAGCATCTCATCTGGGACGCGCACTACAACAAGACTGTAGGACACTTTGGAGTAGCAAAGACACTTTCTATTCTACAGAAGTATTTCTTTTGGCCTACACTTAAATCCAACGTCAATAAATACATTCGATCATGCCTAACGCATCTGTTTATCGAAGATCCATTTTCTAAAATGAAGAGATTCGCAGACAGATCCAAGAATTAATCGACAAAGTTCATATCTGGCCTAGCTCCTCTCCTTGTGGAAGTCCAGTCATCCTGGTTTCAAATAAATACGGGACTTGGTGCATGTCCATCGACTACAGAGCTCTCAATAAAATATTGGTGAAGAATCGGTACCCTCTACCGCAAATAGACAAGCTTATCGACTGTCTAAAAGGTGCTAAATTATTTACTAAGCTCGACCTCAAGTCGGGATACCATCAAATTCCAATCGATCCCTCAGATGTGTGGAAAACTGCTTTCAAGACCAAGGAAGGATTGTTTGAATGGTTAGTCATGCCTTTCGGCTTCACCAATGCACCTGCGACCTTCATGAGACATATGGATAACATTATTCGACCTTTCATCGGCAAATGGGTCATTGTCTATCTCAATGATATACTGATTTTCAGTCAATCATGGGAAGAACATGTCAGACATATTTGACAAGTCCTCGACACTCTCCAGCAACATCGGCTCTATCTCAACATGGACAAGTGCTCTTTTGCGATGACCAACATCAAATATTTGGGGTATGTAGTTGACTCTACAGGCATTCACATCGATCCATAAAAAGTACAGATCCTCAAAGATTGGCCCATTCCTAGAAGCATTCAAGAACTAAGAAGTTTTCTTGGTTTGGCGAATTTCTATCGACGATTCATACTCAGATTCAGTCACATAGCCTAGCCCTTGAACTAGTTGGCAAAGGGAAGTAGGAAATTTGTCTTCCAATGGAAAACAACACATCAAGTAGCTTTTGAACAACTCAAACACAGGCTCTGTACTGCACCAATACTTGTGTTACCTGATTTTCATCATCCCTTTTAGATTGAGATGAATGCATCAGACTATGCCTTGGGTGCAGTGATCACTCAGTCTGGTCACCCAGTTGCTTTTCATTCCAAGACTTTTAATGACACGGTTAGAAGATACTCGATGTACGAAAAAGAACTGTATGCCATTGTGCGAGCTCTCAAGCAATGGAGGCATTACATCCTTGTCAAGGAAATGATCATTCTCACTGATCGTAAGCCTGTACAGTTCGCTCCGACACAATAAAATTTGCATACAAACCGACAACTCAAGTGGATTAATTACCTATAGCAATTCCAGTTGGTGATTAAGTATCGGAAAGGTAAAGCTAATGCTACCACTGATTGCCTCAGCTGACCACCCATTACTCTCCTTTTGATAGTGATGAGTATGCAGGGATACAACAGGACCACTTGGCCACAATTGTATGAGGACAACAACAAGTTCTTAGCAGTCTACCAATAGTTACAGACTAACAAGTCATCGACCTCTGACTACTTCCTGACAGACGCCTTGCTATACAAGCTCGGATAGCTTTGTGTACGGACCGATGAGCACCAACAGCAGCTCATCTGGGACGCGCACTACAACAAGACTGTAGGACACTTTGGAGTAGCAAAGACACTTTCTATTCTACAGAAGTATTTCTTTTGGCCTACACTTAAATACGAAGTCAACAAATACATTTGATCATGCGTGGTTTGTGCCATTGCTAAGCCACCTAATTGACGACAGGGATTGTACACACCTCTGCCAGTTCCTAGTCAACCATGGGAATCTATTTCTATGGACTACTTGATGGTTTATCCTACTACCAGACATCAGCATGACGCAATATTAGTAGTAGTTGACCGATTTTCCAAGATGGCCATTCTCATACAATGTAAGAAGACCACGACAGTGTAGCAGACCGCTCAACTTTTCTTTACACATGTTTGGAAACACTTTGGTTTACCCACAACCATTATTTCCGATCGAGATGCCAGATTCATTAGCATCTTTTGGAAGACCCTCTGGAAATAGCTGGACACACGACTCTCATTATCAACAACTTTCCATCCTCAGACCGACGGACAGATGGAATTAGTTGTTAATCACTTGGTCGTACAACTGCTTCGCGTGTACAACCACAAGCATCGATGCACATGGAATGAAAGTCTTCCATACATACAACACAACTACAATCATGCTTAGCAAATCTCTATAGGAAAGAGTCCATTTAATATCTATTATGGATTTCAACCCTCAGCACCTATCGACCTTATCAGCTCCTCGACACATCCGAACTTCGACACTGACTACAACCAGTGAGAAGTTGATAAAGTAGTCAAGTTTAGATATCAGATCTGTGACATCTAGGGACAAGCACATGATATATTGCACAAAGAAAGCGAGAAATCTAAGGCTTGACACGACAAGCATCATATTCCTCATACAATCCAAATTGGGGATAAGGTCTGGTTACATCTTAGGAAGGAGCACTTCACAAGTCCTTTCAAGAAGTTAAAACCTTTGCGATATGGTCTGTACAGTGTTCTTCGATAGATTGGTGAAAATTCTTTGCAGATCAACATTCCTGCATGCCTAGGTCTACATCCAGTATTTAATGTGGATCTACTTAGATCATACCATGCACCATTGTTGGAACAGAATGACTTGCAAACAACATAACCCAAATACATCCATCCAGATGTTCATGAGCCTCTTCCTTGTGACACCATTGTGGGACGACAAGTGCGCCTTACAAGGACGAACACAATTCCCTTGTTTAAGGTTTCCAAAGTTGGCCAGCTCCCATCTCAAGGAAAGTGGTACTCTGTTACTGAAATAACTGACAAGTTTCCTCACCTTCGCGAGAAAACAATGGGGACCATTGTTTCTTAAGGAAGGAGGTTTGATCCACATCGCAGTTGGCATTTGTTTCGAATGCTAATTTCCTACTGCGACAAGTCATCGACGTCATCACAACTCCGACAAGTCTCGAATTCGACATATTGAGAAACACTCCACATATTCAACATGTTCAACAGCCTCACAGTTCGTGACATCGACAAGCAACGTCGACATGTGACCAATGACTGTCGGACTTCGACAGACTATCTCTCTGTCTTCCAGTCGACTGTAATGGTTGAACTATTGAACCATTCTAACTTCTTTGTAACTAAACGTAATGGGCAGGCACCCAAGCGTTTCAGAACTCTATATAAGCATGTATAATATTGTAACATACATCAATCTATGTGTTTACATCTAATAGAGAAGAACAGTTTGCATTCCTGCATATTGTCTGCACATATTGTGTTTATTTGTGTAGTGCAATCTTGCTTTTGCTCATTCTGTTTCTTAAGCTTCCACCATAACAGATCCGACTCATTCAGTTGAACTATTGTCCCCCTCGTGCTTCCTGGACATGACCCGAATCAAGGGAGGCAGTATGGATGTGACAGAGACTCATAGCTTTAGCTAACGAAAATGATTTTTTCCACAAATTTCCTTTAATGGATCTGATGGCTAAGAATTGATGAAACTCGCATCACTTATGGCAACTTAAACCCAATGGAATTTATTATTACTATTATGTTGTTCCTCATGATGAAATGAACCCATGCCTCATGATGAAAAGAAACCACCCCCGAACTATAGTGTGCTGACCTAAGCACAATGATTATGTTGATTGGTCGACGTGATAGGTTGTTTACATAATTAACGATTGGAATTGGATAAGACAGAAAGCATGTACCTATTGACTCACGATGGGATCGAATGCTAGGAAATATGGCTATCTATTTGTTGTCAGCAGTGGTCATGTTCACTTGCTGTAGGTGGCGTGGATTCTAATTTTCTTTCAATAGTGGTGATGCTCACCTGCTGTAGGTGGTGTGGATTCATATTGTTTGCATGTTCACTTGTTGTAGGTGATTTTTCGAGACTTGTGATCTGTTGCAGTTAGTATGATGTCCAGGGAAAGTAACAGGCATTAGATAAAAATGGTGATCATTTTGTTTTTATTTTTATTTTATTTTATTTTTCTTCCATACTATAGGTACCATGTTGGGTTTTCATCAGTAGTCTATCCTGTAAGTGCTTCCGAAGAAGATTTTACCTATAAGATTTATTCTTCTTCTTTTTTCCTTTTCTTTTTTTGCTCTGTTTTTTTCACTACTTTAGTCATTCAAGAGGACATGAATGCCCTCAATTATCATTAGATGCTTTTTGTTCAGTCCTCGGGTGAATTCATTCTTATAGAGTGGTTCCTTGTACAATTTTAGTCAATGACCATTTACGAGTAATGGGGTTTGAGCTTCATCAATTGTCCTTATCTTTACAGATCCATTGTCATAGTAGGTATCAATTTCGTATGGGCCTAACCATCTTGTTGTCAAGCTCCCTTTGAACTTGATAAATCTTGATTCATATAATAGGGCCCAGTCCCCTTCTCTAAACCTCTTGGTCATGACATACTTGTCATGCTATTGCATCCTTTGTTGCCAGACTATCTCAATGTGGAAGACTAGCTATCTTCCCAATCCCTTTTATGAAGCTAGACCTTTTTTGTGATTATTTTATCAAGCTCACTGTTTGTTACTTCTACCTACCCATTTGCTTGTGGGTGGTAGGATAAAGATTGTATATGTTTTGTTTTATTTCTTCTTAAGAGAACTTTAATCATATTAGATGTAATTTTTTTTCCTTGATAAAAACCAACTCTGTAGGGATTCCAAACCTTGTGCATATCTTCTCTGGAAAGAATTTTTCCACACTTTTCTCATTGGCTGTAGCAAGTGCTTTCACTTCTACCCACTTTGTCAAGTAATACATGCATACAAGGATGTAGTTTTTTTTTCTGATTAGATGGTGGATTGATTGTCCCTAGAAAGTCAAAACCCCATTTGGAAAAAGGTTCCAATGATACCTTGGGTTGTAGTGGCATTTCATCTCTTCTTGTAGGTTTCTCCATCTTATGGAAACCATCACATATTGATAAATATTATTGAGTGTCCTTATGAAGTGTCACTAGTACAAAATGAGAAATCAATGACTAAAAAAATGACTAAAATTCGACTATAAACGACTATTTTTGAGTCAGTGACTAATAGTATCCGATTTCCACTATCTTATCTCTAGTTTTATTTCACCTATCATTAATTGGTTGACTTATTAGTCATTGATTTAGTCATTGATAGTCACTGATTAAGTCATTGATTTAGTCATTGATACTCACTGATTTAGTCATTGATTTAGTCATTGATACTCACTGATTTAGTCATTGATACTCACTGATTTAGTAATTGATTGTCACAATTAATGACCAAATATACGACTAAATAAACTACTAGATGATAACATATTAATGACTAAGCTAAATACGACTAAACGTTAGTCGCGCTATAAGATACTGGAAATTAGCTACTAATAGTCATATATATGCAAATTTAGTCGTTTTCTTAGTCACTAATTTATGATAGGGTACAGAGGAATCGAACCACCAATCTCCTGCCTATAATTAGGTAGGTTCTCTACCATTGAGCGAGCACTCTTTAAGAAGTTGTTATTGCTTGAAAATGATGATATTCAAACAAATTTTGCATGGGAACAAAATGAATGTCAAACATATTCAAGAATAATAGAATATAGATGAAGGTTCGATACATATGCAACAAAATTTTCAA
Organism: Larix kaempferi; assembly: GCA_027924585.1. Taxonomy (NCBI): domain Eukaryota; kingdom Viridiplantae; phylum Streptophyta; class Pinopsida; order Pinales; family Pinaceae; genus Larix; species Larix kaempferi. The sequence goes on from BSBM01000385.1 coordinate 1,606,730, forward strand.
AAAAATACATGATAGGCATGAGTATTTATATGCTTGAAAAATACAAACTTCTATATACAATTCACTTGGACATAAAAATTTGCGAGTTCATCTACAGTGTTGATTTCAAAGCAATGAATGAACAAGGTATATAGTTACAACACTCTATCACGACCTAAAAAAACCAGTATTTTCCCAATGTTATATCAACTATGCCCAATAAAATAGACAATAGGAACGTGTATCAAACCAACAAGATTACCAATAGTTGCGACATGTAATTTGAATTATGTATCACCACTTAACTTTATCATAAAACAACAAGATCATAGAAAAAGTAGAATCTCAATCAAATTCATTAGGATTTGCCAGCACAGGTTTACACGATTACACACAATTAAAATTAGGGAGTCAAACAAACATTTAACATCACAATTGTATAATATAGGCGCTTATTAAAGGTTGGAAAACATCATAAAAAAAAAGTGCACCTGTTCTTTATCTCAGTAGCCATGGTCATGAAAGCCTGCTCCACATTTGTTGCATTCTTTTCACTTATCTCCAAAAATGGAATGCCAATCTCATCAGCAAATGCCTTGAAGAACAAAATACACGAAGCATGTCAAGAAAAATGTAGACTGAAAAGTGACGAAAAAAACTAATCCTCGAGATTAATAAAAAAAAGAATCTACAAGCCAAGTCAACAAACTTAAGACCACAAACTGCCATAGTGTTGTAATTAACAAAAAACAGAGCACCAACAACTTCAAGGCACACTTATATTTAAATCCTCATTAAGTCAAAGACGATGGTGCATACAGTGAAACACATAGCAGTGCACATGATGCCAAAGCTACTCAACATTTAACATTACCTTGGATGTATCATAATCAACAGCTTTATTAGCAGTCAAATCACATTTGTTTCCAACAAGCAACTTGTTGACATTATCACTCGCATAGTGATCAATCCCATTCAACCATTGTTTCACATTATTGAAACTCTCCTGATCAGTAACATCATAAACAACCTGCCAACAGAAGAAAAATATCACTATAAAGCCATAAATTTAAATAAATAATGGAGTATACCAAGGATACCAACAATCAACAGCTACTCAGCATTTAACATTACCTTGGTTGTATCATAATCAACAGCTTTATTAGCAGTCAAATCACATTTGTTTCCAACAAGCAACTTGTTGACATTCTCACTCGCATAGTGATCAATCTCATTCAACCATTGCTTATATCTTATTGAATCTTGTCTGCAATATTTCATTTCATATATGTCAGTTACTTTCCATCATCTATGTTCTATTGTCCATGTTTGTTGCATCTATGGGTCATTGTTGAATTGATAAAGTTACAAACTTCCTTGATGAGTCCTTTACTAGGGGTTCTATTAATTTCAATGCCTGCAATTCTGTCTACATTTTGCATGCAATACCCTATTGAAAAATACCATGTATCTAGATGATAACCAGGAAATGCAACAACAAGCTGTTCCTTTAGCAACAAAATCAAAGCATAATTTAGCATGATTTCCTACTGAAACTGGAGGTATGTTTTACTTGGAAGCAATAATATTGATCTTGGTAAAATTAATAAAATGCTTCCACTCTAAGTAATAGGTCAACCAGGATTTTGAACAGTTTAAAGGCACTATAGTCATTAACTGATCATATGCACAGTCTAGATTTATGAATATAGGTATGTTTAGTGAAGCTTCTGCTGTGTGTCAGATGTTCCAGCCGGAATTGGTGACTCCGCTGTTGAAAAGCACAATAATTCAAAGCATGCTTCCTTCAAAATACAGGCTATGAAGGTGTCTGATTTTATGGAGCTTGCACAGTTCGAGAATACTGAAGTAGATTGTAGCAATGCTTCTTTGAAGGGTGCTCAATTAAGGAAGAGCTGGATGTGTTAATGGAAAGAGATATTGTTGGTTCAAGTTTGGTAGGAGATCAAGCAAAAAAATGTAACGATAGGATACCAGAAGAGTGGAAGGATTGTGGAAGCAAAGATGTGATGCATTTCTAGCAAATGATAACCTAAATCAGGCAAGAGAAGATAAGAAGCAGGGTAGAAAAGAGAGGAGGCATAAGGAGGCACAAGCTATCTTGGCTGCAGCTACTGTGGCCTCAGACTTTGGTACACTCCCATTCATAGTAGCATTCTCAAGGAGGATGAAAATGAGCACAAACACTCTCTAAAGTATAAACAGGCTCGTCCTGCTCCAACAGGCTGAACAAGAACCACAATAGCCCTAGTAAAGGTCATGGTAGGAACCAACAACACCACACTCACAGAAAATACCTCAAAACAGTCAACAGACCATAGATCAAGTCAAGACAACCCAAGGAATAGTCATGGTTAAGTCTAGCAGACTCAGCAAAGGTCACAACCCAGATTAACATCCCAGAAAAGGTCACGACTTAGTCTAGACAACTCACGGAGGTCACAACTTACCATAAAGTATAAACCATAGAAATTGTCTTAGATCTACTACACTTTGTTGCTCCAAACTGATGCAACGAGGAGATGCCCATTTTTCTTATGGCATTGCCCACAATTTGGATGATCTAGAATACAAGCATTATAAGTACTGGTCTAATCTCTTGATACAAAACTGCCGAACACAGCAAATATTGAAATATACTCTATGGTGTTGGAATTCCTACAGAAAGATCATATGTTTATAAATTGTCCCTTCGGGCATGTCAACCTGTATAATCCTTCAAGCATGCCAACCTACATAAGGAAATACCTATGTAATCCTTCAAGCATGTCAACCTATAGAATCCTTTAAGCATGTCAAGCAGGTATAGTTAGGGATAACCCCCTAGAGTTGGCATGCACCAACTCTAAGAGAGAGGCACGTACATCGAAGGGGCCGTCGGAGTAGCATCTACAAATTGCACCGGGTCTCCATTGAGGAATCAATGCAGGTTCACGTGTAAACACAGCCAAAGTCCAATAAATGCCCAAATCCTATAGTATGCACCCAAGTCCCATATTGGCTGAAATTGATAACAAGAGTGATGTTGCTAAGAAAGGTATGAAACCAGAAATGCATCCTCATGCATTTGAGAAGCCCCAAATTTCTGAAGCCAACCTGTTCTGGGGAAAAAAGAGGGTAGGGATGACTTATATTTATGAAACCTGGGACTGACTTAATTGTTTTTTCATAACTAGTATATATACTAGATTTGAGGGCATATGTTTGGCATCATTATTGATGTTTAAGGACAACTTGATTGGTAGTTGTTGGGAAGTCAAAAGGTTGAAATTTCAGACCTAAAATATTCATAAACCAGAGCCAGAGATGGGTCAATCCACGGGTGTTAATATAATCTGAAAACGCGCTCACAACAGCAATAAAACCGCCAGGTCAAGCTAGCATTATTGTGCCTTATTTCTAGCAAGGGGAGTGATGTACCCAGTCAGCATTTGAAGGATACAGAGGGCCAATTCATCTTCAGAAATTCATGTAGACCTGTAATTTCACTTGTAGCGGTTAGCCTCTCTCACTTGGAGGCATATTTTAGTCTTTTTCATAAGGTTTTATGCCCTAAATTCATGGCATTTGAGGGGCTTGTTACCTCCCAATTTGCACAGGTTGTTCAGCAGACAGAAGACACCAAAGAGATAGGGAGCCTTCAGTCCCTTCATCCAAGTTGTACATACCCTACATCTTTCATTTGCTTCAATAATATCTAAATTTTTACATATATAGTTGTTGTTTGTGGTTGGGAACTATCTCATACTGCAAAAGAATGAATTGTGTTGCTAACCTCAATGCAACACACTTCTAGGTTCATTTTTCACTCCGTTTAGTTTCATCGACATACTTCCTATTCGCCATAATTCTCCTGCTTACGCAACCTCTTCTTGGGTTTTTCCTCCTGCAGCTTGCCTCCAACAATGCATATCATAGTTCATTGGAGATGGCACCGTACAAAGCCTTGTATGGCAGGCCAAGCAATACTCCTTTAAGTTGGGACTGGTTGGAAGACTGAGTCATGTTTTCTCTTGAGATAATTCATAAGATGGTGGAAAAAGATATGTAAATTAGTTAGAGGTTTAAGGAAGCCTAGGAGATGGTTGAAGGGTTACTTTAATACTCACAGTACAAGTAGAAACTATGATGTTGGTGACAGTTTTATGGGGATTAGGGTGCAAGAGAGGTCGGTGAGAATTGGGAAGGGTTCCATATTGCCCCCTCGGTTTATAGGACTGTTGGAGGTCTTATAGAGAATGGGACTAGTTACTTACTGCTTTGCTTTGCCACCTTGTCTTCATAGGACTCAGGATATGTTTCACATTTGTGTGTTACGATGGATGGTATATGCCAAAAGTTTCCTAATGAGAAGATGCTTGTAAGGCCCTACATTTTGGACATTGTAATATTTGAGTAAAGCCTAAGTTTGACCAAAACCCTTTCTAGGTACAGCCAGTTAATTTTGGATTATGAACTTAATGTTTTTTTTGGCATGTTGTATATAAAAGGGGTGAGATTTGTGTTTAATCTGATTAATGTTTTGGAATTGATGAGTTGGCAAAAATGAATTGGTACATGTATGTTTATGCAGAGACTCTTAAATGTTCTTTCCCATGGTAGTAGGGGTCTCAGTTGTATCATGGTCCTTAGAGTGATTGAGACTTTGGACAAATATCAGTGTAGAGTGAGCAGAGAGCAGATTAAGTGTAACATTGCTTGTCTAGCAGAGCCAAGGGATAGAAAACATCTAGTTGCATACCTATACTGTGATAGTCAACAGAAACCAATTTTTAATTGGGCTATTTCAATTTTAAATGATATTTAAAAGAGGGTTAAAATAAACCCACTGAATTTATGCACAAAGTGAAAAGGGTAAAATGATTTCTATACAAGACAAATTAGGGTAAGCCGCACTTCTAGGAAAATAAAAATGTAAAATATGAATGTGTGTTTCCTTGGGTTCGACAAACAGTGCTTGGTGGGTAGATCTCATCTGATCCAATGAGAGATAAGATGATATCTTATCCATGCAATCCAATTTGTCAATTTAAGTAAAAGCTAGATTGTGCAGAGTTATTTTTGGGTAGTTATTGTCAACTTAGTTGACACTTCCCACCTTCAGTGTCACTCCATCATCTCTCTTTAGCAGTTCCCCTCCTCGAGAACTCTCTAAATATGTTGCAGGAGATGGAGGAAAGGTTCCACCACTTCATACACATGTTTTCAATAAAGATAAATTGTAATTTGTATGAGAAATAACTGAGAGTAATTCATATATGTGGAACCGATTGCAACAAGGGAATTGATGTGTTTAATGGGTTGAGTTTATTGGGAAGCATTTTGTATTTGAGAAATTGGTCTATCTTGGCCTGTCTATATGGATTATGGGCTAAGTGGGATTATCTTGCCAGTGAGTAAGATTGTCTCTATTTTATGTTTATGTGTTTCCCTTTAGGCCATAAATTCTTCCTTTATTTCATATATTGTTTCTGTTGGTTTGGCTTGGATGTACCAAATTTGTCTTTCTCTTTGGTTTTACTTGTGTGGTTACTGAAAGAAGGAAGGATTGAAGGGGTAAGAAGTTTTAAATGCCATTGACTTGGATTAATATCTGAGAATAAATGCAATAATTGATCAGGAGTGGGATGAAGTAATTATTTTTCTAATAGGCCTTCCAGCAGTTGAGAAGGGGAGAAATCAACATGCCTGATGTGAGTAGACAGTGTAGGGTGGAGTAAACTGGGTCTGTCCATATTGTTGGTTGTATGTGCTTGTGTTTTAGCATCTTTGTTATGAGTTCTTTGTTGATATTTCATAAAAATATTGAGTTTTTCTTACTTACCCTGTGTGGTCACTAGGTTAAGAGAGAGAGGGTAGATTGAGACGGTTCAGATTTTTGGCATTCTTGCAACAATTTCCTTGTCAATTTATCATTCTTATAGGCCACCTTACACATTGTGGTGGGTCTGAGGGGAAGGAGAGGATGTCAATTCCCGTTGTGATTTGGCTGGGAGGAAAATCCACGTCTCTGCTCTGTTTGTGCAAGAATATTCTGAAGTTGAATAGCTAAGGATCAAGCATATGATAACCAGTGATGTTTTCTGAACTCACATTTGTCGTTCATCCTCTACTGTCGAGAGTGCCCCCCATCCCCTAGCTCCCGCTCTCGAAGCTCCTTCCCAAAACACTCCCAATTTTGGGAGCGCACTCCCAAGGCGCTCTCGAGACACTCCCTACCTCTCCTATACTAAAAGCCCCTATGCTAGGTTGATCATTTTATGACAATGTTATGGTACCTCCCTTCTTTGCCAAGCTCCTATAAAAGCTGTTATGGTTGATCATTTGATGACAATGTTATAAGTTATAACTACTAGATGATTGATGTTATATGGTTTAATCCATGTTTTCTATAGCTAATTCAACATCCTACATGTTTTTTAGATATAAATCTGTCAAAAAATATTAAAATTTATACTATCTAAAAAATGCTCCCCAAAAGGGAGCTTTTGAAAATTTTACTTTTCGGTCTGCTCCTCGCTCCCGCTTCCCGCTTTCAACAGCATAGATTTCATATAATGATTTCTCTTATATATATATTTGTGTGTGTGAGCCTTTATTTTTCAGGTAATATATCCTGGGAAAACCCCATTGCAATTTCCCTCATTCTGAGGATGGTACACATGGTAAACCCTAGATTTTTAAGGGCAGAATGCCAGGTCAACAACAGGGCTTGAAGATTTTACAACAATATACTCATTATGAGCACAACATGCCACTTCCAGGAATAGAATCCGTGTGGGAAGGTTAACACTCCATCCCACAACCATTCAGGATAGACCCAATTGAATTTACAGTATATACGTGTAAGCTATGTCTGCATAAGGTGAATAATTGGAAGTACAAAATTATACCTACAATAGCAGGCATTATGTTTGATAAGGCCTAGCTCCTTATCATGAATTGGAAGAATATTTATGTGCCTACAATGGTTTTGTTTTATATGTGTATATGTGTACAGTTCTGTTATGGATGATTCAACTTGTAATGATTATAGTGGAATTACTAGAGAGGGAAGGCTTGGAGTGATATGCTAGTTGTATGGTTTTTATGCTTTTGACGAATGAATGAAATATCTTAATTTAAATGTTATTTTATGATTAAAAATTTGGTATAAAACTTTTATGTTTAGCATTGAGCTTTTCCAGTGATCAACAAGATGCAAGCAACATGGACAGCTTACTATTGTTTATGGCATTCAATTAGGTAAATTATATCATCTTAAAACTGAGACCTTGGAGGCTAATAAATATAATATGTAATTTAGCAATTGGTTGGAAGATAACTCCCTTAATGTAACTTATCCAAATATTTGTTAAGGGAGGGAACTAAGAGGGGATATTGAGACTAGCCATCACAATGCCCACGATGCATCGTTTCAATGGTTGTGTTTCTCAAGCTGACTGTGGTAACCTGACACAGACTAGAAAATCAACAAGTCTATAACTTATCCTGATATTTGTTTAGGGAGGGAACCATGAGTGGATATTGAGACTAGCCATCTCATTATCCACAATGTGTCATTTAATAATTGCATTTCTGAAGCTGGCTACTTAACTACTCACATCAGAGAGCCTGCTAGGGTAGGTATGCCAACAAAGTCTGTTGAACTAAGTAAATGATACTGTCACCTACCCAAAATTCTAAAAATTATTATTTTATTTGCAAAATACCTTATGTTAAATTTAATTACAAAGTTTTGTAATTATGATCAGTTTTGATCAAGGATGAATGTAATTACTAAATATTATTATTTAAATTAATTAATTAGAAGACAAACACCCAAGGGGACTGTTAAATGAGTGTTCACTGACCCACTAGGAGGAATGGAATCTATTGGAAGGTATGGGACAGATGGCAGCAATTTCATCACACCACTAGCTGTTGGTTATGGGACAACTACCCCTAAAAATGTGGCATTATCCCCCAGGTGGAGGGAGTGAGCAGACAGCTCATTTAATGACCCAGTAACATCTGAAAAGGCCTAGGCATCCTACATAAGGAAAATTCAAATTGAGCATGCAGCTCTTACACAATAATTCTGCAGTATATTTCCTCATGTGCATCAAGTGATCACTGAGAGATTTGAATAGGGAGGCTAGCTGTGAGTGCAATCATAAGTCTGTATTTTGCTAAGAAGAACCAGAGGTGCTGGAGCAGGTCCTTCGGATTGTTAGCTATTGAAGATTCAGAAGTTATTTGCTACTGCAAGAATAGATCCTAGATTCCTAAGTTTCTTCCTCCTCGTGGTTCAGTGAATAGGCTCGGGGGTCCTAAGGCAAGTACTTAACTATTTTCAGGAATTGGTTGGGTGGAACAGTCTTCTTGGGTTGTTTGTCCCCTACAGACTTTATCCAGGTTTTACAGTTTCTACTTTATTTCAATTATTAATTCTATTTTTAAGTAAAATTATTAATTTCTATTATGAAGAAGAAATGTGTTCTGATTCTGTTTGAAAGTTTGCATGTTAAATTTTTCAATGATGAATTGAATGGATAAACCAATATCTATATTTTTCCACATGTTGTTTTGTCCATTGTACTCTAGTATAGATATGCAAATTAAGAATACATGAGAAGACAGGCAAATTGCCATTTGATTCGATAGATAGATACAGTAATTTATATGTTTATCAATTTCTGCCTTATAGTGATAATAGTAGAATGTTTTGTATAATATCTAATATATATTATAGAATGTTTCCCTAGTTTTATGAAAAAAAAACATTGTATAATTCCTGTACAGTAACACTGTATTTCCTTTATCATTACTATGTTCATAGAAATAAATAGAATCCAATTTTCCATCTATCATATTTCATTTGCATTATAAACAGTGTTGCTCTAAGTAAATAAAGAAATAAAAATTGGACAGAGCTACATTTCACAGTCTTCACTTTTCACATACACACATTGTTTTCATTCCTGCTATAACCATTGTCTTTAATGATTTATTACAATCAGATCATGAAAACATTTCTTTCCAGCATTCATTCTATTTATTTAGATTTTCTAATCTGTAAGTGTCAACTTTAAAACTGAGTTTCATTCAAACCCTAGTTAAAATTTGGTTCCTTTATCATTGCTAGTTGCAAACAGAAACCATTACAATCTAAACAGGCTTCGGATCAAACCAAAGTTCTTTTGGAAATTCTTTTCAAAAATTTAGTATCTATTCAAACAAAACATGAATTAGGGTATGGCCTATTCATTTCCATTACCAACGAATTAAATACCTTTCAAACATCATACATTACAGAGTTATCGTTTCACAAACCCTAGTACCGATCGAAATTTATGATGTCAACCTACAACATGAAGTCAAATAACACAGATGATTTTACATAGAAATAAATAGCATACATTTTTCATTGCCGAGAAGAGAGCTTCGTTTTCACTGTAAATGAGCCTCGACTCCTTTTATTGTTTCTTATAACTTAAACAAAATAGGTCATGGATCAATGGTTTTAACTAGTAAAAGTCCCATTCTCAAAAAAACGAAATCGATGTTCTCAGAAAATAAAATTTCAACATATATTCCAAAACAAATTCATACAGGGTTTATTCCCAAGTTCAACATATGAAATAAGTCCTTAAACCCTCGGCATTGACGAGTTTTACATTTCCCAGTTCAACAAAAATAAGTATCAAGGTATAAAACCAAGTTCTACATAAACAAACTAGAGTCACAGCACTGAACATACATCATTTGAATAAAAAAGTGTGCTTCGAAGTTCTTCAACCGACAACAACGACGAGTCATGGCAAGGACCTGTTACTCATCCTTTGAAAACACATCAACATCAGATGGATAGCATCTACAAGGGTTTTGGAAGACCCAGAGCTTACCCAAAATGGAGCTTGGCCATCCTCTTTCCAAAACCCGGTGCGTGTTCCCCTCTCGAAACTGGTGCCTGCCAAAACAAACACACAAACATTAATCATCATATCTATTAAAACAAATGATACTAGAAAACTCTGAGTTTGGGAAATCGTTACATTTACAACTGAAGGCCAAGCTCTGAACATATGCCTATACTTGACGAATTTCTTGTCTTGTACAGTAGCAGATTTCCATTTGAATTTGGTTGCAGCAAGATATCCTTCTATTAAAAGGAAAACAAACACAGAGATTGAAACAGCTAAACCTATCGACTTGACACGGTTACAAACTCAAGGCTCATAATTTGTTCACGACATGACAGAAGACAAAACTTGCACTATTTTTTCTAACCTAACTTACAGGTCGCAGGCTCGAAACCCTTGTCTTCTAACCCTAAAAAGCAGCAGCCTGTTGGCCACACTGCCAAGACCAATGTAACAATGAACTACAAACACTCCTTGTCAAACCAAAACATCGACCCAATTCTAGGGTTACATCCAACGGCCAGGATCAAGCTGATCAACGGTCACTATTTCCATCGAATTGCATCGGGTATCGCATGGCTTTGCATTTATGAAATCACTCATTGCCTTAGCATGGCCTTACCACATCAAGTTTACCATGGGTGCATCGACAACTAGCTTGGAAGACCTCCAACAAAGATATATTAGATGGCAACCATCACAGTCATCGCATGCATTAGCTTGCACTTATGTGGAGTTTTGTTTAAGCCTCGTCGCCATGAGATAATGGACGACCATTAATGTAGGCCTGGATCACAATCACTAATGCCGATTTCGTATCACTTGTAAAACCATCAACCTGTCAATCAATTAAATGCATGTCAGCACTCGTTTCCCAATGATATGAATGCAAACATTGTTACACAACGATATAACATCATATGTTATGGTTTTTCGAATTCAAAGTTCATATGGTTCCAAGTTACGATTCAGAAAACACTTTATGATGTTATAATGGCCAACAACTACATATATATTCATATAGTTCCAACCCTATAATGTATTAAATTCATTTGTTATGTAGATTAACAATTCGAAGTTTATGTAGTTCCTAGTTATGATTTGTGGTTTTTAAATAATAAAATTTGATTTAGATATTAGTTGATAGGACAACTATAGTCGCTTTTGGACATAGTTTCATTTATATGCCATTCATACAAAATAGATACAAGCCTTTGCAAGGGTTATAAGTAGCACTAGTTAAACATTGTAAGGATATGAATGGGATAACCCATACATAGGATATTTTAATATTACCTTTGTAACTTTGCTTGTGATCATACGAACTCTATTATCGAAGATACAAAAATAAATAGTTTGTATAGTAGACATTCGATGGATCTAAAGATATATATTTAGCATGAAGACTGACTAAAATGCTATGAGTTCTTGCTATACTTTCTCATACAAGCATTTAATTATTTTGCAGTACATCTATTACATCAGTATTATAAAGATATTTAATTATCTTAAGACAACAATAAAGCCAACTACAACCACGACAGAGATTATAGTGACAAAACTATCAGCTTGATAACGATCATCGACCATTCTGTATTATGCATAGCTGAATTGTAAGACAGCATTTGAAAACAGCATTTGTAGCTATGAAATTCATACCTGCAAACTTATGGCTAGTCTCAACAGAATTTCTAAACTTCTATTTATTTACGACATTGAATTCGAACTTTACTCATACTTTGAAGTTACGCAGTTATGAAACTTCTTACCTGTTGTCTGCACAATAGAACATTCAATTTGCTTTAGCATTGCAGCTAAGTAAGCTCTAGGGTACCTCGTAGGACACCCTTATGCATCAAAAGTCAAACTGTCAGTATCATTGCAAAAGAAAAGTGTCGCATCATATTTCCAATCTATTAATTCATTTGTCATCATAATCATGTTCATTAATTATTTTATTAAAATCTGTCACTATCATTTTGCTGCTAAACAGAAATTAAAGTATGTTTAGTACTAACAACTTTTCATTTACTGCTGTCATAATCAACAGTTATTACTTTCGCAATTATAAATATCATAATTAATGTTGTTATCAAAAATTTTAAATTTTTATGAAATTATGGGATGTTATAGATACTTAGTGAACAATGTTTTATGTTTAAAGGAAAAATTAATTAGAGAGTTTTCTGCAGTAAAGTAGGTCTCATGGGTGAGGGTGTCGAATAGATTACTGTAAGGTGTCACATGCGAACTCTCCAAATGCAAGCTGAGTGACAAATGAGGTAACTGTGGCTTTTGTTGAGACAAGACAACATAGATATTTATTCATGCTTTTTGAAATGTTTGTTAATAATATATTTTAACTTTTTTGTGTTATAAGGTTAGGCAAGGGACCTAATATGCTTGATTATAATAATATTAATCTAATTTAAGTCCACAGCCTATCTAGAAGCCAAATTGATGTATGACTCCCTCTTGTTTGTGGGAATAATATATATTTTTTAGTTTTTTGGGGTTTAGTCAGGGACTTAATGTGCTTGACTTTAATAATAGTAACGATATAATTTAAGGTCATAGCCTAGCCAAACACTAAATTGATGTATGAGACTCCCTTGTTTGCAGGACAAGTGACCTCCTCTATGTAGTGATTTGACTTATTCATCTACAAATTACTAGTGTCATTAGGATAGTTGTGTCCACTATTATGTAGTATTGCAAGAGGCACCATTATTTACACTTAATAACTAGTATGTCAAGTTCTGCCCATTAAAATAGTCATGTCTCTTATTTCCTACATATTTGAGTGTCTTTTGGGCTACATATCATGATATCTTCTAATATTTACTTTTAATATGTATTTATTTTTTTCTGTTTGGACTAATATATGGGATTATGACTTCATCTATGAGTGCCTATGGTGCACCATTACTTCTGTAAGGTAAGTTACATCTAGACTGTTGAATTGCAGCTACGATTGGCAAATATTATAGAAGGAGAAGTGTCCTCATATCTTCTGAGAGGCTTCTTAAAGTATTGAATCCTATAGAAGGAGAAGTGCCCTATATGGTTGTAACTTGTGACCACCAAAGGAAATAGGCAGGCCCAATAGCAAAAGCAAACCCAACCACCAAATCCATATGGCAACTACAATATCCATTGATGACTTAACCAAGCTTAACAGTGTTAAATTCTAGCATAAATGCACAAGCAAGATCACTGAAAGAAACACAATCACAAGATAGACACAAATATACGCTGGGAAACCCTCATGGGGTAGAAAACCTAGCAAAGCTTTCCTCAATATAGATAACCAACCCAATACAAGATAGTAGACCACAACAAGAGCTCCTTCTCCTCCTATGCAGAACTCTCTCTCTCCTATGCGCACAATAGAAGTGTGAGAACAAGTGAATTAAGTGAGGAACAACCTCCTCTACTTATACTTGTTTTCCAACTAACTTTTTACCCTATGAGGCCGACTTGTAAAATTGAGTCTAATAACCTCCGATAAAATAACTTCGGGTCGATCCCCAGATAGGAGATCTAATAACCCTAGTTCCCATAATCCAATGGAGGAATAAACATCTCCGGATATACAATAGAGTCCCGTCGGAGGAATAAAACATCTCCGAAATAATACAAATATAATATTCTTTGAAGTTACAATATTTCAACACTCCCCCTTAACGAGAAGGATATTATAACAACAACTGCAGGAGCAAGGAGTCATCGACTACATGATACATGATACATCTATAAATCATTGGAAGCTTTCTTTATACATCATCAGTAACTCAATCAGTTACTGGAACATCTTCAAGATCTTCAATATTGGAACATCAACATCTTCAGTACTGATTCTTCATCTTCTGCAACACTCGAATAGCTACATCATCATCACACGATCATCAGCATCGTCATCACACGATCATCAGCATCGTCATCACACGATCATCAACATCGTCATCACACGATCATCAGCATCATCATCAACTGGATCCACTCGATCATCAATACAACAGCAGCATATCCTGCAATATACATGATCCAATTACAGGATGATCAATCCCTATCACTTTAGGACATAGGTCCAAGGATGATACAATCCTGATCCACTTACGGGATGATCAATCCCTCTCACTTTAAGACATCTCTCATGTCTATGGACGATGCAATCCAGATCAACTTACAGGATGATCAATCCTTCTCACTTTAAGACACCTCACCATGTCTAGGGATGATGCAATCCCAATCTATTTACAGTATGATTAGTCCTTATCACTTTAAGACACCTCACCATGTCTAGGGACGATGCAATCCCAATCTATTTACACGATGATTAGTTCTTATCACTATAAGACACCTCACCATGTCTAGGGACGATGCAATCCCAATATATTTACAGGATGATTAGTCCTTATCACTTTAAGACACCTCACCATGTCTAGGGACAATGCAATCCCAATCTACTTACAGGATGATTAGTCCTTATCACTTTAGGACATAAGTCCAAGGATGATGCAATCCTGATCCACTTACGGGATGATCAATCCCTATCACTTTAGGACATAAGTCCAAGGATGATGCAATCCTGTCATGTACATTTTGAACCAAACGCTCAGGGACATGTAGTCCTATATACGTCCACTAAGGACCATATTCTCGGAGACATCTGTCTATGGATCACTTTAGGAATGAAGTCTAGGGATGATACAATCCTCATCGTTCGCTAGGAACCACATTCTCGAAGACATCTGTCTACGGATCACTTTAGGACTAAAGTCCAAGGATGATACAATCCTCCATCAACCTCATCGTCGGAACAGGCAAACTCATCTTCAACCTTATCGTTGAAACAGGTAGGCATATCATCGATACAGTATCCTCATCAATACAGGTATCATTAGTATGTATCATCAATACAAGTATCCTCATCAATACAAGTATACATATCATCAATACAAGTATCCTCATCAATACAAGTATACACATCATCAATACAAGTATCCTCATCAATACAAGTATACACATCATCAATACAAGTATCCTCATCAATACAAGTACATATGCAAGTACTCTCATCAATACAAGCAAACATAACATAGATGCAAGTATCCTCATCAATACAAGCAAACATAACATAGATGCAAGTATCCTTATCAATACAAGCAAAAAAAACATAGATGCAAGTATCCTTATCAATACAAGCAAACAAAACATAGATGCAAGTATCCTTATTAATACAAGCAAACAAAACATAGATGCAAGTATACTCATCAATACAAACAAACATATAATCTAGATAAGCAATCTCATCATCAATATAGGTATCCACATCGATACCAGTACCCAAAGATATCTTCATCTATCATATCACTCCCCCTTTCGAGGAGAGTCCTTTTGAACTACACCAAGCTTGTCTCGGAAATGCTCAAACTTTACACGAGACAGAGGTTTGGTTAGTATATCAGCAACTTGCTTGTCCGTGCTCACATATTCGAGCTTGATAGCTCCTTTTTGCACCATATCCCGTATATAGAAATAACGGATCTCTATGTGTTTTTGACTTATCATGAAATACTGGATTCTCAGTCATCTTGATACAACTCTGGTTATCACACAGAATCATAGTGGGTTCCATCTCTAATTCAAACAGTCCTGATAATAACTTACGAAGCCATATTGCTTCACAACTGTCAAAGCAAACAGCTATGTATTCCGCTTCAGCTGTGCTGAGAGCCACACTAGACTGCTTCCTGCTATACCACGAGATCATAGCAGATCCCAGACAATAACATCCTCCCGATGTACTCTTCTTGTCTGATACACTTCCTGCCCAATCAGCATTAGTGTAGCCATGCAAATTGAAATCATGATCTCCACTATAGTAAAGACCAAAATCTATCGTACCTTTTAAGTACCTCATCACATGTTTTGCAGCTATCATGTGAACTCTTCTAGGTTCCATTAGATATTGACTCAAGGTATTCACAGCAAAACATATGTCTGGTCTAGTGTTAGTCAAATACATTAATGATCCAATAATCTGTCTATACAGAGTTATGTCCACTAACTCTGATGAGTTATCTACTAATAACTTCAAGTTGGAGTCCATGGGAGTGGCCATGGCTTTACAGTCCAACATATCGAATCTTTTCAAAATCTCCACAGCACACTTACCCTGATTTAGAAAGATTCCTTTTGGGTCTTGCCATACTTCCAGGCCTAAGAAGTAGTGCATCAATCCGAGATCTTTCATCTCAAATTCTGAAGAGAGCTTCTTCTTGCACTCAATAATCTGTCTCTCATTTCCAGTCAGAAATAGATCATCTACATACAATAATAATATAACAGGTTCATCATTCATAACTTTGAGATAAAGGTTAGGATCAGCTTTACTCTTGGTAAAGCCCATGCTTGTCAAGAAACTGTCAATCCTTTCGTACCAAGCTCTAGGAGCTTGCTTCAACCCATACAAAGCCTTCTTCAGTTTGCATACATGAGTTCTTCCATCTTCTACCTCAAATCCAAGTGGTTGTTCTATGTACACTTCTTCTTCAATTACACCATTCAGGAAGGCTATCTTAACATCCATCTGGTGTAGTTTCCATTTCATCATCAATGCAAGTGCCATGATAGCTCTAATTGAAGTGTACCTAGCAACTGGTGCAAATGTTTCTTCGTAGTCAATTCTCTCTTTTTGAGAGAATCCTTTGGCTACAAATCTTGCCTTATATTTTTCAATGCTACCATCCGCAGCATGTTTTATCTTGAATATCCATTTGGAGGACACTACACTTTTATCTTTTGGTTTGGGAACTATATCCCAAACATCATTTTTCATTATTGATTGGTATTCTTCTGTCATTGCTTCTACCCATTCTTTCTTCTGAACTGCTTCTTCATAGCTAGTAGGTTCCTGATCCACTAGATTACACATCAAAGCCATACAGTTGGATACTAGCTTTGGTTTCTTCCTTTCTCTAGTGGAGCCTTCAGGAGCTCCATACTTTTCAGCTCCTTAAATAATGTCTCTAGCCCATGCTGGCCTTCCTTTTCTTGATAAGTTTGTAATGGGGGGTTCTTGTGGTTCTAGCAAGTCATGGTCTTCAGGTGTAGTATCTTCAAGAATGGGTGCAGCCTCTTTGATCCTGGAAGGTGTGTCTTCTTCATAGATTTCTTCATGTTGGCACTTCCTAGATCTCTTGAGAGCTGCTTCTTCATCAAATGTCACATCCCTACTAATTTCCATATGATGAAAACCTGGGATGTAAATTCTGAATGCTTTGGATGATTCACAATATCCAACAAATATTCCCTTCTTTCCAGAAGGATCCAACTTGGTTCTCTTTTCTTTTGGAATGTGAATGTATACAGGACATCCAAATATTTTAAGATGACTTACCTCAGGTTTCTTTCCTGTGAACACTTCTTCTGGAGTTTTGAAATCAAGAGCACTATGGGATAGTCTATTTTGTACATAGACTGTTGTTCTAGCTGCTTCAGCCCATAAATACATAGGTAGGTTTTGATCATCTATCATTGTCTTTACAGCTCCCATGATGGTTCTATTCTTTCTTTCCGCAACACCATTTTGTTTGGGATTGTAGAGAGTAGTTAGCTCTCTCTTGATTCCAACTTCTTTACAGAAATCTTCAAAATCTTTTGAAGTATATTCTCCGCCATTATCTGTTCTGAGTATTTTAATTTTCTTTTCTAAATGATTTTCTATCAATTCTTTGAACTCTTTGAACTTTCCAAAAACTTCATTCTTCCCTTTTAAGAAGTATATCCAAGTCTTCCTTGAATAGTCATCAATAAATGTGAGATAGTATTCATATCCACTTAAAGATGTGCAGGGCATTGGTCCACATACATCTGAATGGATCAATTCCAAAATGCTTTTGGTCTTTGTTTCACTCTTTGGAAATGGGTTCTTGATGTTCTTCCCTTTTGCACATCCTTTGCATGTGCCATCATGGTCAACCTTTAAGTCTGGTAGACCTACAACTACCTTGCTTACATGAGGTAGTGCCTTGTAGTTAATGTGAGCAAGTCTCCTATGCCATAGCTCATTTGGGCTAGTGACTTCATGTACAAGGGCAGCTTTTGGATGACCCTTGAGCTTGTACAAACCTCCTTCCTCTTCACCAATGACAATTGCATCCTTAATAGATTTACCTTTGGACCACATTAATACTTTTCCATCAATGAATGAAACTCTATAGCCTTTCTTATCCAATGCTGAGATGGAAAGCAAGTTCTTCTTCAATCCTGGAACATACAAAACTTCCTTCATCTTCATGGGGGTTCCAGAATCAAGTTTGTAGTTTGCTTCACCAATTCCCTTGATGGGATATTGATAGTTATCTCCTAGAGATACCTTTTGTGGGGAGGTCTTTTCTTCAAGTTTTGATAGAGTCTTCTTTTGTCCTGTCATGTGCTTTGAAGCACCACTATCGATAACCCATGTACCTTCTCCAGGTGTTATAGATCCAGAGAGTGCGGAGAATAGAACATACTCTTCTGCATCTTCTTCTTCACTTCTTCTAGATCTTTTCTTGTGAGGCCTTTCTTCCTCTTCAGCTTCTTCTTCACTATCATCTTCTGCAAGATGTGCTTGATGTCTTTTGTGGTGAGTACCCTTTTTCTTCTTCAGAGGACAGTCCTTAGCAATGTGTCCTATTTTGTGACAAGTAAAACATTGGAATGAGGAGTAATCCCTTCTTTGATTAGATCCTCTTTTCTTTTCAAATCTTTGTGGAGGATGAGACTCCTTGTGACTATCCTTCTTAAAGTAGGATTGATTCCTTCTTCTCTTGGTGTGGGTGGCCAAGGCTTGGTCATCTTCCTTGAGCAATGCTTCTCTGTTGGCAACCCTGGCTTCCTCTTGAATGCAATCCTCCCAAACCACATCAAACTTCATACTTTCTTTTCTGGCACACATGGTTTGGATGAATGACTCCCAAGGTCTAGTGAGACCATTTAGAGCAGTCATGACTAGTTCATCTTCATCAAGAGTATCTCCAATAGCTTCTAGTTGTTCTTTGAACTGAGAAACCCTTGAGAAATAGTCTTGAATAGATTCTCCTTTATTCATCTTGGTGTTCTTCAATTGAGCTCTCAGGTTCATCTTCCTGTTGCTGTTCTTTCCCTCATACATTCTGGAGAGAGCATCATACATTTCCTTTGGGGTCTTCTTGGATGCCACTTGGGGAATCAAGTGGTCCTTAATAGAATCAACAATGATTCTCTTTTCTTTAATCAAATCTTTCCTGTACTTCTCTTTAGCTTCATCTTCTGTAGGTTCTGCAATCTCATCTTTGATATAATGGGCAAGATCATTCTCTTCAAGAATGAGACCAATTCTATATTTCCATGCTCGGAAATTCTCTATACCCTCTAGCTTGTCTTCAAGCTTAGTACTTGGGGCCATCTTTCCCATGGGGTCACTAAAAATTGAAAATTCCAAAAATGAAAAACTGACCTTACCAAGAGATTGGCTTGACTGAGGTGAGGTGACTAATGTACTTACTTTCTGGAAACTTCAATTTTTCAGCCTCCAAACTTGACCAGCGAACTTTGGATCTGCTGTAGAATTTTGGTTCTGGTTTTCTGGTTTTCTAGTTTTATTGCACTTTTGTCAAACTAGGGTTTGACTTTCCTAGAGTTCTACGCAACCAAAAAGTTTGATCTAGGGCTCAAAAGATTGGGTTTGAGAAGGGCTATCCAGCCATGTAATCAGAATTCAACAATACCAACTTTTTGCAGAAACCCTAATTTTCACCAGAGAGAGAGATAGAGATATTTTCACCTTGTGAAAGATGTCCTATTCAGGCTAGCTCTAATACCATGTTAAATTCTAGCATAAATGCACAAGCAAGATCACTGAAAGAAACACAATCACAAGATAGACACAGATATACCCTGGGAAACCCTCATGGGGTAGAAAACCTAGCAAAGCTTTCCTCAATATAGATAATCAACCCAATACAAGATAGTAGACCACAACAAGAGCTCCTTCTCCTCCTATGCAGAACTCTCTCTCTCCTATGCGCACAATAGAAGTGTGAGAACAAGTGAGTTAAGTGAGGAACAACCTCCTCTACTTATACTTGTTTTCCAACTGACTTTTTACCCTATGAGGCCGACTTGTCAAATTGAGTCTAATAACCTCCGATAAAATAACTTCAGGCCGATCCCCACATAGGATATCTAATAACCCTAGTTCCCATAATCCAATGGAGGAATAAACATCTCCGAATATACAATAGAGTCCCGTCGGAGGAATAAAACATCTCCAGAATAATACAAATATAATATTCTTTGAAGTTACAATATTTCAACAAACAGTGTATTATTTGAGTGCTTGAGTTTGGAAATGTATTTCTCATTCTACATTTATCACAACAAGAATATAGTCATCACAAAATTGAAACAAAGTTATTGATACAAATAGGTACATTAAGGCTTACAAGCATTCTGTCCCTAAAATTATGATTACTCCTTCCATTACTAAAATAGCATATACAAGGGCAGACCCTTTGAATAAACCTGCTCTGACTTTGTAAACACTTGCATACTTTTACTTCTTCATTAACCAAAAATAGATAACACCACTTACTAAATTTCCTTCATTGTATGTGGCTTGATTTAGCGCTTTCTCTAGCTTCCTTATAGATATAGTTAGTCGCCCAAGCTCTGAGATCCGTGAAGTATCCCCACAAGCCTTGGAAATTTAGAAATTTTAAAATATATATAGAATCAAAGAATCCAATGCCAAGAGTGGGCTAATAATAATGTGAAACGGATGCAAGTATGCTAACCTCTATCAAAGTTGTGCACACGGAGGAACTCAACCAGCAGTAAAGTGAGATCTTGGAAATAAGCTCGACGTGCTCTTTGTTCTGGAGAAGGGTAGAAGATCAATATAAACAATAACTTATTTCTACTATATAAAGTTGTGAAATTTAACTTCACTAAAAAGAATGGATTAATAGACTATGGTATTATAATGCTAATATTTACCTTGTAGATACCAGTTCTTCCTTCCCATACAATTTGATCCAATGCCAAAAACGTTGACAGTAGAGCATTTTTAGACTATAGGAAAAGGATAGTCGGATAGATATATGGCTATCAAACATGAATCTTTAAATGACAAAAACAAGAGAGTAAAAAACATGAACACGACCGTACTGATAATACATACCTTCCCAAGCAAAACAAGAGGAAGTGGAGTTGACTTTGGTTGTGGTGTAAGAAGTGCATGTAGATCATTCACAAACTGCATATACGCTATCCCACCTTAGTTATCTCCTAGAAATTAGTTTAAAACTAAGTTGCATGAAATGTGGAAATGTGTACAAGTTTCGGAGTCAAACAAACATCTAACATCACAATTGTATAATATAGGCGCTTGTTAAATGTTGGAAAACATCATAACAAAAAAGTGCACTTGTTCTTTATCTCAGCAGCCATGGTCATGAAAGCCTGCTCCATTAAAAATTGAATAAATAAATCTCTTCCTTGTTTTTAATATATTGGGAAACTACTTATGTGAAATATGGCCATAAATAAATAATTAGTCAAATAGGGGCTTAATTACCTCATAAAAGTAGCTTGGGGCCTGTTCCACAAGGGCTTCACTCTTTTTTTTAATAAATAGGGGTTACCCCCAAGCCTTGTAATCCATCCTATCTATAGACATCTAATCTAGCCGAGAGAAACTCACATCCTATTGCTTCTCAACAGTCTCTCATGCTTTCCAGACTCCAGTAGGCACACTTTTTTTCTCACAATAGGGGTTCTATCAAGGTGACCACAAAATATCCATACTTGGGGGTTCCATTCATAGGCTCGAGGTTCTTTTTAAGGAAGGCATTATTTCCCTAGCTCAACAAGGAATTTGGGTTCCTTTCCATACTCGACCATGAAGACTTTCATATGCATTTTCAAGATACATCTCTTCAACTTTATTAGTAGTTCCATTATCCTTTATATCCATAAGATTTGGGGGCCTAGATGAATCACTTGATAGATCTAAGGTTGAGAGCCCAAATTGCTTATGTCACAATGCATGATTCACTACAAATAGATGGTCCCCTAGGCCATCATTTAATCAGAGTTTGATGCCATCATTTAGCCTTAAGATTATTTTCAGAATCGTTTTTTCCTCCACATGATCCAAAATATGGGAGACTCAACCTCAAGGAGGGATAGGTACCCCTTTTGAGAAGAGAATTAGAACTAGGGTATTACATATAGTGTTGGGAAAATCTCAACAACTCATTGCCAACTCCCTCCTAGGGTTGAATAGTCAAGGCCTCTCAAACCTGGGCTCTCCCTTGAGTACATTGCCACACATATTGCCTCATGGTTGGTGGCGAAACAGGGGTTCCTCCTCCTCTACCTCCATCTCTATTTCCAAATTGGCCACTAAAGATTCATCTTCTGCCTCTCATTCTGCACCTATTTATCTTATTGAATAGTTTAGCTTATTTCATTTTATCATTTAGCTTCTAGGATTTGTTTTGGCACTCCCATGGTTTGTCACTACTGGATTTTACTCTCAAATCCTATTGCCCCACTATTTTTTATGATTCATGGACACTAATAAAATTATCTTATCTCATCTTAGTATTGAAATCTATTACTTTACTCTCTCGATCAAAATTACTATGAGAAGTTTTCCTCCATACTTTTGGGCATCCATGGGCCCCCAACCCTCTTGTGATTTACATGCATTTCATGAAACTCTCTTTCAATTCTCTTATTTTGGACATATTTCTGCTATTATTTCAGACTCTATCAATATTTCAAGAAGTAGTGGTCTCTATTTTGCACTTTTGATAAGGCACTCAAGTCTCTCTATACTGCATTTTTCCGGGACATTGGAAGTTGACTTTGCATTTATTTGATGGTATAAGCTGGGAAGTGTATTTAAGATAAAGAAAAAATTCTAAATGAGACAACTAATCCTGAATAGTTGGTTAGATCAAAGAAAAAATACATCCTTTAGTGTTTTGAACAACCTACGCCAATTGAAATGCTTGCATTCTTTTTCTTATTACCAAGAAGGAAAACTTGGAATTGTGTGTTGCATTTTACAGTGATGGTGTAAACAGGGCCTCAAAATAATGTAACTTAACATCCATGGCTACAACTTTTAAGAGTGAGGAAGGATTGACTTCTTGATTGAACTCTAATAACATTCCAGGAATTTGAAACCTATAGTCTGATCATTTGCAGCCAGATACTATTTCCAGTTTAAGACAGTCTTAGATCTTTCTGCCATTGCTTCCATTCTTCAACAAATGGTCACTCTATGCAATCACTATAGAGTCTACAATATAGTATAAAAGGATTTTTAAATACATCCATCTATCCACAACCATTCTTGTAATGCCGGATCACTTATTTCAGGTATTAAGGTATGGGGTTAAGTTGACAGTTATCAAATTATTGAAAATTTTATCTTGAATGAATTTCGAAGATAATTTTAAAGACCACAATCACAAGGAATCAAGTTCATTGGTTGTGAATATCATTAATATTCAGAAAGCAACACATGACAATGTGTGAAGCCTTGCTCATCCTAAATTATACATCACTTGGGGTTTCAAATATCCCATGAATTTTAAATATGTAGTTCTTTAACAGAGTATTAGGCTTATTACCATAGTCAAGAGTGAATAAATACAAATGAAGTATATATTCATCAACCTAATAATACAACAAAAGTACCAAGTTTGAAAAAATTATGATATACTTGAGTCGTTTCCTCCCTCTTGGCAAATTTTTGGATCAATAGCCTTAACATTATCACATTTCTTGTTTGACCTTCCTGATTTTTCCTTTTGCACCTCCAATTGATTTTTACTCTTCTTCTAATCCATTTCCATGCCCGTAAAGTTCAATTCAAGCTGCATATATTATCTTTGGTTAGTAACCTAATAATCAAAAATATAAAAACAACCATGACAAATTTATGGTCATGTAACCTGAATATTTAGCATCTCTTTTTAATAACTTTATGAAGGAGGATGTAGTCACATGCATCAGAATACCTGTTCAAACCATTCCAAAATTAAACAGGTTCCCTTATGTAAGTCTCACTTGATTTCTTGACCACGTTTAGATTTCTCCACTTCAAAAAGATGCACATAAATCTCAACATGTTAGTCTATCATCTCATTAGTCACATGCCATTTTTTAATTAGAATTGCATGAAAGCATGTGCAGTGTATCATTTACATCTTGGATTGCAATGAGAAACATTAAATATTAGATAAAAATGGTTTAATTCCAATGAGTATTCCATAAGTCATTGTCAATAGATAAGCCCTTCCTACCTCCTTTCAAAGATGTTATGTAATGAAAGTAAATGATGTATGCGGTCACTTGAAAATTTATTGAAGAATTATGAAAGCTAGCAAGGCTCATACAATCATTAATATAGTTGTGTTTGGTGTTTATATGAATATTTGAAAGTGTGTTATGAAGAATGAATCCTCAACTCTGTATACCCAATAGTATAGACAGTTCTATTTTCAAAATAACACATAGTTCTCGCATTAATTCCCTGTATAAAGGAAAATAAATTCCCATATATACAATATTATGTATGTCCTGAAAGTTTTGATGCACTAAAATATCCAAAACTCCTTTTAAAGAACACATACACTGTCAAAAAATAACATGGTAAAAAAATATACTTTGATGTGTGTAAAATGTCTGAGAAAAGATAATGCTCTAGGGATAACTATAGGACCCTGGAAAGAACTAAAGAAGAATGGCCAAGTGGCTAGCATCAAAGGGAAGGTAAGCCATAGATTTATAATGCTTTCTCTGTTGATGTACATTAAAAAGAAAAGACTTTCAGGGAGGGGTGAATGAAGCAGTGTCTAATGCTAAGCAAGATGGTGCTTCCACAAAGAATCAAAACCAAAAAATTAATATGTTGAACTACCATGGTAAGAAGGAGGTGAGTTCAACAAAGAAGCCAACTTTTACATTAATAGTGGAAAAGATTACTATTCATCCAAAACGCTCTCATCCAGTAAGTGAGTTAAATATCAAACAAAAGGTTGATGGAATGACTTACTCTACATCAACATTCTAAACCAAAACATCAATAATCCACATCTGAGTCTTTTGAATTCTCCCATAATGACCTAAATGGTGCACAATGCATGATGGCACACCTATGGGAAGAAGATAAACCTCTATTAAAAAAACCTAAAGATCAGATCCTGAAAAAACAAAAGTGGCTTGATCAAGAGAAAATATTCCAAGAAATCCTGGCATCTGGACAAACAACCCGACATGGTTTGGGTTATAAAGAAAAGGCACAGAAACACAAGATATATGTTCCAATGGAACTATTAAAGGCCCCTCTCACCCCTGACATAAAATGGCCTTCTATTCCTAAAATCCAGAAGTTCCTCAAATTGCTAGCACAAATCCCTAAAGGAACCGTAGATGATGCTTAGATAAAGAATATGATAAACTGGGATATGGAAATAGAAATCCAGTTTAAATACTACAAAGATAATCTCTTTGCCCTAGAACAAGGCAGTCTAGGAAGCCAATGGCGCCAATTCATGGATGCCAACAATGCCTGGATCAAGCTCCCTGCTTATTTCCAAAGTCAAAACTTGGATGGAATCCAAGCTTATGTTGGAGGAGATATTTTTGAAAGTGATGAGCCTGAAACAAGTCAAGGCCATGAATGGACTGGTATGCATGGAAAAAAGTATAAAACAAAGACCCAGTTTCCCCCTTTCCAAGCAATCACAATAGCAGGATCAGAAACAGGAAAAACTGCTATCACTCGGCCTATGCTCAAAGAAGCATGACAAGATTCCCATAAATTCATAGATCAAGGAAATTGGACGAATCTTGCAATAAAAGGACTGTCAGGAAAAATCCTAGAAGTTGCTTACTCCAAAGAGGCAACAGTCCTAGAAGTGAAATATTCTGTCAATATGCTCAGCGAAAAACTTGAAACAATGCATGTAGACCTGAATGAAGGATTCAAGAAACAGATGAGCAAAGCTGAACAAGATGCACATGTCACCACCCAAAATGATGAAAATATGGGTGGAAGAGTGAATGCTATCAGGGAAACGACTGGAATCATAGCAAGTAAAGTTGAAACGATAGAAATCGTTGTCTCTACTTGCCTAATGAACGATGAAATCTTGAATAGAAATTTCAAGAAGATACATCAAAAGCTTCCAGTTCCCTCAAGAACATTGTTAGAACAAACCCCAGCTCCTATACAAGTGCTTCTGCCAAAAGAAGATAATCCCATCAAAATAGATACCAGGTATTCTTTTGAGAAACCTGAAGCCTCAGAATTTATATCCTATACAGCTGAACATAATGAATTCGTACAATGTGGCCAAGAATCCTCTTGCCCCTCGCAATAAGAGCAAAAGCACAAAACAAAGATCTCTTTCAGAATCTAAGCAAAGCAGTGTAGAAACTGATGCTAAGGATAGACAAAATTTCCCAGCATATCACCATAGAAATCCCTATTCGGGAAGACAACCAACACCAGATGTTGGTCAGTTGTTTGCAGCAGAACCAAAACAACAAGAATACAACCCAAAATTGACATATGTTTGGAAAATTGATGGAATGAATCCCAAAAGGATTAGAGAAGTCATTTCCCAAATGTATATCTGTTATTCTTGTTATAGAACTCATGGCACATATGTTATCGAGGCATGCAAGACCATTATTGCAGGATTTACTGGCACACTCAAGCAATGGATGCATGTAAGGATCACAAGAGCAAAAATGCAAGCATGGGAAAATGGAACCATCCTAGATGCAGCAGGAAACACAAAAAATAATATGATGATCGACAATCTCACTGGAGCCATTGTTGGAGAATTTGGAGGAGCAGGCGTGTCTGATGAAGACAGAGAAAAGGTAGAAACAAACATCCTGCTGAACATGAGATGCAAAAGGTTGGTAAATTATGAACAATTCCATAGTGATTGGAGTCATAGGATCCAATTCATTAGAGATATCTGGTTGCCCTACCTCCTAGATTATATGATTTTATGAAGCAACACATGTCTATCAATATGTCTAGCTATGGCTACGGATATTATTATACTCTAATCACTACAGCAATAGTCAAGCTATGCGTGGCTAAAAAGACATAAAAATTACTGAAAGCACTGAAACTAGAGGACATTGGAGGAATATGTAATCTCTATGGAATGCATGATGGAGCATGCCAATATCAGAAAAAAAAAAAAAAAGGATGCGAAATATCATCCTAGGAAGAGAAGTCAGCCAGACTTCAAGAGAAAGGCTTATAAACCCTGGAAGAGATCATAGCTTCATGATATCTGTATCCCTACACTTGATTGGAGAACACATGGAGTGGGATTCTCATTTTTTGGAAATATGCAACCCACATTAAATTTCTTGAAGCAAGTTCTTAAAATTTCTTTACTAACCTCAAAAATATCAATTTATTCATTTGGTGAAAAATCATCCATCTCCTCCAAGCTTCTTAAAATTTATGTCAAATTGCCCATCGCCTTCACAAAACTCCTGCCAACAAAAATGAGAACAACAACAACCAGTAAATAACTAAATATAAAAATCTGTATTTATCAAACCAGTATTCCCAAAAACCATTAAAATGAATCATTAATCAAAATTCTTAACCATAGAAAAGCAACTCACCGAATTTCTTCTTTCTCAAGGTCATAAAGCTTGAAGAAGAGAAACATTTCATCCTTTGTCTTTTCAGGTAGTGTTAATGGACAGAAATCCTACATATAGGGAATGTATTAATTGAGTTGGATCGGTGGGAAATCAGTGCTGTGTAAGATACTGCATCTGGTGGGAATCCTCGCTTAGACATTTGTGTAAGAATATTGAGGGAAGCATCCACCCTTTTGTTTCTGCAAATCAATTTGAGAAGAATGATGTAAGTATAGGCATTGAGTTGAATCCCCTCCTTCGATGGATTCTGCGGATTCGAATCCCTTGCAACACACAAGGGTTCGATGGATCCCCTGCTTCAATGGATTCTACGGCTTCAACACCGCTGCAACACATGAGGGTTCCATCCCTGGGTTTCTAATGGAAAGCGAGGAGAAGGAAAATAATAGATTTGTTGTGTTTTTTTTGTTTTTTTAATTTTGTTGTTCTTTTTGTTTTTTTATATGTTTTTGTTATTTATTTTAGTACAAATGGGTTGACTACCCATGTATAGGATCAATAAATCCATCTATATATCAATACATTAGGTCATGATATGGCCTTAAATGAATATTCACCACATATTAAGTTGACATGTGCCCCCTGATGGTGGATGTAATGGGTTGTGTGCTTGACAAGCATCACCAAGATGCATTTGATACTAGAAAGTATTTGAGAGCAAAGAATCGACTAGAACCTATCCACGATGATATTTTTACCATGAACGAACCATCATTAACTAGTGCAAGGTTGTTTTAACTTTCATTGATTATTTTTCAAGGTTGTTCTAAGCTATTTATTTCTACCGAGTAGCCTATTTCTAGTTTGGTCTATTCAACACAATTGAAATTTGTTAACATGGGTTGATAGAAATAGTAAAGATCTTATTCTCATGGATGAGACCAATGTTCAAACCCCATGGATTACATGAGTGGATATCAAACTAAAACAAAAATGGTTTACGAAAATAAAAAATTCTACTACTCTACATATTGAAGAGCGGGTATTTAAAATTAAGCAGATACCGTGGATGAAAGAAAAGAGGCATCCATTGGGGTAGTTATCATAGGAAAGAAGCATCTCCTCCTTGTCCTAGAAATAAGCTCTAAGGGAAACTATATTCTGGTGTCTAAGATTTCCCACCATTTTCATATGCCTCTCAAATTCATCCCTACTCATATTGTTAGAATTCTTCAATATCTTCATAGTGACAGTTGTTTTGTTCTCCATTAAAGCCTTATAAGTAGTCCCTAGCATGCCCCCCCCGATAATTTTAGCATATGCACAAAGTAGATCCTCAAAATTGTATATACGAGCTTCCCCACTACAAAACATAAGAACACCACTCCTCTGTTGCTCAGACCGAAGGCTCTTAGCATCTGCATTAACATAATACTGATCAGAGCCAATCTCCTCAATCAAAATATTCTCACTTGCAACTTTTTCTCCCTCATCCCGAGGCTTCTACTTTATGTATCTCTTGGCATAAAATCATACATTGAACAACATGTCCATCAACCCAACAATGGATCCCACAACAATTGATGTTATCTTCCCCTCATTTAGCCCTCCATTCCTATTAACAAATGGCCTAAAATTTTGCTGCATGGGAAAGCTCATAAGAATAGGACCTAGAGAAGGGTTAATTACTATGTTAAGTATGCAGGGCTTGGGTAATGGGATCCCAGAGCCCAAGATTTCCTGAGAATGAAGAAAAATCAAAGATAACCAAAGCTACAGTAGAACATACTCTTCCATCAAGTTGGTTGTTAGAGACATTGAATACTCTCATGCCAGACTAATTAAAACTAGGAACAAGACCCATAGTAAATCCATAGTGAATAAATCTTTAGCACAACTTTCCCAAAACCCCACTTATGTGACCCAACATGCTTGTAATTGTTTGCACACTATGGTATCTGATAGAACACAAATAATGTACTCAACCTGCACTTAGGATCTGATTTAAATGTAAAGTTTGGTCCCTGTAAGAAGCTTAGGATACTTGTAGCCCCTTTTTGGTAAAACGACCCCCTTTTTGTTGATGCATCTTGGTAACACTCCTTCTTGTTGTCTTCTTAATGTTTTCCTCTCTCCTTGAGTGTTTTCAATAGCTGCCAATGTGCATTTGTTTTTCTCTATAGGAGACCACTTGATTATATTCTCTCTTGGCCGCGTGGTGTTTTTTTCTACCAATTGTCCACATGGGTTCCTAGTGTGAAACCACCTCCATTCTCCCTTCACATCTCATCTGCCATATCTGCATATGAGATCCTATGACCTCTCCTACACGATCTATATGGCTTGAGATTACATTAGGGTTTCCATTATATCTTTCATTAGGGTTTCCCTAGGGCATGCTAATCTATTGGCTTGCACATTGTCCTTTGTGTCTCGTGTGATTGTTTTAGACCTAGTCTTGATATATGTCTAGGTTCCTTAGCAAGGGTTAAGGTATTTACCTTGTCCATATTTAACATTGTATGGCTAGGTACATTCCCCCATTGGGGCTCCCTTTTAAAGACCTTAAAGTCCATTTTTTATTCTCAATTGGGTGATGTGACTAGTGTGTCATAAACCCTAACCTTTGAAGGAAATAGAGCAATTCTTGAAGAGCATCCTTCTTTGCCTCACTTTCCATTTGATTCACCTTGACTCATTTTCTCTAGTTGGATATTGGCATTGATCTCTTAGGTCTCTGCATCAATTACTCAAAAAACCCTAAAAACCACAACCCCATTTTGCTAAGGCTATCTTTTTCAAATCACCTTGTGCTCTCATTTCCATAGCTAACAATCTTATATAGGGATTCCCCTCGAGTTGGAGAAGAGCCAACTAGAAGTGCATAGAAGTGGTTATCATGGTGATGCTAGTAGAAACATGTTAACGAGTTAAACAAGTAAATAGGTCGCAAGTGTTAAGTTAAAAGAGTTCTGTAGGTTAGGCGTAGTCTGCCGATGCAACGGTTGAGTTGGTCAATCCATCAAGTCATTCTTGGGCAGTGCCGCACACCGTAGTTTGACGCTGGAGACTAGCAAAAAATTGTGGCTGTGACAGTTGGGGTCTGTAAATCCTTTTGCATTGTTAAAATTTAGTAAAATGTTGTACAAATTCATTATCAAAATTGTAATTTTCCATTGTTAGTGTGACACAACTAAAAATGACTAACATAAACGACTAATTCACATTAATCGTTGTTAGCTAGTTATATTTATATTCCTGTGACTAAATTAGTCATTTATGTTAGTCATTTTTATTTTAGTCACTTGCTATTTAGTTATATATTTCATCTCGTGACTAAATTAGTCATTTATCTTAGTCTTTTTTTCTTGGATTCTTTAAAATTGCTCAATTTTAGTCATTTATCCCTTGAAAAAACTATGGTGACTAACGTTTTTAGTTTCCTAGTCACTTATCTCTCATTTTGTACTAGTGTGTAGGCCAATAGTATCCCATCTGTAGTATCTTATAAGTTGTCCTTTTTGCTGCATAGTGGCCCCCACATGGAAAATTGTGGAAGGCATTGAGTATATCATGGACTTAATCTTCCCATATGCATCTTCTTAAGATATACTCTAGTCCCTTTTTGAATAGAAATCCCTAGATCCAGGTATAAGTTGCACTCATACTTATACTCTTACATCTCTGTTTGTAATCAAACTGTTGTGGGAATCTCCCTAAGACTAAGAAGTTGGATATATCAACATACCATGGAATTTAAACTGATATGGAAAACATATGCTCGTTTAGGAAGGTATCATCAACTAACTCTTTGTCTGCAACATGGGTTAATCTAGATAGAAAATATGCAACCATGTTATGTTTCCCATGCTTGTCTAAAATTGTAATTTCAAATTCTTGTAAAAGTAGTATCCATATAATAACTTTAGCATTGGTGTTAGGCTTATTCATTAAATACCTGATTGCTAAGGGGTCGGTGTGCACATATATTGGATGTCGGTGTGCACATATATTGGATATCCCGTGATGTAGTGTCTGAATTTATTGACAGAGTAGATGACATCCATAAACTCTTTCTCTATCACTGTGTAATTAAGCTCATCCCCAACCAATTTTTTGATGATATAATAAATTGCATAGGGATACTTATCCTCTAGTTGTCCCAGGACTGCTCCAATTTCCTTGTCAGAGGCATCTGAGTGGATGTGAAATGGTATGTCCCATTTTGTTCCTTGGAGTATAGGAGCAGTGATTCTCTTCTACTTAAGCTGCTCCAATGCTATCATGCACTATTTTGTCCATACAAAATATGTTTCCTTGGTTACTAGTGCGAACATGAGATCATCTACTTTACTGGAGCCTTCTATGAACCTTCTATAATAGATTTTATGGCCAAGGAAGCTTCGTACATCTCTTTGTTTTAATGGGGCATATAATTTTTTAATAACCTCAACTTTAGCTTGATTGAATTGGATTCCTTGTGTAGAGATGTGGTGACCTAACACTATCCCTCATTCATCAGCATCTCACATTTCTCATCACTTAGACAAAGAATCATTTCTATACATTTTTTTAGGACATCACTAAGATTATCCAATGCTTTCTGAAAGACTTATTCATAGGGTGTAAAATCATCCATGTTGATCTCCATGTTATCGTGGAAAAAATATGCAAATATACTCAATACAACTCTTTGGAAATTTGTAGGAGTATTGCATAGGCTGAATGGGAGTACTTGGTATGGAAATGTTCCCCGGGGGAAGGTGAACGTTTTTGTATCTTGGTCTTCAGGGTGGATCTATATTTGGTTGTACCCACTGAAGCCATCCAAAAATGATTTTTTTTCCCAACTAGGGTATCCAAAACTTGGGCAATGAATGGAAAAGGGAAATGGTCCTTCTTTGTTTACTTGTTAAGTTCTCTGTGGTCCACACATATTCTCCATTCCCCCCCCTTCTTGGTTACTATTACAAAAGGAGACATCCACTCATTGTCAAATATGGGATAAATAAAACCAACATCTAGTAATTTTTGTAATTATTGCTTGACTATATCATTCAATCTAGGTTTATCCTCGTTTGTGGTTTCCTTATTGGAAAAACATCCTCTTTGATGTATATATGGTGTTTGCAAATATCCAAATGTATCCCTTTCATATCAGTGTAACTCCAGGAAAAGTATGCGCTATGGTCTGTAAAGACTTTAATCAACTATTGTTCTTGCTCTGCTTCCACGTTTTTGTTGATATTCAAAGTCTTTCCAAGGAGGACCTCCACTATCTTAACAGAGGCAAGATTTTTTTCAACCAAGAATACCTTTTTCCACATTGCTTCTGGGTCTTTAGGAGTACCGATCATGTCTTCTTATTCACCTAATGCAAACATCTCTTAATATATGTCAGTGCTAGGATAAACATTTTGCAAAAAAATAGCTAAAATTGTGTCCTCATCTTCATTCCTAAGTGCAAGAGTTGTGTTTATGCTGAGGAATGGACAAATTGTTTGGTCATAATTATCATTATCCTCCAACCAAATATGATATTTTTTGTCAGTAGAGGGTTTAGAAGGGGGTAAATGATGATTTTATTTTTGGACTGCCCACTAGTTATGGTCGTATCCATTGTTCTATAGCCAATGTATGCAACTATTTCCATCTAGGGCCTACCGAGGATAACCACTAAGTTTTTTTTTTACTTGTAGGACCACAAAATCCTCAGGGTACTCCCATGATTCTATTGTAATGATAACATCCTCTAATACCCCTTCCGGTTGTACAGTTGAAGTATCTGCTAACTGAAACACTGTGGTTGTCTTCTTGAGTGAAGATTGTAAATTTATAGTTATCATTCTGTCTAAAGTCATTATGTTGACTATTACCCCTAGGTCTATAAGGGTGCTCTGTATGAGAGTCATGGAAATATAAAAATTAACCAATGGGATCCCAAGATCTAAGTATTTAGGATTAACAATCTTACCCACCATCAAATCTGCAAGTTTTCCTAAAACATTAATGGTGGGAGGATCTCTATTTCTTCTTCCAGGCCTTTTCATACATGTTTCCTTGATGAATTTATTGTAGATGGGTACTTCCATAATGGATTGGAGAAGTGGAATTTATATGTTCAAGTGTTTTAGCTCATTGATGATGGCATTCTCTATTTGAATTTCAATTTTACATTTCAACATCTCTTATGAAATGGGGGATCTTGTAGGGTGTGCAGTTGTGGATCCTTATCACTGTTCTCTTCATCATGTATATTTTCTTCTTCATGTTGATCCATATCCATGGGATGAGTAACTTGATCTTGTTGGTTACCAATCACAATAGGAGAGGGTGTAGGATTGTGGACTACCTTTCTAGATTATAAGTTTACCTCATTTACATCTAGGGTTTCCATTACATAAGTTGGAAAATTAACCATATCATTGTATATACATGTTGGGATTTCCTATTGTTGTTGGGGTTTGGTGTAGGTTGAGTTGGAATTTGAGGTGGTCTTGGTGGCTGTTGTAGTGGAGGAAACAAGGATGCTTGTGGTGGAGGCATTAAATCTTGAGGTTGTTGATGCCTCCAATTGGATGAGGAAGGATACTAATGTAGATATTGCTTAGTGAAATTTCCAGGATACTACTGAATTTGGTGATATTGATGTTATGGTTGAGTATAGGGGGGAGCATGTGAGTTCTGTTTGTATTTCCATTATCCCCCCCCCTTATGCTGGCCATGGTGCCTACCCCATATGATCCCAATTGGGTGGTTGGTATTGGTTTGGATATGGGTTGAAATAGGGTTCGTTCTGTGGTTGAAATGGCTTTGATAAATTAGGCCTTCTTTGATTTACAAAGTGCAACTGCTCCATTGGATCCCCTAATCTGTGGCCTTGCATAACTATCTTGTAGGAGGATGAAAGTGGACATTTATTAGTTGAATGGTTCTCTACACATAGGTTGTAGACAACTACCGCATTTAATGGGCATTGATTCCTCCCATGTTTCTTTCTACATTTTGGGTAGAATACTACTAGGGCTTGTGTAACTTTCTCTTGTTTTCGTTTAAGTTGCATGGAATCTAGCTGCATTGCAAGGGATTGGAGAATATTAATCTTCATATCATCTATCAAGTGCCCTAGGTTAGATTTAGTTAAGGTTGGATTTGAAATTACCGATTTCTCTAGTTGAAAGGTCGACATGCTTCTAAGATTTTTCCCTTTTTTATACCTCGAGTATTTTTTGAAAATTTGTTTAATGTATTCATAATATTTTTGGAAGATGTCTCCATCATCCAATATATTGAGGATTTCTAGGAGGTCTTCCCTCACTCCTCTAAGGAGTACTAGCTTCAATGCTTCCTCATTCAAAGTGTAGTTGTTTTCTCTCTTATATCTCAATTGGAATATTTGCTCATATTCCTCTAAGGACTCATTTACCCCCTATTCCATCCTAAATATTCCATCCCTCTTTCCTTTGGAATTACATTAATCCTTGTACTTCTCTAAAATGGTTTCTTTCATTAGATCCCATAAGAATATGTTGTTCCCTTCTTGGCTCATAAACCATCTTAATGTTAGATGTTTTAAAGTTGAAGAGAATAGATTAAGTTTCTGAGCATTTGAGGAGTAGTCATAGGTTCTACAAACTACCCTAAATTTAAATAAAAAGTATCACGGTCCTCTAAAGTCAAACCATGGAAAGTTGGTAAGACTGCGGGGTTTATGTTTTTCATACAAGCTTGAAAATTGGTTCCTCGGATGGGAAACTCAAAGATATCTGGTTGGTCCTCATTAGCCATATTTTTATTGTAAAAGTCCTCAAAGTATGCAATGGGGTTAATATATGAATCTTTATATTCTTCATAAGTAAGGGATTCAAATCTACCATCGTCTGCACTTGTTTCGCTCATAGGTCTATTGGGTAGGAAGAGTCCAAAATCATACCTTCGTCGTCTAGGAGGCATGCATATTATTCAGGGATAAATATATTTTGTAATGTATTAGATATTATCAATGGAACATTAACTCAAAATATGTGAAAATTAAACACACCGCAGATTACATAGGAACCAAAACTAGCTAATTTGACAAAAATTCAAGAAGAAATTTTTAAACCACTTTCACACTCTTCCTAAATTCTCCCCAGATATAGGTTAGGACCTGATAAGGTTTTGGATCAAATGGAAAACAAGCCAATACCTTGAAAATGGAACTTTTATGGGTGCTTCATTCCTAGGAATATTTCCTTGGGAAAACCAAGGCTATCAATGCACATTCCCGAAGGACTTCTGTGGAAACCCAAGGCTTATGGTGCTCATCGAAGGTAATAAGACCTGTGGAGGAATAAAATAATTATCCCCCAACTTGGTACAACAATATTATATATATTTAGAATCAAATTGACAGTGTTTTGATGAAAATCTAGCAAGGGTGCTACTTTGGACTAGCTGACTAGTCTACTTACAAACTTCTCCAAACATTGCCAAAGGGTCACATAATTCAAACGTAGGAATGTGGATGGGTTTATCATACTCTAGAGGACCTGCATAAAATTTTAGAGAGATAAATAGGCTCATGTAACAGATTTTATGAATTTTACTGCAAAACTAGTCAAATTCCAATACATAGAGAGCAAGCCCAGGAATTATGAATTACAAACCACTTCAGTGTTGGAACACTTAAAAAACCCACTATGTCATTCTAGACTTAGGATAAAATTAATTAATCATTTATGATTAATTTCCTGAGTTTTGACTGGGTAGAATACGCCAATTTTGTCTTTTAGTGGACCACATGCTATCCTCATTCTCAAAAACGAATTTGGATAGATTCTGGATAAGATTTCCTTGGATTCAGTCTGATTTTATTCCATTTCTGAATTAGAAAGACACTATCCAGTTTTAGTTAGCTTTGTCCTATTTTTTCTGCTTTCTAGTGGAAAAGATAAAGCTAGTTTACTTGGAATCTTTTACCACTTGACCAATTCGACCTCCACATCATATCTAACCTTCTAAAGCCATCATTACATTCCATTCACCTCACTCATGAGATTCCATACCATACTTTCCAAATTCGTGAGCCTCTAGCATAGTTTTGGAAGCTGCTTTTGCCACCTAGGGGTTTTTTTTGTCTTTTCTAAGCCTTTTCTTTTTTCTCTTTCCATATTGCTTCAAAGTAATTTGATTTTATCCATGGATGATGTATTATATATTTTTACAATATCAATGAATAAGATACAGAGTGTTTTCCATTATTTATTCTCTCTATTCTTCTTCTCTCATTGTCTAAAATATTCCATGGTGAAATTGTCTTATGAATCTAGTTCCTAGTAATTGAAAATCTCACATTTAGAAGTCCTCGAATTTCTTCTCGGGACTGAGATATGGACTCAAATAAAGAGTATGGAAAATTATCAATCTCTATCAGTAGAATATAACATCATTTGAAAGTTTAATTGATCCATACTTGCAACCTAATCACCATATTCAATGATTTTTACATAAAATAGAAGAAATATTTAGTAGAAGGGAGAAAGGAGAAGATGGAGCCCTTGGATCAGAGTTATATTCAGAACAAGCACAATTTGGATTCTCACGGAATACTATATAACATCATATCTTCCTCACAGAGGCGCATTCCATATCATAGCTCAATCATCCGGATGGATCTCTTCACAAATATCACCTCAAGCTTATACAATCACTGCATCAACATTGTGATCTTGAATTATTCACGAGGATGGATGGATCATACCTAAAAAAAGAGATCTAATGGATTCTCTGGAACTAAGAAACTGTCTGGAAAAAGGTTTCTATGGGGCACATTTCCCAAAGATGGCTAGGGGCACATCTCACACGCCTCTGAGAAGCTAGCTCTTAAGACAAACAACAAGACTGGAAAAATATGTGAGTGTGTGTGCCCTTCCTTATTTTATAAATTGATTTGGATTCAATATGCAATGTATGTGGTCACTTTCCTCATCCAAGGTGCCCTCACTAGCTAATTTTTGGACCTGTATCTTTTCTACCACCCTTTTCAGACTGGCCACTGAGGAAATTCGAACCATATGTGCAATGGATGTTTCTTTGGCAAGTTTCTTTTTTCTTGGACCTAATTGCCTTCATGTTTTCTCCCTATTGGGATAAAATTAGTTTGTGGATATTTCCTAATGATTTTAGCTTGATTTCCTTATTTTTCTAATCTTCCTTGAGCCTTATCTCTCAAAATTAGGAAACTCCTATCTTCACCGCTTTTCTGCTGCTTTTCCTCCTTTTCATGTTTTTATTCTTTCTTCTTCTTTTAGGGATTTCATAATTTTCCTACTTCCCTAAATTCTTCTTCTTTTAGGACTTTCCTACTTTTCTTTTGCTTTCTGCTTTTCTGAGTTTTTCTTCTTTTATTCTGCCTTCCAATGTTTTAGTGGCTTTATTGAATTTCTCTACTTTTCTTCTAGTTGCCATTGTGGATGACAACTCATTGGGTCCACAAGATCTATTATGTTCCCTCATGTGACACCTAAGCATATCCACTCATTAAAAAAATTAAATAATAATAAAATATTTACATTTAATACATTGCACACTATCCTAAGTTGCATAATTAATTAAACTTTGACAGTTAATGCATTAAAAAATTACGCCCTTCACGTATTAATTTTTGCTAGAACCTATAGGGGTTGATAAGGTAGCAGTATGACCATGGAGCCTCATGGAGGGGACATTACAATCCTCCCCATCCAAAATTGTTTTCCTCAAGCAAGAGATCAACTCCATAGAAACATGAAACGAATCGATGACTTCTCACCATCAACATTTTGTTTTTGAACTGACTTGGCATTGGAATTCAATTCCATGCTAAACTCAATAGGTCCATCATGCTTCCACTGCATGAATATGATTATAAAATCTACCCTAATGAGTGAATCCACTAACTCTGCAACTGAAAATGTATATTCCACCTAGTTAAAACAACCGAGAAGAATGTCAAGATCCCATTTCCTCAGCTGCATTCTACCAAAAATCAATGGTGTGTTAAAGAAACCATCAATGCCTGGATCCCATTGTCTATGCAACATTCCACTCAACATATGGAACAACTTGGAATTCCAAAAGATGCTAGGATCCCATAACCAGGTTGGAAGCCCATCACTTCTAATGTGTATCACATATAAAATAATATATTAATTATTATGAAATGAATGGATAATAAGATATTACAATGAGGCTCGCCTTTCTAGGCTTGAGCATTCATAGTGAAGGGTTACGCCCTTTCACTTAGTAATTAATAATTAATAATTAATATTTTATTTTATATTTGTTACATATGAAATGATAAAATCGTTTCTTATACAAATAACCAATGTAAATAATACAAAGGATCCATATAGGGCTTGAGCGTGCATAGTGAAGGGTTACACACTTTCACTTAGTAATTACTAATTAGTCATTAATATATTATTTTATATTTGTTATAAAATGCTTCTGACAACTCTTTCCATATAATTACACACCCAATTCTCATGTGCATGTGTACTGGAGGTGATGAGTCCAAAATATAGGTATCAAGTGCATTCCTTTTTACCATTAAGGAGCAATAAACCAAGCTACAATCACCCCTTTCTGTAGGATAGGATGTGATTTGATTGATTATGAAATAATGTGATTAAGTAGTAATTTTTTTTTGTGTTTTAGCATGTTTTTAATCAGCTAATCAAGTGGATGAGCACAATGCATGAATAAACATAGGTTCAAAGATCATTATGAAGATTGGAAAAGTCAAGTTGTAGTTAAAATCTAGAAGAAGGATACAAAGATCTTTTTTTCCTGATTTATAGGGACGAATCTAAATAGATTGATGTCATGATTTCCACTGTAGGGACTGGGGTTAAAACTATGTAATAATTAGAGGCACATGGATAGCATGGGGCCTAAGGCATTTTTGGGATTATTCTTTGTTTTTTAGAAATTGTTACACAACACTCAAGTTTTACGATTGTTATCGATTTTACAGTAGTCTAATAAAGAAAACATGTTCTCTATCACCTGTGAGTTTATACGTTTAAATTAGCTCGTGTAATGTGCTTTGAGGAGGGCCCCCTCATTGCGTAGAACAAGAGTTATGTGTTTTATTTTCAGTTTGATTTATGCATCTTGTGGTTTATGATTGAAGAAGTACCTGCGGATTATTCAGGGCATTATTACTGATATCAAATTTATTTCTGAAACATGATTGTTTTTATCCATAGTCTTGTGTTACAACATCTGTAGTTTTAATTTATGGAGTCTGTAGTCCTATAGGTACGTTCCGCAAGGGTAATTTCCAGATTCACACTCTTATTTCCCAAGCAGGTTTTCTTGATTAGATTAGATTTATGCTTCTAGTTAAATGTATGTTTTTAATTTCAGTAAAATATATTCATGTTTTTAATAGATCAATGAATGGTTTCAATTTCATTTAAAGACTCATACTTTCAACAGATCATTTATTCTTTGGATTTCGGCAGAATAGATTCATGCTTTTAATAGGTAGATGTATGATTTCAATTTCATTTGATGTTTTCAACAAATAGGTTTATGCTTTGGATTTCAGCAGAATAGATTCGTGCTTTTAGTAGACAGATCTAGCTTCCGATTTCATTAGATCAGGATTTATACTTTCAACCCTTAGACGTATGCTTTTATAAGAATAAGTTTATGAAT
The DNA here is from genome assembly GCA_027924585.1 of Larix kaempferi. Taxonomy (NCBI): domain Eukaryota; kingdom Viridiplantae; phylum Streptophyta; class Pinopsida; order Pinales; family Pinaceae; genus Larix; species Larix kaempferi. Next base: position 1,647,019 of record BSBM01000385.1, read on the forward strand.
TCACATATTTTTCCCCAAATTTGATCATTCGAAAATAGGATTATATTAACGGTGTATATACAGTTCCAAGTACCTCTGAAGTTTGTACGTCCCGTGGTCTATATTTAAAGTGAATTTCTTGAAGTAAGACCTATAAAAAGGTAATCATTTCTGAATTGCCACTACTTTTTGGCGTCGTTGCCAAGGAGGTGCTTAAACTTTAGGAGAAAACTTAAAAACACCCTTAGAATATATATATATATATATATATATATATATATATATATATATATATATATATATATATATATATATATAAACATTTACCATGAATGCCTCAGTGAAGGAGAGACGAATTTGGACATTTTCTGCCTAACCGCCCTATGAGCAATACTAGTTCCAAACACCTTGAATTTTAGTTTCTCAATAATGACAAAGAATTTGATTCCATCTATTACCTAGACCGTATTAAATTCTCTGTCAGCTCTAGTTCCAATACTACCATGGCTTATGATGAAGAATAATATTAAATTTTCAGAATTTACTTCAATCTGATCTAGGATCTTAACTGAGAGAACAACATGTACAGCATATATACAGCATATCAATCATGGAGCCAATAATGCAAGCACACAAGAGACACAAAGATTTACTTGGGGAAAACCATAAAGGTGAAAAACCCCAATAACTTCCTCAGAGATAGATAGAGCAATGATACAACCAACCAAGAGAGATAGCCATAACCTAGCAGCAGATCCTCCTCCTCCATAATTGCGCCACTCCTCCTTGAGTGCATGTGTGAGAAGTGAGTGAGTAAATAGAGTGCCTCCCGCACTCTATTTATACTTGACTTGACTTGCCTTTTTACCTAACTCATGTAGGCTCGAACTTAACCACATAACATAATGCTGACTGGGCCGACCCCCAATAGGGTGGTCTAATAACCCTTTGACCCACATGACTTATACAAGGCCGACCCCAAACAAGGTGGTCTAATAACCCATCAAGTATAAGTTACGACACTTACAATATAAATGACGACACTTCCGTATAGAGGAATAATAACATCTCTATAGGAATACAATATACATATATGTGAAATACATTCTGAAGTTACATATACATCAACACTCCCTCTTAACTAGGAAGGTATTTCTCAGCACAGTTCTTCTAGCACAAGTCATCTTCTCTGGATCATCGTCACTGGATAATCGTCATTGAGTCATCATCATCATCACTGCTGCTGCTATCTCAATCAATCTCTGAATCTACTCGTCATAGGAAGTTCTACAGAGCCAGTCCTTTTTCATACTGGATGTAGGCCCACCACCTGCAGGTCTTCATCATCACTGGCCATACTGTGGAATCCTCAGGACTTATTACATGCGTCACAAAACCTCGAAAGAGCATCCCAGGCTATTACGAGCACACAACTCTACCTATAGGATCTCCCAGGGCACCGAATTACATGTGACCTCACCACAAAACCTCGCAAGAGCATCCCAGGCTGTTACGAGCACACAGCTCTACCTATAGGATCTCCCAGGGCAACGAATTACATGTGGTCATGGCAAAACCTCGCAAGAGCATCCCAGGACTGATTACGGGCACACAGCCCAACCTATCGGATCTCCCAGGGAAACGAATTACATGCCATAGGACAAAACCTCGAAAGAGCATCTGCCAGATATCCCAGGGAACCGAATTACATGCCATAGGCAAAACCTTGAAAGACTATCTGCAGATCTCCCAGGGCACTGAATTACATGTCCTCCTAGAGCAAAACCTCGAAAGAGCATTTTCCATATGTCCCAGGGCACCGAATTACATGCCATAGGCAAAACCTCGAAAGACCATCTGCAAATCTCCCAGGGCACCAGATTACATGCTCATCTGCACAACCTGGTCCACGGCCACAGAGTATCAACCTGATACTCACCATACATCATCCTGATGTATCCATGATCATCCTGATCATCATCACTGCAACATCCTGCTGCATGTCATCTGGAGCAACATCCTGAAGCTTGTCATCTATGATCATCCTGATCATCACTGCAACATCCTGCTGCATGTCATCTGGAGCAACATCCTGAAGCTCGTCATCTATGATCATCCTGATCATCACTGCAACATCCTGCTGCATGTCATCTGGAGCAACATCCTGAAGCTCATCATCCATGATCATCCTGATCATCACTGCAACATCCTGCTGCATGATCCCCCTGATCATCAATGCATCCACCTGATGCATACCAAGTATCTACCTGATACATATCATCATACATGATCCTCTTGATCATACAATGTATCCACCTGATACATGATACATATCACCATACATGATCCACCTGATCATACAATGTATCCACCTGATACATATACAGATACATGGTCCAAGCATCCAACATGATGCATATACAAAATACATACACATGATCCAACTGATCATATCCAGCATCCAACATGATGCATACATACATAAATGATCCAACTGATCATATCCAGCATCCAACATGATGCATACATACATACATGATCCAACTGATCATATCCAGCGTCCAACATGATGCGTACATACATACATAAAAATGATCCAACTGATCATATCCAAGCAGAAACCAGAACATCAACCTGATGCTCATCATCCAGCGCTTACATCCACAGCCATGTGAAGGATCGTCCTTCCAACATGCTTGGAATGGCTTCAGCAAATGTGTCCATCACTTCTTCCTCGAAGTGTCCTCGATCTGGAGAATGCCAAGCCTCTCTCTGAAGTACTCGAACTTCACCCTGGCTAGTGGCTTCATCAGCACATCTGCAATCTGCTCGTCCATTGCAACATATAGGAGCTTCACAGCTCTTCTCTGCACCATATACCTGATATAGTGACATTTGATCTCTATGAGTTTCGACCTGACATGAAACACTGGGTTCACACAACTTTGGTTATCACAGAAGATACTAGTAGCATCCAACAGGAGATCAAATAACTCAGACAATAGCTTCCGTAGCCATACTGCCACACAACTAGCTGAACAGGCTGCAACATACTCTGCTTCAGCTGTACTCAGTGCTACGCAGGACTGCTTCCTGCTAAACCAAGAGATCACACCTGATCCCATACTAAAGCAACACCCAGATGTGCTCTTCCTATCTGCAGTACTGCCAGCCCAATCTGAATCAACATAACCCTGGAAGTTAAACTTTTGATTCGCCTCATACTTGAGCCCATAATCCACTGTACCCTTCAGGTACCTCAGAACATGCTTTACAGCAACCAGGTGAACACTCCTCGGATCCGTCAGGAACTGGCTCAATGTGTTCACAGCAAAGCAAATATCCGATCTCGTGTTCGTCAGGTACATCAAGGACCCAATCATCTGACGATACATAGAGATATCAACTGGATCAGATGATGCATCACAGAGAAGCTTCAGGTTCGATGCCATAGGTGTGGCCATAGCCTTGCAGTCCATCATCCCGAACTTCTTCAGGATCTCTACTGCATACTTCCCTTGTCCAAGGACGATTCCGTCATTCTGCCACACCTCCATGCCAAAAACAAATAGTGCATCATCCCCAAGTTCTTCGTCTTGAACTCAGCAGTAAGCTTCCGCTGCATGTCAGTAATCAATCTATCTTCACCTGTAACAAACAGGTTATCCGCATACAAAAGTAGTATCATTGGATTGCCTTCCTCAACCTTATAGTAAAGGTTGGAATCCGCTTTACTCTTGGTAAAGCCCAAGCTGGATAGAAAGCTGTCTATCCTACCATATCAAGTTCTGCACACATATATGACTACACCATGCTGTCTTGAAATCCATCTGGTGCATCTTCTATTTCATCACTTTTGTATTTCTCAATGCTGCCATCTGCAACATGCTTGATCTGATAGTACCATTTGGAAGTCATAACAAACTTCCCTTCACGTCTTGGGACTGCAACCCAAACATCATTCTTCATGATCGACGGATCATGGCATTCCATTTCTTCATCCCAGATCCTGGGAACTTCAATAGATATCTTTATTGCTGAACAAATGTTGTAGTTCTTCTTTTGTAGGAGATGGCATACGATCTTTCCTACACAACAAGTTAAATTGCATGATTAGAAAACATCTCATAGTTTTCAGAACAAATTCTTACACATAAAGAAATATGTCATACAGTCATGCAATTATCTTAACCAATGCTTCAATACAACATTTATCCATATCCCATAACTTTCTAGATGCCTTCCAATCTCTACCAGAACATTGTTAAGAGTGTGCACAACTCCCAACATGTCAGCAAAGAGGTTTCATTCTAGATAAGTAGCAATGGAATGTTGTATAGTGCCATAGGCCACTTACCCATGTATATTAGTAGTATACTGTTCATCAATGCAACTATTCTAATATGCATAATACACAACCTAATTCTAGCAACATCAGTATATACATTATTGAACAGTATTATTTAAACAAACAAATATGCAAGAAATGATGATTAAAATACTTATCTTTCTTTGTTCGTTGGGTGGACTCCCTCTGAGCCTTTGCTTCCTTGTAGGAGCTGTTGGAGTCCTAATCTGAAGTAGCTTCTTCTACACCTTTCTGTTGTGGAATGTAGAAAGATGGTCAACTCCCTCTGAATATCTGCATCCTTGCAGAAACTACTGAAGTGTTCTCTTTTTCTTTCTTGCAGGAACAACTGGAGTGTGCTCCTTTGCTTTCTTGTAGGAGCAACTGGAGTGTGCTCCTTTGATTTCTTGTAGGAGCAACTGGAGTGTGCTCCCTCTTGATCTTTGCTTCCTGAATTACCTGTTCTTGAACTCATATTCATCCTTGGTCCCTATGCATGCTTATTAGTATCATGATTGTGTTATCCTTGTGATTTCATATAAAATCATACATTCATTAGTATACTATTAAAACACAATAATTTCAAGCATGTATAGTCATGATCATTTCAAACACAGATAATAAACATTAGTATTCAAGATTTCAGGGAAGTCTTCTTTTACTCATGCATATTCTTATTTGATCATACGACTCTTCTGGTTAGTTAAATCATTAATCAAGATAAGAGATATAATATGCATAAAACCTGTGATTACTCAAACCTATACCTTCATGATTCTTCAAATCATAAGAAACATAACATGTCTAAATCTATAATTACTCAAACATATGACTCTTCGGGTTAGTCATATCATTAATGCATATACCCATGATTATTCAAACTTATGACTTCATCAATAATCATTACTAACATCACAATAGTATAAGATCCTAACCCAAGGTAGGATTCTAGCTTGATATAGGAAAAACATACCTGGATTAGCATGCTAGCTAGTTTATGTTTAACATACCCGCATAATGTCTTCTGGTTCTCTTCAGTGACTTGTGCTAGTAACCTGCATGTCTCATATGTTAATCATTACAAAACCAAGTTATACATACCTCGTAAATGGATCTTCTATGAGATCCATGACAATGGATGAATCTTTGTCCTCATGTTATCATGACCATATGTTCTTGGACCAGAACATGATTTGTCTTTCTTGGTGTACCTTTCATGTTAGTAGACAACATAAACCTCATACAACACCATAATGCATTAGTACAATCATAAGTGTCAACACCCTAATCAATGAATATTTTCTATTGTGCATTCATAGTTTTATTAAGGTGATATGACAAGTCTAAAATCAAGATTGTACTAACCATAATAACATGAAGACAAACATACCATAAACTTAATCATGAACAAATTTGAAAACATACCTCGATGAGTCATACCTGTCGAGATCGCTTGTAATCTCCTTATGTAAAGCCTTAGCCTTATCTCCCTCTGAAACAGGAACTCCTTCACTTATGCAGGCGACCAATCCATATTCTTCTAGGATTAACCCTATCCACTTGATTTGTAAGAACTGGACCTAGAGCTGGATATGGGTTTGTTAGAGAAACCCCAAAAATTCAAACTTTGAATTTCAAACTTCCGAAAGGATAGAAATATGCACCTTGATGAGCTGATCAAACTGGTATATTTAGAATTTGAAAACTACAAAGTTTCACTCCTCAATTTTTCCTTTGAAACTTCCGGATTCACTAGACGTGACCCTGAACTGGGGTTTGATGAATCCCACTCTTCTGCCCAATCAAAAGGTTTGATCCAAAGCTCTAAGCTTCTATTTTTCTGAGGAGCTTCCAGCCGTGGTCACAGATTTCAAAAATTCCCATTTTTACAGAAGCCCTAATTTTCCACTTTTCTGATCAAAGTCCCGAACTAGGGTTTGATCAAGCCCAGCCTTCTGCCCAACCAAAAATTCTGATCTTCGTCTCTAAATTTCTATTTTGATGAGCAGCATCCAGCCATGGTCTCCGATTACAAAAATTCCAACTTTCTTCAAAGCCCTAAATTCCAGAAGCCATGAATGAAGGTACTCAAAAATAATTATGTTTTGACAGAAATATGTATCTGATTGTTTCTGGTGTAACTCTGAACATTTTGATCCACAGGGTCAAAAAACGTTGTTTGAGATAGCCTGACCTGTTATCTTTCCATCCTGACAGGTCTGACCTCAATTGGATTCTCTGAGAGAGAGTTATGACAAATGTCGCAACGTGACCTGTTTTGGGATAAAACAGGAGAGCGAACTTGTACGGCGTGCCACGTCTCACTGTTTGAACTTCGGCCTCTGAAAAAGTTTTCTGAGATAGCCCGGCCTGTTATCTTTCCATCCTGATAGGTATGACCTCAATTGGACTTTCTGAGAGAGAGTTATGCCAAGTGTCGCAACGTGACCTGTTTATGGGATAATATAGGAGAGAAAACTTGTACGGCGTGACACGTGTCACTAGTTCAACTTCGGCCTCTGAGAACGTTTCCTGAGATAGTACAGTCTGTGTACTACCTGTCACTTTTACGAAATTTCATTTGGAGCTTCCTAGCCCAAGTTATGACCTTTTTCCCAAGGTCACCTGATTTTGACTCAGATCTGGAAGAGGCAGAAACCCTATATTGCACAAATCATAAATCACAAAGTACAACGAATTAGAGGTTTTCCTTTGGACGCAAGGTACCTGGAGATTTAATCTTCGTCCTGTAACAATTTCAGATCTGAAAACTTCGCCAAAACGGATTTATAGCGAAAGTGCTACGATGACTGGTTTTTGCTATATCAAGCCCTAGCATCGTAAGTGCAACAAGTGTCATACATGCCATATCATGCCTTCTTTCAGGCTAGCTCTGATACCATGTTAAATTTTCAGAATTTACTTCAATCTGATCTAGGATCTTAACTGAGAGAACAACATGTACAGCATATCTACAACATATCAATCATGGAGACAATAATGCAAGCACACAAGAGACACAAAGATTTACTTGGGGAAAACCATAAAGGTGAAAAACCCCAATAACTTCCTCAGAGATAGATAGAGCAATGATACAACCAACCAAGAGAGATAGCCATAACCTAGCAGCAGATCCTCCTCCTCCATAAGTGCACCACTCCTCCTTGAGTGCATGTGTGAGAAGTGAGTGAGTAAATAGAGTGCCTCCCGCACTCTATTTATACTTGACTTGACTTGCCTTTTTACCTAACTCATGTAGGCTCGAACTTAACCACATAACATAATGCTGACTGGGCCGACCCCCAATAGGGTGGTCTAATAACCTTTTGACCCACATGGCTGACCCCCAATAGGGTGGTCTAATAACCCTTTGACCCACATGACTTATACAAGGCCGACCCCAAACAAGGTGGTCTAATAACCCATCAAGTATAAGTTACGACACTTACAATATAAATGACGACACTTCCGTATAGAGGAATAATAACATCTCTATAGGAATACAATATACATATATGTGAAATACATTCCGAAGTTACATATACATCAACAAATAACATAGGGAAATGTTTACCTTTCCATAAGTGTACCCCTTGGAGATACTAGAATGAAAAATATCAATCCCGCCAATCTCCCAAAAATTCATGGCTTAAACTCCAAATCCCCTTACAGCTTCTTATTTGAGTTTGAAGGAATCTGTAGATCCTTTGGCTATACTACAGATGCCCATAAACTGAGGCTCTTTCCTTCCACACTAAAAGATTTATCGCTAAGATGGTTTATGAGCCTGGAAGAAAACAATATTTTCTCTTGGGATAAAATGAAACAAGCTTTTTTCGAAAAATATAGGGATTATTGTAAAGCCAAAGGTACCAGAGATGCACTATTTAGAATGCAATGGAGACAAAAGGAATATTTGGAATATTATGCACAATGATTCCAACTTAGCTATAAGAGAGCTATTCATTGTACCTTGGATCAAGAGTCATTGAAACTAGTACTTCTTAGAGGAATTAGGGAAGAATACATAGAAGTCCTAAACTTGTTAAGTGATGGGGATATATTTCAGAAAACCTATGATCAAATTCTACAAATATTTAAAAATTATTCAAGATCCAGGAAAGGTAAAACTGGAATATGATATATACACCCAGTAACAGGGTGTCATCCTTTCCAATCCCAACCCTCACCAAATATGACTTGGGAAATCTCCTAGATGACATGACAACATACATTCCCCAATAACTAGCAATGCAATTCAATGCATTACAACTCAGAAGAAAACACGATGAAATCAATCAAGCACTATCTTTATTTTGTCCAAGGTGTAGAAAAAAACATGAGAAAGGTCCATGACCATTAAATACGATCAAAGTCTGTGGAATTTGTACTGAAGATCATACAACATACAAATTCCCTTTACTTCCATCATGTAAGGAAGCTATACAAGATCCTACACTAGAAATTTCTATCGAACAACTTTGTTTTTCTAACTAATGAAGAAATATCTTTGCTAGACCCTTCCAATCTAATAATCAAGCCTATTTTAATCAAAGAAATTCATATCAAAATTGAAATCCATCGTCACAACCTTCATGGCCTCTACAAACAAGGCCAAGTCAATGGTAGCAAAATCAAAATCCATACCATCAACCATACTTCTCCCAGCCATACCAACCATATCTCCCACCTTTTCAACAACCACAAATAAAATATGGAAATCAATATCCATCTTCCACAAATTGGAGATCGCTAGCACCACAACTAGTTATAATGCCCCCACCATAGAACCAACAACCCCCAAGACCTCCTACAATACCAACTTAGCTTGTTCCAAACCCAAATAACAACAGGCTGAATAAACAAACCTACAATAACGAGGTGATGCAGTTCCCAACTTATGTCGTGGACACACTAGACTTAAATGAGATTAACTTAAGATCCATATAAAATACTACATGGTTCCCTGCATCAAACCAATCAAGAACCAACATATCCAAAATACCAATATCTTTTAATTTTGGACACTCCTAAGGAAGAAAATAAACAACAAATACCAGAACTTTATCCTCCCAACCCTCCATTTCCTGACAAGCTAAAACAAAAAGTCAAAGAGGAAATAGAGAATGCCATAATTAATGAATTGAAATACATAAACATTCAAATTCCCCTCCTACAAGGAATAAGAGATGTCCCCATATGTAACAAATTCATAAAAGAAACCTGTATAAGGAGACATGGAAGAAGAAAATGAGATCCCCCAACCATTAATGCTATAGGCCAACTGGAAGACCTCAAGTTAGGAAGATCTGTCAATCCAAAATATCTCGATCCAGGTAGCCCTATAGGTAATGTCAGCATCAACAAAATGCTTATTTCGAGCAGTCTCATTGATCTAGGGTCTGCAATAAATCTTATGACAAAGGATACATTGTTAGCTATGAACCTCCAATCCTTTATAATACCAACCACCACAGTGTTACAATTAGAGGACACCTCCATTGTCAGGCCAGAGGGTATATCAGAATACATTATTATCAACATTGAATCGTGGGAGTATCTAATCATAGAATTTATAGTCATAGAGGTCAAGAGAAAACTTAGTGGATATCCAATCATCCTAGGGAGGCCATGGCTAGAAACAACAGATGCCTATATAGGATGTCGATCTGGAGACATGACAATAACAAGTGGACAAGCTAGAAATAAAATCACGATATATCCCCCGTCCAAATGATCTTCTGAGGTAGAAATACCTAATTCGATGGATAATTATGATGATATAGATTACCAAAATATGAAGACAGTCCTCAACATAAAAAATGCTCCAACATTAAAAGTTGAAGATGAAGATACTTATTTATCTAATTTCATTCAAAATGTTTATCCTAATCATAATATGCTTGAATAAATTTTTGCAGCTGGGAAATAATAAGAAGTGTTGAACACTCCTATAAACATGGACACAATGTGGCAGAAAGTACTCTTAGTTGAACAAAAACCGACATCAATGAAAATAGTGGAAATTATGCCTAGAAAGACTGTCAATATCAATGCACATCTAGAACCAGAACAAGAACAATGCTTAATAAAAGTACTCATAGAGAATAACAAGTATTTTGCTTGGACCTATACTGATATGAAAGGGATACATCCAAAGAAGGATGAACCCAACATTAAAAGATATAGTTAAACTGGAATTGCAAAAACTACTGGATGTAGGCTTCATCTACTGTCATGTCCCCAGTTAAATGATTTTTAGATAAATAATTAAGTTGGCCTACCCAATTCCTAAGGGTTATGTGGAAGGATTAAAATATTGACATTTAACCCCAAGGTCTATAGTTTCTCATGAAAATTCAATATTATAAATTGATGGTGGAAAAATTGGCCAATAAATTATGGAATAAATGTTAAATGCTCCAAAATGAAGTGGCATTAGGTCCTAGTTGGACTTGGGGGCGCATAAGTGGACATGTGGGGACCACATGAGAGAATATTCCTCCTTTAAACATGGATCCATCCCCAAATTCGAGTTGGAAGGGAAAAGGTAACATTAATGACGGAAGAGGAAGAGTCATAGGGCTAAAAATAGGCAATGACAAATTCTATCACAACTATGACAAGCATTATGACACTTATGACAGATTATATGACACCTATAACACTTATGTTAGATTCTATAACAATGTAAGAGCTAAAAATAGACCAAGATGGAGCATGAGAGGAGTTACACATATCCAAAGCATCCAAAATATTCCCCAAGTCGAATTCATGGAGGATTTGGAGACAAAAGATGGTCAAGTGGGGCCAATGAATTAGGGTCATAACCCCCACTAATTCGAATTTCATGATTAATTAGGATATAATTTGAGTTCTAAAGAGGTAACTGACTCAAATAAAGGTATTAAAAGGAGGCCAAGTTGAAATGGAGTAGATTTTGATCATTTTTTATTTGCATATTTGCAATTTGGAGAGCTTCAAGCTTGTCCTTGCATGGTGGATGTTCATCCTCCCTACCTTAGTACCAATTTCGAAGGTGCAAGATTCCCATCCAAGTTTGTTGATGGAGAGGCCATTCAGACATCTCAAAAGAGCTTCATGGATATTTTTTGACTCAAGTTGAACCCCCATCTGAGTTCAAGTTCATATTCTCTCTTCCTTCTCTACTATCATTCTCCTATCTTTCTCTCAATGTTAATGTAAAGTGAGATAGCGCACTCTTTGTTGCATATAGATAATGGAAGGATGATGTTTTGAACTTATGAAATTTTTAATGGATGCATAAATCTGTAATGAATAGATCATGAGAGCCACAGATCTAAATACTAAGCACTTCATGTACTATTTCTCCAATTAACATTGATATTCGAGCTATTTTCCTCTTTCTCTCAATGGCATGTAAAACTGTGATGGCACACTTCTTGTTGCATCTAGCTAATGGAGGTTTGATATTTCGACCTCATGTACATGTTAGTTTCTACATAACTCTTTAATATACATATCATGAGAGCCACAGCCCAAAATCCCTTGGACCATATAAGAAAACTCAATCAAAAACCATCATTTTAAGTCATTGTGCCCTTGTATACATTTATGAAACTTTGAGCATTTATATATCAGTTTTGCACCAGAATTATTCTGAGTTTTGTAGATGTTTGAGAAGCCTATTATTTACTATACATAATACATAAATTTTATGCATACCCCTTTTTCATTTTCTTATAATTCCATGTAAACATATATGCTATATTGCTCACAATTTCCAAGATATGAATGTGTTATGTAACCTTCTATTTTAAGACTGCCTTAGCAAGCTATAAATATGAATCAATGCTGCACCTAGGTTTTTTTGGAGGTACTTGATATGATACAAGTGTCCATTCTAAAATTTGGGAGGTTCGTACAACGTTTGGGAACCCAAAAGAGTCATCTACCTTGGGGGTTTTAACATTGATTTTCCTAGTATTTTTGCCTTTCATTCTCCAATTGTAAATGCAAGTTGCTGAAGTCTTTAGAAAGTGTCCAAGCATATAATATCCGCATTAGTGTGTCCTAATACAACTCAATCAAATCCAAACATAATTCAAAACCATTTGGGATCATTTGGGACAATTTGGGGTTTCACTAGTCCAAGGTTTGAAAATTGGCCAAATTGGGTAAACTTTCAAATTAGGGATATTACAGTGGTATCATAGCATGGTACTTGCACCTGTGCATTAATATAATACATTGAAGAATAATTTTCAGCCATGTATTACTATTATGATGACTCCTATGATTACAATGCTTATGAGAAGTATGAAGATGATTGTGAGCAATATGAAGAAGAATGTGAATGGTATGAGGAAGAGGTGCCATCATGCAACACTTCTTACAATTTTATAAGGAATGAAGGTTATTCTTATGACCCTATGTATGATGAATATGTATGTGCTTAACCACCAAAGGATAATTCTATGAATGAATTACAAATATTGAGAGCAATATGTAAAACTTGCTCCAACAATATCAGGCATATCTTGATCTATATAAGGGAAATACACAAAAGGCCATTCCTTTTGAAGACTTTTCTGATTGGGTGTTTGAAAATAGGCCCAAAAATGAAGATGTGGAGTTAGTGAAGAAAGTTCTATGCCCTTCTTTCAAAATACCTTGGAGAGCAACTCATATATGTTTGAGTGAAAAGGAGGAGCAAAATTAGGAGACCCATGAGCCACCTAGTTTTGAAGGTGGTGAAGTAGAAGAAGCATTACATGAAGAGGATCGAAAGTCACTCCCAAGTGAATCTTAAAAATATGAAGAAACATCACATGAGCATGAAGAAGAGTTACATTCTGATACACACTCTACTTTGGACATGAACCAAAGAGCATCTACTGATGGATGCTTGAACTATGAAGGAGTACCTACTAATGGGTGCTCACACCTCTATGTTGGTGACATAGAGATCACTTTTGAAAGTGTTTTTGCAATCCAAAGTTCCATTAAGCATGAAAATGAAGGAATTGTAGCAGTTGAAGAAGAACCAAGATCAACTTCCCCATCACCACTTGAGCTTAATGAAGTTGGTCCAAGTAGAAAGTACAAAGAAGAGGAGGATCCTCTACACGATCCTATTTTTCTTGAAGGGTCATCAAAGATGAATGAAACGAATATCCAAGAAACCCTTAGCATACTCTATGACTCTCAAGCAGTGGTGTCAATTTTTTGTTGGAGATTTTCTTAATTGAAGGATCCATCCTTCCTTGAAGACATGGAGAAGATTCAAAGAGCAATGTGCAACATCGAAGGTAATGTCCTATATTTCCTTTTTGATAGAAACAATTTGGTTGAGCTTAATGAATGGTTGCATGGATCATACTTGAAGAATAATGAAGATATTCATAATCTCAAAATGAAAAATGAGCAACTTCTTGATAGGTTGCAAGATACTTGTTCTTCCTCCTATGTTTCGGATTGTCAAATTGTAGATTGCTTGGAGGGTTCTCATGACATGATGGATCATTAGAAACATGGAAACTTGCATGTGCTTGATGTGTTTGAAGATGATATTTATGAGATCCAAGCAATTTTTTTGGTGGAAGAGGAACTTGAGTTGCCTCTTGGAAATGTTTACACAATTTTTGAAGAAGTGTATGATCCACTACCTTGGAACCAACCTATGAGGAAATTTTTTCAGAGGTGCATGATCCTACCCTTATGGAGCCTTCACATGATGAAACTTTTGCATATTATAATCATTTGGTTCAGTTGGTTCATTCTCCTACATGCTACACTTCCATATTTTGTAGCATTCATCGTAATGAAGTATGGGTGAAAAGTTTCTTTTTGATGGTGCCACATGAGGAGTATGAAACTCCTCTATATCCTTTATATGATGAAATGATTAGAGCACTTTCTTATTATTTACATTTGTAGAAACATTTTTTTTACCTTATGATGATACATATCTACATGGATGCACCTATGATGTTCACTTGAGTCACTTGAAGATTCATGATTTTCCTTGCTCCTTGCTTAGTTCAATTGATGTTGGAGGAACTTCATCCAATACTTGGGTGAAGAGATATATGATTGGAGCACTTTTTTATTAGCAGAAACATCCTTTGTTATTTCTTTATGATACACATATCCATGGATGCAAAAATGGTACTTCTGTGAGCCCCTTGAAGGCTCATTGTTTTCTTTGCTCCCTAATTGGTTCATATTTTAGTGGAGGTTCTTCATTCACTTCTTGGATGAAAGAACACATGGATGGTTATTTTGATGCATATTACATTTTTTTGGAGCAGAATTATAGGACATGGGATCCTCACCTATGTCATTGGATAAGATTTTATTGGTCACTTGATGCTTGTATCCACTTGGAAAATGGTGGTTTTCTTACCTGGAGGTACAAGCACTTTCATGATTCTATGATGAGGCACTTTCTTGACGTACATTTGTATTATGTTGTTATATACTTTGTTGATCTATCTTTTGTAATACCCCAATTTTGACCCTTAGAAAATATTGGCTCTAATGTAAATATTGTAAACACACGATGTATGTTTCCCTAGCGTGGAGCTCAAGGCCAAGGCCCCGCTAGTCTATGCTCGAACTTTATTTTAAATTAGACCCGCTTGATGTTTTATTACCCACGTGCTATTAAGCCATGGGATATTGTAAATTGATGTAAATATTTAACATTGAAATAAAATACCAAAAACTGGCTATGGAGGTGACGAATGAGAAGGGGCCATGTGTATCCACTAGGGAGTGGTGAGGGGGCTATGGGATTAAACCCTAGGCTGCCATTTGTCATTATGAGAACCCATTGACTTCCCTAGGTGACATTAATGCCTGCTGTAAGAAGGTGGTTGAGATTTCAGCCCATGGCTTCAATGGAGCATGGGCAGCCCTGAAATTCGTATGGGTGGGCATGGGCTCTGATTGCTTGGGCAAGAAGTCACTCAACCTCATGGGAGGTTGCTTCATTCTCACCCCATTCCATTGTGAAACTACCTAGCATCATTCCCATCCAAAAACGAGTGCCAGCAGTGAGGAAAAACCAGAAATCGCGACCTTGAGAGAACCCAGTTTTTGAAAGACCAAAAACGTCCAGATTTGGCATGGGACAGGGAAATCCAATGGGGGATCCATTAGCATAAACCTTGGGGCGAATTTGGGAGCATTAGCTACCCCGAAATCAATGGGAAAACCCAGTTTTTGCAGCTCAGAAAACGAGTGACGGATTTGAGTATTTGGTGAGCAGAATGGTGAGAAATCAATTGGGAATGGACTATGCAGAGGTTGGGTATGCTTGATAAACCCTGTGAAGGCTAGGATCTCAAGGATCAGCAGCTGGACCTTTCTATGCCCATCCTGAAGAGCACTAGAGGGAAGAGTTTCCTGAGGGACTGTGTAACAGAGAAGGGGATCTTCCTTGTGTTGGATGTGGTAGGTAATGTGGGTGCCTGACTGTTGAGCTCACTTGAGATGCCTGTAGCTCTGTGGTTGAGCTCACTGGCTTAGCATTACCCTCCTCTATCTTCTTGGATGCTTGACTGAAGCCATGGCTGTGAGTGAACCCAGCTAGTCTTCTTTAGTGGATACACAGCCCAGCTCGGGGGTGATCTCTCAGCTGAAGGAATATAGGCTGGATAGAGATCTACGGTTGGGAGGAACGTTGCCTTCACGTAGCCAGTTGTTGGACATCAACTCCTCAAGATAAGTGTTCATGTGATTTAAATTATTTGCATTCTGTGTTCTGCTACGCATTCAATCTGAAGGATTAATTATTCCTGTTAATGAAATGAAATGCATCATGTTTTATGCATATGATACTTAATGACTGATTACATGTATGACTGTTATGGGTATGTTGAACACGTGAAGAAATTGTGCGCATATGTAATCTTTTAATTTCCGCTGTGTTTACATCGAGATCAATCTGCATATGGAAGATTTTAAATTATTGGGGCTAAGCCATTACGAAAGCCCTGTGTTGTTAACGTTTCCCTTCATGTACATTCGATGATGGAAGGGGGCGTTACAGTTTGGTATCAGAGCTGCGTTGCAGCATTGGGACTCTATGGGCCAATTCTGATAGCAGTTAAAAGGAAAATGTCAAAATTTTATTAAGAGTTTTTGAAAATTTTCGGTTTTTAAGTCTATTTCTGTTTTAAGTTGGTTTCGGGAAGTTGTCCCGAAACTGCGGAAAGGTTCCGCGAACCTTCCCGCAATTGCGGAAGGGTTCGGCGAACCTTCCCGCAATTGCGGAAGAATTCAGCGAACCGCTCCGAAATAGCGGAGAAAAATTTGTTTTTGAGAAAAAAATTTCTAAGTGTCGGCGTCGAACGGAAACTTTTTCGAAAGGAATTCTCTTCCGAAATTGCGGAAAGAATTCTCTTCCGAAATTTCGGAAGGATTCCGCGAATCGTTCCGCAACTGCGGAAGACTTCGGCGAATCATTCCGCAACTGCGGAAGACTTCGCCGAATCATTCCGCAACTGCGGAAGACTTCGGCGAATCGTTCCGCAACTACGGAAGACTTCGCCGAATCATTCCGCAACTGCGGAAGACTTCGGCGAATCGTTCCGCAACTGCGGAAGACTTCGCCGAATCGTTCTGCAACTGCGGAAGACTTCGGCGAATCGTTCCGCAACTGCGGAAGACTTCGGCGAATCGTTCCGAAATTGCGGAAACATTCCGCCAGTCGTTCTGCAAAAGCTTTCCGCAAAAACTGACAGAAAACCCCGGAAACAATCCGCGAACGGCTCCGAAGCTGCGGAAGCCTTCGCCGAATGGTTCCGCAATTGCGGGAGCGTTCGGCCAATCGCCCCGCCATTGCGGAAGCATTCGGCGAACTGCTCCGCAATTGCGGAAGCGTTCGGCGAACTGCTCCGCAATTGCGGAAGCCGTCGCCGAACCGCCCCGCAGTTGTGGGAGCATTCAGCCAACTGGCCCGCAACTGCGGAAGCCTACCGTCAACCGGCCCGCAACTGCGGAAGGCCACAGCGAACCACCCCGCAATTTCGGGAGTGTTCAATGAACTGGCCCGCGACGGATAAGGGGAGCACCGGGGCTCAGAATGTGATGATTTCTGTGGGGCTCGGAGGCCATTGACGGGGGCCATGAAAGAACTAGTGAAGACCCCGAGCCCATTATACTCCAATTTGACAGAAAAAGGGGAATAGTGACTTTTGAAGGACAGAGTCCCGAGGCTTGACAGAAGGTCGGATTGAGATGAAATTGATCAGGCGCGGCCATGAAGCAGGCACAATGTTAAAGTTCCGAATCTTGGAACCAAACTCCAAAGGATGTGGAGTCGGGGTAAGCAAGAAGGCCAAAAAGCACTGTTCCGGGCCACTTTTTCGGGATTTTGAAAAGTTTGTGGGTAGTAAAAGTGACCCTAGATGTGGGAGTCAGAAATTTTACTGAACTAGACATTTCATATTCTCATTAAGACGGACAATTTCCGTTAAACGAAGATTTCCCAGAAATGCACCGTTTGGGAGATAGCCGTTTTTGGCCCAAAATTTGGAATTTTGGAAAAATGTGAAAAGTAAGAAGTAGTAAAACCCAGAAATTCATAAAAGATGAACGGTACATCAGAATTGAAATCAGTGAATTGCTGAGTGTTCCTTGTTATATGGACTAACTTTTCCCGATAGATAAGTTTTTGTGATTCCTCATAGATATTCTTCCACAGGTGGCTGAAGTTGGCCTTCGAGACCAAAATACAATTGTGTAAATGTGCAGAATTATTGGTAAAAGTTGTCATTTTTGAGACAACGTTGTTTCCACACCCGATGTCGGAATGGAGCACGGGGACAGGCATTGGAAAGCTTGTCTATAAAGGAATAATGGAGTATGACTGGAATTTGAATTGGGTTATCAGACATCATAGATTATCAGGGCAGAAAAGTGTCGGTGACTGTTTTGTCAAATTAATGACAATATGGGCAATTTTCAGAATTGCATGAATGGGCAAAAGAATTGAATAAGTAACAGCTATGTGAATTATTCCATGAGTTCTACTATGTTAAATGTTGATTGTTGTATATTCCTAGATGCATTTTTATGAGGTCTAACAAATATCATAATAATGCACAGTGTTTGCAGCTCATAAAGTTTATAATTGTAGCAGAGGTAAGATGGTGACCATTAATGATGCTCAAGATCCTTATGAACACGAAGAAGACGTTCTAGGAGAAAATGTGCATGAAGGGAATGCGGAGACTGAATCCAATGGGAGAAGGGAGCAGGTGACTCCTCAAAATTTGGTTGAAACCATGGTGAGCTTCAATGAAAGATTGATGAAGGCTCAAGAAGAACAACACCAACTCAATGCTGCTATTTTGCAAAGCCTCACTGATATGCAGCATAAGATAAACCTTGGGTCCAACCCAAGCAATATGGGTGAAGAGGGAAGAGATGCAGGGAGTCATTCTAGAGGTCGTTCGAGGAGGAGGACTCCAAGCCCGAGGAAGAGTTCGGTGAGCAGAAAACATAAAGCATCTTCATCAAGATCTTCTTCCAGCAGGTCGTGTGACTCCAAATGTTCTGGGGAAAGTCCCAGACATGCACCTAAGAGATTGGACGGAAGAAAGAAGTTCAAGGGCATCCCACAGGGAGAATTCAGGAAGGCAAGACCTCCCACATTTGATGGGGAAGGAAAGACAGGCCAAGAGGCAGAAGCATGGCTTCTAGGAATGAAGAAGTACTTCAGAATTCAAGACTACTCAGGAAATGAAAAAGCCAGAATTGCCATTTACAACTTAAATGGCAGAGCTTCCATTTGGTGGGACAATCTCTTGCAAGTGAAAGGGATCAATGAAAGAAGGATCACTTGGGAAAGATTTAAGAGGTACTTCAAGGAGAAATACCTTTCTGCTAGGTATTATGACGGTAAGAGAAAAGAGTTTAATGAACTCAGGTTGGGACAAAAATCTATGGAAGAACATGTCCACAAATTCTTGGAATTACTGAGGTATGTTGACTATATCAAAGATGAGAGAGTAAAAATCCAATGCTTTCTTGGGGGTCTACCTCAGAGTTTCAGAGATCGTATTGAGTTTGTTAATCCACCAAGTTTGGATGAAGCCATTAGGATGGCAATGCACTGCTATGAGCAAAATAGGGGAAAAACAGAGGCTAACCCAGCATGGAAAGGAAAGCCGAGAGGGAAGTTTGATCAGAAGAAGGATGGCTTCAAGCCACCATTCAGAGGTCAGCCTAGAACCTTTCCACAGGGGAAACAAGCAAGGAGTGGATTCAAACCAGCAGTGACAGCAGACAAAGCAGCAAAGGGACCACTTCAGTGCTGGGGATGTGGAGAAAACCACATGTTGAAGGATTGTCCACATCGGAAAAACAATTCTCGGAAGTTGAACAACCTGAAGGGAGTAGCTACGGTGGAGGACATGGCAAGGGCAGCACCTCGGATTTATGCAGCGTTGGATAATCATCAAGCAGACCATCAGTCCTCAGTGGTGGAAGTTGAAGGTAAGATTGCTACGCAATCTATTTCTGTTTTGATTGATCCAGGATCTACTCATAGTTATGTTTCTCCAAAAGTGGTTGAAGGTTGTTCTCTTAGAAAAATAAAGCATAATAAACCTTGGCTAGTGCAACTAGCCACGGGAACTAAGAGAAAAGTAAGTGAGGTAGTGATGGGGTGTCCCATAGAATTGAATGGACTCCACACATATGCTGAATTGAATGTGTTACCATTAGGATCCTATGATGCATTAATTGGTATGGATTGGTTAGAAAAACATAGAGCCAAATTGGACTGTTATGAGAAAGCACTTGAGTGCATTGATGAAAAAGGGAGGCCAATATTGGTAAAAGGAATTCCCAAGCAAGTTTCAGTAAGACAGATTTCAGCCCTGCAGTTGAAAAAGTCTTATAAGAAGGGTTGTCAATTATATGCAGTCCATATGCCAGATTCATTAGAGGACAAAGGGCCAAGACTAGAAGACTTCAGGATATTGCAAGAGTTCCAAGATGTGTTTCTGGATGAGGTACCAGGTTTGCCACCGATGAGAGATATTGATTTCACCATCGATCTTGTTCTAGGGGCAGCACCGAATTCCAAAGCTCCTTATAGAATGAGTACACCGGAGTTGGTGGAATTGAAGATGCAGCTGCAAGAATTAATGGATAAAAGGTATATCAGGCCTAGTGTGTCTCCTTGGGGAGCACCGGTGTTATTTGTCAAGAAGAAAGATGGGACTTTAAGGCTGTGTATTGATTACAGGCAGCTCAATAAAGTGACAGTTAAGAACAAGTATCCATTACCAAGAATTGATGACTTGTTTGATCAAATGAAGGAAGCCAAATTATTTTCAAAGATTGACTTGAGGTCTGGCTACCATCAAGTGAGGATTAAGGAAGAAGACATTCACAAGACGGCTTTCAGAACTAGATATGGTCATTATGAGTTCACTGTGGTTCCATTCGGCCTTACCAACGCACCTGCCACATTCATGTGTCTCATGAATAGTGTATTCAGCAAATATTTGGATAAGTTTGTGATTGTGTTTTTAGACGACATTCTTGTCTATTCAAGAAATGAAGAAGAACACGAGGAGCATCTAAGAATGGTGTTTCAAGTTCTCAGAGAACATCAGCTGTATGCCAAGTTAAGCAAGTGTGAATTCTATCAAAAGAGGATCCAATATTTGGGTCACGTCATTTCAGAGGAAGGAATTGCAGTGGATCCAGAGAAGATTAATTCCATCATGGATTGGCCAACTCCAAGAAATGTTGCAGATGTTCGATCTTTTATGGGCCTTGCTGGTTACTACAGAAGGTTTATTGAAGGATTCTCCAGGATAGCTCATCCGATCACTTCATTGCAAAGGAAGAACATCAAATTTGTATGGTCTGAAAAATGTGAGAAAAGTTTTCAGAAATTAAAGGAGTTACTTACTAGCGCTCCTGTTTTGAAGATAGCCGATCCAAGGAAGGATTTTGTAGTATGCACAGATGCTTGCATTGAAGGACTGGGTGGGGTTCTCACGCAAGAAGGAATTGTGATTTGCTATGAATCCAGGAAATTAAAAGAGCATGAAAAGAATTATGCCACACATGATTTAGAACTAGCAGCCATAGTGCATGCTCTTAAAATGTGGAGGCATTACTTGATGGGAAGAAGATTCGAGCTTAGGACAGACCACATGAGCCTAAAGTATTTGTTTGAGCAGCCAAACTTGAACGCTAGGCAAGCTAGATGGATGGAATTTCTTTGTGAATTTGATTTTGAAATCAAACATGTAAAAGGGAAGGAGAATAAGGTTGCAGATGCTCTTAGCAGAAAATTTCATGTTTCAGCAGTAAGTATGTGCAAATCAGATTTGAAGACAAGAGTTCTTGAAGCCCAAAACGGTGACGAAACTTGCCTTCAAATTAAAGAGAAGTTGCAGCACGGTAATGTGGATGAAAAGTGTGCAGGATATCAGCTGGGTGAAGACAGTATCCTTGTCTACAAAGATAGGTTGTACATTCCAAATAATGCGGATTTGAAGAAACTAGTGATGGATGAAATACACCAAATGCCGTACTCTAGACACCCAGGGTATCAGAAGACTATAACAGCGGCAAGAAAGCAATACTTTTGGAATGGCATGAAGAAGGACATAGCTGAGTACCTTGCTAGGTGTCAGAAGTGCCAACAAGTCAAGGCAGAACACCAACACCCAGCAGGGTTATTGCAGCCCTTACCCATTCCAGAATGGAAGTGGGAAGTGATCTCCATGGATTTTATAACAGGTCTGCCCATGACAGTAAAGAAGCATGATTCAATCATGGTTGTGGTGGATAAGCTATCAAAGGTAGCTCACTTTATTCCAGTGAAGTCCACTCACAAGGCTAGTGACATTGCGAACATCTTCATGAGAGGGATATTCAGATTGCATGGATTGCCTAAGGCAATAATTTCTGATCGTGATACAAAGTTCACCTCCAATTTCTGGAAGGGATTATTTCAGGAATTGGGAACTAAATTGAATTTCAGTACAGCTTACCATCCTCAAACGGATGGCCAAACCGAGAGGGTGAACCAGGTTCTTGAAGATATGCTGAGAATGTATGTGATGGACAAACCATCCAAGTGGGAAGATTATTTACACTTGGTTGAATTTGCGTACAATAATGGACACCATGCATCCTTGGGAATGAGTCCATTTGAAGCATTGTATGGCAGGGGATGCAGGACACCAGTGAATTGGGACGGCCCAGTGAACAGGGTAGTGCTTGGACCAGAGATGATCAAGGAAATGGAACAGGAAATTGTTAAGATCAGGCAGAATTTAAAGGCAGCTCAGGACAGGCAAAAGAGTTATGCAGATTTGAAAAGAGTACATAAGGAATTTCAGATTGGGGATCATGTTTATTTGAGAGTGAAACCAAGGAAGAGTTCCCTCAAGTTGGGGAGTTGTGCCAAGTTGTCGCCCAGATATTGTGGGCCATTTGAAGTCCTTGATAGGATAGGGCCAGTTGCATATAGAATTGCATTTCCTGCTAGCATAAGAGCTCATAATGTTTTCCATGTATCTTTGCTTAAGAAGTATGTACACGATCCTAATCATATGATTGATTGGAATGTGATACAGGTGGAACCCGAGGGAGAGTTCCAAGTAGAACCTATGCGCATCCTCGACAAGAAAGTCACAGTGCTCCGGAACAGAGCCATCGGGCAGGTAAAGGTCCAATGGGAGCACCTTAGTCCCGACGAGGCTGCATGGGAGCTGGAGGATGCCATGAGGGAGGCATTTCCATTTTTGTTCAGTTTTGAGAACACCGAGGACGGTGTTGTTCTAAGGGGGAGGGGAATGTAATACCCCAATTTTGACCCTTAGAAAATATTGGCTCTAATGTAAATATTGTAAACACACGATGTATGTTTCCCTAGCGTGGAGCTCAAGGCCAAGGCCCCGCTAGTCTATGCTCGAACTTTATTTTAAATTAGACCCGCTTGATGTTTTATTACCCACGTGCTATTAAGCCATGGGATATTGTAAATTGATGTAAATATTTAACATTGAAATAAAATACCAAAAACTGGCTATGGAGGCAACGAATGAGAAGGGGCCATGTGTATCCACTAGGGAGTGGTGAGGGGGCTATGGGATTAAACCCTAGGCTGCCATTTGTCATTATGAGAACCCATTGACTTCCCTAGGTGACATTAATGCCTGCTGTAAGAAGGTGGTTGAGATTTCAGCCCATGGCTTCAATGGAGCATGGGCAGCCCTGAAATTCGTATGGGTGGGCATGGGCTCTAATTGCTTGGGCAAGAAGTCACTCAACCTCATGGGAGGTTGCTTCATTCTCACCCCATTCCATTGTGAAACTACCTAGCATCATTCCCATCCAAAAACGAGTGCCAGCAGTGAGGAAAAACCAGAAATCGCGACCTTGAGAGAACCCAGTTTTTGAAAGACCAAAAACGTCCAGATTTGGCATGGGACAGGGAAATCCAATGGGGGATCCATTAGCATAAACCTTGGGGCGAATTTGGGAGCATTAGCTACCCCGAAATCAATGGGAAAACCCAGTTTTTGCAGCTCAGAAAACGAGTGACGGATTTGAGTATTTGGTGAGCAGAATGGTGAGAAATCAATTGGGAATGGACTATGCAGAGGTTGGGTATGCTTGATAAACCCTGTGAAGGCTAGGATCTCAAGGATCAGCAGCTGGACCTTTCTATGCCCATCCTGAAGAGCACTAGAGGGAAGAGTTTCCTGAGGGACTGTGTAACAGAGAAGGGGATCTTCCTTGTGTTGGATGTGGTAGGTAATGTGGGTGCCTGACTGTTGAGCTCACTTGAGATGCCTGTAGCTCTGTGGTTGAGCTCACTGGCTTAGCATTACCCTCCTCTATCTTCTTGGATGCTTGACTGAAGCCATGGCTGTGAGTGAACCCAGCTAGTCTTCCTTAGTGGATACATAGCCCAGCTCGGGGGTGATCTCTCAGCTGAAGGAATATAGGCTGGATAGAGATCTACGGTTGGGAGGAACGTTGCCTTCACGTAGCCAGTTGTTGGACATCAACTCCTCAAGATAAGTGTTCATGTGATTTAAATTATTTGCATTCTGTGTTCTGCTACGCATTCAATCTGAAGGATTAATTATTCCTGTTAATGAAATGAAATGCATCATGTTTTATGCATATGATACTTAATGACTGATTACATGTATGACTGTTATGGGTATGTTGAACACGTGAAGAAATTGTGCGCATATGTAATCTTTTAATTTCCGCTGTGTTTACATTGAGATCAATATGCATATGGAAGATTTTAAATTATTGGGGCTAAGCCATTACGAAAGCCCTGTGTTGTTAACGTTTCCCTTCATGTACATTCGATGATGGAAGGGGGCGTTACATCTTTTTTACTTATGATGTTTGGAAGAATGCATACAAGGAAATGGAATCCAGGAATTCTCTTTCCTGATGGTATGGGTTGGAGAGCACTCCTAATTGTTGGAGTGCAATACAAGCAATGGGACCCTGGGATAATTTTTAGTCTCATTGGTTTCAATTTTTTGGGGAAACAAGTAGTATGGGAGATTGAGTCACCACTTGATAAGGTGATTGTAATCAGAGTAGTGCAGCAACAAGCATGGCAGTTCCTCTGTAAAATTTTCATGGAATCTTAAAGACTTGAAGTTGGGAAACTCAGTGGCAACTTCAAAGAATTATACAGTGGTATCATAAAGGGTTTCCAAAATATGAAAGAGGTAAGTATTAATTGTGCAAAATTTGTTTTTATGGGTTTAATTAATCTTTTGGTGTTTAGTGGTGATGTCACAGGGGATATCAATATGAGAAAGAAAACCCACATATCCCTGCTTTTGGAAACACACAATTGTAGTACATGAGTGCCACTACTTAGAGTTTTGGAAGGAAATTTTTGGAAGCAAAGTTTTGGAAAGAAAGCAGGTTCTTCAACATCCATGTTTGAAATTGCTTGAGAACAAGAAATATTGGGTGGGGAGGACTGTCATGTCCCCAATTAAATGATTTTCAGATAAATATTTAAGTTGGCCTACCCAATTCGTAAGGGTTATGTGGAAGAATTAAAATATTGACATTTAACCCCAAGGTTTATAGTTTCTCATAAAAATTCAATGTTCTAAATTGAAGGTGGAAAAATAGGCCAATAAATTATGGAATAAATGTTAAATTATCCAAAATGAAGTGGCATTAGATCCTAGTTGGACTTGGGGGCACATAAGTGGACATGTGGGGTCCACATGAGAGAGTATTCCTCCTTTAAACATGGAGCCATCCCCAAATTCGAGTTGGAAGAAAAGAGGTAACATTGTTGAAGGAAGAGGAAGAGTCATAGGGGTAATAATAGGCAATGATAGATTCTATGACAACTATGACAAGCATTATGACACTTATGACAGATTCTATGACACCTATGACACTTATGACAGATTCTATGACATATATGAAAATGTAAGAGCTAAAAATAGACCAAGAGGGCTCATGAAAGGAGTTACAAATATCCAAAGCATCCAAAATATTCCCCAATTTGAATTCATGGAGGATTTGGAGATGAAAGATGAACCAAGTGTCATGTGGGGCCAATGAAGGGTCATAACCCCCACTAATTCGAAGTTCATGAGTAATTAGGAGATAATTTGAGTTATAAGGAGGTAAATGACTTAAATAATGTTATCAAAATGAGACCAAGTAGAAATAGAATATATTTTGATCATTTTTTATTTGCATCTTTGCAATTTAGAGAGCTTCAAGCTTGTCCTTGCACGGTGGATGTTTATCCTCCCTACCTTAGTACCCATTTCGAGGTTGCAATATTCCCATCCAAGTTGGTTGATGGAGAGGCCATTAAGACCTTTCAACAGAGCTTCATGGAGATGTTTTGATTCAGGTTCAACCCCCATATGATTTCAAGTTCATATTCACTCTTCCTTCTCTACTATCATTCTCCTATCTTTCTCTCAATGTTCATGTAAAGTGAGATTGCACACTCTTTGTTGCATATAGATAATGGAAGGATTTTGTTTCGACCTTATGAAATTGTTAATGGATTAACAAATCTGTAATGGATAGATCATGAGAACCACAAATTGAAATACTAAGCACTTCATGTACTATTTCTCCAAGTAACATTGATATTCGAGCCAGTTTCCTCTTTCTCTCAATGTCATGTAAAAGTGTGATGGCACACTTCTTGTTACATATAGCTAATGGAGGATTGATATTTAGACCTTATGGACATGTTATTTTCTGCATAAATATGCAATAGACATATCATGAGAGCCACAAATCTAAATCCCTTGTACCATATAATAAAACTCAAGCAAAAACTACCATTTTGAGCCATTGCGCCCTTGTATACATTTATGAAACTTTGAGCATTTATATATCAGTTTTGCACCAGAATTATTATGATTTTTGTAGCTGTTTCAGAAGCCTATTATTTATTGTACATGAGACATAAATTTTATGCATACCCCTTTTTTCATTTTCTCAGAATTCCATGTAAAAATATCTACTATATTGCTCACAATTTCCAAGCAATGAATTTGTTTTGTAACCTTATGTTTTAAGAGTGCCTTAGAAAGATATAAATATGAATCAATGCTACAAATAGTTTTTTTTGTGGGTCCTTGATATGATACAAGTGTATGTTCTGAAATTTGGGAGGTTTGTACAACATTTTGGAATCCAAAAGAGTCATCTACCCTTGGGGGTTTTAACATCGATTTTCCTAGTATTTTTTCCATTCATTATCCAGTTGTAAATGGAAGTTGTTGAAGTATTTAGCAAGTGTAAATGCATATAATATCTACATTAGTGTGTCCTAATACACCTCAATCAACTCCAGACATAGTTCAAAACCATTTGGGATCATTTGGGATAGTTTGGGGTTTCACTAGTCCAAGGTTAAAAAATTGGCCAAATTGGGTAAAATTTCAAATTAGGGATATTACATCTACCCTATATCAGATAGTGAGTTGGTATCACCTCTGGTTATTGTCCCAAAGAAGGGGGGGAATTGGATAATATGTGTGGATTACATGGAGTTTAATAAAGCAACCAAAAGAGATCACTTCCCTCTTCCATTCAATGATTAGGTATTGGATACTCTTGATGGAAACAAGTTGTTTTCATTTTTGGATGGTTTCAGTGGATATAAATCAAATAAAAATCCACCCTACTGATGGAGATAAAACAAAATTTACCTGCCCATGGGGCACACATGCATACATATTGCTACCTTTTGGACTCTGTAATGCCCCAACAACCTTTCAAAGAGCTATCTTAAGTATATTCTCATATTTTATCAACAATCAAATGGAAGTTTACATGGATGATTTCACATTGTACGGAAAACGTTTTAAAAAAGAATTAGAACATCTAGAATCAATCCTAAAATAATGCATCAAAATGAGTATGTGTCTCAACAATGATAAATGTCAAATGCTAATGCAAGAGGGCATAGTTCTGGGACACCATATATCCCAAAGAGGTATTGAAGTTGATCAAGAAAAGTTTACTATTATTAAAAATCTCCCCCACCTTTCAAAAAAAGAGATGTGCATAGCTTCCTCGGGAAGACATGATACTATAGAATATTTATAGAGGGATTCCACAAAGTTGCAGCCCCAATGTTTTCCCTCTTAACAAAAGACAGATTTTATTTGGATTGAACAATGCATGACCGCATTTGATCACCTCAAGGATAAAACCACAACTGCTCCAGTGCTCAAAGGGCCAAACTGGACCCTACCTTTTCACATCCACTCGGATGCCTCATAAAAATCTATCGGGGAAGTCCTAGGACAAGAAGAATAAAGGAAACCATACGCCATCTATTACATCAGAAAAAACTTGGTAGGAGCAGAGCTCAATTACACAGTCACTGAGAAGGAATTTTTAGTTTTTTGCACGCTATTAACAAATTTTTCCACTACATAGCAGGGTACCCGGTCTTTGTACACACAGATCACTCAAGAATCAAGTACCTCATGAACAAACCTAATACAAGTGCTAGAGTTATTAGATGGTTGCTTCTCCTACAAGAATTTGACTTGACAATCCTCGACAAACCAGGAAAACATAATTTGGTAGAAAACTTTCTATTAAGGCTAACCCATGTGTAGGACAATGAACTAGTAAAGGATGATTTCCATGATGAAGAAATATTTGAAATCTCAGTACAAATCTGATGGTTTGCTGACATATCCAACTACCCAGTATTTGGGAAGTTTCCACACCATTATAGATACAAATTGTTAGATTTTGAGCATTAATTCAAAATGATCTAGGATCTTATCTGAGAGAATAACAAGCACATCATATCAATCATAAGAGACAATCACAAGAGATAATAGACACAGAGTTTCCTTGGGGAAAACCAAGAAGGTGAAAAACCCCAATAACTTCCTCAAAGATAGATAGAGCAATGATACAAAACCCAAGTACAAGAGATAGTCTCCTTAGCGGCTTCTCCTCCTCCACTAGTGTGCATCACTCAATGAGAGAGATAGATGAGTAAGTGAAGGATCAAATAGAGTGACACCCTTACTCTATTTATACACAACTCAACTTTCCTAATAACCTAATAGGGATGACTTCTATAGGAGAGTCTAATAACCCATGGTAACGCAACTCAGGGCCGACCCCACACTTGGTGGTCTAATAACCCATCTTGTATAAGTTACAACACTTGCGACACTTGTAAATACAAATGACGACACTTCTGTACAGAGGAATAATAACCTCTCTGTAGGGATACAATATACATGTATGAAATACATTCTGAAGTTACATATACATCAACACTCCCTCTTAACTAGGAAGGTATTTCTTGACACAGGTCTTCTAGCACAAGTCTTCTTCTCTGGATCATCATATCATTGTCATTGGATCATTGTCATCTTTTCATCATCATCGTCACTTTTTATATCTCAATCAATCTCCAATCTACTTGTCATAGGAAGTTCTACAGAGCCAACCCTTTTTCATGTTGGTTGTAGGCCTAGCCTCCATGTAGGTCTTCATCATGTCTATGAGCAAGCCATCAAGTAAGTACACCTTAGGACTGATTACACTGTCTCTCCAAAACCTGCAAGATCTCTCAGGATCGATTACACTGCCTTTGAAAAACCTGCAAGAGCATCTCAGGACTGATTATATGCCTCTTCAAAACCTGTGTGCCATACTGTCACCTCATCGTATTCAGATCACCTCATAGTCCACGGAGGACAACCCAGATGCACACACATCACAACACTTACATTCACCGGCATGGAAGGGCTTTCCTCTGACCATGTTGAAAAATATCAGCAATTACATCACGACCATGGAAGGACTTTCCTCTGACCATGTCGGAAAATCCCTGGCAATTACATCACGACCATGGAAGGAATTTCTTCTAACCATGTCAGAAAAGCCACGCCCAGCCCTTACATCTCACCATGGAAGGACTTTCCTCTAACCATGTGAGAATGGCCCAGCCCTTACATCTTACCATGGGAGGACTTTCCTACCACCATGTAAGAATAGACCCAGCGCTTACATATCACCATAGGAGGACTTTCCTACCACTATGTGAGAATGGCTCATGTGCATCTGTGTCTCCAGACTAATCACTTGCCCTTGGAAGGAATCTCGATCTGAAGTACACCAAGTCTCTCTCTGAAGTACTCAAACTTCACTCTGGCCAGCAGCTTGGTCAACACATCAGCTATCTGCTCGTCTGTTGCAACATACAGGAGCTTCACTGCTCCTCTCTACACCATATCCCTGATATAGTGATATTTGATCTCAATGTGCTTCGACCTGTCATGGAACACTGGGTTCTCAGACAACTTCACACAACTCTGATTGTCACAGAAGATACAGGTAGCATCCAACGGGAGATCAAATAACTCAGACAGTATCTTCCTAATCCATACTGCCTCATAACTAGCCGAACAAGCTGCAACATACTCTACTTCGGCATACTCAGTGCCACACAGGACTGCTTCCTTCCAAACCAAGAGATCATACCGGATCCCATACTGAAGCAGCACCCCGAAGTGTTCTTCCGATCAATGGCACTGCCTACCCAATCTAAATCAACATAACCCTCTAGGTTAAACTTTTGATTCACATCATACTTGAGCCCATAATAAACCATACCCTTTAGGTACCTCAGAATATGATTTACAACAACCATGTGAACACTTCTCAGATCCGTCAGGAACTGGCTCAATGTGTGTTCATAGAAAAGCAAATATCTGGTCTCGTGTTCTGTTGACTGAAACCAAGTCGACAGGTATTCCCATCGCTGTCGACAGCAACCCACCGCGATCTCCCTGAGCACCAGCCCAGACAGGTTTTACCCTGTCCAACAACACCTGCAGACAGATGAGGTCTCACCCGAGATGTTCAAGGGAGATTCGATGGAACCGTGTTTCCCCCGAATGAAGGAGGATGTTTGTGGCAACAATCACTTAAACTTATTGTGACACTCAGGAATAGGCCTATGCATTTAACTTTGACATCAGTGTATTCATTGCATCATTCAACAGAAACATTCATCGCAGCAAGTATAACAGTAAAGCATTAATTGCAACAAGAAAACATAGCATCATTCATATATCGCAACATGCATTACCATAAGTGAACAAAAGATACACAGGAATTTCGCAAAATAGCTTTGTCATGTCATATTAGCTCAACAAAACCCAGATACAATATCTCCGCAAAACACATATCTCACAGATAACTCAGATGCATACAAAGATCAGATCTCCATATTAAGATTCGGTTATGCTCTCGTTAGGGGATAGGTATCAAACACATATGACTCTATGACTATAAATAGGCTTCCACCTTTACATTGCTTGTCCACTTACTAACAAATTCCTAACCGACACTTTGAGCAATTGATCCAAAATCTAACTGAGGCAGTCCAAATGACCAAAAACCCGCATACTGCGGTACAATTGACTCAAAAATACATAAAATATGGTCCAAATGACCCAAAACCCGCATACTATGGTACAATCAACTCAAAAATACAAAAAATAATCTCCTTTACGCCTAGCTCTCCTCTTTCCGCGATATCTTCTGACTCATCGTAGCATCCACGATGCTACGATGCTACCTTGCCAAACCGCCTGCCAACAGTCCCCCAACACAATCTTGTGGCTCTCCCTCAAGCCACGTCAACTGGACATGGTGTATTCACTGGTCTTGACTCGAAAGTCCTCATACTGTTGCCGAATTTCATTGACCCTAGCTGGTTAGGATACTCGGCTCTCACCCGAGAGACCCGGGTTCATGTCCCGGCAACGGAAGCATTTGTTGACTCAAACCCAGTCGACAAGGGTTCCCATCGCTGTCAACACCAACCCACCGCAATCTCCCTGAGCACCAGCCTAGACATGTTTTACCCCATCCAGCAACACCTGTGGAGCAGATGAGGTCTCAGCTAAGATGTTCAAGGGAGAGTCGACGGAACCATGTTTCCGCTAAATGAAGGAGGATGTTTGTAGAAACAATCACTTAAACTTATTGCGACATTCAGGAATAGGCCTATGCATTTAACTTTGACATCATTGTATTCATTGCATCATTCAACAGAAACATTCATTGTAGCAGGTATAAAAATAAAGCATTAATTGTAGCAAGAAAACATAACATCATTCATATATCACAACATGCATTACCATAAGTGAACAGAAGATACACAGGAATTTCGTAAAACAACTTGTTGATGTATATGTAACTTCAGAATGTATTTCATCTATGTATTTCATATATATTTATTGTATCCTTATAAGAGATGTGTTATTCCTCTATAAGGAAGTGTCGTCATGTGTATTGACAAGTGTCGCAAGTGTGTGTACTTGCCAATGGGTTATTAGACCACCATGTGTGGGGTCGACCCTAAAATATATATTATATTGTGGTTGTACCTAGCTAGACAAGTTTGCCCCATAGTGTAACTGGGCAAACAGGTTAAGTATAAATAGATATTGGGAGATCTCTGTTTGATCACTCAGAAACACACACTTCTCTCACTCATAAAGTGGTGCACTAGTGAGGAGGAGGATCATTTGCTACTAGGAGACTATCTCAGTGTATTTTGGTTGTACTTTGGTTGAGCCATTTCTCTCTCTATCTATGAGGAAGTTGTGGGGTTTTTCACCTTAAGGTTTTCCCCACGGAAACTCTGTGTCTCTTGTCTCTCATGCTTTTGATTCTTGTCATGCTTGTCTTGCTTATTATGATTGTTATGTATTGATATACTGTCCATGTTATTCTCTCAGTAAAGATCCTAGAGTATTGTGAATTAATGCTCAAAATTTAACATGGTATCAGAGCTAACCTGAGAAGAAGACATTGTGCAGTGATGGAAACTAGGGTTTCTTGTTTATAGGGTTTCTCTCCACAGATTTTGGAAAAGCAGTATAGTAGATTGACTCTACTCATCAAGGCGAATCTATCTGTCCAATCAAAATTCAATTATGAGCATTTTCATATTTGGCCCTACAAATTAGGGTTTCCACAAAAATAAGAATTGCTGAAATCTGAAGTATTAGCTGGAAGCTCCTTGCCAAAATCAAAGTTGAGAGCTTTGGATCGATATTTTTGGTTGAGTAGATCTCCGGGAAACTCAAACCCTAATTCAAGGCTCTCCTTAGTGAATCCGGGAAGACAGAAAGGTAGTTTTGAAGGGTGTAGCTTTGCAGATCTCAATTTCTGAATACACCAGGTTGATCAGCTCATCAAGGCGCATCTTTCTACCCTTTCAGAAAGTTGAAATTCACATTTTGAATTTTTAGGGTTTTTTCGACAAACCCTAATCCAGGACCAGATCCAGTTTTCAGCGATTCAAGTGGCAAGACCTAAATCTTTTCTATTTCCATTTGAAGTACTCTTTAAAATGTCTCAGCACACCAAGCTTGAGGATAAGCTTGAAGGGGCTGATAACTTCTGAGCCTGGAAGTATAGGATTGGGTTAATCCTGGAAGAGAATGAGTTGGACTCATATATAAAAGAAGACATCTCTATCCCAGAGGATGAAGAGGCTAAGAGATTCCATAAGAAGAACTTGGTCAAGGCAAAGAGAATCATTTCTGATTCTATCAAAGACCATCTCATCCCCCATGTGTCATTTCTGAAGACACCCAAAGAGATGTTTGACTCCCTGACCAAGTTATTTGAAGGGAAGAACATAAATCGGAAGATGACTCTACGGAATCAATTGAAGGGGTCAAGATGTTGAATGGAGAAACCATTCAATCTTACTTATCCAAGGTCTCTCAGATCAAGGAACAACTTGAAGCTGTGGATGAAGTAGTGGACAATGGTGAAGTTGATATGACCACTTTGAATGGCCTACCTAGGTCATGGGACTCCTTTATTCGAGGAATATGTGCAAGAAATAAATTGATCTCTTTCAGTAAACTGTGGGAGGAATGATCTCAAGAAGAAGCTAGACTTGTAGCTCGTGAAGAAAATATGGGAGGTGAAGATCAAGCTCTTGTAGCTCACACCAAAAGAAGCAAGGCTAAGAAGGAGCACTCTCGCTACAAGAGATCCTATCAAAAGAATAAGAAGGATCTAAGATGCTTCACATGCAATGAGAAGGGTCACTTTCCTTCAGATTGTCCCAAGAACAAAAGGGATAACAACAACAACTCCAGCAAGAAGAAGAAGGGAAGCAAAAGAAAGTTCCATGCTCATGCTGCTGAGGGATATGAACCTCCAAAGAAGAAGGATAGGGCAGAAAGTGATGATAGTGATGATGACTCATTAAATGAAGAAGAG
This sequence comes from Larix kaempferi, assembly GCA_027924585.1. Lineage (NCBI taxonomy): Eukaryota > Viridiplantae > Streptophyta > Pinopsida > Pinales > Pinaceae > Larix > Larix kaempferi. The sequence continues at coordinate 1,681,148 of BSBM01000385.1, forward strand.
TATGTTCTAATCTCTGCTCTCACAGGTACTATCTCTCATGGTTGTAATGATTGGTTAATTGACAGTGGGGCTTCCAAACACATGACCGGGTTTAAATAATCTTTTGTAAACCTATCTGAACATGAATCACCCCATAAGGTGAAACTTGGGGATGATTATCAATACCCAATCAAAGGAAGTGGTGAAGCCTACTACAACCTAGATTCTGGAAAATCCTTGAAGATGAAAGAAGTTCTTTATGTACCTGGGCTCAAGAAGAATCTTCTCTCCATCTCTGCATTGGATGCAAAAGGCATGAGGGTTGCATTTGTAGATGGCCAAGTCCTAATGTGGCCAAAGGGTAAAACAATTGATGATGCAGTAGTGATTGGAGAGCAAGAGGGAGGATTGTACAAATTAAAGGGACAACCTGAACATGCTATGAAGACAAAGATTCATCCATAGTCATGGATCACATAGAGGTATGTATAATTTGTTTTTACAAAAGTTAACTAATGAGTTATGCAGGTCATTGAAGAGAACAAGAACACATTGCTAAGACATAACTAGCAAATATGATGACTAGGTATGTTTTGTTATATATATCGTATACTTTTGTATAATTGATAATGATTACTCTTGAAGTTACAAGTTTGAGTAATCTAGGACTTATGCATATTATGTTTCTTACCTTAATTGATGATATGACTAACCAGAAGAGTCATAGGTTTGAGTAATCAGGGGTTTAGGTATATTATGTTTATGACTAACCATAAGAATGCTTATTATTTCTGTTTGAAATGATCCTGACTATACATGCTTGAGATTATTGTGTTTTTATGATATTAAGATTATACTAATGAATGTTTGATTATGTATGAGACCTCGAGGATAACACAATGATGATACTAACAAGCATGCATATGGATCGAGAATGAATATAAGTTCAAGAACATGTAATCCAGGAAGCAAAGATCAAGAGGGAGCACACTGCAGTGGTTTATGCAAGGATGTAGATATTCAGAGGGAGTTGACCATCTCTCTACATTCCACAACAGAAAGGTGTAGAAAAAGCTACTTCAGATTAGGACTCCAGCAGCTCCTGCAAGGAAGCAAAGACTCAGAGGGAGTCCACCCTACAACCAACAAAGATAAGTATTTTAAATTATCATTTATTGCATATTTGTTTGTTTAAAGAAAATTGTTCAATGATGTATATGATCATGTTCCTAGACTTAGGATATGTATTGTGCATATTAGAATGATTGCATTAATGAACAGTATACTACTAATATGCATGTGATGGGTAAGTGGCCTATGGCACTGTACAACATGCCATTGCTACTTATCTAGAATGAAACCTCTTTGCTGACATGTTGGGAGTAGTGCAAACTCTTAACAATGTTCTGGTAGAGATTGGAAGGCATCTAAAAAGTTACATGATATGGATGAATGTTGTATTGAAGCATTGGCTAAAATAATTGCATGACTGTATGACATATATTCTTATGTGTAAGATTTTGTTATGGAACTATGAGATGTTTCTAATCATGCAATTTAACTTGTCTTGTAGGAAAGATCGTATACGAGCACCTACAAAAGAAGGACTACAACATTTGTTTCAGCAACAAAGTTATCTATTGAAGATATTGAATATATTGAAGTTCCCAAGATTCGGGAAAACTTGTCTTGTAGGAAGATCATATACGAGCACCTACAAAAGAAGGACTACAACATTTGTTTCAGCAACAAAGTTATCTATTGAAGATATTGAAGTTCCCAAGATTCGGTAAGAATGCCATGATCGAGGAGTACCAGTCAATCATGAAGAATGATGTTTGGGATGCAGTCCCAAGACCTGAAGGGAAGTTTGTTATGACTTCCATATGGATCTATCAGATCAAGCATGCTGCAGATGGCAGCATAGAGAAATATAAAAGTGATGAAATAGAAGATACACCAGATGGATTTCAAGACAGCTTTCTTGAATGGTGTAGTTGAAGAAGAAGTGTATGTGGAGAAGCCACTTGGTTCTGAGACACATGACAGGGAGTCATATATGTGCAGAACTTGGTATGGTAGGATAGACAGCTATTTATCCAGTTTGGGCATTACCAAGAGTAAAGCGGATTCCAACATTTACTACAAGGTTGAGGAAGGCAATCCAATGATACTACTATTCTATGTGGATGACCTGTTTGTAACAGGTGAGGATAGATTGATTGCCAACATGCAGCGGAAGCTTGCTACCAAGTTCGATATGAAGGACTTGGGGATGATGCATTATTTCCTAGGTACGGAGGTGTGGTAGAGTGCAGATGGGATCTTCCTTGGACAACGGAAGTATGCAGTAGATATCCCGAAGAGGTTCGGGATGATGGATTGCAAGGCCATGGCCTCACCTATGGCATCGAACTTGAAGCTTCTATGTGATGCTTCATCTGAGTCGGTTGATGTCTCTATGTATTGTCAGATGATTGGGTCCTTGATGTACCTGATGAACACTACACCATATATTTGCTTTGTGGTGAACACATTGATCCAATTCCTGACGGATCCGAGGAGTGTTCACCTGATTACTATAAAGCATATTCTGAGGTACTTAAAGGATACAGTTGATTATGGGCTCAAGTATGATGCGAATCAAAAGTTTAACCTGCAGGGTTATGTTGATTTAGATTGGGCAGGCAGTGCTGCAGATAGGAAGAGCACATCTGGGTGCTACTTCAGTATGGGATCAGGTGTGATCTCTTGGTTTAGCAGGAAGCAGTCCTGTGTAGCACTTAGTACAGCCGAGGCATAGTATGTTGCAACTTGTTCGGCTAGTTGTGAGGCAGTATGGCTTCAGAAGCTACTGTCTGAGTTATTTGATCTCCCGTTGGATGCTACTGGTATCTTCTGTGATAACCAGAGTTGTGTGAAGCTATCTAAGAACCCAGTGTTTCACGACAGGTCGAAACACATAGAGATCAAATATCACTATATCATGGATATGGTGTAGAGAGGAGCAGTGAAGCTTCCGTATGTTGTGACGGATGAGTAGATTGCAGATGTGCTGACGAAACCACTAGCCAGAGTGAAGTTCGAGTACTTCAGAGAGAGGCTTGGTGTTCTTTGGATTGATGGCACTTCGAGGAAGAAGTGATGGACACATTTGTAGAAGCCATTCCAAGCATGTTGGAAGGAGGATCCTTCACATGGCTGTGGATGTAAGCGCTAGATGATGAGCATCAGGACAATGCTCCAGTTACTGCTCTGTATATGCATCAGGAGGATGCTGGATATGATAAGTTGGATCATTTATATGTATATGTATGTACGCATCATGTTGGATGATGGATATGATCAGCTGGATCATTTATATGTATATGTATGTACGCATCATGTTGGATGCTGGATATGATCGGTTGGATCATTTGTATGTATTTTGTATATGCATCATGTTGGATGCTTGGACCATGTATCTGTATATGTATCAGGTGGATACATTGTATGATCAGGTAGATCATGTATGTTGATATGTATCATGTATGATTAGGTGGATCATGTATTTGTATTTGTATCAGGAGGATACATTGTATGATCAGGTGGATCATGTATGATGGTATGTATCAGGTAGATACTTGGTATGCATCAGGTAGATGCATTGTATGATCAGGATGATCATGGATGACGAGCTTCAGGATGTTGCTCTAGATGATATTGAGCAGGATGTTGCAAGTGATGATGATCAGGATGATCATGTATATATCAGGATGATGTATGGTGAGTATCAGGATGATACTCTATGGCCATGGATCAGGTTGTGCAGATGAGCATATAATTTGGCCCTGGGAGATTTGCAAATAGTCTTTCAAGGTTTTGCCTATGGCATGAAATTTGGCCCTGGGATATTTGGCAAATGCTCTTTTGAGGTTTTGCTCTGGGAGGACATATAATTTGGCCCTGGGAGATCTGCAGATAGTCTTTGGAGGTTTTTCCGATGGCATAGAATTTGGCCCTGGGATATATGGCAGATGCTCTTTCGAGGTTTTGTCCTATGGCATATAATCTGTCCTTGGGAGATCCGATAGGTTGCGCTGTGTGCCCATAATAAGTCTTGGGATGCTCTTGCGAGGTTTTGCCATGACCACATATAATCTGTCCTTGGGAGATCCTATAGGTAGAGTTGTGTGCTCGTAACAGCCTGGGATGCTCTTACGAGGTTTTGTGGTGACCACATATAATCTGTCCCTGGGAGATCCTATAGGTAGAGCTGTGTGCTCGTAACAGCCTGGGATGCTCTTGCGAGGTTTTGTGGTGAGGTCACATATAATATGGCCCTGGGAGATCCTATAGGTTGGAGTTGTGTACCCGTAACATCCTGGGATGCTCTTTTGAGGTTTTGTGATGCACAGAATAAGTCCTGAGGATTCCACAGTATGGCCAGTGATGACGAAGACCTGCAGGTGGTGGACCTACATCCAGTATGAAAAAGGACTGGCTCTGTAGAACTTCCTATGATGAGTAGAGTCAGAGATTGGTTGAGATAGCAGCAACAGTGACGATGATGATGATGATGCATCGATGACGATGATCCCGAGAAGAGGACTTGTCTAGCAGGTCTGTTTCGAGAAATACCTTCCTAGTTAAGAGGGAGTGTTGATGTATATGTAACTTCGGAATGTATTTCATCTATGTATTTCATATATATTTATTGTACCCTTATAAGAGATGTGTTATTCCTCTATAACGAAGTGTCATCATGTGTATTGACAAGTGTCGCAAGTGTGTGTACTTGCCGATGGGTTATTAGACCACCATGTGTGTGGTCGGCCCTGAAATATATATTATATTGTGGATGTACCTAGCTAGACAAGTCAGCCCCATAGTGTAACTGGGAAAACAGGTTAAGTATAAATAGAGATCGGGAGATCTCTATTTGATCACTCAGAAACACCACTTCTCTCACTCAAAAAGTGGCGCGCTAGTGAGGAGGAGGATCATCTGCTACTAGGAGACTATCTCAGTGTATTTTTGTTGTACTTTGGTTGAGCCATTGCTCTCTCTATCTCTGAGGAAGTTGTGGGGTTTTTCACCTTAGGGTTTTCCCCATGGAAACTCTGTGTCTCTTGTCTCTCATGCTTTTGATTCTTGTGATGCTTGTCATGCTTATTATGATTGTTATGCATTGATATACTATCCATGTTATTCTCTCAGTAAAGATCCTAGAGTATTGTGAATCAATGCTCAAAATTTAACACAACTCTGTCATGTCATATTAGCTCAGCAAAACCCAGATACAATATCTCCGCAAAACACATATCTCGCAGATAACTCAGACGCATACCAAGATCAGATCTCCATATTAAGATTCGGTTATGCTCTCGTTCGGGGATTGGTATCAAACACATATGACTCTAGGACTATAAATAGGCTTCCGCCTTTACATTGCTTGTCCACTTACTAACAACTTCCTAACCGACACTTTGAGCAATTGACCCAAAATATAACTGACGCAGTCCAAATGACCCAAAAACCCGCATACTGTGGTACAATTGACTCAAAAATACATAAAATACGGTCCAAAAGACCGAAAACCCGCATACCGCGGTACAATCAACTCAGAAATACATAAAATAATCTCCTTTACGCCCAACTCTCTGCCTTCCACGATATCTTCTGACTCATCGCAGCATCCGCGATGCTGCAATGCTACCTTGCCAAACCGCCTGCCAACATGTTCATCAGGTACATCAAGGACCCAATCATCTAACGATACACCGTGACATCAACCAGCTCAGATGAAGCATCACACAAAAGCTTAAGGTTCAATGCCATAGGTGTGGCCATGGCTTTGCAATCCATCATCCCGAACCTCTTTAGGATCTCTAATGCATGCTTCCCTTGTCCAAGGAAGATTCCATCTACACTCTACCACACCTCCATGCCTAGAAAGTAGTGCATCATCCCCAAGTCCTTCATCTCAAACTCGGCAACAAGCTTCCTCTTCGTGTCGGCAATCAGTCTATCCTCACCTGTCACAAATAGGTCATCCACATATAATAGGAGTATCACTAGATTTCCTTCCTCAACCTTGTAGTAAAGGTTGGAATCCGTTTTACTCTTAGTAAATCCCAAACTGGATAGGAAGTTGTCTATCCTGCTGTACCAAGTCCTGGGTGCTTGTTTTAAACCATACAGGGATTTCTTCAATTTGCACACATGAGTCCCTCTATCATGTGTCTCAAACCCAAGTGGCTGCTCCACATACACTTCCTCTTCAATTACACCATTCAAGAAGGCTATCTTGACATCCATCTGGTGTACCTTCCATTTCATCACTGCAGCCAAAGCAAGTAATGATCTAATGGAAGTGTACCTAGCCACAGGTGCAAAGGTCTCTTCATAATCAATCCCTTCTTTCTGGGAGAAGCCATGAGCTACAAACCTTGCTTTATATTTCTCTATGCTACCATCTGCAGCATGCTTGATCTTATAGATCCACTTGGAAGTCACCACAGACTTCCCTTCTGTTCTTGGGACCACATCCCAAACATCATTCTTCATGATCGATTGGTATTCCTCGACCATGGCATCCTTCCATTGTTTCTTTTTCACTGCTTCTTCATAACTGGAACGTTCTTTATTCATAATATGACAAAGTAAGGCAACATAGCTAGTATGTGACCTAGTTATTTTTCTTTCTTTGTGTTCTTCCTCTAGAATACCATACCTTTCTTCATCTTGGATGAGCTCTCTAGCCCATGCTGGTTTCCTCTTGTGAGAGTTCTTCTCACGAGGTAGATCTATAGGTTATTGTGGATCTTCTATCTCACGATCTTCTTCAGTAATAATTTCATTCATGGTGGTGTCTTTTGTTCTGGGTATTCTTGGTTCTTCATTGTCTTCAGCAGGTGTCTTCCTTGATTTGATGAATGTTGAGTCTTTATCAAAAGTTACATCCCTGCTAATATCAATCTTCTTGAACCCTGGAAAGTAGATTCTGTATGCCTTTGAGCTTTCACTATAACCCACAAAGATTCCCTTCTTTCCTGAAGGATCTAGCTTTTTCCTCTTTTCTTTTGGAATGTGTGTGTACACTGGATAGCCAAATATTCTGAGATGGCTAACTTCTGGCTTCTTTCCAGTGAACACTTCTTCTGGTGTTTTCTTGTCAAGTATCTTATCAGGTGTTCTGTTTTGCACATATATAGTTGTCCTTGCTGCTTCTGCCCATAGGTGCATAGATAGATCTTGGTCATGAAGCATTTCCCTCGCTGCTTCCATGATAGTTCTATTCTTCCTTTCTGCAACCCCATTTTGTTGTGGATTGTAAGGAGTAGTTAACTCCCTCTTAATCCTTGAATCATTGCATAGCTTCTTGAAGTCTCCTAAAGTAAATTCTCCGCCATTGTCAGATCTAAATATCTTGATCTTCTTATCAGTTTTATTTTCTATCAGGGCTTTGAATTCCTTGAACTTATCAAACACTTCATCTTTATTCTTCAAGAAGTAAACCCAAGTCTTCCTAGAGAAATCATCAATGAAGGAAACATAATATACATACCCACTTAGAGAGCTGGAAGACATTAGACCGCATACATCAGAGTGGATAATCTCCAATATTCCTTTTGCTTTTCTTGCACTACTTGGAAATGTCTTCTTTGTGTTCTTTCCTTTTGCACATCCTTTTCAAATACCTTCATGCTTTGACTGGATTTCAGGAAGACCCTATACTGCTTTGCTTTCTATTGGAAGTGCTCTATAGTGCACATGAGCAAGCCTTCTATGCCAAAGTTCACTTGGCTCCATGGATTCATGTACCATGGCATGTTTAGGTTGCCCCTTCAATTTGTATAATCCTCCCTCTTGCTCTCCAATCACCATTGCATCATCAATGGTTTTACCTTTAGGCCACATGAGTACTTGGCCATCTGCAAATGCAACTCTTATCCCCTTTGCATCCAAATCAAATATGGAGAGAAGATTCTTCTTGAGACCTGGAACATATAGTACATCTTTCATCTTCATATTTTTTCCAGAATCTAGCTTATAGGAGGCTTCACCACTTCCTTTTATTGGATACTGGTAGTCATCCCCAAGTTTCACCTTATGGGGTGATTCATGTTCAGATAGTTTCACAAAGGATCCCTTGAATCCCTTCATATGTTTGGAAGCCCCACTATCTATAATCCAATCATTGCTTCCATGAGCAATAGTACTAGTGAGGGCAGAAATCAAAACATATTCTTCATCACTTGAAGAATCCTCACTTTCTTCCCTAGCCATCTTCCTGGGAGGTTCATCATCCTCTGCAGTGTGAGCATGATGTCTTCTTTTGTTACTCCTCTTCTTGTGAGAGCCATCTTTATTATTTCAGGGACAATCCCTGGAATAGTGTCCCTTCTCATCACATGTATAACATTGGACATAGGACATGTTTCTTCAAGTTTTGGGGTTATCCCTCCGATTCTGATGGTTGTGCCTTTCTTTCTTACTATGGTGATGTCCCTTCTTATCATCATACTTCTTGGAGTGTGCTGTGAGAGCTTGGTCTTCATTCCCCATCTTCTCTTCTTGAGCTACAATCTGAGCTTCTTCTTCTGAGCATTCTTCCCACGGCCTACTGAAAGTGATAAGTTTCCTCCTAGCACAAATTCCTTGGATGAAGGAATCCCATGACCTAGGAAGGCCATTAAGAGTGGTCATTATCCCTTCCCCATTCTCTTTATCTTCTCCCACAACTTCAAGTTGTTTTTTTATCTGGGAGACCCTTGAGAAATAAGACTACATGGTCTCCGCATTCTGGATCTTGATATTCTTCAATTGATTTCTCAAGGTCATCTTCTGATTTATGTTCTTCCCTTCAAATAGCTTGGTTGAGGAATCAAACATCTCCTTGGGTGTCTTCAAAGATGACACATGTGGTATGAGATGGTATTTGATATAATCAGCAATGATCCTCTTATCCTTGACCAATTTACTCTTGTGTAGGGCCTTAGCCTCTTCTCCCTCTGGGACAAGGATCTCTTCACTTATGTAAGTGTCCAACTCATTCTCTTCCAGGATTAACCCAATCCTATACTTCCATGCTTGGAATTTATCAGCCTCTTCAAGCTTATCCTCAATCTTGGTGTGTTGAGACATCTTTAAAAAGTACTTCAAATGGAAATAGAAAAGATTTGGGTCTTACCACTTGTTTTGCTGAAAACTGGATCTGGTGCAGGATTAGGGTTTGTTAGAGAAACCCTAAAAATTCAAACTTTTAATTTCAAACTTCTGAAAGGATAGAAAGATGAGCCTTGATGAGCTGATCAAGCTAGTATACTCAGAATTTGAAAACTACAAAGTTTCACCCCTCAAAATTGCTTTTGAAACTTCTGGATTCACTAGGAAGGACCCTGAATTAGGGTTTGACTTTCCTAGAGCTTCACCCAACCAAAAATTTTGATCCAAAGCTATAAACTTTGATTTTTCAGAGGAGCATCTAGCTGTGGTCTCGGATTTCAGAAATTCCAATTTATGCATAAACCCTAATTTTTAGGTCAAAAACTAAAAGTGCTCATAATTGAATTTTGTTTCGACATAAAGATGCGCCCTTGCAAGGAGAGCCAATATAGCCTCCTTCATTTGAATATCTGTGGAGAGAAACCCAAGAAAAAAGAAGCCCCAGCTTTCATAGCTGCATAGTGTCTTCTTCTCAGGTTAGCTCTGATACCATGTTAGATTTTGAGCATTAATTCAAAATGATCTAGGATCTTGTCTGGGAGAATAACAAGCAAAACATATCAATCATAAGAGACAATCACAAGAGACAATAGACACAGAGTTTCCTTGGGGAAAACCAATAAGGTGAAAAACCCCAATAACTTCCTCAGAGATAGATAGAGGAAGTGAATGATCAAATAGAGTGACACCCTTACTGTATTTATACACAACTCGACTTGCCTAATAACCTAACAGGGCCGAATTCTCTAGGAGAGTCTAATAACCCATGGTAACCCAACTCAGGGCTGACCCCACACTTGTGGTCTAATAACCCATCTTGTATAAGTTATGGCACTTGCGACACTTGTAAATACAAATGATGAAACTTCTGTATAGAGGAATAATAACCTCTATATAGGGACACAATATACATATATGAAATACATTTTGAAGTTACATATACATCAACACAAATAAAGTTGTAAGATAATAAGGAAAAGTGGAACTTACAATTGCGTGCAAGGACTGATTTTTAAAAAAGGACCAAATCAAATATTAAGAAGGTGCATCCGAGAATATGAAGTCCATTATATACTCCATGCTACTCAAAATGGGCCTTGTGGAGTCCATTATGCAGCAAAAATAAAAACTTATAAAATACTACAAACATGATACTACTGGCCAACACTACACAAAGACACCCAGGAATATGTTTCACATTGTGATGACTGCCAAAGAATGGGAAAACCCACATAAAGAGATGAGATTCCTCTACATCCTCATGTATCATTGGAACCATTTGAAAAATGGGGATTTGACTTTGTTATCCCATTCAATACACCTTCTAATAAAAAAAATAGATTTTAGTATGTACGAACTATCTTACTAAGTGGGAAGAAGTTACACCACTTACTATTGCTGATGAAAATAGTGTGGCAAAGTTCTTCATAGAAAAAATCATTTCCACATATTTGGAGTTCCGAGAGAACTAGTTTTTTTATCAAGGAAAACAATTTACCTCAAACCTCATTGAAGAGCTCCTCAAAAGAAATAAGATAAAGCATAGAAAACACTCATCTTACCACCCACAAGACAATGGGAAAGTTGAGGTCACCAGCAAGGATCTTGAGAAGATTCTAACAAAAATAGTTCAATTACATAAAAGAGATTGGGAAGATAGGTTGAATGAAGCAGTTTGGGATTACAACACAAAATGGAAAGAAACTACTGGTTTTACTCCATATGAACTAGTATATGGGAAAAAGGTTATTCTACCCATTGAATTTGAAATCAAGACACTAAGAATAGTAACTTAACTAGACATGCAAATTTCAGAAATTCAGAAGGAGCATACTCTCCAATTAAACCAATTGGATGAACACCGAAAGTAGGCTCTAACTCACACCGAGATCATCCAACATCAAAGAAAGCAATGGCATGACAAGAACATAAAAGAAAATAAATTAAGAGAAGGATGTGGGGAATTATTATACGATTCTAGATTTCAAAAATTCAAAGGAAAACTCACAACACGGTGGCTAGGACCATACATCATAGACACAATCTTCAACGATGGAGCTGTTAGAATCAAGACCATAAATGACAGTGAATTTCCAATGCTCGTTAATGGAAACAAACTCAAATTGTACAAGAAACCTCAGTGTAAAGATGAGTTCACACAAACACTGTATAAGAAGTATCTCATTCTAATACATGACTTAGACGTCCTCCACTTCCACTGAGCACTTCTTCCAAAAAGAATAATGAAAAAAAATAGAAAAATTATATAAAAAAAAGGCAACAGCCAGTAGAATGCCCAACCACAAACCAAAAAAACAACTATCAAGCGAGGCATCCAAACCCAAATGAACCAACAATTAACTATCAAGTGAGCCAACAACCAACTATCAAGCGAGGAAACCGAAAACAAACCAATCAACAACAACTAAAAACGAGGCAACCAAAAACAAACCAATCAACAAACAACTATCAAGCGAGCCAGAAAACGATCAAGCGAAGCAGCCAAATATTAAAAAAGGATAAACCCAACTGTGAAAGTACATCAAGCAAATCACTATCAAAAAAAATTTCACTACTACAGAACTGAACGTTGAAACTACAGACAAGAAAAAGCTAACTACGGAACTGCACACCACTACAAAAAATTTCCACATCGGCACTTCAGGTATGCTAATCCCAAAAAGCTAACCACTGACTTCATTGTTTCCATATTCTGTGAAATCTATTCCACCTACAAAAGACTAATCACAAAGATGAGGGCAACTATTTTTTTAGAAAGAAGGTAGCACACGACTCAAGATAAGACCATCGGACCATTCCAGGTAATCATTGCATATTCAAACCGGGAAATGACAATCTAAAATGGTGAAGAAGGGAGCATGAAAATGAATAATTAAGCACGAGTTTCTGTATCTCACCAGGATATTCATGCCAATCAACAATATCGCAAGGAATGTTGGAGAAATAAGGAAGAGATAGAAATGAATGATGGAGAAATATGACATAGGTAGAATGGAAATAAGTGGACAAGTTCGACCGACACTCATGTAAACTCACAGAACTCAAGAGAAATAAAATAAAGCAAAGATAACATAGTAGTTCAAACAACAAGCCGGTTCTCGACTAAGTAATGAAGAAAGTAATGTCATTTGGTCCTTCATCCTGATCATATATTGTTCATCTATTCAGTATTTTTTTGAGAAAATGAATGTCGGGTTTAAGAAAAGTGAGTCGGAGGATCATTACCCTATTTATTATCAACCGAAGGTTCTAACCATCCTCCACACTGCGGGTTGGATTCCCTTCATTACTGGTTTAAAAGGATATGACTTGGATGTAGCCCTCGAATTTTCCAAAAAATTGAAGCATCTGAAAGAAGAGGAGTAAGTGACAAGGGTAAAGGGGTTATGTATCCACCTAAATGAAGAAATAATAGTGGCATGCACTAGCATGCCTTAGGGTTTACACTGGGTAAAGGATGACTGGGAATCCAACATAAAGTCAAAGCAGAATTTCTTTCCAGAAGGTGAACATTATGATGAATATAAAAGCATGGTGAAAAGGGAAACCATGTTGAAACCTTGAGACAAAGTTGCTATGTCATCCTAAAGTACATCACCTGTACTGGGAGACTTAGCTACATACCCACATTTCATTTTAGAATATTGGATCTCTTAAGGAATAGAGGGCATATTAATCCAAACAATAACATCAGCATTCCTTTATACTTGTTGCAGTCCATATGGGAAATGAGCAAGAAGGTGTTAAAAGGGAAAGAGGACACAGTGGCACATCATCGGTTAATTAATTTAATTGTCTATGAAGAGTTGACAATGCAGGTCCCTGAACTTTATTGGGAGGAATTCATACATATCTCTATAGAGGATGTAAAAAGAATGAGGGGCACCCCAACTTCAGTCCCAACTCCCATTTCAGAACATAAAAGGAATAATATGGCCAGTCAGCCAAGGGCCAAGAGAAAAATTGAATTAGAAATTGATGACAATGAAGTCATGGCCGAAACCCTGATAAAAATAAAGCATTCCAGGGACATCTCTGGTTAAAAACTAACAACATCATTTTGCAAAGGATATGAATTTAGGTGATAGGTCAGAAGGCTTAAAAAGGAGTAAAAAATTAGGGAAGAGAGGGAAAGACAAAAGAAGGAAAAATATGGATATGAGTCAGTACCAATACCCCTAGATCAGCAAGACTCCGAGGACTTTGAAGCAGAACAAGGGGATCCTTTTATGCCAACAGAATAAGAAACATCACCCGAATATAGTGCATTACCCAAAGAAGAGATGCAGACCAAAGAGGATGGCCATTTAGCTAAGGCATTGTCTAAATTATGAAAATTTAAGGGAAGAACTGACAGCACTAAATATAGTGGCATGGTCCCATATGAAACAAGATGCGACATCAACATCATCCCCAATCATGCATGAGAAAATTTAAATCTTAAAAATGCAGTATGCTGGCCAACAGAAGCAATTGGAACAGCAGAAACAAACACTACTACCAAACTTTATGAAGAAATCATCAGGTATAGGCCCCCATCCAGAATTTACAGTGTGTATCTCAGAGAAAAATGGTGTCATTTTCAGCTGCACAGATTGAAAAATAATTTATCATTAGAGGTAGCCACCCAAAAACATTTTGTGGATGCTTCACTAGATAGAACAGATCTTGAAAAGGACAAGCTATGCGAATTTTTCTTCCACAACTTGGTCATTTAGCATTCACCTAATTGGTCACCAAACCCATATGTTGGTGATTTCCAGCTAAGGGAATTTTGCTCCTAGATGAACCATGAGATCGAGAGATCAGAATATGCTCATCTATACCAGTCGAAGGAATGGTTAAACACACTATGGGTAAGAGAAGATGCCACACACCTAGAGAAAGTGATCCAAGATCATTGTACCATAACCGCTGATGAGGACCTAATTCCTATACTTAAGGAAAAACAACAGGAAGACAAAGAGCACTTTGATAAAACCATACAGATAAATCTTGGGGAATTACAAGAGGTCATAAGGGATAGATAGAAAAGGATTTCAAGAGACCTGAAAAAGCGAGAGCCACATTCCCCCCACAAGTTGGAAGTTGCGCTAATCAAGGAAAATTTTTATAGAGAATATTTGATGAAGAAAAAGCTGAAATGGATTGGAATGAAGTTGATTCCACCATTCTTCCCTCTCCTGATAGTCAAATAAAAAATCAATGAGGAATAACAAACAAGGGATTGGACCAAGGAAGAACAGAGTCAAGGATATTACCGGCAGGCATGAGCACCTCGGGTCGTTGCTGAGGACATCAGAGAAGCCGTTTAATAGCAGGATAGCTTACACAAGGATGTGTAACATTTTCAAGTTTGGGGGAAATGATGAATCCACAATATAGGTATCAAGTGCATTCCTTTTTACCATTAAGGAGCAAGAAACCAAGTCAAAATCACCCTTTTTTGTAGGAGAGGATGTGATTTGATTGATTATGAAATAATGGGATTAAGTAGTAATATTTTCTTTGTTTTAGCATGTTTTTAATCATCTAATCAAGTGGATGAGAACTATGTGTGAATAATTGCAGGTTCAAATATAATTATGCATATTGGAAAAGTCAAGCTCCAGTTAACATCTAGAAGAAGGACTCGAAGATAAGTTTTTCCTGATTTATAGGGATGAATCTAAATAGATTGATGTCATTATTTCCAATGTAGGGACTAGGTTTGAAACTCTGTAATAAGTAGAGGCACATTGATAACATGGTGCCTAAGGCATTTTTGGGATTATTCTTTGTTTTTCATACATTGTTAGACAACACTCAATTTTATGATTGTTATGGATTTTACAGCAGTCTAATGAAGAAACAACATTCTCTATCACATGTGAGTTTATAAGTTTAGATTAACTCCTATAATGCACCTTGAGGAGGGCCCCCTCATTGCGTAGAACATGAGTTATGTGTTTTATTTTCATGTTGATTTATGCATCTTGTGGTTTATAATTGAACAAGTACTTGTGGGTTATTCAAGGCATTATTTCTGATATCGAATTTATTTCTGAAACATGAATTTTTTTATTTGTAGTCCTATGTTACAACATTTGTAGTTTTAATGTATGGAGTCTGTAGTCTTGTAGGTATGTTCCACAAGGGCAGTTTCCAGATTCACACTCTTATTTCCCAAAAAAAAATTCTTGATTAGATTAGATTTATGCTTCTAGTTAAATGTTTGTTTTTAATTTCAGTAAAATATATTCATGTTTTTAATAGATCTGTGAATGCTTTCTATTTCATTTAAAGACACATACTTTCAGAAAATCGTTTATGCTTTGGATTTTGGCAGAATAGATTCATGCTTTTAGTAGGTAGATGTATGCTTTCAATTTCATTTGATGCTTTCAGCAAATAGGCTTGTGCTTTTGATTTCAACAGAATATATTCATGATTTTAGTAGATAGATCTATGTTTTTGATTTCCTTAGATCAGTATTTATACTTTCATCCCTTAGACGTATGCTTTTATCAGAATAGGCTTATGCATTCACATATTTTTCCCCAAATATTATCATTCAAAAATATGATTCTCTTAATAGTGCACATATAGTGCAGAGTACCTCTGAAGTTTGTATGTCCCCTAGTTGATATTTAAAGTGAAGTTCTTGAACTAAGACCTGTAAAAAGGTAAGCATTTCCGAATTTCCACCAGGAGGTATCTAATGGATGAAAAATATTTCTTTGTTGCTGCTCACATGTTAGGGAAATGTCAGTTATAACAAAAAAATCATTTAGAAACAAAGGAAGTCTTTACCTCCTAGATCCTTCATTTCAATGATACCTCTATCCACCCAATCAATGGATGAATAAGCATGTTTGTTTTCTGATCCGTATGGAATGTGATCATCCACCTCCTCCAGAGTGAAGTATTTCTCCCATATAAGCATCTCATGAGATTTCTCATTCAATGCTTGCATATCAAACAATTCCGTACAGATGCAAACAAGACCTGTGCACCATTGGGCCTATCTTAGTGATGTAATTGTCTACCCAATCCTCAAATAAAAAAATACCATGGCTTTTGGACTCAAATGGTATTTCACCAAATATTACTCCCATGGCTAAGTCCTTCTCTATGCCCTTCTGCATACCAATAAGTGCATGGCAAAAATATTCTACATTTTTTTTCTCCTTAAGCACTTGCAAATTTGAATTTACCTCATGTTCAAAGCTAACATGAGGTTCCTCCATCAAATCCAATGTGCCACCTGCCATGTGAAAATGGCTATATTCCATGTAGGATGGAGGGTGTGATGAGCTCAACTTCTTTCGAAGTTGATAATTCTGCATTCTTTATTCTTGAAGGGCCCTCTGTGTGCTCTTCAATGAATTACTGGTGGCCTCCAATTCACTAGTGAGCCTTTCTGATTATTCTTCTTCCTCCTTGAGCGCACTATGGCACATTTTAGCCACCATGAGGAGATGATATCTATTTGAAATTAATTTCATGTAATTCTCTTTCATATTGACCACTGCTTCTTTGAGTACTATGAACTCTTCCAAAAATGATTCTCCTTCCAACTCTCCTCCTGAAGCTTTCCAACAACATCTTGTCACTAGAGTATTGGTATCAATAATGTTCTTAATGGATTCCATAAGCTTCTATTGGTTCTCCTTCAATTATTCACTCAAATTATGTGGCTCACCAAGAATATCCTCCACCAATGAACCTTCCTCACATAAAGAAAGCTCATAATCCTCTTGGTGTGAAACAAGTGCTCTTCGATCATCTTGCAAGTCAATGCTTCCTTCAAGAACTTGTAAATTTGAAAATCCCTCATGATCACCTCATACATGAGGCTTCTCCAATATTTAATGTGTGTAATCAACCACACACATCTAATCTCATGTAGTTCTAGGAAAGGACCGTGACTCTCCCAATGCGATGTAGAGTTTCTCTACTTCTGTTACCTTGTCTTCTGCAAATTTGAGAGCAATATCTCTATCCATAAACAACTGCAAGTAATGTACTTTCACCATATATAGATCTCTTTTAGTGATGCTTATTTTGGAAGTAGAGACTCTTTCTACCATTCCTTCTTGTCCCTCATCAATAAGATTGTCAATGAGTTTTTTTGAACCATCATTTTGGGACAAGGCTTGCAATAGATTTTATTATGTGACTAAGAGTTGTCTCTCTAAGTCACTCAATGGATCCTTAAGAGAACTATGTTGGATGCCACAAGTGTTCTCATGCAACTCCTGATATTCACGAAAACTCTCCTCTGATAATTCAGCCTTCTCAAAATTTTGGTTCTCAACACTAGAAGGCTCTATCATGCCATTCTTCTCACTAGAAGTGGATGCAACCTCATGATGAAACAAAGGAATACTGTAATCTAAAATGTTATCATACTTTTGTATCATGTCTTCTCCTTCATGTTTTGGAGCTGGGGTAGCATTCTCTTGCACCAACTGAACTGGTGCTCAACAATCTATGGAGGAAATTCATTTTGCTTCACTATGAACCACTAGTGACGACTAAGAGGCTGAACTCTGCTCTGCTCCATAGGATGGATCACTGTAATTGAGTTCTATTGAGATCATCTCATCCTCAATATTATGTTTAGTGATATGGAAATCACCAACAAAGAAACTGGAAAAACTGGAAGTGGACTCACTTCCCAAACTGTCACCAACCTGATCAGGGGTTGATGGATCTTTCGATGTACATGGTTCCTCACTTGAGAGACTGTTGTGCCTCTCATGCTCATCGAATGGATGACATTTGACTATGGGATTTCTTCTTTCTGTATCATGAGAGTTTCTGGGTGCGCCCTAGTCATTGGTTCCTCTTAATCACTTCTTTTGGAAACTCTATTTGGAGAAAAACCGAATGATCTCATAAAAATCATATAAAGGGATGTGTTGGGTAAAATATATGCACTCTAATTCAACATTTAAATTGTCAACCCAGGAAGGGAGCTTATGAGATGCAATCACTATATGTGCAGGATTGAAGGCTTGAACTAACCTAAGCTGACTAAAGATGTAACTATATGGTTTTAAACTATTTGCATACAAGAATTTATTCTATCTATGAAAATAGGAAACTAATTAACGAATGAAGGGAGTAGGAAATTTAATAAAGATGTTTAATTGAACTGAATTGATTTGGAAGCAAGTAGAAAACTTGATAAAGATGTTTATGATCATCTTCATTAATTATATGAAATGAGAAACTAATCCTATGATTAATGAAGAAACTATTAAAACTGAAATAACTTAGAAAATAGAATTATTAAATCTTATCTGAAGCAAATATTGAAAACTTATAATAAACTGTACTTAAAAATAAAACTGATACATTCTAAAACAATAACTTATTAGCAAATCCAACATAAAAGACATAATTCTGAAAATTAGTTGAAAAGAAGATTAGAAGAAATAGTAAGGGAACTAAGAAGAATGAAAAAACTTAATTAAAACCCTATGTAACATAAAACATGATCTTAATTACATTAAAAACTGTTAATTAGAAACAAGAAGAATTATGGTTGAAAGGCAGAAGAAATTAGATTCTGAAAAAGGCCTAAAATAATGTAGAAAACAAAAAGGTTCGAATGACAATCCGAATGCCTGTCTCAATGGAGGTCCGAATGACAGTCCGAATGGAGGAAAACGAGTTAAACTAAGGGAAAGGAAGAATTTTGGATGATTTTAATTACCAGCTGGCTGATGCAGATGACCCTACAATGCAAGAGAAGCAACGAACTGATAAGTTAGAGGCTAAGCTACTAAGAAACCGTTTACTCTAATCATTATCTAAGAAGAATTATCTCTATGATATGTAAGAATAAGATTGATGATGGGGGATAGAAGTAACCTACATCTACAGAGGAAGAGGCAGATCAACTACTGGAATTAACCTACAGCTACAGGAAGGAAAAATAATCAGAGAGGAAGAAACTAAGGAAACTAATGCTAACTAAGAAAGAATTTGCAGCAATATTTAATCTACAGATGATGGAAGAAGAATTGAAAACAAACTAGAAACTATTTAAGATTTGGTCGACCATTTCCTAATCCTGAAAAAGAGATTGTGTTCGCAACAGAACATGATTTACAAGAAAAGAAAGGATATAACATCTACAGTAAACAAGAATAATTTAAACAGTTGAGAAATAAACCATCTACTTGTAGAAATAAAATACAAAATGAAATAAACCTCTGGTTGATGAGGGGCCCTTCCCAGCAATCAGAGGTGGAACTAAATTGTCTTAATCGCTATCAACAGAGCATCAACGTACTGAAACTTCCATCAATCTGAGAAAAATTTCACAATACTTCTGTAGAAGTAACTTCTATCCCCTGTCTATTCTCTATGCTATCTGCCCTCCGTTTTCTCATAAGAGGCATCTATTTATAAGTTACAATGGGAGAGAAGGTCAACAGAGTCGACCTCTCTAAAAATAGAGGTCTTTTAAGATTACAAACGGCTACTTAAAGTGATACACGACAACGCAAAGGGCATCCACCAAGCTTTATGGGGTTGATCCTACCCAACACGAACAATTGCGTGTTCGTTTCCTTCAACCGTGGGTAGAAGCACATGCCAACGAACTGAGCATGGAATGATGAAACTATTGGAGCGTCGACGTGGGAAAGGAGTTGTGTTGGAAGACTGAGCGTGGGTGGACTGGACTCCTCTAGAATATCAGCGTGAACCAACATGCGTGATACCAGGTTGAATGAGCAGGAGAATCAGAGCGTGGGATGTTGACGTGGGTGGAGAATGCGCTATCGAGCTTGGAGGGCATGGGAACAAATCTTCCAGAACCATAGCTCATTAACCATGGCCACCGCGTGGAAAATAGAACTCACATGTCCATTTTTTACTTTAACGACCCAATGTATGCCAACCACTGATTCTGTGGGATGAATGCGAGACTGAATGACGAGTTGAATCCAGCTGAGTATTAGAACGTAACACATAGTTTGAATGAAGGGTCGTTTGAGAAATGCAGCCTGTAAATCAAGAGTTAAATACAAAGTATTCCCAAAAAATGTTATTTTAACATAAATAAATCATAATATAGAAAGATGTAAACAGGATTTGCGTAATAAGTAAATATATATGCATACTTGGTCTGTTTGATGGGCTAAATGGCAAAAATAATAACTTGTCATAACAAAAATAATGAAAATAATGCCATTCAGAGTATATTTGATGATAAAAGTGGTGACAAAATGGACACCAACATTCCCCCAAACCGAAGATATGCCAGGTCCCACTGAGCAAAGAGAAAAATAAATAAAGAAGAAGTGGATGCAGTTGGATAGACTCGAAAAGGATGAGAGCGAGCAGAGTGATGGTGAGGATCAAGTAGGGGTCAATTTTAAAACAAGGTCCAATTGAATCATGAGATGGAATTTTGGCACATTGGAATGATCACGCTATTATTCATAATTTTTGAAACGTGTATCATAATAAAGATGTATGCGTTAATGAATTCATATGGTGTGTGAAATATTCAACCATGTCCAAAGTAAACTTTGAACAGGTTGAAAGAAAATTTTCATCATGGGATTATAACATAGTGCATTAAAAAGCATGATGAAAAATGATGGTTCACATGTTGATTTTTTTTTGCATATAACTTAATGAAAAGTTAAAACCATATGATAACCATATAATAATTCTGAAAATCGAAATAATGCATGATTAATTGATTCATTTGGTGAAGTCGAGATGAATTAAAGGAATGAGATCGTGTGCAAAGATGATATTTGATTAATCCCTGATATGGTTAGTCAATTAGATTTACCAATAGAATTAAAAAAATTAAATATCTTAGCACACTTAATCATGATGTTATAAGCTATGGTTGCATTTGGATCATCATTCATTTGCTTCATTCGGCCCTTCATACAGACCATTTGTTTATACAAGATGTGCTTGCTGGATCTCATTGCTGTTGATTATGCAGAGAATTTATGAGGCTGCCAGCACACAAAAGGATGATGTAAACCTGCTTTTCTGAAATCTTCAATCACTCTTCTTTGTTCAACATGGATCAGAACATTTTTTTTTTTCTTCTGTTACTTGCATTATTCCTGAAACAACAGATCATTGTATAAGCATTTTAATTGTATTATAAGTAAACAAAAAAATAGAAGCATTTCCAAATCCTAGTAAACAGAAAAAATAAATAGAAATAATGTTGAATCCTCCCCCAAACCGAAGGTATGGAACGTCCTCGTCCATTAATAAATTAATACTGGGTTGTATGCTTCTTATGTAAATATTCTAGATCAACATCAATCAACAGGAAATCCTAAAAAAAAAATCATTATTCTAAAAACTAGAACTTTTTGAGAAAAAGATGTATTCATGATATGACCAAAACAATATCATACTAAGTCAGATTCTTCAATACATGCAAATTCATCAGTTTATGTTCATGAATACCACATAAATAATAATAGTGTAAGATATGAGAAAAATGCCATAGGAAAAACTAGTCGTCCATGACTCATTGTAAAGATCTCTTGTCATCCAAAGAATATAGATAAGGTTCACCGTAAAGTTTGTGAGATCTACTATAATTATGGGCCCCATTTCTAGGATAATCATATCCTTGGTATTTGTTTGAATTAGATGACAGGGTCCAAGTCCCACTTACAGCCATTA
The DNA here is from genome assembly GCA_027924585.1 of Larix kaempferi. Classification (NCBI taxonomy): domain Eukaryota; kingdom Viridiplantae; phylum Streptophyta; class Pinopsida; order Pinales; family Pinaceae; genus Larix; species Larix kaempferi. The sequence continues at coordinate 1,703,030 of BSBM01000385.1, forward strand.
TCTAATGACAATATAAATAATCGGCCTAAACATGTGTTTGTATACTCAGGTTTTTTTATGAGCTATGTGAATAGCAATGCGTTAACCAAACCTCTTTTACCCAATACTGACCAGCTGCCAACATGCCTGTTTAGTACCCCGGCAGGTTTATCTTAGTACCATGCAAGCATAGCCTTGTTGCCTGCGAGCCTGTTTAGTAACCCGACGGGTTTACTTGCATTTACCGAGCTTCCTTGTTTAATATTTTACTTAACATGGACCCACTTCCAGCGAGCTTGTTCAGTACCCCGGCGGGCTTACTTCATATAATGATATCTTTAGTAAGGAAGCCGGTTGGCACTAGAGTGTGCTAAGCCTGTTAAACACATAATTCAAATTTTTAGCACAAACCTTATGAGTAACTTTATTTATAATGGCCTAAATTACAGATCATGTCAAAAGATAATAACCTAAAGCTGTTCTTTGACTTCATAGTCTATCTTCTTCATAAGAGGTCAGTAATGTTCCCCACAAAATAGAAAATATCACCCACTTTTAGGCTACCTTTTAAAGGTGCTTTAGAGACAAGTTTTGATAATGAGTCCAGGATGAACTAGGAGTCCATAGGTGTAAGATTGAGTTTTGTGGAGATCATAATAATTAAAGTAACTGGTATAATAAGAAATATGCACGTATGATGTAATATTACTTTGGTTTAGTCATTAACATGATCTTATTCTTAGTTCTTTTATTTTAAAGGAAAACAAAAAATGAAGTTGTATGAATATCTAAAGCTAACTAACCACATACAACTTTTTATTTATATACATACTATCCTATGCTATCTAAAAGAAAGAAAAACTCATTATTCAAGTGTAAGAACTTTTCCAATGTAACCATGTGCAAAGCAAAATGAAAAACATACCTATGTCCACATATGAAAAATTTAAAGCAGTGATTACCTGGATGTGGAGAATCAATCGATTTACTTGCTCTTGCAACAGAAGGTTTCGAATGAAGGAATGGTATTGTGGCCTCATTACCTCTTGGAACCATCTTTCGATGTAATCCTAATACTCACCTTCCTTCCTCATGCCATGCAGATCCTCTTCTTCTGAATGTTCAATTGCTTGAGTACATGAAAGATCTGTCGATAGATATGTGGAGAACTGTTCAACATCAGGTCTCTCTCCATCGAATGTAGTCTCCAAGTTTTCGGTTTCCTTGTTAGATTGGCAAGGGGATTCGGTTTGTAGCTCATGGGATTGTGGTTCTTCTATTATTTATGGAGAGGTAGATAAATTCTTGACTTCTGTCAAGATGTGTTCTTCTTGAGACGAAGAAATTGAGATCCCAGCTGTTGCTAGGATTTGAGAGAGTTTTCTCATACTGATGGTCACCTCTAAATCCATTTTGTCAGTTGATAGATCCTACTTCACACATGGATTAGTCCCTGGGTTCTTACAACACAAAATTTTTTTTATGTGTTTTTAAAAGACTTTAAATTACTAAAACAAATTTGCGAACTAAAACACACCACACTTGCTGAAAGAATAACACTCATGAAAAGAAGGAAGACAAACTTTACGAAATAAATTGCGGAAAATTAAATACTCAGATGTATAGAAAGGAACAACAAGGATTTGGGGCAACCCACTAAAGTGGATGCGTCAAGCTATTACACTATGGAAAACCATAGTGAGGTCGTCTTTGAGTCTTACAATTTCCCCTTCCCCTTGCGGTGTAATGTAAAAGCAGCCTATATACCTAGACTCCAATCCCTTTAACACCTCCCCAGCAATGACACCAAAATGTTGGGTAAAATATATGCACTCTAATTCAACATTTAAATTGTCAACCCAGGAAGGGATCTTATGAGATGCAATCACTATATGTGCAAGATTGAAGGCTTGAACTAACCTAAGCTGACTAAAGATGCAACTATATGATTTTAAACTACTTGCATGCAAGAATTTATTCTATGTATGAAAACAAGAAACTGATTAACGAATCAAGCGAGTAGGAAATTTAATAAAGATGTTTAATTGAACTGAATTGATTTGGAAGCAAGTAGAAAACTTGATAAATATGTTTAATATAGAAACAAGTAGAAAACTTGATAAGGATATTTATTTTTGATCCAAATCTTATGTTATGATAATCTTCAATAATTATATGAAATGGGAAACTAATCCTATGATTAATGAAGAAACTATTGAAACTGGAATAACTTAGAAAATAGAATTATTAAATCTTATCTAAAGCAAATATTGAAAACTTATAATAAACTGTACTTAAAAATAAAACTGATACATTCTAAAATAGTAACTTATTAGCAAATCCAATATAAAAGACATAATTCTTAAAATTAGTTGAAAAGAAGATTAGAAGAAATAGTGAGGGAACTAAGAAGAATGAAAAAACTTAATTAAAACTCTATGTAACATAAAACATGATCTTAATTACATTAAAAATTGTTAATTAGAAGCAAGAAGAATTATGGTTGAAAGGCAGAAGAAATTAGATTCTGAAAAAGGCCTAAAATAATGCAGAAAACACAAAGGTCCAAATGATGATCTGAATGCCTGTCTAAATGGAGGTCCAGATGATAGTCCAAATGGAGGAAAACGAGTTAAACTAAGGGAAAGGAAGAATTTTGGATGATTTTAATTACCAGCTGCTGATGCAGATGACCCTACAGTGCAAGAGAAGAAATGGATTGATAAGTTAGAGGCTAAGCTACTAAGAAACCATTTACTCTAATCATTATCTAAGAATAATTATCTCTATGATATGTAAGAAGAAGATTGATGATGGGGGGTAGAAGTAACCTATAGCTACAGAGGAAGAGGCAGATCAGCTACTGGAATTAACCTACAGATACAGGAAAGAAAACTAATCAGAGAGGAAGAAACTAAGGAAACTAATGCTAACTAATAAAGAATTTGCAACAATATTTAATCTACAGATGATGGAAGAAGAATTGAAAACAAACTACAAACTATTTAAGCTTTGGTCAACCATTTCCTAATCCTGAAAAAGAGATTGTGTTAGCAGCAGAATATGATTTACAAGAAAAGCAAAGAAATAACATCTACAGTAAACAAGAATAATTTAAAAAACTGAGAAATAAACTATCTACTTGCAGAAAGAAAATACAAAATGAAATAATCCTCTGGTTGATGAGGGTCCCTTCCCAGCAATCAGAGGTGGAACTAAATCGTCTTAATCACTATCAGCAGAGCATCAACATACTGAAACTTCCATTAATCTGAGAAAAATTACACAATACTTCTGTAGAAGTAACTGCTATCTCCTGTCTATTCTCTATGCTATATGCCCTTCGTTTTCTTAGAAGAGGCATCTATTTATAAGTTACAATGGGAGAGAAGGTCGACAGAGACGGCCTATCTAAAAATAGAGGTCTTTTAAGATTAGAAACAACTGCTTAAAGTGATACACGACAACGCAGAGGACATCCACCAAGCTTTGCAGGGTCAATCCTACCCAACACGAATAGCTGCGTGTTTGTTTCCTTCAACCGTGGGCAGAAACACGTGCTGGTAGATTGAACATGGAAGGATGAAGCTACTGGAGCATCGACGTGGGCAAGGAGTTGTGTTGGCATACTTAGTGTGGGCGGACTGGACTCCTCTAGAACATCGGCATGAACCAGCGTGCCTAATACCAGCCTGAATGAGCAGGAGAATCAGAGCATGGGATGTTGACGTGGGTGGAGAGTGTGTTGTCGAGCTTGGAGGGAATGGGAACGAATATTCTAGAACCATAGCTCATTAACCATGGCCACCACGTGGCAAACAGAACCCATGTGTCCATTTTTTACTTTAATGACCCAAGGTATGCCAACCACTGATTCCACGTGCAGAATGCGAGACTGAATGACGAGCTGAACATAGATGAGCATTAGAATGTAACACATAGTTTGAACGAAGGGTCGTTTGATAAACGCAGCCTATAAATCAAAACTTAAATACCAAGTATGCTCAGAAAATGTTATTTTAACATAAATAAATCATAATATAGCAAGATGTAAACATGATTTGCGTAATAAGTAAATATATATGCCTACTTGGTCTGTTTGATGGGCTAAATGGAAAAAATAATAACTTGTAATAGCAAAAATAACGAAAATAACGCCATTCATAGTATATTTGATGGTAAAAATTGTGACAAAATGGACACCAACTGGATGTTTTTGGTGTAGCTTTGCTTCTTGTATTTTTTGTCTTCTTTTTTGCACTCAACGGTGGAAAAAATTGGTTCCTCTCTTGATGATATATTTTTCTTCAATGAATCCACATCTATATCCTTCGGCCAAAATCCAAATCTACATTAAAAATAATCTTTGAAGGATATGTCTTTACATATTTGATCCTCCAAGGCCCGATACTGTTGATAGTGATGAGGCAAGTTTTCACTTGCTACTATCTTCCTTGCTAAATCATCTTTTGATATAGCCATTGGTGGTTCGACCTTGCTATATTCACTGTACATTTGGTCACAATAGTAACCATTCTAAAATATTGGGATACCTCCATCAATATAGATGATTTCTTCTTCTACATACTGCTCAAAATCATCATCTTCCACAACTGGAAAAAGCCTCATAGCTGCAAACTTGAAGATGTGATCTGCAAGATATCTTCAATATAGACTTTAAGGAGCTTGGTATTGCTACTCACAGGTGCAGAGGACCATTCTATGATACTAGTATAATGTACCAAATCTTATCACTGGCACATTAACTCAAAATATTTTCAAATGAAACACACAGTAGATTACATAGGAACCAAAACTAGCTAGTATGACAAAAATTCAAGAAGAAAATTTTAAGCCACTTTCAGAATCTTCCTAAATTATCCCCATGTATAGGTTAGTACTTGATAAGGATTTGTATCATATGGAAAACATGCCAATACTTTGACAATGGAAATTTTATGGGTGCTCACGCCTAAGAATATTTCCTTGGAAAAACCAAGGCTATCAGTGCACATTCCCTGAGGACTTCTATGGAAATACAAGGATTCTGGTGCTCATAGAAGGTAATAAAAATTGGGGTGGAATAAAAGGATTATCTCCCTACCTTGTACAACAATATTACAGAACTTTAGAATCGAATTGATAGGGTTTGGAGGAAAAACTAGCAAGGGCGCTACTTTGGACTTGCTGACTAGTCTATTTACATACTTCTCCAAACACTGTCAAAGGGTCACAAAATTCAAACATAGGACCATGGATGGGTTTATCAAACTATAATGTTCATGTAGCATCTTACGGAAGGAAAAATAATATCATATAAAACATTTTATGAAATTTACTACAAAACTAGTCAAATTCCAATACATAGAGAGCAAGCCTAGGGATTATGAATTACAAACCTCTTCAGAAGTCATCAAATTTATTCTTAGGAATGAGATATGGACTCAAATACATAGTATGGAACATATTCAATATCTATCAGTATAATATAACATCATTTGAAATTTTAATTGATCCAAACTTACATCCCAATCACCATCTTCAATGATTTATACATAAAAGAGAATAAATATTCAGTAGAAGGGAGAAAGGAGAATGTGGAACCCTTGGATCAGATTTATATTCAAAAGAAGCACAGGTTATATTCTCATGGAAGAATCCAAAACATCATATATTCCTCACAAATGCACATTCCCTATCATAGCTCAATCATCCAGATGGATCTCTTCACAAATATCACCTCAAGCTTGTACAATACCTACATCAACACTGGGATCTCAAATTATTCATGAGTATAGATGGATCATACATGCAACATGAGCTCTAATGGATTCTCTGGCACTAAGAAAATGACTAGAAAAAGGTTTCTATGGGGCACATATCCCAAGCCTCTGAGAAGCTAGCAATCAAGACAAACAATAAGACTGGAAAACATGTGAGTGTGTGCACCATTCCTTATTTTATAACTTGGTTTGGATTCAATATGTAATGTATGTGGTCACTTGCCTCATCCAAGGTGCCCTCACTGGATAATTTTTGGACCTGTATCTTTTCTTCCACCCTTTTTGGACTTTCCATTAAGGGAATTCGAACCATATGTGCAATGGATGTTTCTTTAGCAAGTTTCTTTTTCCTTGGACCTACTTCCCTTCATTATTTCACCCTACTTGGATAAAATTATCCTCTGAATATTTCCTAAGTATTTTATCTTTCTTTCCTACTTTTGCTAATATTCCTTGAGCCTCATCTCTCAAAATCACGAAAATCCTATTTTCAGTGCTTTTCTGCTACTTTTCCTGCTTTTCCTTCTTTTTCTCTTTCTTATGCTTTTAGGAATTTCCTTATTTTCCCACGTTTCTACTTTATTATGATTTTAGGAAATTTCTGCTTTTCTTTTGCTTTCTGCTTTTCTGAGTTTTTCTACTTTTATTCTTCCTTCCATATTTTTAGTGGCTTTATTGATTTTCTCTGCTTTTATTCTAGTTTCCATTGTGGATGAAAACTTATTGGGTCCACAAGCTCTTTTATGCTCCCTTGTGGGACACCTAAGCATATCCACTCATTACAAAAATTAAATAATAATAAAATATTTACATTTAATACATTGGACACTGTCCTAAGTTTCACAATTAATTAAACTTTGACAATTAATGCATTCAAAAATTACGCCCTTCACTTATTAATTTTTTAGAGAACCTATAGGGTTGATAAGGTAGCAGGATGATGATGGAGCCTCATGGAGGGGACATTACATATCTTCAAAGTTTGGTTTTCTCTCTCCTTTTTGTATGTGATATATAATTTTATCTTCTTCTTAGAGTTTTATAACCTTCCCAACAACGACACCAAAAAGTGATGGATTTATGGTATGCTAACCATTAATGGATTCCAAATAAGGGTTCCTAATTTATTTATCAATCCGAGAACATACAAACTTAAGAGTTACTGGCATTGTCTGTGCAGCTGCTAAGAGCTTCTAGACTACTGAGAAAATGAAATGGTTATTAACTAAAATAGAGCACTAGTCTAATTATGACATGCATCAGCCGGACTAAAACAACTAGGAGAAATATTTCTGAGAATTAATTTTATGTGCATATACTAATCATCAATTCCAAATCCTATGACTAATGCTAAATTTCCAAGAAATTCCCATTGATGAAACATGCAATAGATCTACGTATTTGAAAATATAGTGTTTAAATAGCATGAAGTATGAAGAACCTAGCTTTGATATTGCATTACTATGAAACTAATCTAATAAAGCATGTAAACTATTTATCTAATTATGAAATGAAAATGAAGAATGTAAAAGGATTGCAATGATCTTCATTCACATAGACTAAATGTTGAAATGTAGACATATTTAAATTGTAGAAAATTAACCTAGAGGAAACTACATAGGCTATCAAAAGACACTACAACATCTATGATTATATGCTCCAGAAAACAGAGTATTACGAAATCAAATCTTAAATATAACAACAATTCTTTTTAAAAGTAACCAAATGTATGCCTATCTAGATAAACTACCCACAAGCTCTTGTATCGCCTTAAGGGGTCCCTCCTTAAAGCAACAATAGGAGTGAAAAGAAACTAAGTACTCACAAACTTGGAGAAACACATGATCGTCATAAAACTAATTTGCTATTCATCATCTTTTGAAAAATGTATCACAAGTCAAAATATTCTTGAAATATACTGTATCTATCTATCAAAAATATGTGAAGGAAGAACCCTCATATATGCGCCCGAAGGCTTATTTATTGTAGAGAATAAAATACCTAAAACTTAATACAAAAATTAATTCTAGCCTAATACTTTGTCACAACTAAGTCTTCATTCCTTAAACGCTGGAAGTAACTAGTAGAAGTCAGTATCTCAGAGTGCATGGGTGATTGGTGTAACTATCCTTCATCAGCTACATACTCCTTCATTAATATTTGAAACTTCTAATGCTAGTTGTCCCTGTTAGTGTTTCCTTTGTTAGTGATCCTCAGTTGTAACTTCATTATAACTAGATTTGTCTTCAAGTATATCTTGGGACAAAACTAGAACTTTCCTTAACAACATAACTCGATCCTCTGCAATTTGTCTATCATACACTAATACCATGCATTATATTATTAAAGTAAATCAAGCAGAAGAAACACTAAGCACTTCTATCATTATCATTATATTCATTAAATACATAAAGAACCTCAAAACAAGTAACCAATCCTTGAAATAATGCTTCTCTATCTTTGTTGTTATGCCTTAAGATATAATTTTTACCTATAAAAATTGAATCTCATCATGCATCATCAATCATCTACGAAATCTAAACATTGTATATTAAAACACATCTATTTGCTTGGTACTTTGACACATAATTGACAGGTTGCTACTCTTGATTTTTACTGTCTTGAAGAAGGAACTATTTTTTTTATCAAACTGGCAATTATAAAAATAAAAAAACTATCTGGTGAACTATCTTGCAAAATCTTGTTGCTATTATTTTTCTCTTTACAAAATGGACTCAAATTGCTTTGACAAGTATGTCTCTCAATATAGCAGTCATCAATATGTGGTTTTCACTTCCATTTCCTTCTTGTTTTTCATACAAAGATCAGTAGGAAGGAAGTGTAAATGATTTGTGAAAATTATGTCCACGATAGTAGAAGAACATCACAATCTTCGTTTTCTAGTGCCAATGAAAATGCCACTTGGAAGAGGTGGGACTTCAAACAAAAAAGATGGAGGTTTTGATCAAGGTTGTTATGGAATATAATCTTGAGTGCTTGAAGAAATTTCCCTTGAGAACACGCCAAGATACTCAAACCGCTCTGGAGATTTTTTACTAAAAAATAAACAAGCCTCTGACTACTAGGGTATTTTTTAAGGATTCTAACATTATACTTAAGTATAGTATCCTAGGCGATTATTTTGGATTGAAAAAAATATGTATATAGATAGGTAGGCGAATATTAGATATGAAACATACAATTTACTACTGAAATATGTAAATTTTGGCGAATATTATGATTAAAAAAATATTTTATGTAAATATAGGCGATATTAGAGACTAAAAATCACCAAATAACGAATTTATTTTTTGAAAAAAAGCCTGAAAATTAGCCAATTGACGAAATTTCGCCCTTAAAAATTACTCTGCCGAATTCGTTGACTGGTATAAAGCGTGAAATCAATAAGAAAATAAAAAGGTGCATAACAATATTTTTAAAAGATTGGCCGCAACACAACACAAGAAAAGGTTTAATCGACCTCAATTATGGAAGACAATTGTCTTCTCTTTCTGTGTTGTCACCCAAAAACCAGACTGCTAGTTTACGCAGCAGCGAACAAGTTGTTTAATACAAGAGATATGGGAAAAGAGTTGTACTTCAACAAAGATGGTTCAATGACAAAAAAATTGAGTGCAGGCGTGAAAAAAATTACTGACCATACTAAACCAATGGTGCAACATTTTAATGATTGAATAACCCAAGCACAATGAAAGGGCACAAGCATAGTTGTAGGAAGAAAAAAAAAAGTGGACAGGCTTCCGATTTATAAATTATTCAAAAACCAGGGTTTACGAGGGTTTACTTCAAGTAAAGAGAAATCACAACTTACAAAACACCCCAAAGAACATAAATATTTTATCCATGAATCAATTTCTCCATTTAAAAAATTTCTAAAATTTGCTCCAAATAATCTTTAAGAGAAAATAATTCCTTTCCATATACAATCTTAATTTAGCCCAAAAAAGAACAGGAAATAATAACTTACTATTATAAATTTTCTATTCCAAGAACTTGAAAAAAATCTTCCAAGAATTCCTTCACCTTCTTCAATGGGAGATGCGGACTTCAAGCTTCAACATCTTCCAACCAAGCCAAGCCAAGCCTAATCAAGCTCTAATACCACTTTGACAAAGTGTCCTCAGACACACAAGTTTTATTGATACGGGGAAAATAGTTAAAGGGAACACATGAGGGATACGAACCAAAATCTACTTCACATGAAATGGGTTTGAATAACCCAAGATAACTAACTAAAATATCGTTACCTAAAACTGACTAAGGACACCTCACATAAGCATGTGAGTGTGTAGGTATCATTTTACAATAAAGTTTATTAAGCTAAAGTCATAAGCCTATATTTTGGATCACAATTTCTAACATCTTGAAGTTTAATGAATTTCACTGCTAAAAATCTATGTTCTTCCATTTTTATATTTTTATAAGGATTGTTACATTTCTTTTATAATTTTCATTGTGCATTATTTTGTTTCTAAACAGGCTATAAGAGTTATTTACCAGATGTATATGCACAGTAATCAATATTACCCTTATTTTCTTATGCATATAGGACTCAGAAGATCAATTTTGTTATGTGTGCAACACCATAACTTTGGTTGAAAGGATAAAATAAATCGAAGCGTATTAATAAAGGTTAGTGTATAAGCATTCATACTGTGCATACTAAGATAGATTGTTTTTTTCACTGTCGCTTTCCAATTCAAATATCTCTTTTGTTGTCAACAAAATAGGTCCCTACTTGAGAAAACCTATCAAAAGAACCATGTGACCCCTGGGTTGGATCCCCTACATATATAAATCACTGATCAAATCATATTGGATGTGATTCCAGATCAAACCAAAATCTATTGCATGAAAATTTTCTTAACAGAGATGATGGTTGTCCACTGGTAAGATGAGTTTTAAGTTTTTTGAATTTTAATGAATGTAATAGTTGAATATCCTTGTTTTCTCATTTTTTATATTTTTATAAGGCTCGTTACATTTATTTTCTAATTTGAGTTGTAATTTTTTTTGTTTCTTACCATGCTGTGAGAGTACTTTACCAGATGCTATATATGCACAATAACCAATATTACCCTTATTTTTTTGATGTAGAAAGCATATAGAAATATGAAGCATCAATTTTGTTATGTACATAATACCATAGACCCATAACCCTGGTTGCAAGGAGAAAACAAATCAAATTTTCTCACTAAAGGTTAGTGTAGCATTTATAATATGTCTATTGAGATAGATTGCTATTTTCACAGTTGCTTTCCAATAAAGAGATATCATCTATAATCTATGTAGCTAATTTGGGAACCTTATCATGATTGTAGATTATAATTTTTTATAAACTTAATCATGTACAATACAGACCCTAATCCATTTCCACATAAAGAACAAAAGTCGTTTCATCTAGAAATTGTGGAATAAGCATTCCGAATACTTGTTGAAGAGGATGAAAGATGAGAAAAAATGATAAATGAAGCAACATTTATCTATACAACGACGAAAGTCACGAAAAATATTTAGAATTGTTAAAAATGATAGTTGGAGTGATTATGAAGTAGTATCTATTGATAATGATGTCCATGACCAGCTTAATAATAGAGAGATTCATTATCAACTCCGATGTTGTTCATCTATGTAGTGTGTTAGGGGCAATGTTCTAAATATTGATACAATTTCTCTCCTTAAAAGATAAAATGGTTTAGAAGAGATAATTATGTGCAAATTTGTTGATGAGTGCCATACATGAAATGTAGATTTGACATGCTTGGATCCTTGTGGTAATGATCCAATTCTTTACAATGTTGGTACTAGTGGCACATGGAAACATAGTATGGATGATGTTTTTCTTGTTCAAATGGCGTATGCAGATGAAAGTGGCAAGATTATGCTGCACCATCCTTCATTTTATGAAATAAAATATTAGTTATGTTCAAGTGGGTTAGATGAATATCACAAAAATAATTCCACTATAGTCATCAAGAGAGGGTTTTATGCGGAATCCATTCAAGATGTGACTCCCCTGCTGGGAGATGGTCATTTTGTCAACATTGGAAGAAAGAAATTCATTCAAATGGATGGTATTTTAGTCTAGACCACAAATCCATTTGATTTTAACAATAAATATAGGCATGCATGTCCATATTTATTATGAAAATGTGCCCAGTATGTCTGGAGAAGAGTCATTATTATCCATATCCGATGGAAATGTTGAATTGTTTAGTAGAGGTTTCCATAGGTGGAACATTATGTTGGGTAAGAATGTTCGAAAACTATTTGAATGTTATTGGTAGAGGCCACAATATTCCCAAAGGTGTGACTTTGCATCCACATGAGGTCTTTTATACAAAACAAGGCTTATTGATACCAACTCAAATTATTGATGGTATATATATATATATATATATATCAGCTCACATCACACAAAATATGTATAGTATCTAATGTTATCATTTATTTATTATTGTAGGCATTGTTGATGTTTTCTTTACTGTGAGCTCTATTAAAAGGTGGGGGAAAAGAACTCAAAAGGGAGAATCCTTTTTTTGGCATTTTATTTTTTTGAAAGATGATAAGCACACTACTTTCTAACTTCTTGCAACAAAAGGTGATAATGAAGTTGTTGCTTCTATATTAGCTTCCTCTACATAATATGGAACACACAATGCATTACCACCATATCTTGGAGTATTGTAGCCACATCAAATCCATCGCTGCAATATTCATCTTCTTTCCTACAAAGTTTACAACCACATAAGGTCTCGCAACATGATAGACAGTGAATCTTATGTGGAAATTCCTTGTTTAGATAAAAATTTCATCGTTACTTTTGAACTTATTGCAATGCATTCTACACCTCCCGGAATTGTGAAAAAGAAGAATTCACTAGATTTCAGCATAGATGGCTACACATAGCTTAAAGAGGTTATTTTCTATACATGGCCAACCTTTACTGATAAATATTAGAAACCTTCAGTCTCAAGAAATGATAGTCAACCTCTTGGAAAATGGAGTGTGGGACCAACATTTAGATCTCACTATTTGTATAATAGCCTATAGCCTCATGTGCAGGTGCACTTTTAATGGGATTCACACCAGTGGTATTCTATCCATGGTTGTCATGGATTAGGGATGACGACTAGTGTACCCCATTTAGAGATGCAAATGTTCTATATCTAATAAATTGTAATATCCTAGCCAAGATCTGACCAAGATATTGTCTTCCACTTCAGAGTTTAATAAAATTTTACTTGCAATGTTTTTTAGGCAAACTCTTAGACTATGCAGGATGTAAGTGATGGGAATGGAAACTCTGAATGGGGATGGTAGGAAAGAGATTAGGTTTTGGAAATTATAGGTGAGAGTGTGCATAAGCAAGGATACTACTGTAATGTACCAACTCACACAAGTGATACAAAAACTCAAGACTTCTCCAAATTGACTGAAATAGTGACTGTGGAAGCTAGAATTGATGGATATGGGCAAGGTCAAAGGATAAGGGTGGATGAGAGGTTTGTTGATGTATATGTAACTTCAGAATGTATTTCATCCATGTATTTCATTTATATATTATTGTACTCCTATAGAGATGTGTCATTCCTCTATACGGAAGTGTCATCATGTGTATTGACAAGTGTCGCAAGTGTGTTAACTTGCCGATGGGTTATTAGACTACCATGTGTGGGGTCGGCTTTGATTTATGTAATATGTGGTTGATGTACCTAGCTAGACAAGTTGGCCCCATAAGGTTATTGGGAAAACAAAACAAGTATAAATAGAGATCGAGAGATCTCTATTTGGATCACTCAGAAAACTCATTCTTCCTTCACTCTGAAAGTGGCACACTTGTGAGGAGGAGGTTCAGCTGCTAGGAGGAGTCTATCTCTTGTATTTTGGTTATACTTTGGTTGAGCTATTGTTCTATCTATCTCTGAGGAAGTTGTGGGGTTTTTCACCTTAGGTTTTTCCCCACAGAAACTCTATGTGTCTATTGTCTCTCATGCTTTTGATTCTTGTGATGATTGACATGCTTGTTATGATTGATATGCATTGATATACTGTACATGTTTTTCTCTCAGTAAATATCCTAGAGTATTGTGAATTAATTCTCAAAATTTAACATGGTATCAGAGCTAACCTGAGAAGAAGACATTGTGAAGTGACGAAAACCAAGGGTTTATTGTTTATTGGGTTTCTCTCCACAGATTTTGGAGAAGCACTATAGTAGATTGACTCTACTCATCAAGGAGAATCTATCTGTCCAATCAGAATTCAATTCTGAGCATTTTCATATTTGGCCCTAAAAATTAGGGTTTCCACAAAAATAGGAATTTCTGAAATCTGAGGACATAGCTAGAAGCTCCTTGGAAAAATCGAAGTTTAGAGCTTTGGATCGAGATTTTTGGCTAAGTAAATATCTGGGAAACTCAAACCCTAATTCAATGTCCTCCCGAGTGAACTAGGGAAGACTAAAAGACATTTCTGAAGGGTGTAGCTTTGCAGATCTCAAATTCTGAATACACTAGGCTGATTAGCTCATCAAGGCACATCTTTCTATCCTCTCAGAAAGTTGAAATTCACATTTTGAATTTTTAGTTTTTTTCCAACAAACCCTAATCTGGGACCAGATCCAGTTTTCAGCAAAAACAAGTGGTAAGACCTAAATCTCTTCTATTTCCATTTGAAGTACTCTTTAAGATGTCTCACCACACCAAACTTGAGGATAAGCTTGAAGGGGCTAATAACTTCCAAGCCTCGAAGTATAGGATTGGGTTAATCTTGGAAGAAAATGAATTGGACTCCTACATCAGCTCTAAGGTCCCTATCCCAGAGGATGAAGAGGCTAAGGTATTGCATAAGAAGAACTTGGTCAAGGTAAAGAGAATCATTGTTGATTCTATCAAAGACCATCTCATACCTCATGTTTCATCTCTAAAGACACCCAAGGAGATGTTTGACTCCCTGACCAAGTTATTTGAAGGGAAGAACATAAATCGGAAGATGACTCTACGGAATCAATTGAAAGGGGTCAAGATGTTGAATGGAGGGACCATTCAATCTTACTTCTCCAAGGTCTCTCAAATCAAGGAACAACTTGAAGCTGTGGATGAAGTAGTGGACAATGGTGAAGTTGTTATGACCACTCTAAATGGCCTACCTAGGTCACGGGACTCCTTTATTCAAGGAATCTGTGCAAGAAAGAAAGTGATATCTTTCAGTAAACTGTGGGAGGAATGCTCTCAAGAAGAATCTAGGCTTGTAGCTTGAGAAGAAAAGATGGGAGGTGAAGATCAAGCTCTCGCATCTCACACCAAAAGAAGCAAGCCCAAGAAGGAGCACTCTCACTACAAGAGATCCTATGACAACCAACAAAAGAATAAGAAGGATCTAAGATGTTTCACATGCAATGAGAAGGGTCACTTTGCTTCCGAATGTCCCAAGAACAAAAGAGACAACAATAAAAACTCCAGCAAGAAGAAGAAGGGCAACAAAAAAAAGTTCCATGCTCATGCTGCCGAAGATGATGAACCTGCAAAGAAGAAGGCTAGGGAAGAAAGTGATGATGACTCATCAAGTGAAGAAGAGTATGTTCTAATATCTGCTCTCATAGGTACTATCTCTCATGGTTGTAATGATTGGTTAATTGACAGTGGGGCTTCCAAACACATGATTGGGTTTACAGAATCTTTCATAAACCTATCTGAACATGAGTCACCCCATAAGGTGAAACTTGGGGATGATTATCAATATCCCATCAAAGGAAGTGGTGAAGCCTCCTACAACCTAGATTCTGGAAAATGTTTGAAGATGAAAGAATTCATTTATGTACCTAGGCTCAAGAAGAACTTACTCTCCATCTCTACATTGGATACAAAAGGTATGAGGGTTGCATTTGTGGATGGCCAAGTCCTAATGTGGCCAAAGGGAAAGACCATAGATGATGCAGTTGTATTTGGAGAACAAGAGGGAGGTTTTTATAAATTAAAAGGACAACCTGAACATGCAATGGTGCATGAATCCATGGACCCAAGTGAACTTTGGCATAGAAGACTTGCACATATGCACTACAGAGCATTACCAATTGCAAGTAAGGCTATAGAAGGTCTTCCTGAAATTAAGACCAAGCATGAAGGTGTTTGCAAAGGATGTGCAAAAGGAAAGAACATTAAGAAGGCATTTTCAAGCAGTGAAAGCAAGGCAAAAGGTATCTTGGAAATCATCCACTCTGATGTATGCGGTCCTATGTCATCTAGTTCTCTAAGTGGGTATGTTTACTATGTCTCTTTCATTCATGACTTCTCCAGAAAGACTTGGGGTTACTTCTTGAAGAACAAAGATGAAGTATTTGATAAGTTCAAAGAATTCAAAACCTTGATGGAGAACCAAACTGATAAGAAGATCAAAACATTTAGATCCGACAATGGTGGAGAATTCACCTCAGGTGACTTCAAGAATCTATGCAGTGATTCAGGGATTAAGAGGGAGTTGACTGCTCCTTACAATCCACAATAGAATGGAGTTGCAGAAAGACAGAATAGAACAATCATGGAAGCAGGAAGGGAAATGCCACATGACCAGGATCTACTTATGCATCTATGGGAAGAAGCAGCTAGAACAACTGTTTATGTGCAGAATAGAACACCCCACAAGATATTGGACAACAAGACACCAGAAGAGGTCTTCTCTGGTAAGAAACCTGAAGTTAGCCATCTCAGAATATTTGGTTCTCCAGTATACACTCATGTCCCAAAGGAAAAGAGGACCAAGCTAGATCCTTGAGGAAAGAATGGTATCTTTGTGGGTTACTGTGAAAGCTCGAAGGCCTACAGAATATACTTTCCAAGGTTCAAGAAGATTGATGTCAGGAGGGATGTGACATTTGATGAAAACTCAGCATTCGTCAAGGTTTAAAAATTTATTTTTTATTATAATTAGTATAGTCATTTAATTTGTGGCTGATGAATATTGATAGCACTAGTAACTCTTCTAAACTAAGCTCTGTTTACAGGAGTAAGCTGTTTCCATAATGATTTACTATTTATATCTGCTCTTGTTTTCTCTATGAACACCATTGAAGAGTGATACAAGCCATCATATGACACCACTTAGGCTAAATGATGAGCTGTCTTAATATCAGTGGCACAAATAAGTTATTAATTACTTGTTTTTTTATGATTAGTTGTAATCATCCATTATTTATAGCTTAGCTAGATGTTATTATTGGCCTTCTGAACAGTAATTTGTCTCATCCTCTTACAATCTAAGAAAACATAAATGCTAGTCCACCTCAAATTCTAAGATATAATACCTATAAATATAAAAGTAATTTAAGATCCTTAAAAACTATCAACAATTACAACCAAATTTCTAAAAAAAAATTTAAAACCTTCCACCTACACCTAATTGTTTATTTTTGTACATGATATGAATTTTTAAAGTGTTTGACTCCATCTCTGCAATTAGTCATCATAAATCGTTCAAAAGCATGAAAAGAGATTAAGTTTATTTAAGATATAAAACTTTTTATAGTGATTTTTTTTGCATTTTAATGGATTTAATCACTAAACTGTTACAGGAACAACAGATGAGATAAAAGTATGTACCAAACAGATGAGACAAACGTCCATTCCAATTTCTTCCATACCAGACTGGAAAAAAGCCACCAACTAATCTAATTTCACATGAAAACCACATTAAAAAAAACAAGTTGGCCCTTATCCAACCCCACAGCCATTATACTTCAGTCGAATGGAATGATTACTTGGCATCCTTCACGTTCACAAAAGTATATGAAGAATAAATCGGCGTTGACTGTATATAAAACTAAATTTGCCATGTCGGTTGCCATTTTTACAGTAGAATAGATATAATCTAAAAAGAATATTGCAGACAGCGTGTAAATAATTCCAACGACCCATTTATAACGCCATTAAAAATGCAACGGCAGTACCATTCGAATAAATTAATTGGGCCTCAGCTAGGATCGAACATGGGTTGGATAACACTACGGTATTTCTATTTGAATGGGTCCAGGCCCAGTTGCTATCAGTCAGTCCTAAACAGTTTTACTTTTAAGAAATCTAGCGGACTTACAAATGCTTTAATGAGGATGAAGTTGTTTAGCCCATATAACGAACAGATGAGGCTGAGTCACTCTTTCGTTTTCTCTTTTCTACCTTTATCTGTCTTGGCTTTTGTCGTTGTAACTTGCAGACGCTCTGTTTGGATTTTGTCGTTGTTGCTTACTTATTTGAATTGGGTTTAATTAGGTTTTGTTCTTTCTCTCAAGTTGGTAGATATTTTCTAACGTTTTCCCTGGTTTTATTTTGCAATCTCGTGTGCATGTTTAACAACTATTTGGCATTTATGTTTAGCAGTTTGGGCCCTGGCCTTTGACCATAAAGTTGTCTCTTAGTCGCATGCCTGAAACCTTTCTTGGGTGGAACTTGGAGGGATTAGGGTTTGTAATATCACTAACATGGAATTCATTCTCTTGTATCTATGATAGTCCAGTCATTTAACATAAAGTCTGAGTTGTTGGTCAGTCTAGATTACGATAGTCCAGTCATTTAACATAAAGTCGGAGTTGTTGGTCAAGTCATTTAACATAAAGTCTGAGTTGTTGTTCAGTCTAGATTATGATAGTCCAGTCATTTAACATAAAGTTGGAGTTGTTGGTCAATAGAATCTAGATTGGGTGGTTAGATGTTGGAAAAAAACATTATTAATCAATGACCTTAGGGTTGAGATTTCTAAACATGTGAGCAATTTTATTGTCCTTTCAGCATTAATTGTGTTTTGATTTGCATATTAAGGAAGGAATGACCTTGACCATTAAGTGATGCTTGATAATCTCACTCAAATTATCTTTTGCATGATGAGGGATGACATTCAAGGCTTCTCATAAATTCATTTTGTAAGTATACCATGAGGTAATGACTATCCTCATTTCAAATTTTTGAGAAAAGTATGATGGTTTTGGTTTTGTGTAGGGAAAATTCTAAGGATCCATAATTTTCTTAAAGAGTAGAAACCTTGGTCAAGATTCACCAATTTGCAATCATTAAATGTTTGGATTTTTTTGTTTGTACAAATATTCAAATTCTTAAGGAATTAATATAGTTTTTGGACAATTTTGGCGATTTTTAGAGTAACAATAAAGTACCCCATGGATTTTGGGTGAATCATCTTTGAAAAAAAGCAAATTGGTGAATCTTTTTTTGGAAAAAAATGTCAAAAAATAGCCCATGGGCCAAATTCCCCCCCTAAAATTTTCCTTGGTTTTGTGGTTTGTTTCAAGGAAGATCAATCCTAAGATTTGTTGTGGGACAAGTGCCTTTCGAAGTGATGATTAGAAACTAGATCTGGTAGGCCTTGGAACCCTATGGAAACAATGCATTCACATGCAAAACTTGACCAAATGGTTTTTCCTTTTTCATTTTAACAATCTTATTCATGTCTAAGGGCCTTAGGGCATGGTCCATGGGTCTGGAATATGTTAATGGATTTAACAATTAGTCCCCTGACTTTTCCATTACTAAAGAAGAACAATCAGCTTTCCTAATCTAGCTTGACTTCCATGTAATTATGGATTTCCATGTAGAAGATTACAACTTGCCTAGGACTAGTCATCTATATGAAGAACCTAGAATCATTTATAATGTTGTGGTTATGTATGGATTAACTTGTCTTAGAAGCTCAAGCAATTTGTGTATATCCAAGTTAGTACCTATATACAATGCCAACTAGTCCACTATATAAATATGCCTAATACATGATGCCAAACCTCGAACCATCAAATTCAAGATCGATTTCTTATGCCCCAACATGGAACTGAAATGCTCTAGCCACCCAACCTAGCCTCCTCCACCACCCAAGATTTGAAGGTTTTGAAAACGTGGGATGGATCATGTACTAAAGTTGTGGGAAAGTGGAAAATGTTAATGCATCCCATGATGGGATATTATATCACGTGAGTTCATATTAGGAGGTTTAAAACTATACAAAATGGAAATAATATATTCTTATAATATAAGGGTCTAGGATTATTTTTATATACTAAAAACATATAAATATTGGGGAGGGGTTGGAATTAGGTATTGAGGGGTTGGATTAGTTAATAATCTTGAGGTTTTAATGGGTGTAAATTTGCATGTAAATGTAGTGTGGGTTCGACTACATATGTAGTTGAACTAATATTATATGTAATATCTACGTGTGAAGGTGGTGTGAATTTGACCATGAGTGAAGTCAAAATTGTGTTTGAATAGGTATGCTTTGTGTGTGAATGTGATGTATATTGCAAGAACTATGTGTGAAGCCATGTGATGTTCAAATATTTACTTCTCAAAATATATATTCCCACCAAGATATCATATTTCTCCCTATAATATTCTATTGATGCCCAAAAATGTCCTTGCATCGACAATCATGGTTCTCAACAGTAGAAAGTCCCAATTAGAGCTTAAACCATTTGGAATAGGGAACCCATCTGGATTATGGCCTAGATACTGTTCACTAGTTTTGGGGTTCACTGTTTGCGACCCAATACACTATTTATGGCTTTGTTTTTAAGGGATAAAATGCAATATGAGACTAATCTAAGATGCAATCCTGCACTAAACTAATCTATCATAGCTAGGAGCAAATTCAAAAGGCACGAACAATAAATAACATTGAGATACACGTTCTGAAAACATATAGTTGAATATTATAAATGTATGACAACTACAGAATGGCATATGCACGTTAAAATAGTCACAATAACATAACAATTCTACATTTACAACTTAGAAAGTAAAGACTGCATGAAAATACATACACAACAAAAATAGAAGACTGTAAGAATACTCCAACAAAAATATAGAACAATCTTACTATATACAAGTGGAAGATAAAAAAGAAACAATTCCATGACATTAATCCACACCATATCCATAATTCCATGCCAAAACTTGATTCCAATAGCTCTTATATTTATCAGTTTAAATAGTTCTTATATCAATGAGTAGTTCAAGCTACAACTAAAAGTCCCCTTCCCTCATTTTCATCTTTCTTTTATAAATTTTACAAGCTAACTCCCAAGTGACTTTCCAGATTCCCAAAGTTAGTTGTGACCCTTGGGTTCCTTGGGAACTTGTCACTTTATGTTTATATTTTCTCAATAAAATAAAAAATTTAATTACATAATTCTAAGAGGGAGCATTTCCTTGGGATTTAATAAATTGATCTCATAATTTACAATCATATGAAATAAGATTCAAATGTCTAGGCTCGAGAAAATGTAAGGAAAATTCATGAGTCACTGCCTCCCTAGTCAATGAGGTCAACCCTTTAGTGGTGGAAGTATGACACATCATCATGAAATGGAATTTTTGTGTGGGAGTCCCAACCTGATCCTGCAATGCTTGTGTAGTCACCTGTAATGTGCTTCTAATGGTTTTGATGTCCTCACTATGATCGTTCTCAATTCCACTGATCTTTGCTCCCTTAGAATGTGTTCTTCAAAGGTCCCTGGGGGTGGCAGCTGGCACCTTTCGAACACTTTTTCCATCTTTGTATGTATACTTTGACATTTCTTCAGTGTAGTAGCAACATCCTTCTACAACATTAATCCATCCTTCTGACAGTTTTCCAAGGTAGTTGTTATGGGAAAAATTGCACAAGTGCACTCTTCCACTTGGCGAGGGGCTAAGCCTTGTAGGTTGTTGCAAGGCCTCTGTTCTTGGAGTCCCTTTTTTGGTGGTTGGTATTCCTCCAAGTGATCCTGCAAGAGATTGTTAGTGTAGGTCACATCCAAACATGAAAAGAGAATGTATATGTAACTTCGGAATGTATTTCATCTATGTATTTCATATATATTTATTGTACTCTTATAAGAGATGTGTTATTCCTCTATAAAGAAGTGTCATCATGTGGATTGACAAGTGTCGCAAGTGTGTGTACTTGCCGATGGGTTATTAGACCACCATGTGTGGGGTCGGCCCTAAAATATATATTATATTGTGGATATATCTAGATAGACAAGTCGGCCCCATAAGGTCACTGGGAAAACATGTTAAGTATAAATAGAGATCGGGAGATCTCTATTTGGATCATTCGGAAAGACACACTTCTCTCACTCAGAAAGTGGCGCACTAGTGAGGACGAGGATCATCTGCTCTAGGATACTATATGAACTTTATTTTGGTTGTACTTTTGTTGAGCCATTGCTCTCTCTATCTCTGAGGAAGTTGTGGGGTTTTTTACCTTAGGGTTTTCCCCATGGAAACTCTGTGTCTCTTGTCTCTCATGCTTTTGATTCTTGTGATGCTTGTCATGCTTATTGTGATTGTTATGCATTGATATACTATATATGTTATTCTCTCAGTAAAGATCCAAGAGTATTGTGAATTAATGCTCAAAATTTAACATGGTATCAGAGCTAACCTAAGAAGAAGATATTTTGCAGTGACAGAAACTTGAGTTTCTTGTTTATTGGGTTTCTCTCCACAGTTTTTGGAAAAGCAGTATAGTAGATTGACTCTACTCATCAAGGAGAATCTATCTATCCAATCAGAATTCAATTCTGAGCATTTTCAGATTTGGCCCTAAAAATTAGGGTTTCCACAAAAATAGGAATTTCTGAAATCTGAAGCCATAGCTGGAAGCGCCTTGCAAAAATTGAAGTTTAGAGCTTTGGATCAAGATTTTTGGCTGTGTAGATCTCTGGGAAACTTAAACCCTAATTCAGGGCTCTCCCTAGTGAACCCGGGAGGGCAAAAAGGCAAATCTGAAGGGTAAAGCTTTGCTAATCTCAAATTCTAAATACACCAGGCTGATCAGCTCATCAAGGTGCATCTTTCTATCCTTTCAGAAAGTTGAAATTCACATTTTGAATCTTTAGGGTTTTTCCGACAAACCCTTATCCGGGACCAGATCCAGTTTTCAACATTTCAAGTGGTAAGACCTAAATCTTTTCTATTTCATTTGAAGTACTCTTTAAGATGTCTCACCACACCAAGCTTGAGGATAAGCTTGAAGGGGCTGATAACTTCCGAGCTTGGAAGTATAGGATTGGGTTAATCTTGGAAGAGAATGAGTTGGACTCATATATAAAAAAAGACATCCCTATCCCAGAGGATGAAGAGGCTAAGGTATTGCATAAGAAGAACTTGGTCAAGGCAAAGAGAATCATTGTTGATTCTATCAAAGACCATCTCATACCCCATGTGTCTTCTCTAAAGACAGCCAAGGCTATGTTTGACTCTTTGACCAAGCTATTTGAAGGAAAGAACATAAATCAGAAGATGACCCTGCGGAATCAATTGAAAGGGGTCAAGATGTCGAATGGAGAAACCATTCAATCCTATTTCTCCAAGGTCTCTCAGATCAAGGAACAACTTGAAGCTGTAGATGAAATGGTGGAGAATGGTGAAATTGTTATGACTACTTTGAATGGCCTACCTAGGTCATGGGACTCTTTTATCCAGAGGATCTGTGCCAAAAAGAAGTTAATCTCCTTCAGCAGATTATGGGAGGAATGTTCTCAAGAAGAAGCAAGGCTTGTGGCAAGAGAAGAGAAGATGGGAAATGAAGATCAAGCTCTAACAGGTCACACTAAGAAGGGCAGGTTCAAGAGGGAGCCATCCCATCACAAGAAGAAATCTTCTCATCATTTTCACAAAGACAAGAACGATCTAAGGTGTTTCACTTGTAATGAGAAGGGTCACTTCGCTTTAGAATGTCCCAAGAACAAAAGGGACAAACACAACAACAACAACTCCAGCAAGAAGAACAAGGGTAACAAAAGAAGGTACCATGCTCATGCTGCCAAAGATGATGAACCTCCAAAGAAGAAGGCTAGGGAAGAAAGTGATGATTGTAATGATGACTCATCAAGTGAAGAAGAGTATGTTCTAATCTCTGCTCTCACAGGTACTATCTCCCATGGTTGTAATGATTGGTTAATTGACAGTGGGGCTTCCAAACACATGAATGGGTTTAAAGAATCCTTTGTAAATCTGTCTGAACATGAATCACCCCATAAAGTGAAACTTGAGGATGATTATCAATATCCCATCAAAGGAAGTGGTGAAGCCTCCTACAACCTAGATTCTGGAAAATGTTTGAAGATGAAAGAATTCCTTTATGTACCTAGGCTCAAGAAGAACTTACTCTCCATCTCTGCATTGGATACAAAAGGTATGAGAGTTGCATTTGTGGATGGCCAAGTCCTAATGTGGCCAAAGGGAAAGACCATAGATGATGCAGTTGTGTTTGGAGAACAAGAGGGAGGTTTGTATAAATTAAAAGGACAACCTGAACATGGCATGGTGCATGAATCCATGGAGCCAAGTGAACTTTGGCATAGAAGACTTGTTCATATGCACTATAGGGCACTTCCAATTGCAAGCAAGGCTGTAGAGGGTCTTCCTGAAATCAAGACCAAACATGAAGGTGTTTGCAAAGGATGTGCAAAAGGTAAGAATATTAAGAAGGCTTTCCCAAGCAGTGAAAGCAAGGCAAAAGATATCCTGGAAATCATCCACTCAGATGTGTGTGGTCCTATGTCATCCAGTTCTCTAAGTGGGTATGTTTACTATGTCTCATTTATTGATGACTTCTCCAGGAAGACTTGGGTATACTTCTTGAAAAACAAAGATGAGGTGTTTGATAAGTTCAATGAATTCAAAACCTTGATGGAGAATCAAACTGACAAAAAGATCAAAACATTCAGATCCGACAATGGTGGAGAATTCACCTCAGGTGACTTCAAGAAGCTTTGCAGTGATTCAGGGATTAAGAGGGAGTTGACTGCTCCTTATAATCCTCAACAGAATGGAGTTGTAGAAAGGAAGAATAGAACAATCATGGAAGCAGCAAGGGCAATGCTGCATGACCAGGATCTACCTATGCATCTATGGGCAGAAGCAACTAGAACAGCTGTATATGTGCAGAACAGAACACCCCACAAGATATTGGACAACAAGACACTAGAAGAGGTCTTTTCTGGTAAGAAACCTGAAGTCAGCCATCTCAGAATATTTGGTTTTCCAGTATACACTCATGTCCCAAAGGAAAAGAGGACCAAACTAGATCCCTCAGGAAAGAAGGGTATCTTTGTGGGTTACAGTGAAAGCTCAAAGGCTTACAAAATATACTTTCCAGGGTTCAAGAAGATTGATGTCAGCAGGGATGTAACATTTGATGAAAACTCAACATTCATCAAATCAAGGAAGGCACCTATCGAAGTTTATGAAGAACCTAAGGAAACTAGATTTCATTGTTCGGATATCCACATCATCTTTTTCAGGATCTTGCATGCAAATTAGGGTTTGCATGCAGAATCTAGGGTTTGCATGCACTGGCATGCATCCCAGTCACCAGTTTGATGCCTCCAGCACCTTATCCACTTCATTCTAGCACCCGGGAGCCACCTACCACAGAGTTTTAGCCCTCCTAAGCTGAAAGGCGCCCACTTCTCACCTACTGCCAGAGAAGGGCGCACTTGCTCACCTACCACTGCAGTTCCACTTCAGTTACATTCAGTTAGCTCCGATTCTCCCTGATTTGAGGCTAGTTTCACTCCCGACTGACTGTATCACTTCCGTTGGACCTCCAGTTTGATTAGGTGACTTGTTCTGACTTCAGTTAGCCTCCCATGCGCCCCCACTGAGCCTCCAGATCCTAAATCAGTGCTACACACTTCAGTTACACTTATTACACTCAGTTAGACTCAGATTGACACCTGGATGACTGGTTGTTGTGCATTGATGAGCACCACCGATTGATTGATGAGGACTCCTAGTTAGAGTCAAGCTACTCCATTCTGTAATTCGAATGACCTCCTTAGGCAATTCGAATTGCTCTGTCATTGTGACAGTTTGTATTGTAATTCATTCACCCTTTCTGGGATAGAGAGCACTGCTGCATGTTTTGCAAAGTTTTGCACCATATTTTCTATGTTCATCTGTTGTGATTGATTTACTTGTTCATTAGATCTGCTGTGACTAATTTTACATGGTATCAGAGCCATTGCAGGGACAAGATCTCTTTTCTACAGATGTTTATACAAGAAGATTTGACTGAATTGCTAAAAATTGCAAAAAGTTTGGCATGAGATATCTCAAGGGAATTCGCTCCTGTGCATGCAAAGCTTGAAAAGTATTCCAATACCACTCCAGAAGCTTGAGTTACCACATAATTCCTGGATCTGATACATTGGACCCATTCAACATTGCTTGAAATCCAATCCCAGGTGTGATGCAACTCTCAAAGGGGAGATTGTTCGACCTTATTGTGGTTGTTTTTATGTGATTTGCAGGTTTATTGTCTCCTTCAATTGCACTCTCTATCTCTTGCATGCAAGCTTCCCTACAGCAATTGCATTCGCTATAGTCTGCATGCAAGCTTCCTCTTCATCAGTTGACTCGCTCCTTGCAATGGAATACTCTTCTTCAAATCCTATCCTCACCCCATTCAATTATTTTGATTGGAAAGATGATATGGAGATCATATTACGTTCAAAAGGTTACTACCGAGTCACTATTGGTCTTGAATTGGAGCCAAACAATGTGTCAGATCGAACCAAACACTACAACAAGCTTGATGAAGCTTATGGTCTTCTTTGTCTCTCCATCTCCAAAGATCTTCACTTCCATCTCAGCGGATTGAAGACTCCAAAAGCCATATGGGAGCAACTTGAAACACTATTCGGCAAGCAGGATGAGCTTAGGGATTTTCAATTAGAGAATGAATTGATTGGCCTTAATCCTGAGAATTTCGAGACCATAAATGAATTCTTCACAAAATTCAAGAACTTGAACTTGCAATTGAAGAACAGTGGTGTTATCAAAGAGGATAAACAGTTGATCCTATCCATTCTAAGCAAGCTTGGGAAAGATTATTCGGTATTTGTCTCTACTTTCAATTCCGGTCGGCTAACTACCCCGAATTGGAAGATGCCTACCTTGAATGCCTTCATTGAGTCCGTTACAAAAGAGCATGACAAGTTGATTCAAATGGGGTCCATAAGCTCCAAAGATTCAGCCCTATTTGTTCAAGGACCCAAGATCTCGAATGGTAAAGGAAAGCAAAAGAAGGAGAAGCCCAAATTCGAGCCTCACAAGCAAAAAGACAAAGGTAAGCAAACGGATGCACCATCCAGTTCGAAATCCAAGCAAAAGGGAAAAGAAGGTAACCAAAAATCTAAATGTACTTATTGTAACCGTGGCTTTCATCCCGAAAGTTCATGTATGAAAAAGACTATAGATCAAATGGCCCTCCTTTTGGAAAAGAACAACATAACCCTTCCTGACGGTGCAAGGAAGAAGGATCGGAATGATGATCATGAAAGAGGACAAGCACTCATGGCAACGGTTTCGAAGCCCACTACTCTCTTGATAGATTCGGGTGCATCAAATCATATGGCTGCAAATATTGATTCCTTTTCCTCATTCGATCCAAATAGCTCCATCCCCATCCATTTGGGAGATGACTCAAAAATTTCTTCAAAGGGCAAAGGTACGATTCATGTAGAACATGGAAGCTTTCAGAATGTTCTCTATGTGCCTTCCTTAGCTTCGAATCTCCTTTCTGTGTATCAAATGACACATACTGGTGAACCAAAGCAAGTCACATTCAGCCCTAATACAGTTGAAATTTCTGATATCAAAAGTGGAAGACTAGTTGCGGTTGGAAAGGCAAACCACACTGCAAAATGCTATGAGTTTTCGCACTTTATTCCGCTTGCAAAGCCCACTGCCCTTCGCACACATGGTAATGAGGTTAGTAGGATTTGGCATGAAAGATTTTGACATCTAAATTATAAGTATTTTCTGCTGCTATCAAATAAATCCATGGTAGATGGGCTTCCACAACTCCGTTCCTCGAAGGGAATATGCACCGGTTGCATTATTGGGAAGCACCCCGAGCACAGATTCGACCGCGGCAAGGCTAGCAGAGCCTCTACTATTTTGGGATTGATCCATTCTGATATCATTGGTCCGCTGCCCCATATGTCATTAAATGGTTCAAGGTATGTTTTGACATTTATTGACGATTTTTCCCGCTTTACATGGGTATTCTTTCTCAAAAACAAGTCAGAAGTGCTTGGAAAATTCAAGGATTTTAAGGCTTCTGTTGAGACCACCACTGAGAGCAAGATCAAAGCTCTTAGATCTGATAATGGTGGGGAATATATCAAGTCCGAGTTGCTGCAACTTTGTGCCCAAAGCGGAATTAAGATCCAACATACAGTTCCCTACACACCCCAGCAGAACGGTGTAGCGGAAAGGAAAAACCGGTCACTGAAAGAGATGGCTACATGCATGATTGAATCGAAAGGTTTGGCTGCAAATCTTTGGGCTGAAGCAATCAATGTTGCTGCATATATACAGAACCGTGTTCCACATTCATCTGTGAAAGGTATGACTCCTTTCGAAGCATTCTTTGGTCACAAACCGGATGTGTCAAATTTGAGAGTTTTTGGCTCTACTGCATGGGCTAGAATTCCTTCTGAGAAGAGACGAGCTTTGGATCCACAAAGTATCGAGTGCATATTGATAGGATATGGGGAAGAATCAAAAGAATATAAAATCATGGATATCAGATCTAAAATGATATTCATAGAGCGGAGTGTGCAGTTTGAAGAACCGCTTCAAGAATTGCAACTAGTTGAGGAAAAGACTGCCGATTCACCGCCTTCACCAGAAGAAGATCCGAGCAGCGATAATGAAGGTATGAGTTCTGATATTTCTGATATTGTAGCAACATATGATGATCATGACATATCAGGTTCGGAATCCGATCATTATGATCCTCCTCAGTTACCAAAGTGGGCCCAAAACACTCTACAATCTGCTGGTTCTAGTCTTGGAAATCCTGCTGATCCGAGACGAACAAGAGGAGACTTTCAAAGAGCAGGTATGGCTCTTTCTATTGCTGATCCATTTCTTCCTGAGATTTGTTATTTGATGGCTGGTTCAGATCCTACATCATACTATTCAGCCCATCGAGATCCGAGATGGAAAAGTGCCATGGATGAAGAGTACAGTTCTCTTCAAAAGAACAATACATGGGAGCTAGTTTCTCTTCCACCTGGAAGAAAATTAGTGAAGTGTAAATGGGTCTACCGTACTAAAGTTGCTGCTGATGGCACTATCAACAAATATAAAGCAAGGTTGGTGGCAAAAGGTTTTTCCCAATTCCAAGGAGTGGACTACACAGAGACCTTTGCACCAGTTGCAAAGATGGATTCCATCCGCCTTGTTTTAGCTATTGCCGCATCCAAGCACTGGGAAGTGCACCACATGGATGTGAAGAGTGCATTTTTACATGGAGACCTTGCTGAAGAGGTCTATATGCAGCAGCCAGAGGGTTATACATCAGATCCATCATTGGTTTGTAGATTGAAGAAGTCTTTGTACGGGTTAAAACAGGCCCCAAGAGCTTGGTACGCAAAGATGGACTCCTTCCTTCTTTCTCAGAATTTCCAAAGATGCAAATCTGATCCGAATGTGTATCTTCAGTGAGTTAAAGGTAATTTGTTGGTTATTGTACTTTATGTTGATGATCTGCTTATTACTGGTAGCACACTTACTTCAATAAACAAGCTAAAATCTGCCTTAAATCTAGCTTTTGACATGAGCGATTTGGGCTTGCTGAGTCACTTTTTGGGCTTGGAGATAGCTCAAAATTTTGATGGGATCACTATATCTCAGCAAAAATATGCTTCTGACCTGTTATTGAAGTTTAATATGGCTGAATGTAAGGCAGCCCCGTTCCCATTCCTCTCAGGAATCAGTCTTGAGGAGGGAGATTCCACACCGCTTGCAGATTGCAGTATGTATCGACAGTTGATTGGTTCACTACTTTATTTGACACACTCACGGCCTGATATCTCATATGCCGTGAGTGCCGTGTCAAGATATATGCAGCAGCCACATGAGCTTCATTGGCGAGCAGCCAAGCGGATCTTGCAGTATGTGCAAGGTACGAAACAGTTTGGCATACATTATGCTGCAGATTCTGAGCTAGATTTCATTGGTTTTACTGATTCAGATTGGGCAGGTGATAGCATTGATCGGAAGTCCACTTCCGGTTATGTTTTCATGATTGGTCATGGTGCTATTTGCTGGTCTAGCAAAAAGCAAGCAGCCATTGCACTTTCTTCAGCAGAGGCAGAGTATCGAGGGGCAGTCAATGCCTGCATTCAGGCAGTTTGGTTGCAGGGTATTCTTTCCGAGTTTGGTTTTGGTTGCACTACTTCAACTGTCCTATTTTGTGACAATCAAAGTGCTATCAAGATCTCCACAGATCCAGTTCAGCGGCAGAGGACCAAACACATTGAGATTCATATGCATTACATTCGACAGTTGGTGCATGACCGCACCATCATTCTGCAATATTGCCCTACTGATGAGCAAATTGCAGACATCTTAACCAAGAGCTTCACTGAGAAGAAGTTCTCTTA
This sequence comes from Larix kaempferi, assembly GCA_027924585.1. Classification (NCBI taxonomy): domain Eukaryota; kingdom Viridiplantae; phylum Streptophyta; class Pinopsida; order Pinales; family Pinaceae; genus Larix; species Larix kaempferi. Next base: position 1,733,261 of record BSBM01000385.1, read on the forward strand.
CCTCCGTTCACTGTTGGGGGTGAGTTCCATCATGGTGGAGACAGATTGATTCATTATTATGCTTTAGCTTGAGGGGGGGCTTTCTTCCCACTGGGTTTTCCCTCTTTCCTCACTTAGTTTATTTTCAGCATTTTTTGGATTATTGTATTGGGGTGACCTTTGGTCTTAGTTACCAGGGCCCCACATTATTTTTGTTGGCACATCATAGTCTAGCTTGAGGGGGGGTGTTCGGATATCCACATCATCTTTTTCAGGATCTTGCATGCAAATTAGGGTTTGCATGCAGAATCTAGGGTTTGCATGCACTGGCATGCATCCCAGTCACCAGTTTGATGCCTCCAGCACCTTATCCACTTCATTCTAGCACCCGGGAGCCACCTACCACAGAGTTTTAGCCCTCCTAAGCTGAAAGGCGCCCACTTCTCACCTACTGCCAGAGAAGGGCGCACTTGCTCACCTACCACTGCAGTTCCACTTCAGTTACATTCAGTTAGCTCCGATTCTCCCTGATTTGAGGCTAGTTTCACTCCCGACTGACTGTATCACTTCCGTTGGACCTCCAGTTTGATTAGGTGACTTGTTCTGACTTTAGTTAGCCTCCCATGCACCCCCACTGAGCCTCCAGATCCTAAATCAGTGCTACACACTTCAGTTACACTTATTACACTCAGTTAGACTTAGATTGACACCTGGATGACTGGTTGTTGTGCATTGATGAGCACCACCGATTGATTGATGAGGACTCCTAGTTAGAGTCAAGCTACTCCATTCTGTAATTCGAATGACCTCCTTAGGCAATTCGAATTGCTCTGTCATTGTGACAGTTTGTATTGTAATTCATTCACCCTTTCTGGGATAGAGAGCACTGCAGCATGTTTTGCATAGTTTTGCACCATATTTTCTATGTTCATCTTTTGTGATTGATTTACTTGTTCATTAGATCTGCTGTGACTAATTTTACATTCATGACACTACCATGACTGAAGCAATTCCAAATATTGATCATGAAATTGAAGATCCGCAACAACCTATAGATCCACCTCGTGAGAATAACTCTCACAAGAGAAAACCTAAATGGGCTAGAGAGCTCATTCAAGATGCAGAAAGATATGGTATTCTAGAAGAAGAACACAGAGCAAAGAAGAGAACCAGATCACATACCAGCTATGTTGCTTTACTCCATGACATCATAAACAAAGAACCTTCCAGTTATGAAGAAGCAGCGGAAAAGAAAGAATGGAAGGATGCCATGATCGAGGAATACCAATCAATAATGAAGAATGATGTTTGGCATGTTGTCCCAAGACCTGAAGGGAAGTCTATTGTGACTTCCAAATGGATCTACAATATCAAGCATGCTGCAGATGGCAGCATAGAGAAATACAAGGCAAGATTCGTAGCTCGTGGCTTCTCTCAGAAAGAGGGAATAGACTATGAAGAAACCTTTGCTCCTGTAGCCAAGTACACTTCCATCAGATCAGTACTTGCCCTGGCTGTAGCGATGAAATTGAAGATACACCAGATGGATGTCAAGACTACCGTCTTGAATGGTGTAGTCGAAAAGGAAGTGTATGTGGAGCAACCACTTGGTTTTGAAACACATGACAGAGAGTCACATGTGTGCAGATTGAAGAAATCCTTGTATGGCTTGAAGCAAGATCCCAGAACTTGGTATGGTAGGATGGACAGTTTCCTATCTAGTTTGGTCTTTACCAAGAGTAAAGCGGATTCCAACCTTTACTACAAGGTAGAGGAAGGAAATCCTGTGATTCTACTCCTGTATGTAGATGACCTGTTTGTAACAGGACATGACAAATTGCTTGCCGATATAAAGAGGAAGCTTGCTTCCGAGTTCGATATGAAGGACTTGGGGATGATGCACTATTTTCTAGGTATGGAGGTGTGGCAGAGTGCAGATGGGATCTTCCTTGGACAAGGGAAGTATACTATAGATATCCTGAAGAGGTTCAGGATCATGGATTGCAAGGCCATGGCCACACCTATGGCATCGAATCTGAAGCTTCTATGTGATGCTTCATCTAAGCCAGTTGATGTCTTTATGTATCGTCAGATGATTGGGTCGTTGATGTACCTAATGAACACAAGACCATATATTTGCTTTGTGGTGAAAACATTGAGCCAGTTCTTGATGGATCCGAGGAGTGTTCACCTGGTTGCGGTAAAGCATATTCTGAAGTGCCTGAAGGGTACAGTTGATTATGGGCTCAAGTATGAAGTGAATCAAAAGTTTAACCTACAGGGTTATGTTGATTCAGATTGGGCAAGCAATGCTGCAGATAGGAAGAGCACATCTGGGTGCTGCTTCAGTATGGGATCATGTGTGATCTCTTGGTTTAGTAGGAAGCAGTCCTGTGTAGCACTGAGTACAGCCAAGGCAGAGTATGTTCCAGCCTGTTCAGCTAGTTGTGAGGCAGTATGGCTTCGGAAGCTACTGTCTGAGTTATTTGATCTCCCGTTGGATGCTACTGGTATCTTCTGTGATAACGAGAGTTGTGTGAAGCTGTCTGAGAACCCATTGTTTCACGACAGGTTGAAACACATGAGATCAAATATCACTATATCAGGGATATGGTGCAGAGAGGAGCAGTGAAGTTCCTGTATGTTGCGATGGACGAGCAGATTGTAGATGTGCTGACGAAACCACTAGCCATAGTAAAGTTCGAGTACTTCAGAGAAAGGCTTGGTGTTCTTCAGATTGATGACACTTTGAGGAAGAAGTGATGGACACATTTGCAGAAGCCATCCCAAGCATGTTGGAAGGAGGATCCTTCACATGGCTGTGGATGTAAGCGCTGGATGATGAGCATCAGGACAATGCTCCAGTTACTGCTCTATATATATGTATATGTATGTACGCATCATGTTGGATGCTAGATATGATCAGTTGGATAATTTATTTGTATATGTATGTACGCATCATGTTGGATTCTAGATATGATTAGTTAGATCATTTATATGTATTTGTACATGCATCATGTTGGATGCTTGGACCATGTATCTGTATATGTATCAGGTGGATACTCTGTATGATCAGGTAGATCATGTATGTTGATATATATCAGGTGGATACATTGTGTGGATCATGTATCTATGTATGTATCAGGTGGATACATTGTATGATCAGGTGGATCATGTATAATGATATGTATCAGGTAGATACTTGGTATGCATCAGGTAGATGCATTGTATGATCAAGATGATCATGGATGGCGAGCTTCAGGATGTTTCTCCAGATGACATGCATCAGGAAGATGCAGTGATGATGATCAGGATGATCATGTGTACATCAGGATGATGTATGGTGAGTATCAGGTTGATACTCTATGGCCGTGGAACAGGTTGTGCAGATAAGCATATAATTTGGCCCTGGGAGATTTGCAGATAGTCTTTCGAGGTTTTTCCTATGGCATGTAATCTGGCCCTAGGATATCTGGCAAATGCTCTTTCAAGGTTTTGCTTTGGGAGGACATATAATTTGGCCCTAGGAGATCTGCAGATAGTCTTTCGAGGTTTTTCCTATGGCATATAATTTGGCCCTGGGATATCTGGTAGATGCTCTTTCGAGGTTTTGTCCTATGGCATATAATATGTCATTGGGAGATCCGATAGGTTCGGCTGTGTGCCCGTAATAAGTCCTAGGATGCTCTTGCGAGGTTTTTCCATGAACACATATAATTTGGCCATGGGATATCCTATAGGTAGAGTTGTGTGCTCATAACAACCTAGGATGATCTTGCGAGGTTTTGTGGTGAGGTCACATATAATATGGCCCTAGGAGATCCTACAGGTAGAGCCATGTCCTCGTAATAGCCTGGGATGCTCTTGCGAGGTTTTTTGATGCACGTAATAAGTCCTGAGGATTCCACAGTATGGCCAGTGATGAAGAACTGCAGGTGGTGGGCCTACATCCAGTATAAAAAAGGACTGGCTCTGTAGAACTTCCTATGACGAGTAGATTCAGAGATTGGTTGAGATAGCAGAAACAGTGACGATGACGATGAATCGAGGAAGATGCATCGATGACGATGATCCAGAGAAGAAGACTTGTGCTAGCAGATCCATGTATTTCATTTATATATTATTGTACTCCTATAGAGATGTGTCATTCCTCTATACGTAAGTGTCGTCATGTGTATTGACAAGTGTCGCAAGTGTGTTAACTTGCCGATGGGTTATTAGACCACCATGTGTGGGGTCGAACCTGATTTATGTAATATGTGGTTGATGTATCTAGCTAGACAAGTCGGCCCCATAAGGTTATTGGGAAAACAAAACAAGTATAAATAGATATTGGGAGATCTCTATTTGGATCACTCAGAAACTCATTCTTCCTTCATTCGAAAAGTGGCACACTTGTGAGGAGGAGGTTCAGCTGCTAGGAGGAGTCTATCTCTTGTATTTTGGTTATACTTTGGTTGAGCTATTGCTCTATCTATCTCTGAGGAAGTTGTGGGGTTTTTCAACTTAGGGTTTTCCCCACGGAAACTCCATGTGTCTATTGTCTCTCATGTTTTTTATTCTTGTGATGATTGACATGCTTGTTATGATTGATATGCATTGATATACTGTACATGTTGTTCTCTCAGTAAAGACCCTAGAGTATTGTGAATTAATGCTCAAAATTTAACAAGGTTCTGATATGAGTTTAAAACTTTGAAAAATGTACTGAGACCATTGATGTTTCAATAGCAGTAATCTGCAATCTACTCCAACACTCCTGGGCTACTCAACATATACAGACTAGTATGGGTGAGGTATTTAAATGGAGGCTGGAGATGGGTGTTTATGAGATTGAAGAGGTTAAATATCATTTAATAACAATCATTCAAAATTAATATAACATTCCATAAAGTTACAAATATGTCTGAGCACGTATAGCATAACTAGTAAAATGACAATTCAAGATTGCTCAACTAGCTCGACTTTTGGACTCCCAAACAATACCCAGATGCAATTGAATTTATGAAACATAGGTTGGATCATGTCATGTGATATATTATATAACTCCAGGAACTGGAATGACTTCATTTGGACTTTTATACATTGACTTATGAATCATTCATTGAAAGCTAGTCAAATTCTAGCTAAATCTAGAAGGGGTGCATAAATTGGAGAAGAAATCCAAGTTCTGTAATTTGTAATGAAATGAATGATATCAGAACATTACATACTCGGTTATTACATTAGAAATAGGCCATGGTTCCTCTTAGAAGATGATAGAAGCGTCTCTCCTCTTGCACATAAGAAACTAGCTCTAGAAATCCATAGGAAACTTGGATATTCGAACTCTGGAATGGATGATGCTTTTTCTGATATTCAAATTCGACTTGATCAACTACAGGACCTGCAAATAAAATCAATGACAATGGCTTAATTCCATCATCCTCTCACAGAATGCTGGGGCACATCTCCCATGCTTGACTAGGGGCACATCTCCCAAGTCTCAGATGCACAAATGCATTCATAAAATTTATCAAACTAACAAAAGTCCTGAAGTGGAGTTGGAATCCTTATTTTATAGAATTCATGTTGACCTATTGAGAAAGTTACTTGGCTTGGTGACTTGTGAGAATACGTCACCCATGAGTGGACATACTTTCCTAGCTTTCCTTGCTTGCTTTGCTTTGACTTTCCTTCTTTTTTCCTCTTTTTTTGACTTTTCTTCTTTTCTGAACTTTCCTACTTTTCATACTTTCCTGCTTTCTGGATTTATGCTGCTTTTCCTAAAATATTCCTCTTTTCTCATTTTTGGCAACATTTTTGGACTCTAGTGCTTACTTGACTTCTACTCCAAGTAATTCCTCCAACCTTATCCACTAATTCGAATTAGTGGGCCAATTTCTCCATTTATTCAGCATAAGAAATAAATTATTAATAAAAATATTACAACTTAGAACTAATCCAAACTTTAGCATTTAATCAATTAATTAATTCCTGTGGTGTAATTTCCTCCAAAAATACCCCCTACTCCATTTTTGCAACATCTTCCACCTAGGTGACGTCTTGGCCCACTTGCTCATTATCCCTTAGTTTTATTTATCAAAATTACATTTAATAAATAAATTTTCCAATTTGTGAGACTTAGGCTAAAATCAATTCTAATCAAATATGATTAATACAATTTAATTCCCTCAGGGTTTGATCTTGTCCCCTTTCACCTATGGTACTGGATGAGCCAAAATTGGGAACATGATAGTCCTCCCTTCCCAAGATTGCTTGTCCTCAAGCAATGTTAGGATCAAACCAAGCTTTTGCTGCACCACTTTGATTATAATTGTCCCCATCCACTAAACAATCTGAAAATTAAACTTGGGGCCTTCAAAAAGATATAAAAGAAATGCAAGATGACCATGAGGAATAAACTGCACTGCAAACTCTATCAACACTAAATCATGAACAAAATCTTAACCCAGTTAAGATAACTGAGTAGAATTCTTGGATCTCACTGTTTCTCCTACAAGGACCAAAAATTTTCTGTCACCTTGGGCAATCTGTCACTCCAATGAATGCCAAGATCCCAAAGTATCAACTGCATTTTCCCAATCTTTTGAATCAATGTAGAGAATCTGTCATCAAACATGTGCCTTTTCATCTAAGGAATAACTAAAAGGACATTACTGCCAACCAAACCAAGTAGAGAGAAAAATTATTCTTCAAGTGAAAACATCCAATGGCTCAGCTCTCTGCCATTGGAGAAAAAATTCAAGCATACCTCCAATCATGTGGATTCCCTCCACATAGGCCAAATTCTGCAAGTAAAATGTTCCATTAATTTATCTTGGCAACTTGCCTGCTTAGCTTCCTTCCCTTGACCATAAGCAAAAACGTTTTGCAAGGAGATTTCATGTTTGTCAGGTAATATTTCACCCAATCCATATGTGGATGTGTGACATCAAATGGCTGCAAATTATGTCTTTTCTGGTGCTTGCAAATCATAGAAAAATCAGCAATATTAAAAACAATTAAATCTTGCAACAAAACATAAGACTCTTACCTTCCAAGTTTTCCTTTTCAGTGATGCCTCTATCCATCCATCCAGTGGATGAATCAGATATCCCACTTGTTGATTTATATGAGCTATAACCAGCCATCTCTTCTACAATAGGATCTACCTCCCATGGGGACAGGTCATGATCCTCCTGCTATACATATGACACGAACCAGAAACATTTCTTCACCCACTGTTCATTCCCCATTGGTGTTGCTGAATCTAGTACATGTGGGAAAGAAATGTGAACCTTCTTTGCATGTCTGCAACCTTCAGTAATCATACTTATGGCTACAACTCCTCCATTATTGGTTGGCCCAAATTGGGTGCTCTCATCCCACTCTTCCATGGGAGAGTGAATTTCTTCAAGGAACATCTCAAGTTCCCTTGAAAAAAAGTCAAGTGCTTGGTTCTCATCAAAGTGTTCTATAGACTCTTCAAACACATACTGAACAGAATACTCCTCATGGTCCACCCACTCATGAGGTTCCTCCATAGACATTTTAATGTCATTTACCCAAAAGGGATGACTCTCAGGAAAAATTGAGGATTCGGTCAATTCTTGCCACTCTTGTTGGAATTGTTCTATCTTCATGTGTGATTCTAAGAGGGCACTTTGAGTGTATCTGAAAGAATCTCGGTTGGCCAACAACTCACCTTTGAGCTTGTAGTTCTCTTTTTCATATATGCTAATACTCTCTTCATCATGCATTTTTGCTGTCCGCAATAACTCAACAAGCTCAAACATGTAATTTTTATCTGAAAGCAACTATGAGAAATTACCTTTGATTGTGGGCATTGCTTTCTGGATATTCTCCATGGTTTCAAAGGAAGATTGGTCTTCAAAATTAGCTTCCCAACACAACCTTGACACTAAAGCATGAGTTTCATGGAGAATTTTTAGGGCCTCTTGGATCTTCTGTTCATCCATCTTTAAATATCCTGCAAGAAGATGAGGTTCTTGCAGATGTTCCGCCTCCTCTTCATTTTCCATCACCAGATCAATTTCATGTAGTGCACTTGAGGTTTTGAAATCTGATCTATATGTTGCTGCTGCAATATATTCATCTTTTAGGTTCTCAAAAGCATAATTTGGGCTGCAACATAAGTGATCATTCATCCTTGGTGCAACAAGAAGATATTCTCTCAAAGTTTTAGGTTTCACACTGCTTTCATTTTTAACACCAAAATTATGAACCTCATTACTAGGGGGCTCAACCATTTTGAACTTTTCAATGGAAGTGGCTACCATATCAGATTGACATAATGACACATAAAAATCAGAAATTACTAACTCACCATGTGTCATGTTCTCCTCCTTCTATGGTGGAATTATGATGGCTTGTTCATCCACCCATTTCTCTTCTTCACACCCTACTGAGATGTGCTCAATTTTTGCTTCCTTGTGAGGGTCAAGGGGTGACTATCAATATGAATTATGTTCCTCTTCTGGATCAGATTCGAAAGATGTCTCACCATCATCAATCTGTCCCATTTCTTCTGCACTTAATTTGTGATCAACCACAAAAAGATCGAGGGTGATTTTACCTTTCACATTACCAACTATCAAATGTTTGATTGCTGGATCTTCTACTATGCATTGACCTTCTTCATCCACTTCTTGGAGTAATGGGGCACCAACAAGGTCTTCTTAGTCATTTCTTTCCAAGAAACTTGATATCCCTCCATCTTGTGTGGTGCTTAGATCACAACCTTTGGACTTCCTTCTTGTAGGAAAACCAAACAGTCTCATAATGCTTGGTTTGGCCAATGGCCTTGATGAAACTTCCTTCTTGATTTCTTTTCCCTGAGATTGGGATGGATCCACATGTAGGGCTGCAACTTCATCTTTAATTTTCCCTCCTTCTAGTCCACCCGAAGAATTAGGTGGCTCTTGGTTTCCTCCCTTGATTTTTCCTGGTTGTGAGGACACATCTTTATTCCTCCCTTCCATCTCAGCTCCTAGGGGTAAAAATCTTGCCTCGACTTCTTTGCACACACCATCAACCATATGTGCAATTTTTATTTTTCTATCACTATTGTAGGGGTCTTTAAACAACCCTTGAATCTCCAAATCACAATAGTCTCTAAAATTTAGGGACTTCTAGATCTCCTTCTTCAAAGCAGAGTACTCCGTGAAGTACTCATAGGATTTCTTTGGGTTTCCTCTATTGAGTATTCTTCCATAACCCTTATTAGTCATAGGTAGATCACTTCCTATGTCCTATTCAAACATCTGTTCAACGAGGCAATCATATTCAACTTTCTGCAAATAGAAGTTTCCAACAGAGGTCAATGATCTCCTCCTCTTCATATGGTTCAACATATTCATCATCATATTGCTACTAAAAATCATCATCGGAGTAAGAGTCTTCTTCACTGAACATTGACATGACTGCAAATTCATTAAATTAAGAGTCTTCTTTCCAGATGAGTATAGGAAAGAGCTCTGATACCACTGTAACATCATTGGGAAGATTCAACCAAGATATTATCTCTAACTTCAAATTTTTTATAAAATTCACTAGTTAAATTTTGACAATTTTTTCGAATAGAGCAGGAAGTAAGTGATGGGGATTGAGGTAAGATATGAGGATGGTAGGATGAAAATTTAGTTCTAGAAAATGTATGGATTAATTTGAAGCAGCAGGTCAGTATGTCATATCAGATACGTCCTATGCACCATGTGCCAGAACCATTCACGTTTCAGCATAGAGCAAGTCTATGCTTACTTCGAGGCTTCCTGGGAAGCTGGTGTATGCATACTAGACAGGTGGCGACCCTAGGAGTTAATGGTAGATTTTATATCAGTGAAATAAGTTTTTTTGATGTTCAGGAAAGTATTTGAACAGACTTGGGAGAGTTTAGTAAGAATTGGGGTTCAAGAGCTCACTCGGGATTGTTGAGCTAGTAATTTTCTAAGCTTCCCAAACAGGGGTTAAAGGATTCCAAATTCTTGAATTAGGGCCTGATATGTAAATTATGTTGAATTATTAAACTATTTCAATAGACGGGAGGTCAAATGGATGCTCTGGGTGCAATCTACAGTAAATTCAACAAAACTAGTCTAGAAAAACCTCTAAATGAGCTAGTCTTGGAATTTAACTTGATAAATGACTTCCATTGACTGATTTCTCTATTTTGATATGTTATGAAGCTCTGATATAATATTAAGAATATTAATAAATCTAAATGGACATAACAGAACTCTTCTTTTTATGTCAGTGGCTTCTTTCTCAAAACATAGTGCCTCACAGGCTATAAATTGCATTACATTGGTGGAGAAGATGAATAGAGAGAAGTATTTTTACAGTAGATCTGTTCCGATGTAATGATAAAACCCTCTACAGATCAGAGGTCTGATTTGGCTGCTCCTTCTGCTGATAGACTTCACTGGTGCGCCCTCCTTCAACTAGTTGTCTCCACCAGGGGAAACACCTCTAAATTTAGCTGAGCGAGCTGGAGCAACGAGAGATCAGGTCTGAATTCGACCTATGGAAATGGAAGCCTATGATATATGCTGATAAAAAATTCTAGATCTCACTAGAGATCCTAGGCATGCTCCTCCATAACTATCTTGTTCTGCTAATGATCCTCCTCCAAAACTAGCTGCAATTCTTCTACATTGGTAGCCTCTTCAATCTGACATTAATTCTTCAAAGATGATTTGAACTGGATGTTACTGGCTATAATAATGGTTGTTGGACTTGCATAAAACTCATAGGAAACTCATAGGGGCTTGGATCACATCTCCCAAGCATAACTTGTTGAGGCAAATCACTCAACTAGAGAGGCTCAAAGCTCTCAATGCAAAATTACAAATGACAAAAGTCCTGAAATGGAGTTGGAAACTTTATTTTATAGAATTCATGTTGACCTGTTGAGCAAGTTACTTGGCTTGGTGACCTATGAGAATAGGTCACCCATGAGTGGACATACTTTCCTTGCTTTGTTTGCTTTGTTTGCTTTGACTTTCCTTATTTTTTCCTCTTTTTCTGACTTTCCTTCTTTTCATACTTTCCTGCTTTCTGGATTTATGCTGCTTTTCCTAAAATATTCCTCTTTTCTCATTTTTGGCAACATTTTTGGACTCTAGTGCTTTTCCTAAAATATTCCTCTTTTCTCATTTTTGGCAACATTTTTGGACTCTAGTGCTTACTTGACTTCTACTCCAAATAATTCCTCCAACCTTATCCACTAATTCGAATTAGTGGTCCAATTTCTCCATTTATTTAGCATAACATATAAAATATTTATAAAAATATTACAACTCAGAATTAATCCAAACTTTAGCATTTAATCAATTAATTAATTCCTATGGTATAATTGCCTCCAAAAATACCCCCTACTCCATTTTTGGAAACATCTTCCACCTAAGTTCCCTCTTGGCCCACTTGCTCATTATCCCTTAGTTTTATTTATCAAAATTACCTTTAATAAATAAATTTTCCAATTTGTGAGACTTAGGCTAAAATTAATTCTAAGCAAATAGAATTAATACAATTTAATTCGTTTAGGGGTTGATCTTGTCCCCTTTCACCTATGGTACTGGATGAGCCAAAATTGAGGACATGACATAAATATATGTATGGTAAATTTGAAATTCTATGTCACAACAGATCTAAAGAGGTGAGGATACCTCAAAAAGAAAGAATGAGCAGAAAATTTGAAGAAGGGTAAAAACTGCCGTAAAATAGAGCAGAAGAATAATAATGTAGCAGAAATGAGATAGGAGTAGAGTAATGTCACACTACTAATAATTAGTATAATCAACAATGATATCACAATGGAGATAATTCGAATCATGTAGGAGAATTTGAACCTCCGTTGGTCTAGCATAGGGATTATCACCACTGGAGTGCTCCAGAAGACTCAAACTCAACTGAACTGAACCTAAACTCAGCTAACCGAAGTCACAATCAGTTAAATTCATAAGGACTGAGAAATAGTGAGTTTTTCATGCATGTCAATAAGAAATGGGCGCATGAGGCCACAATCAATGGCATTCGCAGCTCCAAACCTCCACCAAAGTTAGCTAACTTAGGTGTACTGCACTGGAACACTCAGTAGGTTCCTATAAAATAGGGAACTGACTGAAGTGGTCCTAAAATGATGCATGCAAGGATCAGAAGGTGGTATATGGATCATGGATAACATATGCATGCCACTAGGGGGGAAATGACATCATCAACAACTAGGAAAAATAAATAATGCTAGGTAGGACAAGGATGGAGTATTGAAACATCCTAACACCCCCCCTTAATCCATAGTTTTGCATCTTGGGCCCTGGTTACTAAGACCAAAGGTCACCCATACAATCAAATAAATGATAAAAAATAAAGAATAGTCCATGAACCAAGGAAATGGGGAAAACCTCACGGGAACCCCCCCCTCAAATTGGATTGAAACACACCAAAATATTAATTACTCCAAACTCAAGTAGGTGTGATGCTTGATCATATGTTTGGAGTTTTATTCCTCTTGGGAAGAAGTGGATCATGCTCCAAAAACATGTGCTTGCATTCTCCTTTAGTGGATGCAAGTGAATATCGAGGATTTCTCAACTTGCTTTTCAGACGGAAATGGTGAGAACAAATCCAAAAATATGAAGATCATCCTGGAACCTATGATTCAAACTAGCTGAGGTAGGATCAACTCTAGGAATGTGTAGATATTTCTTTGATATATCCTTTGAACCAACATAGGGGACATCATAACCAAATGAACTAGGAAATGATGGTGGTGGCTTGGACTTCAAATCAGCTCCAAGAATTTATAGATGGTTTCTTGTGATCTCCTTTGGACTAGCAGAGGTGATATCAAAATCAAAATCACCAAAATATGCCTGAGACTTGAACCCAAGTGAATGGTAGTGTCCTCCATCTTCAGAGAAACTCTGAGAGCATACACCAATGATCAAATAGAAGTTCATAGGAAGCATGTAATCAAGGAGGGCGAATGTGTCACCTCCAAACTTTGATTCAACCTCCAAATCATTCAATAGATCATCATTCTGCACACCAGCAGACTCGTGTGAAAGAGAGGATTTAAGAACCTCTTCAGATAATAGAATATGAACTGGCTTATCTTACTCAGAATTCGAAATAGAAGACATTGAGAACATGAGTGTTGAATCTGCAGCTTCTTCTTCATATAGAACAACTTCATCATGAGATATGATTGAGGCTGAGACATAATTAGAGATAACACTTAAGGAGGTATCATTGGGCTTGTTCTCCAAATAATTTTCACCAATCTCTTCATTTTTCTTTCCAAATGCTTTGTCCAGTTGGGCCCATAGATCACTTATATTTTCAGCACTTTCCTCTTGGTAGCGCATACTAGGAGACATAGCAATACACATTGCTCTAAATGCTCTGTCACAGTCATTTAGCCAATCATTCTCTTCTTCATAGGAAGAAAAATCTCTCATGACACCAATACACATGTCAAAAAGACCTTGTCTCTTCAGATATGCTATCATCTTTGGTTTCCACCCATCATAGTTGAATGGAGAGAGAGGAGGAATTGATTTCATATTAATGGAAGCTATTGTAGAATACCTGCAAAAATAATGGAAAATATCTGCTACTACTACTGCAGCATAACTGCTACAACTGCAAGAAAATGTTGTAACTATAGAAACTACTGCAACTGCTGCTGCACTCAAAACATTCGATTAACCTGCAAAAAAATATCAATAATGGAGGTAGATTGATACTAAGTACTTATTTAGGATAATATGCACTTTTATTCGGATCCTTCACACCTGGATAGACCTCATTGGATTTATCCAATGAATTCAATGCAATGGCACTATGATTTGCTGTGGAAATCCAGAGGCTTTTGATGCACTACCGAAAGCATCTTCTCAAACTATTCTCTCCATGGGATATGATACCATGTGAAATTATACATCACAAAATATATAAAGAGCTTAGGATACCTCACAAAGAAAGAATGAGTATAAAATTTGAAGAAGAGTGAAAACTGCAGTAAAAAAGAGCAGAAGAATAATAATGCAGCAGAACTCAGATAGGAGCAGAATAATGTCACACTACCAATAATCAGTATAGTAAAAAATGATATTACAATGGAGATAATTTGAATCATGCAGGAGAATTCGAACCTTATTTGGTCTAGCAGAGGGATTATCACCACTAGAGTGCTCCGGAAGACTCAAACTCAACTAAAATGAACCTAAACTCAGCTAACTGAAGTCACAATTAGTTAACTCACTAAGGAGGGAGAAATAGTGAGTTTTTCATGCATTTCAATCATAAATGGGTGCATGATGCCACAATCAGTGGCATTCAGAGCTCCAACCCCGCACAAGAGTCAGCTAACTCAGGTGGACTGCACTAGAACACTCAGTTGGTTCCTATAAAATAGGGAACTGATTGAAGTGGTCCTAAAATGACGCATGTAGGGATCAGAAGGTGGTATATGGATCCTGGATGACATATGCACACCACTAGGGGGAAAATGACATTATCAACAACTAGGAAAAATAAATAATGCTAGGTAGGACAAAGATGGAGTATTGAAATATCCTAACAGTAAACTATGTATGAAAAATTTGTGTTGTAATATCTATGCTGAAATTCGTTATTTAATATATATGAATGTTTTATTTGTTACATCCATTCATTTCTGACATGACATATTAATGTTATGTTTTTCTTTTCCAAGGAAGACATTTTTATATTTGTTGTCTCAAAATTTGAAATTAAAATATACAAATATTTTTTTTCACTAGGAAAAAGTATACTTCTTGTTATTCATGAGATTGAATCAAAGTGAGTATTACATAATCTGTCTTCGACTTGTATAGTATAAACCAACTTTCACCAAATTAAGTTCGGTGTTTTGAAGCTCACAAAGAAACAACAATTAATTAACAAGTACTCAAAAACCCTGTAGGAACTAGTAAACAAGAGCCTTCAACACTACGACATCCATACAATTTTATCCATAGAAAACAAAAAAAAGTTCTTATATTCTAACATAATCCATCATGTTGAAGAAGTGTTGTTTACACCAGTGAAAATTTTAAGAACCACCCCTAAATATCTATGTATAATAAATGGGTGAATCCCCATGATATATAGGAAAATAAGAACATTATTTTATCAATGTTATATTATGTATATATAATTTTTTGACAAATCTCTCATTGAATTATATAATCTTGTAAAATCTTAGCAAATCTTTTACTAAATTATAAATCCTTGTAAAATCTTGGCAAAACTTTCACTAAATTATAAAACCTTGTAATTTTTTGGTGAATATTTTACTAAATTATAAATTCTTGTGAAGTCTTGGTGATCTTTTTGATAAAGTATAAAACCATATATACTAATAGGAAAACATATACAAAAAAACTAAGTAAGAGATAAATATTAATAAACCATTATATAACAAGCCCCCTTCTAGTGGTAGCTTGGTATCTCACTCCAACTATCACAATACATACAAATTCACAATACTCTTGGAAAACAACAATGAAATTTTTCATCACTAGGAAAAATTGAATCAATGTTAATATGAGGGCCCACCAACACATCGATCCTCATTTATCTCTCCATTCTATTACAAGGGCACACCAACACCACAATCCTCATTTAGCTCTCCATGTTATTACAAGGGCCCACCAACAACTCATTTATGCACACACCTTACCAAAGATCATTTTAAGAGAGCAATACCAATGCATATAGGTATGTTTTTAATGTATCACATGAAGTGTGGGAGAATATTACCAAGAAACTAATATATTTCCTTACGTATCTTAATTCATCCCAAGATGTCCTTATATATTGAATTTAGGAAGAGTCAGTCAAATAGCGCATGGTATCATGAATTCTAACATAGCATCATATACACCATTCTACGTGGTAGCAAGAAAAACAAAGTCAAGCATTTCATACCTTCTCTGATGCTTCACATATTCATTTTTTGAGCTCTATAAGTCCAAATTTAATGTATTCCCCCTTACTAAAAAAACAACATTCATACTGCAACATTAAGATAACCAACCAAAAAATACAATGTCAACCCTACATAAATGCTTTAAAGAAACATAAAATTCAATAAACAAAACAAGAAACATGTCAAAATGCCTTACAATGCCCAAAGGAAAAGAAGCAACAAAGACAGTGGGATTCTAAGGTTCTCCACCCATTGCGTATCCCAAAAAGGAGAACACATACATATGTAAAAATAAAATGGCAGTGGTTATAAGTGGTTTCATGCCCCCCTGCACACCCAAATACACGACTATGAATGAAGTCCCAACCCCCCAGAATGACGCCTCAAACACCCACAGAAATTGTATTGTCACATCGCCAATCATGAGCTTCACAATCCCCAATGTTTCTTTGGGAAACTTTGAATTTGAGGCTATGGAATTCATAACTCTCCTCGATGAAAATGGGTCACTATAAGGCCTGATAGTAAGTATCAATTGCACTTCTCATGTGGATATTAAGCCACTTGCAAAACGATATTCAACCCATCAAATATGGATGAATATAACTCCAACTTCGATTTCCATGATCGATACAGGGCGAAAGTGCCCCTAGGAACTTCCATTTCTGGAAATCGGGGGTGAATGGGAGCTACCTAGAGATTTTCGTGGGAGATCGTAGGTTTAAATCAATTTTTAGAGGGGTGAAATTGTTTTAACTTGCCTCCCCTATTTTTATTCAATGGTTCTAACCTTCTATTCATTAAAAATAAATAAATAAAATGTGGGATAATCATACCTAATGGGTGTTTAATAAAAAAATAGCCCATTAAAAATTCAAAACCCCTAAATTTATCCCATGGGATAATATTAGCCCCTAAAATTTTCCATGGTTTACACTAGAACTCAAAACCCCTGTAGTACTGGTAAACATGATCCTCTGACACAGCTATATCCATAAAATGTTGTCCACGGAAAACCAAAAAAAGTGTTGAATCTAACAGAAGTTGTCATGCTGAAAAAGTGTTGATTACACAAGCATTCTAGAACCCTATAGAAGTATTAAACAATAAAATTTGATATATCCATATCCATACAATGTTGTCCATAGAAAACAAAAATAAGTGATGTTCCTAACAAAAATTTTCATGTTAAAACCAAAAAAAATAAATCTCAAGGAGATCGATATAGTGTTTCAGTCTAATAAGCTTGTAAAGTTCCCTTTTAAATCACATGATTATCACTAAGCTCTTTGAAATTAAATATTCCCTCATTCAATCCAATTGATTTTGGAAAGTAGATAAGCTTCTGAGTTATACTGCATGTATATGTGCTTAAAATGTAAAAAAATGAAATTGTACTGAAGCTCCCTGGTCCTATGCATCCACTAGGATAGTATAGTCACCTATATATTTGTCTTTCTGGATTCCCAATCAATAACTACTCGTGAATCTCATGCTACCTATATAGATAGTAATCCATTATGAAGAGAAAAAAAGAGTAGTCCCAAAAGAACATTAAGTTATGCTATAGTGTTAGTACCATCACCACAACCTATCCAAATTAGAAACATGTGGCTACTATTGACTCTGATAATAATCCCTGACCCACAAACCTTGAGCTGGGAGGCTCCATCAAAGAATCTGTTGTCATTGAGATGCACACCTGGGGGGAAGCACAGTAGAAATATTGCAAAGCTTCTTGGCGTGGTCTTGGGGGAAAGCATAGAGTTAGGTCCTCTCACATGATCACGACTCCTCTGTTTAGGAAAACTCCTAACGAATCCAAGGGGGGTAGACCCTACTAAAGAAAAGGTTTCTAAGGCTTTTAGTTAATGTTGAGTGATTGTTAAGGATGTTGTTTTTAGGAGTGTTTTTAATTGATGCAAATTTAAACCAAGTTTACTCGCCAATTTAATTAAAATACATCACAGCATGATATCATGAAATGTACAACAATTTAAGATAGATAAAAAGAAAAAGACTTGAAATATTGTTGTTGATGAAAGACCAGTTCAAATGGAGTCACTATCCATTTTATAATAGTGAAAGGATAGTTGTGTGAATGCTCTTGGTTTATTTTATTATGTATTTTATAAATTGAGTTGATTAATTGTGGGATGAGGGGATTGCCAATATACCTTGTGGTATATGGAATATGTTTGGAATTTGATCTAAGTGGCTTTGTGTAAGAAAATGCGGGCTGGAATGGAGTCTCGAGAGAAGTGTTCAACACTACACCAACAAGGGTGTATCCGAACTGTGCTCTAAGGTTCCCTCCCAGTTGTTCCTGCTTCCTTAGACAAAATTTCCCCACTTTTGATCATTAACAAGGCAACGCCGAATTTTCGTTGGTTAAAGGGGAATTGATTTTATTAGTGTGAATGAATTAATTAAAAGTGAAGAATTAATAATTGCAACACTACCACTTCTGATATCCCAAAGCTCAGACTAGCCTGCTGTTAGTCATGTAGAAGTTCTAAGGCTGTCTTTAGAACTGTGCCTGGGCATCAATAAAATCTTCTATACTCTTTTTACTATGAATAAAATCACATTCACCACAAAGTGTTACGGATATCCAATTTTGAACAATATGGGCAGTATTTCAATGTGCCAGAAACCATACTTTGAGTATCAATGTGAAATAGAATGGCATAGAACAAAGGTACTGCAGAGAGTAAATATTTATTCTATATTAAAGAATAATGTACTGAGCCTAGGAGAGGAATTCAACAGTCTTAACAAAATGATTACATAATTGCAACTGAATAATATAAGGATATTATTCCAGATAAATTAACATGAAAAATTCATGTGCTAACCATCTTAGAAACAACAATTCAAACTTACAACACTCATATCAAATTCATAAACAGATTCACAAATCATAGATAACATGAAAGTGATGAAATAATAGGAGAAAATACTAACTGTGCACATCAAATTTTTGAATTCATAAATCTTTAAGATCAGGAAAATGATAATCTTCTTTATATATTGATCGAACTGTCAAATATAGAAGTAATACTTCTTACAAAAGAGATTCGACCCTTTGGCTACTGCCTATTCTACTATATATAGCCTTCACAGGCTTCTCAATAGAAGTTGTTACAATTTGTTACAGCCCAATAGCTTGGCAAGCAATTTTGTTTGTACTCTTCAACAGAGTCTGTTACAATAAACAGTCGTATAGACTACTATTGGCTAATCTATGACTATGACCCGAGACCACTTTGATGGTAAAGCAGTACATCCGACTGGATAGAACTCCCGCTAATCTGAGATAGACCCACATTGGCAGAGCTCCCCCTTTTCAAAGATATTACGAACTTTGACAATCCATCGGACCATTTATGATATTATGAATATGTAGATGTAGCCACCTTGCTGTTAGGATTTCCTTACAGAACCTTCATCATCTATCCCTTCTACCCCATCCAATCCCTTTGTTTTGGAACCTTGTTTTCGACAGGGAAAAGGTTCATCGACGTCACTAAGTTGTGATGCAGGACTTGATGTTTCTCTTAATAATTTGAACCGTTCAGGTACAACAAGTTCACAATTTGATCATCCTTTGTTGGGACCGGTGTGCCCCTGCCTCTCGTTCTTCTGCATTTAGGAGGCCCATTCCCTTTTTAACCACTACAAATGTCAAACTCTCCTTAGACATCTTGGGTTATACCTCAGGATTCTCCCTCCTGAATGTATGTGAATGCGCATATGCAGGCTGTTCATGGACGTTGGTCGTCCGAGTCCTTAGCGCTCCTTGCGAGCCTCCACTGGAGATGAAATGTGCCATTGAGAATACTCATCTTCCAACTTAATCTAGATAGCCTTGATAAACCTGTGCATATAAGATCTGCATTCCAGACCAATGAGGATCAGAAGCTCCATGATTCAAAGTTATGCAACTGTAGGAATACTTGTAGCATCACCTGCTTGATCCTCAAAAAATGCATTGTACTTGGGTAATGATTACCCAGTTACTTTTCGGGTTTTACATGTTGGGAGATGACTGTACTCTATATGGTGGCAGTGAGAGTAATGAGCACAAAGACGCTACTTCAAAATGATGGCGAGAACTGACAAGACCGCTGAAAGGAAACTCCTTGAGACATGTGGGAAACCAAATCATTCGAGTGGATGTATACCAAAAACCACCAGCGGTTTTCAGGACCCCCAAAAAGTAGTTTAGGGAAACCGCTTGAAGGCCCATGAACAATACTAGAGCTGCCACGTGTAAGTAGCAGTTTTGCTTCAGGGAGGTGCCGAAAGTACTAAACTTCATGCAACTTCGTCATCCTGATGCTTGGGTTACCGTCGATCCTCTATTAATCCCTCGAGATTTTTTCAAAAGAGGGCGCAACTTTTGAGAATGGGTCCCTCTCCCCGCATAGCCTCCTTGTCTAGTGCCTTGTGATGCATAAAACCACTGAGGTGACTTTAATGGTTTTAGGGCCCTCGAAAAGCAATCTGGAGAAACCGCTTTGAGGCCCTTGAACACCTATGGAGCTGACACCTGCCCACAACATCTTTCTATTAGGGGTGATATAGGATGAATAAGCGCGAAGTGCTTAAGAGTCTTGACTACGTTTATTCTCGGTCGGTCTATGAATGAATGATCCTCTGGGATTCAACTGCATCATCCTGATGCCACAGCGTGAATGTCTTATGCTCCACCTGCGTCACTTTACTTCTTTGGATTCTCCCTCTGCGATATTCTTTCAGCCTAGTGAAACCAAATTTTCCTTTGACTGATAATAGTACTAACACCTGTGATGGGTAGAGCATACATGAAGTGGGAGGAATGTTGGTTCCAATTTGGACTCTCCAATAGAGAGCACTCTTGATTCACAAATGGTGATATTCAAGAGATTTTTAAAGTTAAGTTAGACTCTTTGATAGAGAGCACTCTTGATCCACTAGGAGCAAGGTTCAAGAGATTTTAGGAAAAAAAAAGAAAAGACTCTCTGATAGAGAGCACTCTTGATCCGCAAATGGAGAGACTCAAGAGATTTTACTTAATAACGTAACAAAAGAAAAAATACGGAAATATTTAAATGAGTAAAAATTAAAACTAACTAAACATGTGAAATGAAAATTTTGGAAGATTTTAACATTTTTGCAAATTTTGAAAAAAGGGGAAACTTTCAAGTAACTTCAAATCTTCTATGAAGAACAAAACTTTGAGAGTCTTTATGTAAAAGCAAAACTTTCTAAGTACTCTTTTGATTACTTTTGCAAAATAGAAACTAATATAACATGCTATTGATCTAATTATGCAGAAAATCAAACAAAGCAAGTAAGGTACAGATACAGGCTTCCCCCAAATGGGGGAAGAGGGGTGTGGGAGCCATAATCCTACTTGCTCTTTTATAAGAAATTATTACAAACTTATTAATAACTCTCTGATATAGAGCGCTCTTGATCCGCAAAAAATGAGATATTCAAGAGACTTTAAAATTTCAATGAAAGATGAGGGAGAGAAAGGGATTGAAGAAAATGGGAGTTTTTTTAAGTTTATGCTCCAAAAAAACTTCATTTCCTCGCTTTCCTGTAAAATAAACATGCAAAACCAGCAAACACTAAAAATTTGTTAGTGTATTAGTACATATCCATACATCAAAAAATTTACACTCTAGTACTTGAAAAAATGTTCAATAAAATTGCTACAAGTACTTAGTATGAAATAGATCTAACATATGAATATCTTGAAGCTCTTTTTAGATCCAATAATGAAGCAAATAAATTCTAAAAATGAAGCTTTTAAATTCAAATCTACTTGATTTCTCTAAATAAAAATAGGGAAAAAGAGTTTGGTTTGATTTTAAATGGTGAGAAAAGTGGAACCAAGCCCAAGCTTGATGGCCGTGAATATTTATGACTATCTACAAATCCAACTTGTTAGCATGTGTATCAATGTGTTCTTGTTTTGGAGAGGAAGAAAATCCAACTTAGGTTCGCTTCCAAATCAACTTGAATCCTGCAAAAACTCGCATATAGTTACAACAAATGGATTAAATCTAGAAAACATGGAGTAATGAAAAATTGTGAAGAGTAATTGTAGAACTGATTATGCATACTAATCCCTATCCTTTCACTAACATGTTAAAAGAAAAAAACTCAAAGACTATGAATGTATGCTTCTATGGGTTGTTTACGGATAATCTACTCGAGTGGACGCGAGCATTATCTCCCTAGTCCATGTGGATCTAGAACAAATGAATACAGAATATAGATCTACCTTCCTAGATCGGTTAGAGATTAAAGTAGATAGATGCCTTACCTTCAGATTTGTGAATCCTTCTCCTCTTTGTCGCTCCAAGCTCCTTGGTTGTCAGATCTGAAGCTGCAAAACCTATCAAAGCATATAGAGACAAAAAAACAGTAAAAGAACATCTAAACACTACCTAATGTAAGCTAACAGTTAAAGAAGATAGCTCTAAATATCATTAACACAAAGACATTTATGGAAAGAGATTATATTACAGTAAATAAATGGGAAATACATAGAAGAGTGACGATTAGAACCCAAGCCTTAACGATCTAACCTTCCTCCAACAATCCAAGCCAAAGCCTCCAAACGGTGTGTGTGCCTCCCAAGAAATGAATAGGGATCACCTAGGGTAATTCCACTAGCATGTAAGTGCTATAATCCTTCCTCTCTTCTCAATAGAGAGAGAGGTCTTATTTATAAGGCTAGGAGGATAGAATAGGTTGAGGATTATGGGGAGAGGTATAAGGGATCTTCCCATTAGGTTAGGAACCGAATACCAGTTGTTCCTACCAATTAGGGATAGGTATCCATGTCACCCAGCTTCAAGAATTCGCTCGAAGCCCCTTGTTATCCACTCTAACCAACCTTGGCCCACTCTACATGAAGACAACAGGCACCAGGAAGGCTCAGGCATGGGCTGCATGAGGGAAGAAAGAGGCAGTAGCACAGGATTCCAGTGTACATCAGGCGCCATCCAAGGTTTGGTGCCCCTTGCTAGGCAGCAGCATGTGCCAACCTTACTAGGAGAGGTTGAAGACAAAGTCAACAACTTGCTCAATGATGTTCTGGCCAAGGAAACTTCAAGGATTAAGGCACTGAGTTAATACATGGCTCATGATGATGATATTTTGGTATAACAGAATTCCCCCCAAAGCATGATGCTGGTAAACTAAGACAGTTGAAATGCTTTGTAAGGATTGATGGCAAGGACTTGTTGAATAGAAGGAGTTACTGTAGTACAACCGACTTTGAGATACTAGTCTCACATGACTCATAACATGGCTTCCGACCAATACACTATAGATCCATGGCAGTAGGGACTGAATGAACACAATCATGGATACTGGACACAATCGTAGATCCATGATAAGATGATAACATAGCCACAACCAATGCAAAGTGTATCCATGCAATATGACTCAAACAATCTCCATCGCAACCTGGGTAAGATATGATTTCCCAGGGTCTTGAAGCCGAACCCGCAATTATACAAATATAACCATGTGATTACAAATGTCTTGGAGTCGAACATGGTAGAAACCACATGATTACTGGTCAATGATGTATATCGTTAACAAGTGCGAGGGAAATCACCATTGATGTGAATGATTCCCAAGGTATCACAATACATACCATCGAATGTGAATCAATGAGCTAAGGGTGAACAATCGATGGAATAGTTCAATCAAGAGTCAATGACGTTAACTCATGTTGAAAGCGAGGTAAACTGCCATTAAGGCATGCAGGTCCAAGGTACTTGATTGGTTTCTAGATTCAATCATCGGATGATGTGTTGAAGTCGAAAAGGATGAATCCATCGAAGGAGGGCCATGATGAATCTCCCATCATCGACATGAAATGTGATCATAGATGTTTGAATTAAATAAGACAATAATGTGTGAGACTGATTCAAGGATGACCGACATGATGGAAGGTGAACTGACTGCAGATAGTGAGCAAATGACCAAAACTCCTCTTAAACATGGGCATGGCATGACTCAGAAGTGTTGACATGGCGAGAATGATGCTGACCTCCTAATGCAACTAATAATGGAAGAATTCTTTGGATGACCCAAAGGAGTACGAAGATTCATGGGACCAACGAGACTCGACGTCAAATGGATTTACCCAAGTACTGAATGCATATGCAGATGAGTGCCATGTTCAAGAGTGACTATGTACTGCCGTAAATTACAATGTAACACAACCTCTTTCCTTTTCCCCATCATGATTGATGAGTAACTCTTTTGTTTTTTAACGAGCTTGAGGAGGGTAACAAATGCTCGCTATAGCTCATCCTTCGGACGAGTCCAATCCCAAATTTTTTACGAACCTAGGATAGGAGGGGTTCGTCCCAAAATGAGCCCTTCTATGTTATCTTTTAACGAGTCCAAAGAAGGAAAAATCGACATCATTTCATGTTTAGAAGACTTCAAAGTATCTTTTTCGTAAAAGTTAGTCTCCTCAGCCGAAAAAGGATAAAACAATGTGAGAGGGAACTCTTCCAGTCATGATTAGTTGGAGTGCTCCTTTTTCGTAAATAGTACATCCTAGTTCGAAAAAGGGGTAAACTATCAACATAAATATGATCATTCAAATACTTTTACAAGCGTGAAAGCATCAAGTTCGCTTGGTGATCTTTTCGTATTTAGGGATCCTAAAAAGAGCTTAAAGGACGACTCCCGTGGGGTTGCTTTTTCATGGGATTTTAATGAGCCTGAAAAATTGATTAAACATAACTCGGTAGCTTATTCTCATCATTTTACGAGCACAAGAAGGAATAAAGAGTAAGATCGGTGTCATTAATATTCAGTTTACACGAGTGGAATAATAACACAAAAATGCTCTAAGAGTTGTTCACACCTGGTAACAGGCGTAAAATAACCACAATCACTACCAAATGTTAAGCATGACACTTTACTTCGCCTGTATACTTCAAAACTATGTTAGAATGATCAATTAGGTATATAGATGCAAAAATAATCCCAACTATAGAAAAATATCCCAAAAAGAATAAATCAAAAAGCGAATATTCATTTCCAAATATATAAAATAGGGGTAAATAGTAAAAACTAGTTAGTATTTTTTTTTCACCAAATTGGGAGGTGAAAATACCATTTTGAAGAAGTTTTCAAGTGTTGATTGTGGGAGCTCCGGTCAACCATTTGCAATGTCATCAGCGTCAAGTAACTCTAAACTTTTCCCTATACATTTTCAATGGAGTAGAATTGATTTTGTTTCCAATTTCCTAGTTTTTGGCTTATGTGAAAGGGGGAAACGGTGCCTTCATCCTGACGCACTTATCTCTTTCGGGATGTGCACTGTGGGCTTCTTGGAACCATCCTTGTGGGGATGTCATGCACCGATGGTGCCCTGTTTGTAAGGATGGGGTGTGCCAATGCTAAATTCCCCCATGAACTCAAGCCCAAGCCAAAAATTGAGGAGTTGGGTAGTTGGATCCACTTCTAATGAGTGTCTTGTTGATGTTTAGATAGGTTTAGGTGGAAAAAATGGTCCAGTGGCATGAACGAGAGCATGAATTAAATGATTCCCAAGTGACAAATGAACATTGAGGAATTGTGGGCTACCGAAATATTTCCACATCCAGGGCATGAGGGCCCAAGTGCAGTTACTAGAATACTTGATCTGATGTTGGGATCCTGAGAAGCAACACTTCGGGGTCGGTGTGCATACACTGACTATAGATATCGAGGATATCTATTTTCTGACGAGGTTGTCCTGACGAGGGGTTCCCGTGTCTCTGACAGGATCATGAGGGAGTGATTGGACCACCGAGGATGTAGTGGCCCAATGGTGCGCACTCCAGACACACAGACAGTTGGTGGGAAGATCCCCATCAAATATGTGAGGGACCGTCCCCTGCATATAGTTCTGTTCACCATTGAGAGGGTGGCAGATAGTAGAGCACCTCACTTGGCCAACAAGGCCCATATTTTATATACATACGAGTGCATGGCTCCCACGATTTTCAACTGGTGTGAGGGAATCCTCATATCTCTTAGAGATCATATCACCAAGTGTCGGCGTGGTGAGCTGAAGCAATTTGGGTATGGATCAGTTGTGGTCTCGTTCTTCCTAGAGCAGGTTCCACATCTATGCCCATAGCTCAAACTAGATGATTTGGATCCGAGGGATCCACACATGGTATAGTGGTCCGAGGTGATGGCCTGTCATGGTGGTTGGGGACCCATCGTTAGTTATGGTTCTCCTTTCTTCAGCTAGTTGATGGGAAAAATCCTCATGGTGGAGGACTACCCCTATGAGGGTGTTGACTTCATGGGCGATCTAGACCTGGTCTGACCTGAGGGAATTCAGTGGGGAGACTTAGGTAAGAAAGAAAACTCTATTGTGTTTTTATATTTTTATACTTTTTGATGTTTTTGGTGTAGTAATGATGATTGATACATCTTTTATGCAGATGTCGGCCCATCCCATACAGTGGGCACTTCTTCGATTGCACGGAGAGGAGCAGTATGAGAGGTGGAGGCAACAGACCATGATGCCATGGAGGAGCTTGATGAGATAGAGGAGAACCTCCAGTGGTTGAATCTCGACACCCTGGATCCACGTATCCATGAGCTACCTCGTCGCTACTAGTGACATGCAGTGGGTGTATCCGAGCGTTTTGGCGCACTACTTAGGAAGGTAGCTAGGGATATAGTCTGCTATCATGAGCATCCTAGGGATTAGGATCATGCATATATGTATTTTACTGAAATCTGCGGGCTTCAGATTTTGAAGAGGGGACTCTTAATGAAATCTCATGAGCTTCATGTTTTTGTATCAATACCACTTTTGTATTTTATCGACATGATATATATAAACCTCTACTTGAGGCTTTATAAACAGTGTTCTATGGATGATTATGGGATCTTGTGTATGTGTTTCTTATACATTATTTACGTTTTATGTTTGTTTTCGTATCTTTTGGATGTTTTATGTATGTGCAATGTACCATTCTAGAATAAAATTGGGCAATGAATTAGCAATAGTGTTCATCTCTCTAGGAATATGCAAGTATTGAATAGACTCAAATGACCTCTCTAGGAGACGTAATTGTCAGAAAAGACGGAGTAGGGTAGGGTCCCAGATAGCTAAGATGTGGTTAAGGTGGGAGACCACTAGTTGTGAATCAAGGTGAACCACAACATGGTCCATACCCAAGGAAAGAGTGTCGGTTAAGACCCTAATCACCACGTGATACTCAACGACGTTATTGGTTGCGTACCCTAGACAATTTCCTCCCGAACTAATGAGCTTGCCAATAGGAGAGTAAAAAACCCAAGCTGTCGAAGCAAGGTTACGGGTATGTCGACTAGTGCCGTCTGCAAATCCAACACTTGTTTTCATCTGTAGATCTAGGCAGAAAATTGTATAACCGTAGAAACAAGATCCTAGCACACTCAATCAAAGTGTCACACCACACAAAACATAGATCATGTACAATATATACATAGTACTAATGCATAAAAATTTAAGCATAGTACCCTTTCGAAAAGAGCCCATTACGAGGCTCCCCTAGTGATATCCTATCGTAATATTCAAGCTCATATGCCCCCTTCTCCAACACACGTTTTACCACATACGGTTCATGCCACATGGAATCGAGTTTGCCTACCCCCATCTTATCGTATTTTTGGTCATATGTGAGGACCAGATCACCCTCGTTGAAAGCACGAGGCTTGATGGATCTATCATACTGGGCCTTGACGTGCTTCTTACAAGCTTCATTATCCAAGGAAGTGTCACGGTGGGTTTCATCGAGTTTTGCTAGGTAGAGGAAACGTTCTTCGTCGGTGGTGGTATTAGGAAGTAGTTCAACAATGAGTTTTAGCGATGGAATATCACACTCTATCGGGAGTACTTCCTCTATTCCATAGACCGATTGAAAGGGTGTGAAACCAGTGGTAGTTTTCACGGAATTTCGGTATGCCCAAAGGGATGAAAAAAGCATATTGTGCCAGTTTGACTTGTGTTTTCCTACCATCTGTTGGATCACGGTTTTCAAGACCTTGTTGATGGCCTCTACTTGTCCATTGGACTATGGGTAATATGGAGTTGATTTGTCATGGAAAAAACCCACTCTAGCGCTCAATTCATCTACCATCTTGTTCTGAAAATGGGATCCATGATCAGTAACAATGGCTTGCGAGACTCTGAATCATGCAATAATATGGTTAAACATGAAGAGTATAGTAGATTTTACGTCTTCGTTGTATTTAGGCATAGCCTCGACCCACTTGGTAAAATAGTAAATGGAAACAATGATGTAACCATGCCCCCTGACCGAGGTGGGCTTACAGTGCATGAAATCTATGCCCCATTTTGCAAAGGGGCCGACGCTAATAACAGGATGGAGTGGGGTTGGGTGTGAGCACTTTTTATAATGAAAAAGATGACAAGGAGGACACTTCTTGACCGCTTCAATGCAATCTTTAAAGATTGAAGGCCAATAGTATCCAGCGTGAAATATATTATGAGTTGTAGCTATCCCAGAAAGATGACCACCACAAGCCCCAGAGTGACAGTCATTCAGAACGTGTTCAACCTCCTCGTGGGTTAGCAATCGTTGGAGGATGGAATCAACACCATGACAGTATAGGGTATCAGCAATGATCAGGTAGTACTTGGCATGGTGAAGCACACGATGACGGTCGTCGCGATATAGATGAGGACTGAACCGTTAGGTTTGGAGATACAAGGACTCGTAAGGGAAAGAGTCCATGGGATCAGATTTCGTGTCAGTACGAGGAAGATCGCATATCAACTCCACAAATACAAGAGAATTTTTAGACTTAGCCTTCTCAAATTGGAGGTCAAACTCTTGAAGGATGACGATCAAATGCAAATACTTTCCCCCTAGTACCCGACCCGTGAGAACGTGGTACACAAGGTTAGAGTTGGAAATAATGGTGGTAGTGCGGAGGAGGATGTAGTGACAAAAATTTTGGATGGTGATGACCATTGCGAGAGCGATTTTCTTGACATGTGAGTAGTGCATTTCAGAGTCAATGAGACCCTTACTCAGGTAGTAGATCACATGTTCCTGGGTATCGCTATCTTCCTGAACCAAGACCATAGCAATGGTGGTAGTGGAAGCAGCAATACAGAGGATGTAGTCCTTGTGGTAATTAGGTGGTTGAAGTATAGGGGCATGGGTGATAGCGTGTTTTAAGTTATCGAAGCATTGTTGAGGAAATTCATCCCAAATGAATGGTACATCCTTCTTCAACAACCACATGTATCCCTGCATTTTCTCAGTGAAATTACACACAAAACGCCTTATGTAGTTTTCCTTCCCATGCAAACTTTGTAGTTCTGGTATATCAGTGGGGGGTGGAAGAGCAACAATGGCTTCCACCTTCAAGGGATCAATGTGGATCCCATCCTTAGAAACAATGAAGCCTAGGAGGCGTCCAAACTCGATGCAGAATATGCACTTGTGAGGGTTCAGACGGATGTTATATCGCCTGCATCAGAGGAATATGGCCACCAGATGATTGATGTGGAACTCTCGATGCCGCGAATGGGAAGGAAGGTCGTCTAGATATGGTTCTACAAATTCCTTCACGCCATGAAAGGCATATGACATAGCCCACTGGAATGTAGCACCAACATTTTTAAGGCCAAAAGGTAGTTTACAATACGCAAACGTACCCCACGGGAAAATGAAATCAGTTTTGTGTTAGTCGGTCAGGTCGATCTCAATCTGATTGTAGCTGGAAAATCCATCCATAAATGAGAAGATGAAAGTCTCAGCACAGTTGTCGATGATTTGGTCAATAAACAGGGTAAGGTAGTTGTCCTTGGGACAAGCCTTTTTAAGGTACCTGTAATCAACACAAACCCTAATGGTGCCCTACATTTTGGAAACAAGGACGACATTAGAGATCCAGTCTGTCAAGGGTACAGGCTAAATCAATCCAGCTTTCAACAACTTTTTGATCTCATCCTTTATAACTGCAGTCTTTCTGGCGTGCATTGGACGTAACTTTTTCCGGATGGGTTTAGCCTCGGGATATGTTTTGATCTCATGAACAACGATGGCAAGATCAATCCCAAGCATTTCCCTGTAGCGCCATGCAAATACATTGCAGAATTGTTTGAATAAGGTCATGTATGATGTGAGATCTTCAATAGAGAACTTGTGGCCTATATGAATATGTTCTATGACTCCAGGGGTGGCCAAGATGTCGATCGGTAGGTTTGATGTTTTCCAAGTTACCCTCGGTTACCATATCACAACTGAGGATAGGAGATTGGGGTAAGGAATGGAATCCAGCGTGATCAAGGTTTGAATATGACTCTCTAAGGAATCAAGCGTTGGTAGGAAAGACAATCGATGGTGGAGGTCTTCCCATTGGGGTTCATCCACACTCATAACTTCTATAATGGACTCATCCGAATGGAATGTCCAGAGGAGAGAATTGGGTAGGGATGAAGACCAATGTAGTGGTGGATAATGTGATGTGGATGCCACTAAAGAGTGGTCATCAGATTTTGATTGGATAGCCTCGTATGTATCTTCCGCAGGTGTGAGAGTCATAACATCTCCAATTGATTCCAACATATCCAGCGTGGTAATGAGCCATTGGTAATTAGAGTTGGATGATGATGGGATCATAGAGGAAATCATGTTCACCGTGGCAACATGGGAAGGGGGATCTGGTGATGGAAAGACTCCCATAAGAGATGAGTTCTTGAGGAGTCCAACCCCCACACTCTCATATATCTGGGATGAATGACCTAAGAGGGGTACATTGTCATTAGGATGGGTAGTGGTGTCTGGTGTACATAAATCCAGTTGGTCGATAGTAACAATATTCCCTTGGTGGGGAAATTATACGATGCAGAATACGGATGATGCGACCACAGTCATGGCATAAAACCATTTATGACCAAGGAGTAGGTTATAATCCAATGGAGAAGTGACTACTTCCACATTGATGGAAACGGTCTTTCCCCCCTAGCTCTATAGCTAAATCTTGTAACAGCCCGTGTGGTAGGAATCCACGACCATCAAATGCTTTTAATGTGGTAGGGGAACGGTTCAACTCGGGAGAGCCGATGGCTCTCCAACAAGATAACGACATCACCGAGGTGGATGCTCCCTCATCTAACACAGAACAGTGGATGATCTTCCCAACAACATTGGTAACAATTTGAAACGCTAGCTGGTGGGAAAGTATTGGCTTAAAGTACTCGAGTCGGAACATGATAGTGTTCGAGGAATCGGGGTC
The DNA here is from genome assembly GCA_027924585.1 of Larix kaempferi. NCBI lineage: Eukaryota > Viridiplantae > Streptophyta > Pinopsida > Pinales > Pinaceae > Larix > Larix kaempferi. Next base: position 1,764,495 of record BSBM01000385.1, read on the forward strand.
TATGATGCCGATAGCAGCGAGGAGAGTCTCGTTCCAATTGGGACAATTTTGCAAGACTTCTGACGTCGACATAGCACAAGGGGCTTGTTATAATTCCTCTATGATGTTGTAATTCTTAGCAACCCGAGCATTGGGGTTGAAGACAACTTTTCTAATCATGCTCTTGGGTGGACATAATACTGTATCAAAGGAAGGTTTCTCAATAGTGAGAGAACCTTGTGGGGCGGGAATATCCAACGTAGAAGCATAAGCTCTTTCAGACTTACTTCCGGTAGGTTCCTTCGGTTGGACCGATTCATAAGAACTTGATCATGTGTTCAAGTTGATGGTTTCACTACGCATCATGAGAACATGAGCAGTAGAGGATGAATCTCCTTGAGAGGGAGAGGGTTGTTGCGTGATCATTTTTTGTTGTTGCATGGGGAAGGGATCAGTTATAACTGCGGGTGTTGGGTTCCCTTTCAGGAACTTTTGGACCTCGTCCCAATGTGGGAACTCTTTGGCAAAGTGGTCATCATTGCAAAGTAAACATGGAAACTTAGCCTTCCGCTTAGGTTTTGTGGTGTCAAGATTGTTCTGTTTTGGTTCCTGCTGATTAGAAGGTTTCTTTTTTTTCCCCTTCTTCTTCTTTTTTCCACCATATTTATGAGGTGAAGCAGATTGAACTGAATTCACTTCTTCAGTGGCAACAGGGTTGGGTGATCGATTGGTGTTGCTCCCAGACTATGATGGGGATGGAGTGGAACCAACATGAGTACTGTATTGAGAAACGATCTGGTTTTGAATGAAACCTATGATACCATCGGCATGAGGTACTTTGGGTCGTAAGTAGAGGGAGGTGCATCATGGACAATATCATATAGAGTGCCAGATTGAGCATAGACCAAGTTTAGATACTGGGCATGTGCTATAGCTTGATCTTTGGTGATGGCGCCACCCATGGCAACATCTTAGACCATGATGGGTAAGAGTGACTTTGTAAACCAATCCGCAAGGATTTGGTTCGGAATGAGATATTTTATCAAAGGTCGTCTCCACCTCCACATGTGAATATGATAAAAAATGTGAGTGGTGTTAGTTTGTTGGAGAGAGGTCAAAAGATCCGTACGGTTTCGTACCGGATTGGTAACTGAAAATGCGTCGAAAAGGACATGGCCAAGGATAAAAAATCATGAAAAGAGTGAGGTGGTAGTTCAATATACCACTTGGAAGCATGGCCAGTGAGGGTTCGCTGGAATAGCCATAAACGGATTGAATCATCCATTAGGGAATTAGAAGAACACCATAAATGATATGGCATTACATGGTTTTTGGAATCCTCACCCAGTTTTCCATCAAACTTCAGATTGTCGGAAGGTAACTTCACCAGAATAGCCGACCAATTAGTCCCATGATAGATGGGATTGTTGGTCAATCGTGGTAAATCTGGAAAATCTAATGTATCCAAAAAAGGTAATTGTTGGTTGGCCTGCGGATACTGGTAATACTAATATGGCATTTGTGTACTAGTAGGAACATGAATGGATTGACCGTAGGGTCCTCTCATAGGAAATTAGCCATATGGGGGTGGGTCATCAGGGTTAAGAGGGGGGACCGGAAGGAGTTCCACCTGCGCCAGAATGAGGTGTCCCGCCACCAAAAGGTGGGGGCCCACCAGGGTAAGGGGGTCCTCCACCATATGGTGGGGGTCCGCCTTCGCTAGAATGTGCTGGTCCTCTACCAAAAGGTGGGGGTCCTCCCCCTCCAGAGTAAGGTGGTCCTCCACCAGAATGTGGGGGTCCTCCCCCTCCGGAGTGGGGTGGTCATCTGCTGGAAGGTGGGGTTCCTTCCCCTCCGAAGTAAGGTGGTACTCTATCGCCATACGGAGGAGGTCCGCCTCCTCTAGAATGGGGAGGTCCATCGCCAAAAGGCGGGGGTCCTCCTTCTCCAGAATGGGGTGGAGGTGGTGGTGGTAGACTAGATGGCAATGGAAGTGATGGGATAGGTGGTGGAGGTGGTGGGGGTGCCCCACCGGATGGAGGTCCGATTGGTGGGACATTATGGTGCCCCCATGGGGTATTAGGTTTTCCAGGGTAGGGTAATCCAGGAAAAAAATTTCCTAGATATTTTTTATTGATATTGATATTATGATGTCCTAGAATAATGTGTCCCCATGGGGGTTGGGTCCAAATGGGTGCCCCCCTGCATGATGTGTCCACGTGGGTTGTCCGATGGTTGTAAGAGGACTTCAAACCATACTAAAACTCAATGGGAAGTGTATCCTCCACTCATGATATGGCTATTGGATGGGTTATTTCCCCCAGTCGGGTTAGGTCCACCAACTAGGGGTTGCCCCCAGTCGAAAGTTGTCCAAAGACTGGAATATGCCCAGTGACCAAATGCTGACCTCTAATGCTATGTTGACTCGTGACTAAGGGTTGAGTGCTAACAAAAGGATTACTTCCACTTGATAGTAGACTAATAGGAAAATTATATCCTCCCCGTAAGTTTTGGGGTGGGGGAGGTGGAGGTAGTGTTCCAAAGTTAACTGAGGTTGAAGGTTTCCCTTCAGGAGGTGCCATGCAGGTAGTCACGGTAGGTATAGAACCGATCGGTTGATTTACAGGTGTGTTCGTTGGAAACGAGGGTTGACCAGGTTCGTAAGCGGTTGCATTAGAAGCATATGTTTAAGGTGAAGCAAATGATAAAGAGTGTACAGGGGAATGTTGAAATTTTTCCCATCGTGAGAGACTCTGACATCTCAGGTGTTCACCAGTCAGAGGTAAATGGTTTATCTATTTGTGAAGTGGTGAAAAGAATTCAAAGTTAGGAATCCAACAACAAGGAATCGTTTCTTCTATGGGAACTGACCCAAAATCGGTGACGTGTCGGCCTAGAGAGGTGTCCCAAAAGCATGCAGATAGACCAAATGCTGTTGATATAGATTCATCTCGGGGATGACTGAAAATCCAATCTGCAGCTCCAGGATGTCCCTCCATCGAATAATGGAAGGATGTGTCATATGATGTAGATGGTTCTCCTATCGAAGATCCTGTTGGATCAAAGATAAGTATGTTTATGGGAGATGAGTAGTTTGTTCCTGACTCTAGGGTAGAGGCATATTCCTCATGTGGCATAGATGTAATTGGTTGATCCATTCTTACTCCAGAGTTCTCCTCGTGGTAAATTGAGAATCCTTCTAAAGCTTCTCAAGGGTTGAAAGGCCAGGATGACCGAATCAAAATTTATCCCAAGTGTAACCTATAAAAGATAAAAAATGAATCCATTATCTACACAAGATAAAGCCACAAGTGAACTTACGTGACACGTGGGGATTCATAGATCTAGAACCTCACAGGATTGTTAAGGCAGTGCAACTCGTGATATACAACATGGTCCAACAGTTATACTCGGCCCAATTTTTTAGAGCACTAACCAGGGAGGATTAGGACCATACCCTTGACCGTATAACCCGACTTCCTGAAGCACGTGTGTAGTAGCTCCCCGAGTGCTGTTCTTGTTGTATTGCCACGCCAAGATGGCCAATAGGTTAACTCAGTTGGTATAGGAATCCTAGAATGGTCTCCTGATATATGCAAGGTACATGGGAGCTCAAATCCGTAGTGGTGTTGTCTAATGCACAATCGTACAATAGGAGCCTTCCGATATACTACCGAGTACGTGATGTACCTTTCGATATACCTAAGGGTACATGAAAGGCCATTTGATATACCGGTTGGTACGTGGAAGAACTACAGGCCCCTGGGATGCAGTGCACGCAAATAACGATAGCGTCCACACCTAGTGACATCGGAACACGTCACTAACTTACCACACAAGTTACTAGTAAGTTTTAACCTAACACTATCATTAATTTTATCTTGAACGGTTAGGTGAATGCATGGAGTGTAGACATGAATTTAAACAAATGCAACTTAATCTATATGCAAAGTGCATTTTTTTTCTTTTCCAATTCAATGAAGTCTATCTAAGGTAGGGATAAATTCCTTTGTTTCCAATATAGAAAAATAAACAAGTACTCTATAGCTCAAAATCAATGAAAAAGACAATGAAGTACTCTTTTCAACTATGCCAACAAAATCACAAAACTAAAAAACACCAAAATGTAAATGCTCTTCTTTCTTCTCTTTTCAATTTAGTCGAATCTACAAAACATGGAAAGAATAATTTCGCTTTCAAAATGTAACAATCTCTAATTTTCGAAATAATGACCTAAAAGACAACAGAAAATCAAAGAATGAGAACTTTCAATCTTCAAAGATGCTTTGTGAAAACTCAAATATGCTTATAACTTCCTAATGATTTCCTTACTCAAATACTTACAATGGATCTGAGAATTATAATTCTCTTTAGATCTACCATTCAAAAAACTAAAGATGATGTCTCGACCAGCATAGTAAGATGGAAATTCCCAAAGAAAAGAGATCTACCAAAGACTCAAAAAAGAATTCAAAGACGCGCAAAATCAACCAAAAAAAATCACAATCAAAACTCAATGATTGAATGTAGGAAGGGATCAGGAACCCGATCACCTAACGAGCTGAATAGATCTAGACACGAGATCAGGGATCACAAGATCAAGTGGATAGGTGGGGGATTGTAATTGCCCGCCACTGCCAAATTTCTCACTTGACTAGATTAAGACCCAAAATCAACCAAATCAAACTCAAACACAGAAAAGGAGGACCCAAGGGTTCTGTGACTGAATCATACACCACATAAACTCCAATCAATCTGACCAAATCACAAAAAAATGGAGAAACATTGTTAAACACCAACCAACAAGTGCTGGCACAAGCTGTTCTTATGCACCAGAGCGCCAGGCACAGGCTATGTGCAGGCTAAGGGCGCCAATGGTGCAGGATGTACTCAGGAAAAGGGGGCCAATGGCGCATAATTATCATGGACAGTGAGCGCCAGACACCCAGTAGCACAGGGAATATACACCCTAGCTACGTCGGGCGAATAACAAGAAGTCAAGCAAGCAAATATCTCTAAAAATACCAAGTAATAGGTCCAATCTTGATCCCAGATAGAGTAAGGGGAAGCTAATAGACTCTAAAATAAATCAATGAAAACAAATCGAAATTGAAATCCAACTATGTTCTTTCCCCAACGGAGTCGCCAAATTTGTTTACAGATAATCTACTCGAGTGGAAGCGAGCATGATCTCCCTAGTCCCGGTGGGTCTAGAACAAATGAATAGACAATATATATCTACTTTCCTAGATCCATTAGAGATTAAAATAGATAGATTCCTTACCTTCAGATTCACGAATCCTTCACCCATTTTTCGCTCCAAGCTCCATGGTTGTCAGATATCAAGCTGCAAATCCTGTCAAATCATATAGAGACAAACAAATAGTAAAAGCACATCTAACCACTAACTGATCTAAGCTAGCAGTTAAGGAAGGAAGCTCTAAATATCATTACCACAAAGAAATTTATGGAAATATATTACAACCCAAGCCTTAACACTGTAACCTTCCTCCAACAGTCCAATCCAAAGCCTCCAAAGGGTGTGTGTTCCTCCCAAGAGATGAATAGGGATCACCTAGGGTAATTCCACCAACATGTAAGTGCTATAGTCCTTCATCTCTTCTCAATGGAGAGAGAGGTATTATTTATAAGGATAGGAGGATAGAGTAGGTTGAGGATTAGGGGGAGAGGTCTAAGGGATCTTCCCATTAGGTTAGGAACCGAATACCAAATGTTCCTACCAATTAGGGATAGGTATCCATGTCACCCAGCTTTGAGAATTCGCTCGAAGCCCCTTGTTATCCACTCTAACCAACCCTGGCGCACTCTACATGAAGAAAACAGGTGCCAGGAAGGGTTAGGCATAGGCTGCATGACGGAAGCAAGATCCACTAGCGTAGGCTTCTAGTGTACATCAGGCGCCAGCCAAGGTTTGGTGCCCCTTGCTAGGAAGCAACATGCGCCATCCTTACTAGGAAAGGTAGAAGACAAGGTCAACAACTTGCTCAATGATGTTCTAGCCATGGAAACTTCAAGGATTAAGGAATTGAGTTAATACATGGCTCATGATGATGAAATTTTGGTATAAAATGGGTTGAGAGGCCTTAGCTAAATAAATACACAAATTCAAAGTAGTAAGTATATGAAAGCTAAACAAAATTATACCTCACCCAAAGACATGCTTCATAATTATGGATCTTGCACACCTCATTAACCTCCAAAGTCTCAACAAAATTCTATTACAAAATATTACGAATTACATGAGCAAAGCCTCGATGCTAATACACCCTTAAGAATTGATCTCAACCTTGCTTAAATAGACAAGCAGGAGAGGAGAGGGTGAGTCTAGAATCTTCTAGAGCTTGGAGGGCACAACTGTTGATTAGAGGAGATATTCAAGCTTGATCTGAACTTGAACTAGAACATGGAGGGTGGGATTGGGTGAGGTGGATTACACCTCAAGAGAGGGGCTCACCTCTTAACCTTGTAATTATCTTCCAACCAATTGAAAACTTCCAACAAAGAAAGTCGCCCTTGCATAGAAGGAGGGCGCATTCTTCAAAGAGAGATAGCTCACAGTGATCAAATCCTTAACTGATTGTCATAACTCTTGATTGAAATCACCTCTGATGTTGATTTCCAACTGGAATGGGCCTTTATTTGACTCAAATCCCTTAATTTTAGAGAATTTGATTTTTCTCCAAACTTTATTATTTTAATTAAATAATTCTCTATAATTATTTTCGAGATAATTTTTATTAAAGTGAATAATATTCACTCAAAACTTAGGAAGAGTGGGTTTAGGGGTTTTTAGGTGTTATGGGTTAGAAAATGAGCACCCCCATGGAAAATTTAACCTCCTAACCACAATTTTATCACTTTTTTTTTTAATTTTTAATTAAATCATTAAAAAAACCCATTAAACGGGAAAAAACATTTTTGTCAGAAATGTTTGAAAATCATAGGGGACATAATGTATGTCCATATGACTCAATACAGATGGCTAGCATGTGAAAAATACATAGACACATAGACTTTAATAACCTCCCTAGGTTTGACCACCATGGTAAATACTCCATCTTGGGAGGTGTGAGTGAAAAACTGAGTAATTATATGCCACTGAAGCGCAACTCATAATTCCTAAGGAAAAAATACTCTAGAGTATCCCCTTGATAGCCAAACCTAAGGCAGGATGCCTTTTACAAAATGACCATGCTTAGACCAACTTATTACAATTCCCCCATGGGGGTCTGGACATGCAATTATTACAAAAGGGGCCCAAATTGGCCTTGAAAATGCTATTGAACTTCTGAACACTAATGATGAACACCTGACATACTCATAACACTAGCGGCTCACAAGAAGTCTAACTATGGTACAAAAATAGTTGGTAACAGAACCCAATGGGATCTTGAAAATATAATTATGTTGACTTTAAATTCCCCAACACTAGTTATTACATTTCCAAAATCGACAAAACATATCATCTGAGGGTCTGTACTTTCTCAAAATATAAATTTAACATACCTACCTAATTCAAATACGATTGCACGTTCTTAGCATTCATTTTTAAGCTCATGGCTTGCATTTTATACCAAGTTTTATAATAGTAAAAAAAATTAATGTTGCCTTCTTCATAGCTTGAGTGTCAACATATGAGGTTAGCTTATATGAAATTAAAAAAATGATGTTATTATTAATATATCTAGCTATGCTATTTGCAAATCCATTTACTATAAACATTTAATAGGAGGGTTTGGCTTTCATTTTTATTAAAGTAGGCAAGCATTTCATAAACACAAGACAACCATGAAGTGTTTATGCACATAATGCAATTTTTTACTCAAATGAAAAAAACAGATATGCAAGAAGGTGGAAAATAGTAAAATACACCATTTCCAACTGAAAGCACTCGAAAATACCCAATAATGAGGGTTCGATGTGCATTTTACTAAATTGGGTCAAACTAGGTTCAAAAGAGAGAAAATGCCACTTTATCAAATTAAATGCGAACAAATGAAACTGAAATTTAGGAATCTAAAAGTGGTTCTTTTCAACAACATAACTACCTTGAAGCCCATTTCTTACTTTAAATTAATGTCCTATGCACTTACTATGGCATAAATTTTACCAAGCCCAATTTTGCAGTTTTACACTGGTTTTACATAACAAGTTTGGAGTTTAGTCATTAATTTTGAATTTGACCAAGATGGTTTTTATGCCCATGGTTTTCATTTTACACCAATGATTTATAACAACAAAAAATGTTAGTATTTCACTTTTCATATCTTGGGTGTGAGCATGTGAGGATAAGATCAAGGTGTTTTCCCCTTATAAGATGGATCCTTTTGATTTGGGGTTTAAATATCTGGATTCTAAGTATTGGTAGTGTGTTGATGATTTGGGTTCATATCTAGCTATCCTATTTCCAAATCCATTTAGTGTAAACATTTGATAGGAGGCTTTGGATTGCATTTTCATTGAACTAGGTGGACATTTCATAAATACAAGACATACATGAAGAGTTTCTTCAAAGAATACATTGTTTGAACCCAAATTCGAAAAATTTAGATGTACACAAAGATGGGAAATAATAATCCACACCACTTCCAATTGAAATCACTCAAAAATATCTAATAATGAGGATTGGGCATGCATTTTACTGAAGTGGGTAAAGTTGGGTCCAAAAAAGAAAAATTGTCATCTTGGCAGATTCATTGTGGACAAATGAAACATCATTTTAAGAATATGAAAGAGGTTTTGGTGAAAAATGTAACTAACTCCAGGCCCATGCTTTTACTTTTAATTATTGATCTATGAACGAATTGTGGCATGATTTTACTAAGCCCATTTTTGCAAATGTACAATTTGTTTTTACATACCAAACAGTATAAGAAGTCCATTGACACTGAGCATAATTTGTTTGAAAAACTGCCATGTTGGCAGATTCATTATGGGAACATGACCCATCATTTTAGGAATCTGAAAAAGGTTTTTGTGAACAATGTATCTAGCTTAAGACTTGTGGTTTTACTTTCAAGAATTGATCAATGTACACATTGTGGCGCACTTTTACTACGCAGTTCATAGCTTGACTCTAACCATAAGTTTGGAAAATAACCATATTGGAAGATTCATTGCGGGTAAATGACCCATCATTTTAACAATTCGAAAGAGGTTTTTGCGAATAATGTATCTAGCTTCATACCTATGGTTTTGTTTTGAATTATTAACCAATATGTAGACCACTACGTGCATTTTACTAAGCAGTTCATATCCTAACTCCCAGCTTAACTTGTTTGAAAATCTACCATGTTGGTAGATTCATTGCAAGAAAATGACACATCATTTTAGGAATCTGAAAGAGGTTTTTCTGAACAATGTATCTAGCTCCAGACCTATGGTTTTACTTTCAATTATGAACCAATGTGTAGTCTGTGGCATTCATTTTTCTAAGAAGATCATATCTCGAATCTTAGCATAAGTTGATTGAAAAAATTCCATGTTGGCAGATTCATTGCGGGAAAATGACCGATCATTTTAGGAATCTAAAAGAGGTTTTCATGAACAATGTATTTAGCTTTTGGTTTGTGATTTTACTTTAAATTATTGACCTACATACAAAGTATGGCATGCATTTTACCAAGCCCATTTTTTCAAATTTACAATTTTTTTTTACATACCAAACTATATAAGTACTCCATTGACTCTGGGCATAAGTTGGTTGAAGAACTACCACGTTGGTAGATTCATTGCAGGAAAATGATCCATCATTTTAGGATTTTGAAAGAGGTTTTTGTGAAAAGTGTATCTAACTTCAGGCCTGTGGTTTTACTTTCAATTATTGATCAATGTAAAGATTGTGGTGTGCACTTTACTAAGCAGTTCATAGCTCGACTTTGAGAATAATTTGTTTGAAAAACTGCCTTCTTGGTAGATTCATTGTCGGAAAATGGACCATCATTTTAGGAATCCAAAAGAGGATTTTGTGAAAAATGTATCTAGCTTCAGCCATGTGGTTTTACTTTCAATTATTGACTTACATACAAACTGTGGCATGTATTTTACTAAGCCTATTTTTGGAAATTTACAAAAAAATTTATATACCAAATTGTATAAGTATTCCATTGACTATGAGCATAAGTTGTTAGAAAAACTTCCATGTTTGTAGATTCATTGCGAGTAAATGACCTATCATTTCAGGAATATTAAAGAGTTTTTTGTGAAAAATATATCTAGCTTCATACCTATGGTTTTACTTCCAATTATTGACCAATGTAAAAAATGTGGGATGCATTTTACTAAACAGTTCATAGCTTTACTCGAAGGATAATTTGTTTGAAAAAATGCCATGTTGGTAGATTCATTGCAAGAAAATGACCTATCATTTTAGGAATCTAAAAGTGGTTTTTGTGAACAATGTATCTAGATTTAGACCAATGGTTTTACTTTCAATTATTGACCTACGTATGGATTGTGGCATGCATTTTAATAAGAAGATCATAGCTTGAATATAAGTATAAGTTCATTGAAAAACTACCATGATGGCATATTCATTGCGGGAAAATGACCCATCATTTTAGGAATCTGAAAGAGGTTTTTGTGAACAACGTATCTAGCTTTAGACCCAGGGTTTTACTTTCAGTTATTGACCTACATACGAAATGTGGCATGCATTTTACTAAGCGCATTTTCACAAAGTTATAATTTGTTTTTACATACCAAACTGTATAAGTAGTCCATTGACTATGAGCATAAGTTGTTAGAAAATCGACCGTGTTGGCATATTCATTGTGGGAAAATGACCTATCATTTCAGGAATCTGAAAGAGGTTTTTTGTTAAAAAGTGTATATAGATTCGGACTTATGATTTTACTTTCAATTATTAACCAATGTGCAGACTTTTGTGTGCATTTTACTAAGTAATTCATAGCTTGACTCTAAGCATATGTCGATTGAAAAAATTCCATGTTGGCATATTCATTGCGGACAAATGACTCATCACTTTAGGAATCTGAAAGTGGTTTTTGTGAATAATGTATCTAGATTCAAACCTATGGTTTTACTCTCAATTATTAACTTACATATGGATTGTGGCATGCATTTTACTAAGTAGTTCATAGCTTGAATCGCAGTATAAGTTGTTTGAAAAACCTCCACGTTCGAAGATTCATTGCGGGAAAATGACCCATCATTTTCTGAATTTGAAAGAGGTTTTTGTGAACAATAAACCTAGCTTCAGACATGTGGTTTTACTTCCAATTATTTACCTACATATGAATATGGCGTGCATTTTACTAAGCCCAATTTTGCAAATTTACAATTTGTTTTGACATACCAAACTGTATAAGTAGCCCATTTAATCTTAGCATAAGTTGTTTTAAAAAATGCCATGTTGGAAAATTCATTGCATGAAAATGACCCATCATTTTAGGAATCTGAAAGAGGTTTTGTGAAAAATGAATCTACCATTAGACCCGTGGTTTTACTTTCAACTATTGACCAATGCACAGATTGTGGCATGCATTTTACTAAGTAGTTCATATCTTGAATCTAATCAAAGGTTGTTTGAAAATTTTCCATCTTAGCATATTCATTGTGGGAAAATGACCCATCATTTTAAGAATCTGAAATAGGTTTTTGTGAAAAATGTGTCTAGCATCAGGCTTGTGGTTTTACTTTCAATTATTGTTCAGTATAAAAATTGTGGTGTTCATTTTACTAAGCAGTTCATATCTTGACTCTGAGCATAACTTGTTTGAAAATTTTCCATGCTTGTAGATTCACTACGAGAACGTGATCCATTATTTTAGGAATTTGAAAGAGGTTTTTGTGAACAATGTAACTAGTTGCAGACTTATGGTTTTAATTTTAAATATTGACCAATTTACAAAATGTGGTGTGAATTTTACTAAGTAGTCCATGGCTTGAATTTTAGCATATTAAATTGCTTGAAAAACTGCCATCTTGGTAGATTCATTGTGGGAAAATGACCCATCATTTTAGGAATATGAAGGTTGCTTTTGTGAACAATGTATCTAGATTCAAACATGTGGTTTTACTTTCATTTATTGACCTATGTATATACTGTGGCATGCATTTTACTAAGCAGTTCATAGCTTGAGTCTAAGCATAAGTTGTTTGAAAAACCACCATCTTGGCAACTTCATTGTGAGCAAATGACCCGTCATTTTAGGAATATGAAATATGTTTTTGTGAAAAATGTATCTAGCTTCAAACCTATGGTTTTACTTTCAATTATTGATCAATGTACAGATGTGGAATTAATTTTACTAAGAAATTCATAACTTGACTCTGAGCATAATTTGTTTGAAAAATTACCATGTTGGCAGATTCATTGCGGGAAAATGACCCATTGTGAATAATGTAACTAAATGTAGACCTGTTTTACTTTTAAGTATTGAACAATGTACGGAGTGTGGCATGCATTTTTCTAAGTAGTTCATATCTCGATTCTAAGCATAAGTTGTTTGAAAAACTACCATATTGATATATTCATTGTGGGAAATGACCCATCATTTTAGGAATCTGAAAGAGGTTTTTGTGAACAATGTATCTAGCTTCATATTCATGGTTTTAATTTCAATTATTGACCTACATATGGACTATGGCATGCATTTTACTAAGCCCATTTTTTATTTAAATTTAGAATTTGTTTTTACGTACCAAACTGTATAAGTAGTACATTGACTATGAGCATAAGTTGTTTGAAAATTCTCCATGCTGGAGGATTCATTGCAGGAAAATGACCCATCATTTTAGGAAACTAAAAGAGTTTCTCGTGAACAATGTATCTAGATTTAGACCCATGGTTTTATTTTCAATTATTGAACTATGTAAGGACTATGGTGTGCATTTTAATAAGCAGTTCATAGCTTGAATTTGAGCATAAGTTGTTTCAAAAACAACCATCTTGGAATATTCATGTGGGTAAATGACCCATCATTTTAGGAATATGAAAGAGGTTTTTGTGAACAATGTATCTAGCTTGAGATATGTGATTTTAATTTCAATTATTGACCTATGTACAACTATGGCGTGCATTTTACTAAGATTATTTTTGCAAATTTACAATTTGTTTTTGCATACCAAAATGTATAAGTAGTCCATTGACTTTGAGCATAAGTTTTTTGAAAAATTGCCATGTTAAAATATTCATTGCGGGAAAATCACCCATCATTTTAGGAATATGAAACAGGTTTTGTGAACAATGTATCTAGATTCAGACCTGTGATTTTACTTTCAATTATTGACCTACGTATAGACTGGGGTGTGCATTTTAATAAGTAGTTCATAGCTTGAATTTGAGCATAAGTTGTTTGAAAAACTGTCATCTTGGAAGATTCATTGTGGAAAAATGACCCATCATTTTAGGAATATGAAAGAGGTTTTTGTGAACAATGTATCTAGATTCAGACCTATTATTTTACTTTCAATTATTGACCTACGTATGGGTTGTATCGTGCATTTACTAAGCCCATTTCGCAAATTTACAATTTGTTTTTACACACCAAACTATGATAAGTAGTTCATTGATTATGAGCATAAGTTGTTTGAAAAACTGCCATGTTGGAAGATTCATTGTGGGAAAATGACCCATCATTTTGGGAATTTGAAGAGTTTTTTTATGAAAAATGTATGTTGCTTCAGACCTGTGGTTTTGCATTCAATTATTGACCATTGTAAAAAATGTGGCATGCATTTTAAGTATTTCATAGCTCGACTCTGAGCATATGTTGTTTTAAAAAATGCCATCTTGGCAGATTCATTATGGGAAAATGATCCATCATTTTAGCAATATGAAAGAGGTTTTTGTGAAAAATGTATCTAGTTTTAGCGATGTGGTTATATTTTCAATTATTCACCAATGAATAGATCATGGTGAGCATTTTACTAAGAATTTCATAGCTTGGCTTAGAGCATAAGTTTGAAAAACTGTCATTTTGGTAGATTCATTATGGGAAAATGACCCATCATTTTACGAAACTGAAAGAGGTTTTTGTGAACAATGTAACTAGCTTCAGGCCTATTGTTTTACGTTCATTTATTGACCAACGCACATATTGTGATGTGCATTTTACTAACCCCATTTTTGCAAATTTAGACTTTGTTTTTACAAAACATCCTATACAAGTAGTTCATAGCTTGACTCTGAGCATAAGTTGTTTGAAAAATATTCATCATGGTAGATTCATTGTGGGAAAATGGAACATAATTTTAGGAATTTGAAGTATTTTTTCTTCGACAATGTAAATAGCTTCAAGTTCGAGGTATTACTTTCAATTATTAGCCTATGTGCAGACTGTGGCATGCGTTTTACTAATCCCATTTTTGCAAATTTACACTTTTTTTTTACATAACAACCTATATAAGTTGTTCATAGTATTTGTTGGTATTAGGGGTAAAAGTGTGCAATAAAAAATTAATAAACCATTTGGTATTAGTGGTAAACTAATTTTGATTCATTGTGGGAAAATAAAACATAATTTTAGAAATTTGGAAGAAGTTTCCATCAACAATATAACTAGCTTCAAGCCCACGGTTTTACTTTTAATTATTTCCCCGTGTACAGACTGTGGCGTGCATTTTAATAATCCCATTGTTGGAAATTTATACTTTGTTTTTACGTAACAACATGTATAAGTAGTTCATAGTATGTGTTGGTATTAGGGGAAAATTTAAGTTAACAAAAATAATAAATCGGGGGGTAAACTAAGTTATAAAAAGTACTTCCTTTACCAATATATCAAAAACCAATTAAAATAAAATAAAACTCATTTTTTGGCATTTTGCATTTGCGTAGATAACCAAAGTAGTTCATGGCGGGCATAAACCCAAAATTGCAATGAAAAACCTTTTTTTCCATGATTTTAGCACAGATTCTCAACTTCCATGACCACAATTGAAACATGGGTATCCTGTACCATGAACGTAGTTGAAATAGGGGCGTACTCTACCATGATGACAATTGAAATAGGGTTGTCCTCTGCCATGGTAGCAACTAAAGTAGGGGGTTCACAGGTTGTGAGGTTCACCATGAAAAACTCAAAGAGTGTGCTAATGCATGGAGTGATGCAAATGAGTGGCCGACATGTATGCTAAATACCCTTCTACAAGCATGAGTGCATTAGTTTATTTTTGGACTCTTCAAATTTCAAAACAAGGACAAAGACAATGCCATCAATAATTATGATCACGAGGGCATAACATTGCTTATTTTTGGGAAGAGGGTTTATTTGGACCCTTATTTAGTTTCCAAAGAAACTAAAATTCCACACAAAGGGGGAGCAATTCTTAGCTCCAGAAAAACACCCAGGATAGAAAAGATTGAGATGTCCAATAAAATATGAGGGAAGAATGTAATTGTGCCCAAGAATGGTTTAAAAATGGAATATGTCCCCCCAGGACTCTACAAAAACTTGTTGCAGATTGTCCTTAGGACAATTTTGAATCACTACAGGCATGATATCTTGAGCGAGTGTATGAAGCTGCTAAAACACTAGGTTGAAGACATGGTCATAGATGTCCCTCATCTATTGGCCAAGAAATTGTACTTTGCACTATTGGATAGTAACATTAAGAGGGTGCAATTTAGTTACCCTTATACATTGCAAAAAATTATCAATTTACATCGACCCAATGCTGTGCAATATTTCAGTAACAAAACATACATTAGGAGGTCCAAAATGTAGCAAAACAATGTGGAAGAATTTCATCAGTCTCCTAAGAACAAAGTGGAAGGAGATGTTATTTCCACAACCTCAAAAGTACATGAACACCCTTTAGAGAACGATATGGAAGGTATAGGAAATGAAACTGGTTATGTAAACCGTGGAGAAGTTGAAGTACATGAACAATGTTCGAATCACAATATGGAAGATGCAGGAAATGACATAGGTTCAAGAAACCTTGCAAAATTTTATGATATCGAAGGTTTGAGAGACTTACAAGGATATGAAAGTGGATATTAGTGGAAGGAATTTGTGAACAAGGATATGGAAGCAAGTGACGATAATATTTATGCTTCAGAGAATCAAATTGTCTTTGATAGATTTGGTTCAATGTCCCCAAAATATTTTTTTGATGGTAGATTTTTTTATTTTTTATTCGAAAAAATGGTACATTTCAAAAAACAAGCTACCATGCAGGAGGATTCCTGTATGGGGACATAAAAAATGTGCAAGGTTAAGGATAACCAAATTGTTGATCTCCTGCACCATGTTGCATGTTTACAAAAATCAATCGTGGAAATTGCATAAAAGTAAAAAGCAAACATTGAGAGCAAGGACATAATTATTCAAGGGTTGTATTCTGAAATAGACATGGTTGTAGATGGTGTGGAGAATGATTTGGATACATGCCTTGAACAATGTTAGGTAGAAAAGAATGATTATGAAGAACAGATACAGGAACTTAAAACTGAATTGCAAAACAGACCTGAGGTTTTCAACATATTTCCACTAAAAACTGCGGTTGGTTAGGAATAATCACTTGAACGTCAACTAAAATAGAGAGACCAATTTATTGATTCTTTAAAGGCGTTGTTTGAAAATAAATACAAGCAACAATACTTTCAACATAGATATGAGATTATAGAATATGAAAAAAATTGTCAATAATGAAGAAGACAATTGATAAGAAAAGTAAAGAATTGAAAGGATTTGTAGAACATTGAAGGTTAAAATAGGAAAAGGATATCATTGTAAAAAATAGAGTTAGGATCAAGTAAATCAAGAGGATGATGGAAGTAAAAGTAAATATTTGTTCGAAGTGAAATTCAACAAAGAGTGCATTAAACATAAAGAGGACATTGCAAAATACGAAGATAACATGGAAAAATTGAAGGTTTGCGTTGATGAGAAAAATGCATTGTTCATAGATATATATTTTGATAGAATTGTTGCATGGGTCAATACTTGAAGACTCATAAAAGGAAAATAATATTCCAAAGAAATAAAAGGTAAGGATAATGTAAATAAGGAGGAAGAAGAAAGGAACATTGGATTTGGTGAAGGTGAGAGTAAATATGTGGATATACCAAAACAAAACAAAAATATTACACACTAGCAGTCCTTAGTTCAGTATGAGGAGTCATTACAAAAATGGGAGAAGAGCTTGCAGGAAGTGCTAGCAACAATGAATGCTAGATGTGATATTTTTTCCTCACCCTCAATACATTAATCAATGAAGAATAAAATAGAATATAAGGAAATCATTCTCTATCACAGATCTTAGATATAATCTATTAGAGAATAGACAAGCACAACATTTGGGATGTAATATTGAAATTGATAAACTGAAATCCCAAATTTCCTCCTTACATCAGAAATCCATTCTTCATCCAGTATCACTTTTGTATACTCTAGATGAAAATGATTTGAGGGAAAAATAGTTTGAGCAGGAGGTACATAATATCAAGATCAGATTTGTTGAAGTTCAATCTCATCTAGAATCTACAAAGAATTTTCTTCAACAAAAGGAAAAGGAACACTCAAACAAGTATAAGAATAATGTGGAGTTGTTGAAGAAGGATGCCGATGAAAAAACTAAATTGCAAAGTAGTTTGCAAAATTATGTAAAGAAAGTGAAATACCTCGAAGTAAAATTATAACAAGTTCCTTCTACTACTCTTGAAGAAATAGAGGCTTCTACAAAAGGCGAGAGGGATTGTACCCATATTTCTTCTTCTCAGGAGGTGTTCTTGCAGAAACCTCTTAAGCAACCTAGAGTTCTAGAATAGAATTTTGTATATACATTGTATGATGTAAATACAATCAAAGGTTTAATATATATAATCATTTCTCAACATTGTATATTTTTTTGATGTAGTTAATTTGATTGATAATTATTATTTTTCCTTTGAAAAAAATTGTAACATAAATGTAACCACATGTAATATAAACGATACTGCAATAAAATAGTTTTTCATTATGGAAAGAATATTAGAAATTCTTATTGCATCATAAGATTCTTTCATCATTTTGCATACAATGTGATGCAGAAGCATCGAACCAAACTTCTATATTTTCTAAATGAGCAGCCAATGCTATTTTCTGCTTCCTTGTAATAGTTTCAATAAGTCTAGGGTTAGTTATTGATTAATTGTAATTGGTTTTGAGATATGATTAGTTTGATTGTAATAATGGAAATTTGCCACTGATGTCCTCATATTGTTGAAATATTGTAACTTCTAAGAATATTATGTTTGTACTTTATTATTCCGGAGATGTTTCATTCCTCCGTGGAAACCCTATTGTATATCCGGAGATGTTTATTCCTCCGAGAGAGTGTGGTAACTAGGGTTATGTTGGTGTCCATTTTGTCAACATTTTTTATTAGTAAATGTGCCCTAATTGGTGCTATTTTCACTATTTTGATATGATAAGTCATTATTTTTTCCATTCAGACCATCGAACAGCTCAGGTATGTGTTTATTTGCAAATTTCACAAATTATGAATAATTGTTGTTGTTTTTATGATTTATTGACTATCATACATTTCCAGGCATCCTTGGCATTCAGTTTGGTTCTACATGTTGTGGTCGTTAAACGAACCTCCATTTAGACGTGCCCGTCGTTCAACCCTTCATTCAACCCGCAAATTCGTTGGTTAGAACATTTTGGAGCATTAAAGGGAAAAACGTAGGTGTTTTTAGTGATGGTCCTCTCATGCTTCTCCACCTATCATATCTCACCCAGAACCGTCCAGTTGTGAGCAGCGTGCAAAATCATAAATTCTGTCAAAAACGTGTTTTCAACTGACAACAAATTTTGGGCTGTATCTGCGGGAAAACGAAGACGAATTTCAAAATTCCGGCACATGGGTTTTGTGCAGAATAGGCCCATTTGGGTCATGATGATGAATTTCGCCAAAATACAAAGCCATTTGGGAGAAAATTGTGGTTCCTTGAAACCGACTTGCCCAAAAAACGTGGATGACCGTTTTTCTAAATTTAGAAATTTGTTTTAACAGCTCAGTGTTGATGTATTTGTAACTTTGGAATGTATTTCATATATGTATATTGTATTCCTATAGAGATGTTACTATTCCTCTATACGGAAGTGTTTGTATTCCTATAGAGATGTTATTATTCCTCTACACGAAAGTGTCGTCATTTATATTGTAACTGTCGTAACTTATACTTGATGGGTTATTAGACCACCTTGTTGGGGTCGACCCTGTATAAGTCACGTGGGTTAAAGGGTTATTAGACCACCCTATTGGGGGTTGGCCCTGTCAGCATTATGTTATGTGGTTAAGTTAAGGCTGACCTAGTAAAGGTTATTAGGCAAGTCAATTCAAGTATAAATAGAGTGCGGGACGTACTCTATTTGATCATTCACTTTCTCACTCTTACACTCAATGGAGAGTGGTGCACTGGTGAAGGAGGAGAAGCTGCTGCTAGGAGGACTATCTCTTGTACTTGGGTTGTATAATTGCTCTATTTATCTCTGAGGAAGTTGCGGGGTTTTTCACCTTCTTGGTTTTCCTCGGTGAAACTCTATCTCTTGTGTGCTTACATTATTGTGTCCATGATTGATATGTTGTAGATATGCTGTACATGTTATTCTCTCAGTTAAGATCCTATCTCAAATTGAAATTTCTGAAAAACTAACATGGTATCAGAGCTATCCTGAAAGAAGGCATGGTATGGCATTTATGACACTTGTTGCACTTGCGAAGCTAGGGCTTGATATAGAAAAAACTAGTCATCGTAGCACTTTCGCTATAAATTCATTTTGGCGAAGTTTCAGGATTTGAAAATCTTACAGGTCAAAGATAAGATCCCCATGTACCTTGTGTTCGAAGAAAAGCCTCTAATTCATTGTGCTTTTAGATTTATGATCTGTAAAATATAGGGTTTCTGCCTCTTCCAGATCTCAGTCATAAACAGGTGACCTAGGAAAAAAGGTCACAACTTGGGCTAGGAAGCTCCAAATGAAATTTAGTAAAAAGTGGCAGGCAGGGCATGGACTATACTTTCACAGGCATAATTTTCAGAGGCTGAAATTGAACCAGTGACACGTGGTACTCCGTACAAATTCGCTCTCCTGTTTTATCCCATAAATAGGTCACGTTGCAACACTTGGCATAAATCTCTCTCAGAGAATCCATTTGAGGTTAGACCTATGGGATTGGAAAGACAACAGGTCAGGCTATCACAGGAAGAATATTTAGACCCTATAGATATGAAATTTTGGAGTTACACCAGAAAAAATCAGTTGCATATTTCGGTCAAAACATAATTGGATTTTGAGCACCTTCATTCATGGCTCCAGGAATTTAGGGTTTTGGAGAAAGTTGGAATTTTTGTAATCGGAGACCAAAACTAGATGCTCCTCATCAAAATCAAAATTTAGAGACCAAGATTGAATTTTTTGGTTGGGCAGAAGGCCGAGCTTGGTCAAACCCTAGTTTGGGACATTGATCAAAAAGGTGAAAAATTTAGGGCTTCTGCAAAAATGGGAATTTTTGAAATCTGTGACCATAGCTAGAAGCTCCTTGAAAAAATCGAAGTTTAGAGATTTGGATCAAACCTTTTGGTTGGGTAAAGATCCAGGAAAATCAAACCCTAATTCACGGTCCTCCAAAGTGAATCCAGAAATCTAAAAGGCAATTTTGAGGGGTGAAACTTTGCGGTTTTCAAATTGTGAGTATACCAGCTTGAGCAGCTTAGCAAGGCGCAACTTTCTATCCTTTCAGAAGTTTAAAATTCAAAGTTTGAATTTTTAGGGTTTCTCTGACAAACCCTAATCTAGCTCCAAATCCAGTTTCAACAAATCAAAGTGGATTGTGTTAATCCTAGAAGAGAATGGATTGGTCACCTACATAAGTGAAGAAGTTTTTGTTTCAGAGGGAGATTAGGCTAAGGCCTTACATAAGAAGATTACAAGCAATCTTGATAGGTATGACTTATAGGTATGTTTCGAATTTTGTTCATGATTAAGTTTATGATATGTTTGTCATCATTAAGGTTAGTACAATCTTGATTAATCTTAGACTTGTCATATCACCTTAATAAAAATATGAATGCATGATAGAAAATATTCATTGATTAAGGTTATAACACTTATGATTGTACTAATGCATTGTGGTGTTGTATGAGGATGATGTTGTCCGCTAATATGAAAGGTACATCTAGAAAGACAAATCATGTTCTAGTTCAAGAACATATGACCATGGTGACATGAAGACAAATATTCATCCATTGTCATGGATCACATAGAAGATCTACTTACGAGGTATGTATAACGTGGTTCTATAACGGTTAACCTATGAGATATGCAGGTTACTAGCACAAGTCATTTAAGAGAACAAGAAGAGAACATGTGGGTATATGTCAGACATAACCAGCTAACATATTAATCCAGGCATGTTTTTCCTATATCAAGTTAGAATCCTACCTTGTGATAGGATCTCTTATATAAGTATACTTGGCATGATTGATAATGATTATTCATGAAGTTATAGGTTTGAGTAATCATGGGTTTAGGCATATTATGCTTCTTACTTTGATTCATGATATGACTAACCAGAAAAGTCCTATGGTTAAATAGGAATATGTATGAGTAAAAGAATTGTGATAAATTATTTGTGTATGAAATGATCTTGAACCATACATGTTTAAGATTACTTAGAATCATAATGTTTCTGATAATATTAATATTATACTAATGAATGTATGTATGAGACCTCGAAGATAACACAATGATGATACTAGTAAGTATGCATAGTGATCGAGGATGGATATAAGTTCAAAGACAGGTAATCCAGGAAGCAAAGATCAAGAGGGAGCACACTCCAGTAGTTCCTGCAAGGAAGCAAATATTAAGAGGGAGTCTACCCTACAACCAAACAAAGATAAGTATTTAAATTGTCATTTATTGCATACTTGTTTGCTTAAATAATATTGTTCAATGATGTATATGCTTATGTTCCTAGACTTAGGGTGTGTATTATGCATATTAGAATAATTGCATTAACGAACAGTATACTACTAATATGCATGTGATGGGTAAGTGGCCTATGGCACTGTACAACATTCCATTGCTACTTATCTAGAATGAAACCTCTTTGCTGACATGTTGGGAGTTGTGCACGCTCTTAACAATGTTCTGGTAGAGATTGGAAGGCATCTAGAAAGTTACGGGATATGGATAAATGTTGTATTGAAGCATTGGCTAAAATAATTGCATGATTGTATGACATATTTCTTTATGTGTAAGAATTTGTTCTGAAAACTATGAGATGTTTCTAATCATGCAATTTAAATTTCTTTGTAGGAAAGATCATATACCATCACCTACAAAAGAAGGACTACAACATTTGTTCCAGCAACAAAGCTATCTATTAAAGATATTGAAGTTCCCAGGATCCAGGATGAAGTAATGAAAGAATGCCATGATCAAGGAATACCAATTGATCACAAAGAATGATGTTTGGGATCTAGTCCCAAGACCTAAAGAGAAGTCTATTGTGACTTCCAAGTGGATCTATAAGATCAAGCATGCTGCATATGGTAGCATGGAGAAATACAAAGCGAGGTTTGTAGCTCGTGTCTTCTTCCAGAAAGAGGGAATAGACTATGAAGAGATTTTTTCTCCTGTAGCCAGATACACTTCCATCAGAATAGTACTTGATCTGGCTGCGGTGATGAAATGGAAGATACACTAGATGGATGTCAACACAGCTTTCTTGAATGGTGTAGTTGAGGAGGAAGTGTATGTGGAGCAGCCACTCGGTTTTGAGACATGACAAGGAGTCATATGTGTGCAAGTTGAAGAAATCCTTGTATGGATTGAAGCAAGCTCCTAGGACTTGGTGTGGTAGGATAGAAAGTTTTCTATCCAGTTTGGGCTTTACCAAGAGTAAAGAGGATTCCAACCTTTACTACAAGGTTGAGGAAGGCAATCGAGTGATACTACTTTTGTATGTGGATGACCTATTTGTTACAAGTGAGGATAGATTGATTGTCGATACGAAGAGGAAGCTTGTTGCCGAGTTCCAGATGAAGTACTTGGGGATGATGCACTATTTTCTAGGCATGGAGGTGTGGCAGAGTGCAGATGGAATCTTCCTTGAACAAGGGAAGTATGCAGTAGAGATATTGAAGAGGTTCGGGATGATGGAGTGCAAGGCCATGGCCACACCTATGGCATCGAACCTGAAGCTTCAGTGTGATGCTTCATCTGATTCAGTTGTTGTTATGGTGTATCGTCAGATGTTTGGGTCCTTGATGTACCTAATGAACACGAGACCAGATATTTTCTTTGAGGTGAACACATTGAGCCAGTTCCTGATGGATCCAAGCGGTGTTCACTTGGTTGCTATAAAGCATATTTTGAGGTACCTAGAGGGTACAATTTGATTATGGGCTCAAGTATGATGCGAATCAAAAGGTTAACCTGGAGGGTTATGTTGATTCAGATTAGGCAGTGCTGCAGATAGGAAGAGCAGTTCTGGGTGCTGCTTCTGTATGGGATCAGGTGTGATCTCTTGGTTTAGCAGGAAGCAGTCCTGCGTAGCACTGAGTACGGCTGAAGCAGAGTATGTTGCAGCTTGTTCGGCTAGTTGTGAGGTAGTATGTCTTAGGAAGATACTGTCTAAGTTATTTGATCTCCCGATGGAGGCTACTGGTATATTTTGTGACAACCATAGTTGTGTGAAGCTATCTGAGTACCCGGTGTTCCACGATAGGTCAAAGCACATTGAGATAAAATATCACTATATCAGGGATATGGTGCAGAGAGGAGTAGTAAAGATCCTGTATGTTGCGATAGATGAGCAGGTTGCAAATGTGTTGATGAAACCACTAGCCAGAGTGAAGTTTGAGTATTTCGAAGAGAGGCTTGGTGTTCTTCAGATTGATGACACTTCAAGGAAGAAGTGATGGACACATTTGTATGAGCCATTCCAAACATGGTGAGAGGAGGATCCTTCCCATGGCTGTGGTTGTAAGTGTTGTGTGATGAGCATAAGGAGGATGCTCCAGTTACTGCTTTGTATGCATCATGTTGGATGCCGGATATGATCAGTTGGATCATGTATATGTATATGCATCATGTTGGATGCTGGTTATGATTAGTCGGATCATGTATTTGTATGTGTATCAGGTGGATACATTGTATGATCAGGTGGATCATGTATTTGTATATGTATCAGGTAGATACATTGTATGATCAGTTAGATCATGTATGATGATATGCATCAGTTAGCTACTTGGTATGCATCAAGTGGATGCACTGTATGATCAGGATGATCATGGATGATGAGCTTCAGGATGTTGCTCCAGACGCTATGTATCAGGATGATGCTATGATGGTCAGGATGATCATGTGATGATGTACATCAGGATGATGTATGGTGAGTATCAGGTTGATACTTTGTGGCCGTGGATAGGTTGTGCAGATGAGCATATAAGTAGACCTGGGAGATCTGATAGGTTGGGCTGTGTGCTCGTAATCAATCCTGGGATTCTCTTTCGAGGCATTGCTCTGGGAGGACATATAAGTAGACCTAGGATTTCCAATAGGTTGGGCTGTGTGCCCATAATAAGTCCTGGGATGCTCTTTCGAGGCATTGTCCTATTGCATATAAGTAGACCTGGGTGATCCGATAGGTTGGGCTGTGTGCCCGTAATAAGTCTTGGGATTCTCTTTTGAGGCATTGCCATGACCACATGTAATACGTCCTAGAGATTCGGACAGGTTGTGCTAGTCACATAAAATGCCTCAGATGCTCTTTAGAGTTCTTGCTAGTCAAGACACTCTTTTAAGGTTTTGTGGTAGGGGTCACATGTAATAAGTCCTGGAGATCCAGACAGGTTGTGCTAGGCACGTAAAAGGCCTCGGATGCTCTTTAAAGATCTTGCTAGGCAAGACACTCTTTTAAGGTTTTGTGACAGTCACATGTAAGTGGACTTGGGAGATATTGCCGGTCGTGCTTCGGCACATAAATGGTCCTAGGATACTCTTTCGAGGCATTTTGAAGCATGTAATAAGTCCTGAGGATTCCATAGTATGGCTAGTGATGATGAAGACCTGCAGGTGGTGGGCCTACATCCTATATGAAAAAGTACTAGCTCTGTAGAAATTCCTATGACGAGTAGTTCAGAGATTGATTGAGATAGCAGCAGCAGTGACGATGACGATGAACCGGTGACGATGATCCAGAGAAGAAGATTTGTGCTAGAAGACATGTGTCAAGAAATACCTTCCTAGTTAAGAGGGAGTGTTGATGTATTTGTAACTTTGGAATGTATTTCATATATGTATATTGTATTCCTATAGAGATGTTATTATTCCTCTATACGGAAGTGTCGTCATTTATATTGTAAGTGTCGTAACTTATACTTGATGGGTTATTAGACCACCTTGTTGGGGTCAGACCTATATAAGTAATGTTGGTTAAAGGGTTATTAGACCACCCTATTGGGGGTCAACCTTGTCAGTATTATGTTATGTGGTTAAGTTAAGGCCGACCTAGTAAAGGTTATTAGGCAAGTCAAGTCAAGTATAAATAGAGTGCGGGAGGCACTCGATCATTCACTTTCTCACTCTTACACTCATTGGAGAGTGGCACACTAGTGGAGGAGGAGAAGTTGTTGCTAGGAAGCATTAGAGTAAATTTGAGTAAAAAATGGGCCTCCTAAGGAAAATAATAAGAAAATAATAAAATAATAGTAGAGAGAGAGTAAAAAAACTACTTTTTTGGATCGTATTTTCAACTTATCTCCTTGTAGGTTTACTCAAATTTCAAGCGGGAGGACTCATTGGATGCATACTTTAATTTTGCATCCAACGAGTACCCATGTTGCATACTTTTAACAACATCCACACCATGAAAAATTGAAAATACATTAAAAAACGTGATTCTAGTGAGAGAAAACACGTTTTTTAATGTATTTTCAATTTTTCATGGTGTGGATGTTGTTAAAAGTATGCAATATGTGTACTCGTTGGATGCATAATTTAATTCTGCATCCAATGAGTCCTCCCGCTTGAAAATTGAGTAAACCTATAAGGAGATAAGTTGAAAATACGATCCAAAGAAGTATTTTTTATTTTTTCCCTCCAATTTTTTATTAGACGAAATTTTTAAAGCATTTTGATTGGCTAATACATGATGACATGGAATTTGTATTATTTTTGGAAGGCCCATTTTAAATTGAAATTTCGTCTAATTGACTATCTCTTGTACTTGAGTTGTATAATTGCTCTATCTATCTCTGAGGAAGTTGCGAGGTTTTTCACCTTCTTGGTTTTCCCCTGTGAAACTCTGTGTCTCTTGTGTGATTGCATTATTGTGTCCATGATTGATATGCTATACATGTTATTCTCTCAGTTAAGATCCTATATCAGATTGAAATTTCTGAAAAACTAACACTCAGGAGTTTGGGGATTCGGTTTTATCCTCTCCGACTGGGTTGTTCATGTATAAATTAGACCCTAGAGGTCTGGAAATAGACTGTAATATACAAATCCATTTTTTTTAATAAAAATTCTACTATGTTCCTGTTCCAACTTTGATTTTGTTCATGCGTCCTTGTGAGTAATCCGTGAAGCTTCAGCCACTACTACCTGGGAGGGCCCCTCAGCGGCAGTGGACTTCGTGGTGTTGTGTCTCTGTTGTAAATGTTCAGCTAAGTTCATGTGTATTCTTTTTTTTCATTACTGCTAAAACATTTCCCATATTAAACTCTGTGTCTTTTTTTTCTCCCCATTATGCAAGCTAAGTATTGTAACTTTCTGTTTTTATTGTTGTAGAAACGTGTTGTATGTTGAATTAAAATGCTTTTAACATTACCTCTTTGTGTTGTTGTTTAAACATATACTCTTTCTTCTCATTCCATGCGTTATATGTCATATGAGCTCATCGTGTTGTACTAGTAGGAAGAGATCTCTGTAGTTTAGGTAGATTTAATTGGTTTCGTGCAGTATCATTAAAATTGATTTTCATAGCTTGAATTCCATAGATAACGTTTGGTTTACTGTATAGATTAGCATTTCAATTCGCAATAGTAGTTAGGTTGCTTTACATAGGAGTAATTAGATTTGCGTTACACAGTAGCATAGTCATTTAATTCGTGCAGATAGTGTTATTACTTGTAGTGTAGGTTAAGGTTTGAATTCTATTTTTGCTTGTGCATTTAAATTTACTCTCATATCAATTACACATTGGATCCAATCAAATAGTTGCATTCCTGTAACTTTCCATTTCTTAAAAGTATTGTGTTTCAATTTCATTAAAATAGAAACTCGTCTTTCCATTTGAATACTTCAAGTTATTTTGTTATTTAAATTAGTATAACATAATTGTATTTTAATTTCCAAAAAAATTTAAGTCGTTGGTTTCCTTAGATTGTAGAATAAATAGATTTCGAATTGTTCAGTAGTTGTAATTATTTTGTTGTTTATAAAATACATCTTCTTTTGTTTTCATGTAATATTGCATTTTCATAATCTAGAACGACTGTTCATGCATAGCTCTTCTTAGTTTGATTTTAGTCTTTCTTTTTGCAACTAGATAAAGTTAACTAGTTAGATGTTATTTCAAGTTCTGTTTAGTTAGAATTAGTTTCCTTAACTTCTTTTTCTGTAGCTGTAGGTTTCTTCTATCATCCATCATCATTTTGCTTTAGCATATCATAGAAATAGTCTATTTCTCTTAGATAATGATTAGCATAGATAGTTTCGTGTTGCTTTAACCTCTAACTAATTGATCTCTTGCTTCCTTTGCACTGTAGGATTATATACATCAGCCAGTTGGTAATTAAAGTCATCCAAAATTCTTCTTTTCCTTAGTTTAAATCGTTTTCTTCCATTCAGACTGTCATTCGGACAGGCATTCAGATCGTCATTTGGACCTTTACACTTTTTGCATTGTTTTATGCTTTTTCAGAATCTAGTTTCTTCTTCTTTTTAAATGTAATGCTTCTTGCTTCTAATTAATAGTTTTAGATGTAATTTAAATATTGTTTCATGTTACATAGAGTTTTTAATTAAGTTTTTTCATTATTTCCTACTTCCATATTTTCTTCCTTAATCTTCTCTTTAACCTTATTCCAAAGTTAATTCTTCATATCTAATTTGCTAATTAGTTATTGTTTCAGAATTTATCAGCCTTGTTTATTTTTAAGTAAAAAGTTAATAATTCCATTTTCTAGTTATTTCAGTTTTGATAGTTTCATTCATTAATCAGTTTCTTGTTTTCATAGATAGAATAAATTCCTGCATTTGACTTATGAAAGTCATGCATGTAGTTTAAAGTCATATAGTTGCATGTTAGCGCATTTGCATTTTTAGTCAGCTTAGGTTAGTTCAAGCCGTCAATCCTGCACATATAGTGTTTGCATCTCATAAGCTCTGTTCTTGGGTTGACAATTTAAGTTTTGAATTAGATAGCATATATTTACCCAACATTTTGGCGCCATTGACGGGGAGGTGTTAAAGGAATTGGAGTTTAGGTATATAGGCTTCTTTTACATTACACAACAAGGGGGAGGGGAAATGGTAAGACGTAAAGACGACCTCACTACAGTTTTCCATAGTGTAATAGCCTGACGCATCCACTTTAGTGGGTTGCCCCAAATCCTTGTTGTTCCTTTCCGCACAAGTGTGATTTCCTTTATGTACGTCTGAGTGTTTAATTTTCCACAATTTATTTTGTAAAATTTGCTTTCATTCCTTTCAAGTGTGTTATTCTTTCAGCAAGTGTGGTGTGTTTAGTTCGCAAATTTGTTTTAGTAATAGAAAGTATTTAAAAAATATATAAAAAATTGGGTGTTGTAAGAACCTAGGGACTAATCCATGTTTGAAGTAGGATCTATCAACCGAAAAAATGGATTCAGAGGTGACCATTAGTATGAGAAAACTCTCTCAAATCCTAGCAATAGCTGGGATCTCAATTTCTTCTTCTCAAGGAGAACACATCTTTATGGAAATAAAAAATTTATCTACCTCTCCGAAAATAATAGAAGAACCACAGTCCCATGAGCTACAAACTGAATCTCCTTGCCAATCTTCCAAGGAAACTGAAAACTTGGAGACTACATTTGATGGAGAGAGACCTAATGTTGAAGAGTTCTCCACATATCTATCGACAGATCTTTCATGTACTCAAGCAATTGAACATTCAGAAGAAGAGAATCTGCATGGCATGAGGAAGGAAGTTGAGTATCAGGATTACATCGAAATATGGTTCCAAGAGGTAATAAGGCCACAATACCATTCCTTCATTCGACACCTTTTGTTTCAAAAGCAAGTAAGTCGGTTGATTCTCCACATCCAGGTAATCACTGCTTTAAATTCTTCATATGTGGATATAGGTATGTTTTTCATTTTTCTTCGCACATGGTTACATTGGAAAATTTCTTACACTTGAATAATGAGTTTTTCTTTCTTTTAGATAGCATATGATAGTATGTATATAAATAAAAAGTTGTATGTGGTTAGTTAGCTTTAGATATTCATAAAACTTCACTTTCTATTTTCCTTTAAAATAAAAGAACTAAGAATAAGATCATGTTAATGATTAAACCAAAGCAATCTTACATCATACATGCATATTTCTTATTATACCAGTTACTCAAAGACCTACTTTAATTATTATGATATCCACAAAACTCAATCTTACACCTATGGACTCCTAGCTCATCCTAAACTCATTATCAAAACTTGTCTCTAAAGCACCTTTAAAAGGTGGCCTAAAAGTGGGTGATATTTTCTATTTTGTGGGGAACAATACTGACCTTTTATGAAGAAGATAGACTATGAAGTCAAAGAGCAGCTTTAGGTTATTATCTTTTGACATGATCTGTAATTTAGGCCATTATAAATAAAGTTACTCATAAGGTTTGTGCTAAAAATTTGAATTATGTGTTTAACAGGCTTAGCACACTCTAGTGCCAACTGGCTTCCTTACTAAAAATATCATTATACGAAGTAAACCCGTTGGGGTACTGAACAGGCTCGCTGGCTGAGGGTCCATGATAAGTGAAATATTAAACAAGGAAGCTTAGTAAATGCAAGTAAACCCGTCGGGGTACTAAACAGGTTCGCTAGCAGCGAGGCTATGCTTGCATGGTACCAAGATAAACCCATGGGTACTGAACAGGCCTGCTGGCAATGGGTCAATATTGGGTAAAAGAGGTTTGGTTAATGCATTGCTATTCACATAGCTCATAAAAAACCTGAGTATACAAACACATGTTTAGGCCGATTATTTATATTGTCATTAGATAATGGCTGTAAGTTGGACTTGGACCCTGTCATCTAATTCAAACAAATACCTAGGATGTGATTATCCTAGAAATGGAACCCATAATTATAGTAGATCTCACAAACTTTACAGTGAACCTTATCTATATTCTTTGGATGACAAGAGATCTTTACAATGAGTCATGGACGACTAGTTTTCCTATGGAATTTTTCGCATCTCTTACACTATTATTCTTTATGTGGTATTTGTAAGCATAAACTGATGAATTTGCATGTATTGAAGAATCTGACTTAGTATGATAATGTTCTGATCATATCGTGAATACTTATTTTTCTCGAAAAGTTTTAGTTTTTAGAATAATGATGTTTTTAGGATCTCCTGCTGATTGATGTTGATCTAGAGTGTTTACATAAGAAGCATACAACACAGTATTAATTTATTGATGGCCCAAGGATGTGCCATACCTTCGGTTTGGGGGAGGATTCACAATTATTTCTATTCTTTTGTTTACTAGGATTCAAAATTATTTCTATTTTTTGTTTACTTGTGAAGTAATTAAAAAGTTCATATATTTCTATCCTAAGGAAAATCTTATGAAATGATTAGTTGTCACAAGAAAATATGAGTAGCTCTTGTACAATAAAAATACAAAGAAAAGAACACATTCTAGAAAATGTCAAAAATTCTGTTGAAAGAAGGGTCGAATGAGGTAGCTAAATAAAAGTTTGAATACAACTAAGACCCTGTCTTTGTTATACCAAGGTATATGTTTTCAGAAAATTCAAATATAAGTTGTTGTTGAATCCGATAATATTTCAATATCATAAATTACTAATACCATATTACTTCATCAAATACTAAATTTTAAGTTGAAATCATTATATTCCAAGTGCTAATGATAAGCTGATACTAACGTTCTATAATTTAACATATTTAAAGTCAACTTCATTTTACAAAGATATAAAGTGATTCATCTTTGAACTATGGATATGAGAATATTTATTGTATGATTCTACAAATCAAAAACTTACAAACATACAATATAATTATCATTTCATTTTTCTTCGTATCAACTTCAATTAGCATATATAAATCATTTCATTATTCAACCATAAGGAAATAAAATCAACATATGAATCCTACCATAATTTAAGAACAACCTAGTTTGCAATCCATTCTGAATCACCTCAATCCGACATCATACAAAAATGTTATGCTCAAATTACTAATTGCTTGTCATAACAACTGTGACAATTCTACATATGGTTGTTCATCGGAATATTTCACATATCAAATCATCTTCTTTTCAAAACATGTTTATAAGGGAGATATGAGTAAAGTGTGTGGGAGATCTAAATAAAGCTAAAACAGTCGCCAAACTTTCTCTCCGATTGAAGCATGATAATTTGAAAGAACAGGTCCATAAGCGTAAAGCTAAGTATACTTCCTCTTCCAAGTTGAAGGAAGCTGCTACTGCAGCTCTGCCTTCTTCCTGAAAACTTTTTCTTTTGCTCAGTGGGACCTGGCATCTCTTCGGTTTGGGGGAATGTTGGTGTCCATTTTGTCACCATTTTTAATCAGTAAATGTGCCATAATTGGTGCTATTTTCACTATTTTTGATATGATAAGTCATTCTTTTGTGCCATTCAGACCATCAAATAGCTCAGGTATGTGTTTATTTGCAAATTTCACAAATTATGAATAAGTGTTGTTGTTTTTATGATTTATTGACTATAATCTTACATTTCCAGGCATCCTTGGCATTCAGTTTGGTTCTACAGGTTGTGGTCGTCAAACCAACCTCCATTCAGATGTGCCCACCATTCAACCCTTCATTCAACCCGCGAATTCGTTGGTTAGAACATTTTGGAGCATTAAAGGAAAAAACATAAAATGCAGGTGTTGTTCGTGATGGTCCTCTCATGCTTCTCCACCTCTGAAATCTCACCCAGAACCATCCAGATGTGAGCACCTTGCAAAATCATAAATTCTGTCAAAAACGTGTTTTCAACTGACAGCAAATTTCGGGATGGATCTACGGGCAAACGAAGACGAATTTCAAAATTCCGTCACATGGGTTTTGTGCAGAATAGGCCCATTTGGGTCTTTGTAAGGAATTTTGCCAAAATTCGAAGCCATTTGGGAGAAAATCGTGGTTCCTTGAAACAGACTTGCCCAGAAAACGTCGATAACCATTTTTCTAAATTTAGAAATTTGTTTTAACAGCTCAGGAGTTTGGGGATTTGGTTCTATCCTCCCCCACTGGGTTATTCATGTATAAATTAGACCCTAGAGGTCTACAAATAGACTATAATATACAAATCCATTTTTTTTAATAAAATTTATGCTGTGTTCCTGTTCCAACTTCGATTTTGTTCATGCGTCCCTATGAGTAATTCGTGAAGCTTCAGCCATTGCTACCTAGGAGGGCTCCTCAGTGGCAGTGGACTTCGTGGTGTTGTGTCTATGTTGTAAATGTTCAGCTAAGTTCATGTGTATTCTTTTTTTTCATTACTGCCAAAACATTTCCCATATCAAACTCTGTGTCTTTGTTTTCTCCCCATTGTGCAAGCTAAGTATTGTAACTTTCTATTTTCATTGTTGTAGAAACGTGTTGTATGTTGAATCAAATGCTTTTAACATTAACTCTTTTTGCTGTTGTTTAAACATATACTCGTGCTTCTCATTCCAAGTGTTATATGTCAGATGAGCTCATCGTGTTGTACTAGTAGGAAGAGATCTCTGTAGTTTAGGTAGATTTAATTGGTTTCATGTAGTATCATTAAAATTAGTTTTCATAGCTTGAATTCCATAGATAACGTTTGGTTTACTGTATAGATTAGCATTTCAATTCGCACTAGTAGTTAGTTTGCTTTACACAAGAGTAATTAGATTTGCGTTACACAGTAGCATAGTCATTTAATTCGTGCAGATAGTGTTATTACATGTAGTGTAAGTTAAGGTTTGAATTCTATTTTTTCTTATGCATTTAAATTTACTCTCATATCAATTGCACATTGGATCCAATCAAACAGTTGCATTCCTGTAGCTTTCCATTTGTTAAAAGTATTGTGTTTCAATTTCATTAAAATAGAAACTCGTCTTTCCATTTGAATACTTCAAGTTATTTTGTTATTTAAATTAGTATAACATAATTGTATTTTAATTTTCAAAAAATGTTAAGTTGTTGGTGTCCTTAGATCGTAGAATAAATAGATTTCGAATTGTTCAGTAGTTGTAATTATTTGTTGCTTATAAAATACAATCTTCTTTTGTTTTCATGTAATATTGCATTTTCATAATCTAGAATGACTGGTCATGCATAGCTCTTAGTTTGATTTCAGTCTTTCTTTTTGCAACTAGATAAAGTTAACTAGTTAGATGTTATTTCAAGTTCTGTTTAGTTAGAATTAGTTTCCTTAACTTCTTTTTTTGTAGCTGTAGGTTTCTTCTATCCTCCATCATCATTCTGCTTTAGCATATCATAGAAATAGTCTATTTCTCTTAGATAATGATTAGCATAGATAGTTTCTTGTTTCTTTAACCTCTAACTGATCGATCTCCTGCTTCCTTTGCATTGTAGAATCATATGCATCAGCTAGCTGGTAATTAAAGTCATCCAAAATTCTTCTTTTCCTTAGTTTAAATCGTTTTCTTCCATTCGGACTGGCATTCAGACCTTTACACTTTCTGCATTGTTTTATGCTTTTTCAGAATCCAGTTTCTTTTTTTTTAAGTGTAATGCTTCTTGCTTCTAATTAATAGTTTTAGATGTAATTAAAATCTTGTTTCGTGTTACATAGATTTTTTAATTAAGTTTTGTCACTGTTTCCTACTTCCATATTTTCTTCCTTAATCTTCTCTTTAACCTTTTTCCAAAGTTAAGTTCTTCATATCTGATTTGCTAATTAGTTATTGTTTCAGAATTTATCAATCTTGTTTATTTTTAAGTAAAAAGTTAATAATTCCATTTTCTAGTTATTTCAATTTTGATAGTTTCATTCGTTAATCAGTTTCTTGTTTTCATAGATATAATAAATTCCTGCATTTGAATTATGAAAGTCATCCATGTAGTTTAAAGTCATATAGTTGCATGTTAGCGCATTTGCATTTTTAGTCAGCTTAGGTTAGTTCAAGCCTTCAATCCTGCACATATAGTGTTTGCATCTCATAAGATCCCTTCCCGGGTTGACAATTTAAGTGTTGAATTAGATAGCATATATTTACCCAACAGGTTATTAGATCTCCCATGTGAGGTCGTTCCTGAGTTAGCTGTAAGCGGTTATTAGACTCTCTTAGGAGAGGTCGGCCCTGTTAGGGTGAAAAGTCAGTTAGGAGTTGAGTATAAATAAAGGAGTTGTGTTCCTCATTTATCTCACTCATTCACTCACTTGTGATTGGCGCATAGGAGAGAGAGAGATCTGCATAGGAGGAGAAGGATCTGTTGTTGAGGACTACATCTTTGTATTGGTTGATTATCTATATTGAGGAAAGATTTGCTGGGTTTTCTACCCCATGAGGGTTTCCCAGGGTAAATCTTTGTCTATCTTGTGATTGCATTTCTTTCGGTCATCTTGCTTGTGAAATTAGCCTAAATTTAACATGGTATCAGAGCTAGCCTGAATAGGACATCTTTCACAATGTCAAAATACCTCTCTCTCCTCCTCCGATGAAAATTAGGGTTTCTACAAAAGTTGGAATTTTTGGAATCTGAATGCATGGTTGGATAGCCCTCCTCAAAATTGAAGTTTTGAGCCCTATATCAAAATTTTTGAGTGGGTATAACCCTAGGCTTTGTCAAACCCTAGTTTGACTTTTGGACTAGAAAACTAGAAAACCAGTGAACCAAAAAAAGTGCGCACCTGTACACTAGAAAACTAGAAAATGTGCGAACTAGAAAACCAAAAATTATGTTGCAGATCTGAAAGTTGCTAATCAGATTTGAAGGGTGAAGAGTTGAAGTTTCCAAAAGCATAGCTCACCAGTTATCTCAATCCAATCAAGCATATCTCCTGGTAAGTGTTATTCTATCTTTTGAGAAACTTTAATTTCTGTGACGCCCTAGATAAGATGGCTCCAAGCACTAAGCTTGAAGACAAGCTAGAGGGTATAGAGAATTTACGGGCATGGAAATATAGGATTGGTCTCATTCTTGAAGAGAATGATCTTGCCCAATATATCAAAGATGAGGTTGCAGAACCTAAAGAAGTTGAAGCCAAAGAGAACTATAGGAAGGACTTGATTAGGGAAAAGAGAATCATTACTGATTTTATCAAGGACCACTTGATTCCCCAAGTGGCATCCAAGAAGACCCCAAAGGAAATGTATGATTCCCTTTCTAGAATGTATGAAGGAAAGAAAATCAATAGGAAGATGAACCTGAGAGCTCAATTGAAGAGCACCAAGATGAATCAAGGAGAATCTATTCAAGATTATTTCTCAAGGGTTTCCCAGTTCAAGGAATAACTAGATGCCATTGGAAATACCCTTGACGAAGATGAACTCGTCATGATTGCTCTAAATGGTCTCACTAGACCTTGGGAGTCATTCATCCAAACTATGTGTGCCAAAAAAGAAAGCATGAAGTTTGATGTGGTATGGGAGGATTGCATTCAAGAAGAAGCTAGGGTTTCCAACAGAGAAGCCTTGCTCAAAGAAGATGACCAAGCCTTGGCCACCCACACCAAGAGAAGAAGGAATCAATCCTACTTCAAGAAGGATAGTCACAAGGAGTCTCAACCTCCACAAAGATTTAAGAAGAAAAGAGGAACTAATCAAGGAAGAGATTACTCATCATTCCAATGCTTCAATTGTCATAAAATAGGACACCTTGCTAAATATTGTCCTTCAAAGAAGAAGAAAAAGGGCTTCCACCATAGAAGACATCAAGCACACCTAGCAAAAGATGATAGTGAAGAAGAAGAAGAAGAGGAAAGGCCTCAGAAGAAAAGAACTAGAATAGAAGAAGAAGATGCAGAAGAATATGTTCTATTCTTTGCACTCTCTGGGTATGTAACACCTCGAGAAGATACATGGCTTATTGATAGTCGTGCTTCAAAGCACATGACAAGTCAAAAGAAAAATCTTGCAAAACTTGAAGAGAAGACCTCTTCACAGAAAACATCTTTAAGAGATGACTGTCAATATCCCATCAAGGGAATTGGTGAAGCAAGCTACAAGCTTGATTTTGGAACTCCATTGAATATGAAGGAAATATTATATGTACCATGTTTGAAGAAGAACTTACTTTCTATCTCAGCTTTAGATAAGAAAGGTTATAGGGTTGCATTCATACATGGACAAGTACTCATGTGGTCCAAAGGAAAATCAATTGAGGATGCAATTGTTATTGGTGAAGAAGAAGGAGGTCTATACAAACTCAAGGGCCATCCAGAAGCTTCCCTTGTTCATGAAGCCACTAGTCCAAGTGAGCTATGGCATAGGAGGCTTGCTCACATTAACTACAAAGCACTACTTCATGTGAGGAAAGTAGTCATAGGAATACTAGATTTGAAGATTGATCATGATGGCACATGCAAAGGATGTGAAAAAGGGAAGAATATCAAGAATCCATTTCCAAATAGTGAAACAAAGACTAAAAGTATTTTGGAATTGATTCATTCAAATGTATGTGGACCAATGCCTTCCACATCCTTGAGTGGATATGAATAGTACCTTACATTTATTGATTACTATTCAAGAAAGACTTGGATATACTTTCTAAAAGGAAAGAATGAAGTCTTTGGAAAGTTCAAGGAGTTCAAAGCCTTGATAGAAAATCATTCAAAAAAGAAGATCAAAATACTTAGGACAGATAATGGTGGAGAATATACTTCAAAGGATTTTGATGTCTTCTGTAAAGAAGCTGGAATCAAGAGGGAACTAACCACTCCCTACAATCCTCAAAAAAGTGGTGTTGAGGAGAGAAAGAATAGAACCATTATGGAAGCAGTAAATACAATGATAGATGATCAATACCTACCTATGTATCTATCGGCTGAAGCAGCTAGGACAACAGTCTATGTGCAGAATAGACTATTTCATAGTGCTCTTGAATTCAAGACCCTAGAAGAAGTGTTCACAGGGAAGAAGCCTGAGGTAAGTCATCTCAAAATATTTGGATGCCGAGTATATATTCATGTTCCAAAAGAAAAGAGAACCAAGCTAGATCCTTCTGGGAAGAAGGGAATATTTGTTGGATACTGTGAAGCATCCAAAGCATTCAGAATATACATCCCAAGATTCCACCATATGGAGATTAATAGGGATGTGACATTTGATGAAGAGGCAACTCTCAAGAAATATAGGAAGTTCCAGTATGAAGAAGTATATGAAGAAGATGCACCTACCAGAATTGTAGAGGTTGTACCCACCCCTGAAGATGTAACGCCTGAACACCATGACATGATAGAAACACAAGAACCCCCTATCACAAACATATCAAGAAAGAGAAAGCCAGTATGGGAAAGAGACATTATACTAGGAGCAGAAAAGTATGGAGCTCCTGAAGGCTCCACTAGAGTGAGCAAGAAACCAAAGCCATTCACCAACTATGCGGCTTTGATGTGTGATCTTGTAGACCAAGAACCTACTAGTTATGAAGAGGCAGTTCATAAGAAAGAGTGGGTAGAGGCAATGACAAGGAAATACTAGTCAATAATGAAGAATGATGTTTGGGATATAGTTCCCAAGCCAAAGGACAAAAGTGTGGTATCCTCCAAATGGATATACAAAATAAAGCATGTTGCGGATGGTATCATTGAAAATTATAAGGCGAGATTTGTGGCCAGAGGATTCTCTCAGAAAGAGGGAATTGACTATGAAGAGACATTTGCACCAGTTGCAAGGTACACTTCCATTAGAACCATCATGGCACTTGCATCCATGATGGAATGAGAATTACACTAGATGGATGTGAAGACAGCTTTCTTGAATGGTGTGATTGAGGAGGAAGTGTACATAGAACAACCACAAGGATTTGAGGTTGAAGATAGAGGAACCCATGTATGCAAACTGAAGAAGGCTTTGTATGGATTGAAGCAAGCTCCCAGAGCTTGGTATGGAAGAATTGACAGTTGCTTGACAGGTTTAGGCTTTACCAAAAGTAAAGTTGATCCTAATCTTCATCTCAAGGTTAAGGATGATGAACTGTCATATTGTTGCTATATGTGGATGATCTATTTCTGACTGGAAATGAGAAACAGATTGTCTAGTGCAAGAAGAAGCTCTCTTTAGAGTTTGAGATGAAAGATCTCGGATTGATGCATTACTTCCTAGGTCTGGAAGTATGGCAAGGCCCAGAAGTAATCTTTCTCAACCAGGGAAAGTATGTTGTGGAAATCTTGAAAAGATTTGATATGTTGGAATGTAAAGCCATGGCCACTCCCATGGATTTCAACTTGAATCTGTTAGCTGATGACTCCTCAGAGTTAGTGGATGTGACTCTGTACAGACAGATTATTGGGTCATTAATGTATCTAACAAATACCAGGATAGATATATGCTTTGCGGTGAACACCTTGATTCAATATCTAGTGGAACCTAGACGAGTTCACCTGATAGCTGCAAAGCATGTGATGAG
Source organism: Larix kaempferi (assembly GCA_027924585.1). Classification (NCBI taxonomy): domain Eukaryota; kingdom Viridiplantae; phylum Streptophyta; class Pinopsida; order Pinales; family Pinaceae; genus Larix; species Larix kaempferi. Next base: position 1,803,295 of record BSBM01000385.1, read on the forward strand.
GTACCTAAAGGGTATGCTATATTTTGGTCTACATTATCGAGGAGATAATGACTTCAAATTGTATGGATACACAGATGCTGATTGGGAAGGAAGTGTATCGGACAAGAAGAGTACATCGGGTGGATGTTATTGTCTAGGATCTGCCATGATCTCGTGGTTTAGCATGAAGCAGTCTAGTGTGGCTCGCAGCACACCTGAAGTGGAATATATAGATGCTTGCTCTGCTAGTTGTGAAGCAGTATGGCTTCGAAAGTTGTTATCAGTATTGTTTGACTTAGAGATGGACCCCACTATGATCCTGTGTGACAACCAGAGTTGTATCAAGATGACAGAGAATCCAATGTTCCATGATAAGTCAAAGCACATAGAGATTCGATATTTCTATATACATGATATGGTGCAGAAAGGAGCTATCAAGCTCGAGTATGTGAGCACTAATGAATAAGTTGCTGATGTGTTTACTAAACCTCTGTCTCAAGTAAAGTTTGAGTATTTCTGAGACAAGCTTGGTGTAGTTCAGAAGGACCCTCCTCGAAAGGGGGAGTGATATGGTCGATGATGATATTTTTGGATATTGGTATCGATGTGGATACTTGTATCGATGATGAGATTTCCTACATTGACGGTAAGGTCAATGATAAGGATACCTCTATTGATGAGGATACTATATCGATGATGAGGATACTGTATCGATGAGGTGGATACTTGTGTCAATGTTGAGGTTACATGTTTCGATGATGAGGTCGATGATGAGGTTACCTGTTCCGACGATGAGGTCGATGTGTGGTCCTTAGACTTTGTCTAGTGGACGAGGAGGGATTGTATCATCCCTAAACTTAGGTTCTTGAACAGATCTGTAGACAGTTTTCTTCGAGAAGTGGTCCCTAGTGGATGAGGAGGGATTGTAACATCCTTGAACATATCTGTAGACAGTTTTCTTTGATAATTGGTCCCTAGTGGACGAGGAGGGATTGTATCATCCCTGGACTTAGGTCCCTGAAAATATCCGTAGACAGTTGTCTTTGAGAAGTGGTCCCTAGTGGATGAGGAGGGATTATATCATCCCTAGAATTAGGTCCCTGAATAGATCCATAGATAGATGTCTCCAAGAAGTAGTCCCCAGTGGACGAGAGGATTGTATCATCCCAGGACTTTGGTCCCTGAATAGATCCATAGACAGGTGTCTCTGAGAAGTGGTCCCCAGTGGACGAGAGGATTTTATCATCCCAGGACTTTGGTCCCTGAATAGATCCGTAGACAGGTGTCTCCGAGAAGTGGTCCCTAGTCGACGAGAGGATTGTATCATCCCAGGACTTTGGTCCCTGAATTGATCCGTAGACAGATGTCTCCGAGAAGTGGTCCCTAGTGGACGAGAGGGGATTGTATCATCCCCGGACTTCGGTCCCTGAATTGATCCATAGACATATGTCTTCGAAAAAGGGGTCCTTAGACTTGGTCTAAGTTGACAAGTGGACTGCATTGTCCCTAGACATGCTATGCTGTCTTAAATGGATCATGTGTATTGCAGGGTATGCTACTATGATACTGTTGATTGTGAGGATCCAAATGACGATGATGTTGATCGTGAGGATCTAGATGACGAGGTTGTTGATCGTGAGGATCTAGATGACAATGCTGTTGATCGTGAGGATCTAGATGATGATGTTGTTGATCAAGAGGATACAGATGTTGATATTTTTGTGGTTGTTCGGGTGCTGCAGAAGATGAAGATTTAGTACTGAAGATGTTGATGTTCCAGTATTGAAGATGTTCCAGTAACTGCTTGAGTTATTGATGATGTATAAAGAAAGCTTCCAATGATTTATAGATGTATCATGTATTATGCAGTTGATGACTCCTTTCTCTTGTAGATGTTGTTATAATATCCTTCTTGTTAAGGGGGAGTGTTTAGATATTGTAACTTCTAAGAATATTATATTTGTACTTTATTATTCTGGATATGTTTCATTCCTCCCTGGAAACCCTATTATACATCCGGAGACGTTTATTCCTCTAAGAGAGTGTTGTACCTAGGGTTATTAGATCTCCCATGTGAGGTCGGCCCTGAGTTAGTTGTTTAGGGGTTATTAGACTCTCTTAGGAGAAGTCGACCCTGTTAGGGTGAAAAGTCAGTTATGAGTTGAGTATAAATAGAGGAGGTGTGTTCCTCATTTATCTCACTCATTCACTCACTTGTGATTGGTGCATAGAGGAGAGAGAGATATGCATAGGAGGAGAAGGAGGTCTTGTTGAGGACTACATATTTGTATTGGTTGATTATCTATATTGAGGAAAGCTTTGCTGGGTTTTCTACCCCATGAGGGTTTCCCAGGGTAAATCTTTGTCTATCTTGTGATTGTGTTTCTTTCAGTGAACTTGCTTGTGAAATTAGGCTAGACTTAACACATATTTTGAAATAGGTTGCTCGAGGATAGGTTTGTTATGTGTTTTCTTTCCTTAGGAGTTCATATCCTGCTTATTCGGATTTGACATGTTTATGGAGTCTTATTTAACCATTGAATGTAATTGATCAAAGGGTTGTTGATTAAATGAAGAACATAGCACCAAGACTCTACATTTGATTGCATATCTATTCTCTTCTTTCAATAACTAGAAACATGTGTAATTTCCCTGTGTATTAGTGAACATGTAATGTCCCTTGTTAGGAATTTTATTAAAATGGCAATTTTTTGTTTTTTCCCCTAGTTAGACCTTTGACTAGTTTTGAGCTCTAGGTCCCCAAATTGCTCCAATTGCTCCCAAATATTTTGAGAAGGTCTATGGATGATGTTAGATCATAAATATGTGTTTCATGGATTCCTTTGGACCTTTAAAATACTACTACAAATCCTCTTTAAATTCTGGCGAATGTAGGGAACTTTACTAGTAATTTCCCTTTGAATAGTATTGGTCTCTAGGTCTCAAATTGACTCCAAATGCCTTCAAATATTCAAGGAAGGTGTATGAATGATATTATGAATTGAATATTATGTTCATGGATGATATATGGCCACCAAAATACCTTTGCAAACTCAATTAAGATTCTGGACCAAGTATGCAATTTTACTAGTAATTTGGGGTTCAAATCCCCCTAGGGTAAGTATTGAAAAGGGCTTCCCAAATGCTTCCAAACCCACTAAAATTTATGAAAATAGGTAGGTGATGTCTCAAGGATTTTATTAAGGTCCCAAATGCACCATTCATTAGTTATTAACTCTGTTCCAAACCTCTCCCAAACAATAGCAAAATTCACTGGTTCGACCCTTGGGGAAATGGCACCAAATCTTCTCCAAATGTAAATAAAGTGAGTAAAATGACTACAAATGCTTGATAACTGAACATGAAACTTGTATAATACATCAATAAAATTCCATTCATGAATAAAACATTAGTATTTTACTTATCCATTCGAATCCATCAACATTACATTGGTTCACAACAAGGTAGTGAGGAAATGGCACTGTTGTTTCATTAAAAATGAGATTTATACATTTCTACTTGGAATTTCGACCTGAAACTTTCTAGATATGAATAATAGAGTATTTAATTTATATTACAAAATAAATGGGGCATTATAATCTCCCACAAAGAGTGCAATAACTTACCAAAAACGCCCTCCCTCAAGGATCAAGAATATGCCACCAAAACTCGAAATGGTTGAAGGAGTGAGCTGCAATAGAAGAAACCATGAGCTGCCCTATAGCTTACACCTGAAAATAAAGACTCCATTAAATCTCCAAATGAAAGGTATGAATGGCCTTTCCAATTACCAACTTGGATGGGAATCTTTCACCCTCAAAATTGGCTAAGGCAAGAAACTAGTCATCCACTAGCTCTCCCTCTTCACAAATGCAATTGCAAATTCTACAAATGATCAAAATCTGGTTTCCTTATTTGTTATTGACATTTATAGACTTCTAATGTACTTCATGGGTCGAATTCCTTCCAAGAGACTCATGCCAACTCAAGTTGGGAAGAGATTCCAAGGAATGCCACTTGTACAACAATTCCTAGTATCCCACTTCCACCAAATGACATGTGGAAGCATCTTAGCTTCCCTAACTCCTTTGAGCGCCCTCTTGGAGTCTATTTTTAGCACTAACATGTCATATGTCAGCCTTCAATTCTTATTTGTGTCATAGGTGTCATAGCATCTTCATCATTGTTGTCATGGAGCTAGGGAATCTAGCCCAAGTGTCTCACTAGCTCCAAATTGCCTCTTCCTCTACATTTCGACCTAATGAATAATACCTTTTGAAATCCCCCAAGTATGTTACCATTCACCTTGAATTCGAATTGGTGAGAGAATGATGCCAAGTGTAGTGGGGAAATCTAGCCATATGTGGGTCCCCTTCCTCCATGTGTCTTCATGATCAAATGCCACTTTGATTTCCACTTGTATATATTTATTTATCTCCTTTATTAAATATTTTTGCCATTCTAATGTTAAAACATCATTTATTATTCCCCTTATTCCAAATCCCAAAGCTTCCACCCCAAACCTAGGAAACTAGTAATTTCCCCCCTTGGCAATTATTTGACCCTTAGCATCAATTTGACAATCTCTAATGAATATGTCCAATGTGATTAGGCCATTGTGACCCAATGCCAATTTGGGACATGACAAATCCCCCCTGCCCAATATTGCTTGTCCTCAAGCAATTTCAAGCATGGGTGTTGAAGAACCTGCTTTCTGTATAATTCTTTGAAGTTGCCATTGAATTGTCCAACCTTGAGTCTTTGAGATTCCATGAAGATTTTAGAGAGGAACCACCATGCGTGCTGTTGCACTACTCTGATAAAAATCACTTTATTAAGTGGGAAATCCATCTCCCATACTGCTTGTTTCCCCAAAACATTTGAAACCAATGAGACAAAAATTATTCTAGGGTCCCATTGCTTGTACTGCACCCCAACAATTAGGAGTGCTCTCCAACCCATACCATCAGATAAGAGGATTCCTGGATCCCATTTTCTTGTATGCATTCTTCCAAACATCATGAGTACAAAATATATATCATCAAAGTACATAACAAAATAATGAAAATGTACATCAAGGAGGTGCTTCATCAAAGAATCATGAAAGTGCTTATACCTCCAAGCAAGTAGACCACCATTTTCCAAGTGCATACAAGCTTCAAGTGACCAATCAAATCTGCTCCAATGACATAGGTGCATATCCCATGTCCTATAATGCTGCTCCAAAAATATGTAAGATGCATCAAAACAGTCAGCCCTGTATTCTTTCATCCAAGTAGTTAATGAAGTTCCTCCAACATCAATTGAACTAAGCAAGGAGCAAGGAAGATCATGAGTCTTCAAGTGACTCAAGTGAACATCATAAGTGTATCCATGAAGATATATATCATCATAAGGAAAAAAATTATTCTTATGCAAATGTAAATAATGAGGTGCTCCATTCATGTCATCATCAAAAGGAGAGGTAGGAGTTTCATACCCCTCATGTGGCACCATTAGAAAAAAACCTTTCACCTAATTTTCATCCCCAATTGGTGTGGCTAAAAAAAAAGTAGGGGGTGAGGAATTATGAACCAACCTTAAATGTTTACAACTCTTACCCAACGAAATATTGAATTCATCTTCTCCATAATTGGCTGGTCCAACTATTGTGAGATCAGGTGCCTCGTCCAAGGCATTGCAGCTCTCCCCATGAGGCAACTCATAATCCATCTGAACAAATACAAGTGCTTGTTCTTCTTCTTGTTTGAGTGTAGCATCTTCAAGCATATGCATATCAAGATGTACATCATGTTCCACCATTACATTAGGTTCCTCCGTTGTGACATGAATTATTTCATCCATTTACTTCTTTTTTAGTTTCTGTACAACATCAAGGTATGTACTAGATGGCATACTTCTCTTACATTCTTCACTCAATTCCCTCTTTTTCTTCTACTACCTCTTCTTCAACAAAAACCTCTTCCACTGTTGGTTCAAAAGGTGGTGGTTTATTCTTTTGAATCCATTTTAAGACCATCAGGTGCCAAGAACATGCTCTGATAACACTGTAATGTCCCTTGTCAGGAATTTTATTAAAATGGCAATTTTACACTTTTTTCCCTAGTTAGACCTTTGACTAGTTTTGAGCTCTAGGTCCCCAAATTGCTCCAATTGCTCCCAAATATTCTGAGAAGGTATATGGATGATGTTATATCATAAATATGTGTTTAAAGGATTCTTTTGGACCTTTAAAATACTTCCTCAAATCCTCTTTAAATTCTGGCCAATGTAGATAACTTTACTAGTAATTTCCTTTTGACTAGTATTGGTCTCTAGGTCTCAAATTGACTCCAAATGTCTTCAAATATTCAAAAAAGGTGTATGAATGATATTAGGAATTGAATATGATTTTAAGGGATGATATATGGCCACCAAAATACATCTACAAACTTTCTTAAGATTCTAGACCAAGTATGCAATTTTACTAGTAATTTGGGGTTCAAATCCCCCTGGGGTAAGTATTGAAAATGGATTCCCAAATGCCTCCAAACCCACTCAAATTTATGAAAAGAGGTAGGGGATGTCTGAAGGATTTTATTAAGGTCCCAAATGCACCATTCATTAGTTATTAATTCTGTTCCAAACCTCTCCCAAACAACAGCAAAAATCACTAGTTCGACCCTTGGGGAAATGGCACCAAATCTTCTCCAAATGTAAATAAACTGAGTAAAATGACTTCAAATGCTTGAGCACTGAACATGAAACTTGTATAATACATAAATAAAATTCCATTCATCAATAAATCATGATTACTTTACTTATCCATTCGAATCCATCAACATTGCATTGGTTCACAACAAGGTAGTGGGGAAATGGCACTGTTCTTTCATTAAAAATGAGATTTATACATTTCTACTTGGAATTTCGACCTGAAACTTTCTAGATATGAATAATAGAGTATTTAATTCATATTAGAAAATAAATGGGGCATTATAATCTCCCCCAAAGAGTACAATAGCTCACCAAAAATGCCCTCCCTCAAGGATCAATAATATGCGACCAAAACGCGAAATGGTTGAAGGAGTGAGCTGCAATAGAAGAAACTATGAGCTTCCCTGTAGCTTACACCTACAAATAAAGACTCCATTAAATCTCCAAATGAAAGGTATGAATGGCCTTTCCAATTACCAACTTGGATGGGAATCTTTCACCCTCGAAATTGGCTAAGGAAAGAAACTAGTCATCCACTAGCTCTCCCTCTTCACAAATGCAATTGCAAATTCTACAAATGATCAAAATCTGGTTTCCTTCTTTTTTATTGACATTTATAAACTTGTAATGTCCTCCATGGGTCTAATTCCTTCCAAGAGACTCATGCCAACTCAAGTTGGGAAGAGATTCCAAAGAACGCCACTTGTACAATAATTCATAGTCTCCCACTTCCACCAAATCACATGTGGAAGCATCTTAGATGCCCTAACTCCCTTGAACGCCCTCTTGGAGTCTATTTTTAGCACTGACATGTCATATGTCAGACTTTAGGTCTGATTTATGTCATAGGTGTCATAGCATCTTCATCATTGTTGTCATAGAGCTAGGGAATCTAGCCCAAGTGTCTGAGTAGCTCCAAATTGCTTCTTCCTCTTCCATGGGAGTTACTCTTCCTCTACATTTCGAGCTTGGATGAGTCATGCAATGAATAATACCTTTTGAAATCCCCCAAGTATGTTACCATTCACCTTGAATTCGAATTGCTGAGAGAATGATGCCAAGTGTAGTGGGGAAATCTAGCCATATGTGGGTCCCCCTTCCTCCATGTGTCTTCATGATCAAATGCCACTTTGATTTTCACTTGTATATATTTATTTAGCTCCTTTATTAAATATTTATGCCATTATAATGTTCAAACATCATTTATTATTCCCCTTATTCAAAATCCCAAAGCTTCCACCCCAAACCTAGGAAACTAGTAATTTTCCTCCTTGGCAATTATTTGACCCTTAGCATCAATTTTAAAAACTCTAATGAATATGTCCAATGCGATTAGGCCATTGTGGCACAATGCCAATTTGGGACATGACAGAACAGAGTGTGGTTACCAGAGATCCCCAGAATCTGAAGGATGTGTCGTATTCATTCAAACGCAAAGTGTGTGAATTTGATCATTTCATTGATCAATTTAATGAGATAGTTTCCTGAACTAAAATGGAGGTGAAGTATGGTGTCAAGGAGGACGATTGATTGATTGTCTGATCAATCAACGCACAATCATAGCAGTTGAGTTTGACATAGGTTGAATGATCCAGATTGAGAGGAGACACATCAACGGTGGGGAAAGCATATCGAGGGGTGAACTTGCTTGAAATATAGACCTATGAAATTCCAAGGTGAACGTTCTGCAATTTATCACAGATCGACAGACGAAGGAAGCCGCAAAATGATCAACGGCTCAAACAGTATCTCACTCATGTAAGTGAGACAGAGTTACCGGCTAGAATGGATGCGAAACACCTTTATGGAATTGGCACATAAGGGTTGAAATCCACCGTTAATCTGGATTCGATGGTCTAAAGCAGTTGCCGAAGGAAATTGCGGAAGGGTATTTCTGAAGGAAATTACGAAAGGCAATTGCGGAAGGGAATTGTAGAAGGAAATTGTGGAGGGAAATTGCGGAAGGGATTTGTGAAAGGAAATTGCGGAAGGGAATTGCGGAAGCCACACTTGCTCGACACTCTGCATTTTGCTGAGACCCATAATTTTTATAAAATCCATCTTACCACTAGTTTGAAGTCCGCCTTTCAACGACTGCTTGGAGAAAGACTTAGCTAGGTCTCCTAAGTTTGGAGGTTCTACTAAATTTGGAACCAGACTAATCTTGGGATAGCAGATTGGATTGGTTTTGTTGATCCTTTCTTGCATCAATTGGTATCAAAGCATAGGTTCATAACAAGGAGAAGGATGCCACCAAGATGAGGTCGAGCACGTGGAGTTCCAGTTGGAGGTGGTCGAGGAATACAGGCTGCAGATGCAAGTACGCAAAGAGAATTGAGGCAACACCAATCTAGGATGGAAGCTATGGAGAGAAGAAATCCAGGGATTGTAGATGTCAGTGATGAAGAGGAATCCTCTGAAGAGAAACTAGAGCAAGTTGCTAAAGAAGTGAAGGTATTGAGGATGTTGGTAAAGGCTAGTAGCAGGCCTAAAGTGGAATTCCCCATGTATGAAGGTAACTTGAATGTTGAAGAGCTCATGGACTGGATCAGTGCTTTAGAAAAGTATTTTGACTTTGAAGAAATTGAAGATAAAAAGAAGGTGAAATATGCAGCAACCAGACTAAAAGGATATGCAGCCATTTGGTGGAATGAATTACAAATCCATATGGAAAGAAAAGGTAATTCCAAAATAAAAAATTGGGATAAAATGTTTTATAAAATTAAAAGTCAGTTTATGACTAAGGATTATCAGTTAACTCTTACTAGACAACTGCAAAATATTAGACAAAAAGGTATGACTGTTAAATAATATAGAGAAGAGTTCTTTAAGCTGAGTATTAGAGCTGGATAGATACAAGGAGACATGGAAAGAGTGTCCAAGTATATAAATGGACTAAGATATGAAATACAAGATGAGATCATCTTATTGAATTTCATAACGGTTGAAGATACTTATCAGGCAGCCTCTAGGTTAGAAGAGAAGCTACTAAGAAAACATAACCAGAATAATAGAGGAAGAAGTACATCAAGAAGGAAAGGATCTTCACATAGAGGAGAAACATTTCAGGCTTCTAGGAATGAAGCAGAAGGTTCCAGTAGCCAATACCCCAAAGAGGAGTATTTAGGGGAGGAAAATTTGGTGCTAGAGGAAGAGGCGGAAAGAAAGAAATGAAATGCTATGTATGTGGTGATATTGGACACATGTCATGGGAGTTCCCAAGGAACAAACCAACAACTCATAGGAATGCAAACATTGTTGAGGCTCGAGAGGAACCCAATGAGAGAACAGACATGGAAAATCCTTCTGAGGAAGGAGACTCTCTTATGATAAAGAGAGTTTTGGTAAAAACAGAAAAAGAAGTACATGAACTAGTACAAAGGAATATTCTATTATGGACTAAGTGCAAGTCACAAGGGAAGTGTTGCAAAGTGATCATTGATAGTGGGTCTAACATGTTTATTCTTTTGTAAATTACATTTTTCACTACATTTGGAGAAACATAACTACAACATGCACCTGGATCAATTAAAATAGAAATAGGATGCATATAAATTGTACCTTCTATTTCTATCAAAGATGGATGAAATCCAGCTTGATTATATTCCAATGCTACACAAATACGAGGTGTTCTAGCCATGTCATTGATAGTAGGTTCTTCCTTCAAATTGTGTAATACCTTTCCTTTTTGGTTAGTACAGTCCTTGAGATAATGTGGTCCTTGGCACTCCCATCATTGTATCGTTCTTGGTATAGTTCATTTTCCTAGGTAGGAGGTAGGCCTAATACCACTCTGAGCTGGGAAATTTGATTGAGTTTCACTTTTAACAAAAACTTTAGTATTCTGAACAAAATTATGTTGAGGAAATCTGCTATGTTGGTTTTGGTAAGTGGATGGTTTGTACCCTTTTATCCTCTGATTTGAAAATGCTCTTTTCACACCTTGAACCTTTTCTTTATTTTTTTCCCAACCTCGGTGATGCTCATAACACAACCTTTCCTTATGTAGAGCTTCATCTAAGGTCTTGGGCATTTCAAATTATATCTTATTAGCAAATTGAGGCGGCAGACAACTTATAAACCTTTGAATATTAATTTTATCATCTTTGATGTAGGGAACATAGTGTAGAAGCTCTACAAATTTATTAATTAATCCATCCATGGTCATGGAGCCCATATTTAGCTCATGGAATTCCTTAATGTTCTTATCATAGAACCTTTCCAACAAATAATTCTCCTTAAACATATGTTTAAATTTAGACCAACCAATTTTACATTCTTGAATCCCTTTGGTGAGATTTGGATCTCTCCACCATCGAGCAACCTTCCCATTGACGTTGTAGATAGATAGTCGAGCTTTTAATTCACTTGGATAAGCATAAACATGTAAATACTTGGAAATTCCAAGTAACCATTCTTCAATCTTTTCTCCTAAGTCATGTTCTCCCTCAAAAACCGATGCCTTAATCTTCTTGAACTCCCCTCTCAACTTAGAGGTGTGCGAATGTTTAGACCTCTTCTCATATTGGGGAGGAGATGAAGATTCATATGAACTAGTGCTGTAATATCTCCTCTCAGATTTATAGGAGGAACTCAATTCAGGTGTTCCTTTCCTTGGTTTTCATCTTGCTTATGGGACCCTTCCATTGCATTACTATGGGTATGGATTGGATTTTGTTTTATTCCAGTTAAGTTTTGCAGTAATACTGCATTCAATTCTTGTTGAGATTTCCTATCTTTTATGTTATTTTCTTTAAAACTATGCAACTCGGATTTTAAACTCTGCATTGTCTTAAGCAATTATGAGGGTGTAACTGTTTATTGTTCTCCATTTGGGCTAACCCATATTTTTCCCTCATGTTGGAGTAGTTGCATATGCCCTTGTTGGTTGGAATTCCTATCCATACTCATGATTAATAATATTTTTGATCTTAGTGCTGTTGTCTTTGGTTTTGTAGTTGGTCTTCTAGGTCTTCCTGTCTTGCTATGGCTTCCCAATCCATTTCCAACTCTATTCTATCTCTATCCATTCTTAGTATCGGATTGTAAAGCTACCTTGAATTGGAATTCTGATTTCCCAATTGTATTGGTAAATTTGGTTGTGTCACCTCAGGTATAGTCATGAACTACCTTATTATACATAATAAAAATTTATTAGTTAAATGTGCTAAAGAAATCATTCTACAATTTAAATAGAAATCCCATAGGTCACACAGAGCTCCAACCTGGATCTGATACCAAAATGTAACACTTAATAACTTTATCCCTTTAAAATTTGTAAAATTACACATTAAGCAATTTTTTTTGTTTAATGTATTATTTATCTTTACTACTATGCAATTTATTCTCGGCTGACTAGTCAAATGCTTGTATATTTGTGATCTTTCTATAGAGTGTGATTGATATCTTTATCATTTTAGTATTCTTGATTCTCCTTGACATGATGTAGTATTAGTATTTGGCTATTATCTATTTTTACTCAAGGTTTGCTATGCCTATTGCAATGAGACTTCGTTATCCTTGCATGTTCATATGATTATCATCTATGATTAGTGTTGATGTTCCAAGAGGTGGGCTAGCGTTGAAGCCAAGCCATTCTTGTTATTATTTACTTGAGATATTACATGGTTATTCTTTAAATATATTGCATGCCTTGATTATTCATATAACCATTTAACCCAACTCGTTTTCTTTTATGATTAACTATTATATATTTGCATCTACGCATGTCTAGTATCTTGTTGTTGTCCTTAGCAACTAGAGTGGGGCACTTACTTAGGCCTCGTCCTAATGCATTGATCAATATATACAGATGGTGTTCGCATTAATATCCACAAAGAATTTAACTATGTTGTGGCTCGAACATTTAATTACATTCTGTGTACAACTCAACAATGGTAAGTCGTGTTTACTTGGAGGTTTTACAACACATCAACGGAGGAGTTTTTGGATCATTAAAGAAGGCCAATTAACTGCTAGTGGTGAGCGTGCATGTTGGGCATGCATCTCCATCCAGTTGGTTACGTTATAAATGAAATCCGTACTGCTCTTCGAAACAAGTGAAGTGAGGGTTTTATCGCTTCTCTTCACCGATTAGCTTCGTTATTGTTATTTGGTTCGATAATGTAGGAGGGTTCTTTGTTAGCGAGAGAGATCTGCGTGGCTCGATCTGGGACAGATCTAAATTCTTATTTGTATTTCTCCCATACTGGGCCTGTAGGCTAAGTTACCGAGCCTCTCTCTTTGCTCATGGAATGAAGTATAGTACAGTTTGGTTTCTTTATATTATGGAGACCGGCGTTAGGATACTCGACCATTTCCATATCTGCAAGGTAATATTTTTCCCTCACCCTTTTAGGTATATTTATTCATATTATTGTTTTAAGCTCATTTTTTCTGCGTTCATTATTTACAGGTAATAACGCTTGTGTTCTCTTCCTGTAGGTGAACGTGAATGCACATAACCTGGGAGAACTTCTTCTCCGAGGATTAAGATGGCGTCCTTATCGGGTAAGCTCCCCTCGTAGGTCTGGTTATGAATGATGGTGATTCGCACTCCTTCGAGCCATGAGTTCTATTCCAGCATAATGCGAGGATTGTCAATCTTTTCTAAGATGTTTTCTCATGGTTTATACTCTACAAGCCCCATGTTGGGTTTTGATGGCTCACGGCCTCACTTTAAGCTTTTGTGGCTACAGCCCTTGACTATGTGTTAATAAAATTATGGGGTGTTCCCCCTATCAACGTGGACCTGTGTATTTTGTTCGAATGACTTGTTTATAATTTTTCTCCTGTCTTTGTATATTATTAATGTCCTACGAGACCGCCATTCGATATCCTTTGCTTGTTTTTTAATATTGTATGACAGCTGAAGCAAAATAGAGTTCGAGCTTGATGTATTTAGTCAATAATCTTTTCCTCATTTACACCGCTTGTATATAAACATTAATGGTTTCGATGCCAGTGGTTTATGTATATCTCTATGATTATATGGTTGTGAGATATGAACCCTATAGGTTCTATTTCCCTTATATCTTGTTAGCATATTTTGTGTTCACAATGTCTACATAAATATGAATGTCTCGCTTCGATTCGAACCAGTGACATGTTTATATTTTATATCTAAACCCTATAATTTCATTGTAAGTTTATATGTGCAACTGTGATTTAAACTCGCAGTTCCTATTGATTTATATTAAGAATGGAGGCAGAAATTAAACAAAGATAATGCAGAATGAGCTACGGCTCTTCAATCTTTATTCATAAATGGAAATCAACTGATGTAATACAATCAAGAACATAATGTGTATTTAAACACTTATGGAAAACCCTAAAAGTTTTAACCTAGCTTTTGCATGCATGCAAAGCATGGTGTTGCATTTATTGACTGAACGTCAAGAATAGAAATTAATGTTAACTGAAGTAATTACTAATTCTAACACTCCCTCTTAATTACTACTGCTGAGTGCTACAGCTTTTACAGTGCCTAAATTATTTCTATGAATTTCAAAAATATCTTTTGCCAATGGCTTTGTGAAGATGTCAGCCAATTGGTCAATCGATTTACAATGCTCAACATGAACTTCACCATTGTTCACAAGTTCTCTTATAAAGTGATATCTGGTATCAATGTGCTTGCTTTTCTGGTGAAAACCATGGTTCATGGATAGAGCGATTGCTGAATTGTTGTCACAATAAACTGTGGTTGGTCCTTCTTGTTTATGTTGAAGACCTTCTAAAACTCTGCGTAACCAGACTGCTTGACATGCTGCTGATGTCGCTGCTACATACTCTGTTCTTCACAATTTTGGTGGGAGATCTGTTCATCACATGAACAGCACAAGCCACTGCGTCTCCCCAAAATTCATTGGACAAATTTCTTCCTTTCAGCATGCTCCTTGCCATATTCATGATGGTTCTATTTTTGCGTTCTGCAATACCATTCTACTGAGGTGTATATCTTGTAGTGAATTGCCTCTTGATTCCATGATGTTTGCAGTAATAATGAAATTCCTTTAATTCATACTCTCCCCCTCCATCAGATCTCAATACTTTGAGTTGATAACCACTCTGTTTTTCAACCAGAGCCCTAAATTCCTTGAACTTGCCAAAAGTTTTAGACTTATGAGGAAGGAAATACACCCTAGTTTTTCTACTAAAATCATCAATAAAAGTAAGAAAATAATAGCTTCCCTCAATCGATTGAGTTTGCATTGGTCCAACCAAATCAGTATGAATAAGTTCTAAAGGTGCATGTGCCCTTCGAGACATACCTTTAGGAAATCTATCCCTGTGCTGCTTTGCAATGATGTAACACTCACAACTGTTTTCTGGTTCCTTCATAGGGGGTAATCCTTTTACCATCTCTTTCTGCTGCAAAAACTTGAGACCACCAAAGTGAAGATGTCCATATCTAAAATGCCATAACCAATAATCATCCATGCAAGTGGCTTTTTGAGCAAAAGAGGTTACGTTGTTGTTGCAATTCATGACTAGTGGATACATCCTGTTCTTAGTCACTTGTATTTTGATGATCAACTATCGATTTGGGGGTTTGTCATAAATTTCACAGTCTGATCTATCAAAGACAAGTTTGTATTTATTTTCAGTGAGTTTCCCAATGCTAAGCAGATTATGCTTCAATCCTGGAGCATAATAGACATCTGAGATTGTCTTTTGTTGGCCTTGTTTGGTCAGAATGTTGACCACTCCTTTTCCAAGAACTGGAACTACCTCATCCGTGCCAACTTTGACCTCTGTCCTTACTGATTTATCTAGGTCTTCAATTAGACCTCTGTCACCTGTCATATGGTTACTGCAGCCACTATCTAAAAGTCAAAGTCCCTTTGGGATTTCTTGTGCAGCATGACATGTAAGAAATAACATATCATCTTTATCTTCAGAGGTATTAGTCACATTAGCATTATGATTTGCTTGATCATACTTTTTCTTTTTACATTCATGAGCATAATGCCCAAATTTATTGCAATAATAACTCTGAATATTAGATTTATCTGACCTTTTTTTGTCGCAGTTTCCGCCTTTATGGTTATGATGCTGATCTTGATCTTCATTGTCATTACTTCGGCCACTTCTGTCTCTTCCTCTTGATCCTCCTCTACCTCTGCCTCTTCCTCTGCCTCTTGAGAATGAGACATGTGCTTTGAAAGCATTCTCTAGAGAGGATTCTTCATTCATGTTGAGTCTGGATTCGAATGAAAGTAAAGATCCGGCCAACTCGTCTATAGGGAGAGTACTCAGATCTTTCGCTTCTTCAATCACTGAAAATTTTGACTCAAATTTGTGGGGTAGAGATCTCAGAACCCTTTCAATCACCCTTTGATCTTCCATCTTTTCACCATAGATATTAAGCTGATTAACAATACCCATGACTTTGGTCATGAACGAATCTACTGAGTCTGATTCTTTCATCTTCAGATCTTCAAAATCTCTTCTCAGATTTTGGAGTGTAGCTATCTGTACCTTACCAACACCCTGATAACTGGTCGCCAAGGTATCCCATGCTACTTTGGCATGAAATGACGCTGATATCTTTGGAAATACGTTGTTATCCAAAGCGTTCATTATGAGATGCAGTGCCTTTACATCCTTCTTCCTGTGCGCTCGCAGGACATCCTTTTCTGCGTTTGAAAGGGCTTGAAAAGTTGTATCATCTGTAGGTTCAGAATAGCCATACATGACATATTCCCATGCATCTTCTGACCTAAGATAAATCGCTATCCTCGTGGCCCATATATCATATTCTTTTTTTCCTGTAAGAGGAGAAATCTGAGATTGATTGTTGCTGCTAGAAGCCATTGACGTTGTGGAGTCTTTCACTGGCTCTATTCAAAATAATCTCCCTTCCCCCCCTTTTTCTTAAAACAAATAATAATTCTCCCTCTTAAACAAGATTTGAAAAATATCTTCAAATATCTTCTTCTCTTGTAAAAAGAAAAAATTCTTACTCAATAACTGCGTGAAAGTAAAAAAAAATCACATGAAGTAAAAACCTTTTTGTATTTGTCCAAAATGCGGCTGGCTTGTTCCAATTACTGCTCTTTGTCCTAGGGAGAGGTCGCAGTGAAATCTCATTTTTTTACCTCGTATCTCCCCAAACTACCGCTCTTTAGACTATGGTGTGGGCGTGATAGTTCCAAAATTACTTCTCTATGGACTATAGGGAGGGCGCGACAGTTCCAAAAACTTTTTTTTTTTTTTCAAATTTTCCAACAAAAAAAAAAATTTGTGTAAAAATTCTTCAAAAATAAACTTACAATTCTTGAAAGCTACGGCTTTGGCTCGGTTTTAGCTTCTCCAGAAATTGATGCTACCAATTTGATCTTTTCCTAAGCTCTGATACCAATTTGGATGGAGGCAGAAATTAAACAAAGATAATGTGGAATGAGCTACGGCTCTTCAATCTTTATTCATAAACGGAGATCAACTGATGTAATACAATCAAGAACGTAATGTGTATTTAAACACTTATGGAAAACCCTAAAAGCTTTAACCTAGCTTTTGCATGTATACAAAGCATGCTGTTGCATTTATTGACTGAACGTCAAGAATACAAACTAATGTTAACTGAAGTAATTACTAATTCTAACATTATATAACTCGAATTTAATATGGGAATATGGAAATCGGCCACTGTGCCAATTCTTTATGGTTATGTTGATATGATTCACCTCCTTTGGAGTTTGCCTTACCAGAGTTGCGTTTTTGTTTGATTTTCCGCATACTATTAGTTGTGAGTAGTCTATCATGTGTTCAAATTATTTATGGTTTACTTTCATGCTATTGTTTAGACTCTCACTCACCCATGAACATAAGGGTTCATGGAAATGGTCAAGGGTCTTGACCCTTCCCTTATCGTGTGTGAGCTTAGTTACAAGATATTTCTCCTTGGTGTAGTTTATTTCTTTAGGGTCAGTTTGTTATTTAAAGTTTGATACAAAGGAATGATATCTTATTATGAAACTAGTTAAATCCATTTAGTATAAAAAGTGATGAACTAATCTCCAATAGTTATATTCATAATAACATTCCTATTGAGCAGCTATTAATTAAAAACACTATTAAACCCTAAACCATGGTCATGTATAGTTTGTTCAAAAGGATAATTATAACAATAGAATATTAAAGAAATGGTTATCAATCATAAAAAAAAAAACTAGACTGAGATAATACTGCACGATACAATCTAACTTGATAGATAAACCAAAATAGAAATTTACATAGGATTCACCTTAAGATATCATTAGCATAATAAAATAAAAGGGAACTCTACAGCTAAATGCTTTCTCCTTGTTTTCCAACCCTAGCTAACTTTCTGAATGAAAATAATAAAATAATAATAGAGAAAAATCGCATATATGCTTCCTTAATACATAAACAATAGTATCTACCAACTTACTAAGGGACAAAGCTATTCCACCCAACCATAGAAGTATGCAGAATTTCTTAGCCTCTCCACCTTTGCATAAATCACCCCTGAGCTTAAACCAAGCTTACTAGCAAAAACATGCCTTAGGGTTGTTACTGTGAAAATATTTCTTAAAGCAGAAATGTCATTAGGATCCCTTTACTTAGCATTACTGGATTACATAAATTTCTTCTCCTCCCTCATGGAGGTGACACTTTCAGTCTCACAATTGAAAATAAAACATTGAGTGCTCATAAAGAGTAATCTAGGCTTGACCTATGTCATGGCAATGGGCAGACTTGCTTCGTGCAATCCCCTTTCTTGTCGTTCATTCTTATCTCTGGTTAATTTTACAGGAATGGATTTCTCTCTATGTGGTTTCAAAATTGTTAGTAGAATTAGTGAAAATCTTGTAGGAAAAGAAAGTAAGAACAACCTCCTTGCTTTCTTTCTCCCCTCTTATATTTAATTTTGAGTTAATAGAAAAGTTAGGGTTTATTTTAAATCCTCACATTTCTTGAAATTCTTAATTATTATTTTGCACATGTTTTTAATCTTTCCCTTGCTTAGGTTCATTTACTCACACAAGTCATGATTTTTCTAGTAAGCTTGGTTTCTCTTCAAAGGGATGTCACATAGGAAGTAGATAGAAATATTTCACAAATAAAGTTTTAATCACAAATAATATTCTTTGTTCATGATTCCTTGCATCATACACATATCCAAAATTATTTTCAAGTCCTTTGATTTAATTAACTAGGGGTAACTTCTTTGGATGGGACACAATGGTACAATAAGTTTGATTCCTTCATGGCGAGGCACAAAATTTTACCAGAAGTGAGTATGATCATTGTGTTTACTTTAAAAAGTTGAAAAATGGCATATTCACTATTTTGGTGTTATATGTTGATAATATGCTTGTTGGAAGAAAAAGCATCATTGAAATCAATAGGTTAAAAGGTTAGCTGGATAGGACATTTGATATGAAGGATCTAGGAGCAGTAAAACAAATCTTGGGTGTGGAAATATACACATATAGGAAAAATTTTAAGTTGTGGTTATCACAATAAACATATGCAAATGAAATACTTCAAAGATTCCGTATGAATAATGTGAAACTAGTAAATATCCCTTTGTCTTCCCATTTGACGTATCTCATGGTCTTTACTAGAACATATATTTCACATGCTATTGGTGTTGCCAATAGATACATAGAAAGAGCAGTTAGGGTTTATTTTAAATCCTCACATTTCTTGAAATTCTTATTTATTATTTTGCACATATTTTTAATCTTTCCCTTGGTTAGGTTCAGTTACTCACACAAGTCATGATTTTCCTAGTAAGCTTGGTTTCTCTTTAACGGGTTGTCCCATAGCAAGTAGATATAAATATTTCACAAATAAAGTTTTAATCACATTAAATATTCTTTGCTCATGGTGCCTTGCATCATACACATATCCAAAATTATTTTCAAGTCCTTTGATTTAATTAACTAGGGGTAACTTCTTAGGATGTGACACAATGGTACAAGAAGTTTGATTCTTTCATGGTGAGCCAAAAGTTTACCAGAAATGAGTATGATCATTGTGTTTACTTTAAAAAGTTGAGAAATGACATATTCATTATTTTGGTGTTATATGTTGACGATATGCTTGTAGGAAGCAAAAACATCGTTGAAATAAACAAGTTAAATGATCAGTTGGCTAGGACATTTGATATGAAGGATCTAGGAGTAGTAAAACAAATCTTGGGCATGGAAATACACAAGGATAGGAAAAATTGTAAGTTTTGGTTATCACAATAGAGGTATGCAAAGAAAATACTTCAAAGATTCGCTATGAATAATGTGAAACCAATAAATATCCCTTTGTCTTCCCATTTGAAGTATCTCATGGTCTGTACTAGACTGGATATTTCACATGCTATTGGTGTTTCCAGTAGATACATGCAAAATATAGGTAAAGAGCATTGGGCAGCAGTGAAATGGATGCTTCAGTATCGTAGAGCCACAAATAATTATTGTATCACATATAATGGTTGCACTGATTTAGTTTGTGGTTATGTTGATTCATATTTTTCAAGTGACTTGGACAAAAGGAGATCCACTTCAGGATATGTCTTTACTCTCTTGCAGGAGGGCATATTAGTTGGATATCAAAACTTCAAAACATAGTTGCTTTATCCACTATGGAGGTAGAATATATATCTACTTCACATGCTTGAATAAGCAATTTGGTTGAAAGGTTTGTTGAGTGAGTTTGGAAGGATACAGAATAATGTAAAGTATTTTGTGATAGTCAAAGTGCTATTCATTTGGCTAAAAAATCTAGTTTATCATAGTAAGACAAAGCATATTCCTATTAAATACATTGTAATGCAGGTTATTGATGAAGGTGGAGAATCTCTTGAAAAAATCCATACTCAAAATAACTATGCAAACATGTTCATGAAACTAGTATCATTAGAGAGGTTACGGTGGTGCTTGGATTTTCTTGGCTTGCAAGAAAGGTGATTAATAAACATGGACAAGGTATCAAGTAAATTGTTTTCAAGGTGGAAATTGTTGAAATAGTAATGACCAATTTCCCACAGTTTTGGATATGGGCATCCTTCTAGGTCCCTGTTTTTCTTCCTTCGATTGAATCAAAACAACCCAAAAAGAATATGGATAGGGGTGAATTAAATTGGCCATTTTTATGTAACTTTGTAAGAGAGATGCTATATATCCATGTAATCTAGTAAGGGAAAAAATGTTAGAGAGTATGTGAGAAATTGTTGTAAGCTATTGTAATTCTCCATTGTTGAATAATAAGAATACCGATACTCTTGTTGGCGTCTAGTTTGTCACCATTTTTTAACATCAAACACACTCTGATTGGCATTACTTTCACCATTTTTTATGTAATAAGTCATTCTGCTTGCCATTCAGAACGTCAAATAGATCAAGTATGCATATATTCACATATCACATGAATTTTGGGTAAAAATCATCATATTGTGATTTATTGATGTTTATTTGATATTTCTTTGCTTGCTTGGAAAATATATTTCATTCTACAGGTTGTGGTTCTCAAATGAACCTCCATTTAGACATATATTCACATTGCAAATGATCATTCGTATTCATCCCGCCGTTCAGACCCGCATTCAATCCGCGAGATCGTTAGTTGAGATATTCTCGGGCCATTAGAAAGCGAACCGTCACATGGGTTCTATTTGGAACGTGGCTCTTATGGTGCATGTGCTGGTGTTATAGAAGATTCCTTCTCCTGCATGCTCAGCTCGATAGCACATATATCTATGCCCACGTCAAAGAGGATTGACGTCTCAACGACCACGTGGATGAAACTAATGTCGTGAACTTGGTAGATGCTCTGTGTGTGTCGTAAATTGTTATGGGGCCGTTCCTTGGCCATAAGCTGTCGTGAGTTGATGAGCATGGCCATTTTCTGGCATTTAAGACTGTCTATTATTAGAGAAGTCGACCACTAAAGGGTCGAATTTCTCCCCCAATTGTAACTCTGTATATATAGCCATCTTCGTGACTTAGACGAGTTAGTCTTAGTTTCTGGAGTCTTAGGAAGTTTTTGGTCTACAACTAGATATAGAAACGTTGTAACTCTATTTAATTTAATATACTCTTGTTTTAGTTTTATGAGAGCTGAATAACATGCATGGTGATTGATTGATTAAAGCGCATCCTCTGATTGCTGAGAAGGGGCCCTCAAAAACCAGTGGTCTTTCGTCTGTGCATATAATTTGTCTTTGTCTTCTGCAGATAAGTTCTGTATTTGTTTAAATTCTGTATTTATTTTGTATGTGATATCTTTGTTTTGTAATGTATATGTTGTTTCACTGCTTGTGTAAATGATACCTCTCTTTTATGATTGGTATGTTTTACTTGCTGTTTATACTAATGATATTTCCAAAATGAATTGGTGACCGGTCACGTTTAGTATGCTTAGTTTACTTAAATTCAGTTTGCTTAGTTTGCTTTTAGTTTTGTTAAGTTACAACTACTTAGAGTTTAGCTAGCTTAGCATTCCAAGTTTATTTATAGTTAGAATTCGTTTTGATAGGTTTCCTGCAGCTGTAGCTTAGTTCATTTCCTTTTAAGTCTCGCTCTGTCATGCATTATGAACTAGTTTCTCTTCCCTAGACAAAGAATAGTGTAGCTTGCTTCCTGTAGATTTCCTTTCTAAATACCCTATTTATTGCTTGCCTTGCACTGTAGGATCACATGCATCAGCCAGCTGGTAGTTAAGATCATCCAATCTCCACCTTCCCTTAGTTTAAACTATTTTCTTCCATCCAGACTGTCATTCGGATAGTCATCCAGATCGTCATTCGGACCTGAATACTTCCTGCATTTTTTTTTATGCTTAATTAGAATCCAGTTTCTTAGGTTTTTCAAATTGTAATATCTCTTACCTTTAATCAACATTCTTAGGTGTTATTAAGATCTTGTTTTATATTACATAGATTTTTAATTAAGTTTTATCATCATTCTTAGTTCCCATCTCACCTTCTTTAACTTTGCTTTAATTGCTTTTCAAGTTATGTCTTTCATGTTTGGTTTGTCAAAATGTTACTGTTTTAGAACTTGTTAGTTTCAGTCTTAGGATAGTTCATTATATGTTCTTAAGATTTATTTTGGATTAGAATTAATAATTTCATTCTCCAAGTATTTGAAGTTCTGATAGTTTCTTCGTTAAATATAGGACAAGTTTCCCATTTACACAGATAATAAAAATGTTCCTGAAATAACGTTTGGTGTAGAAATAATTATCTTTATCAAGTTTTCTACTTGCTTCTATATAATATATCTTTATCAAGTTTTCTACTTGCTTCCAAATTAAATTCAGTCCAAATAAATATCTTTATTAAGTTTTCTACGTGTTTCTAGATTTCATTAGTTGTACATCATTTTGTTTATCAACAGAAGATAGATCATAATGTTTAAAGTTAATTGTAATTGGTCTCTTTGCAGTTTACATCTCTTTGCCGAGATTAGGTTAGATTTATTTCCATTTTGTTTTGTTGTTACATTTGAAAGTCATTCCGATACATTCACTCCAGTTCCTATCGCATTTGACATACAAAATCAAGAAAAATGGAATTAGATATTTAGTGTAGCCTTGAAGTATTGATTGGATGGATGAATAGTTGTTGAGTTCACTAACTAGTTTTTAGTTTCTGTTTTAAAGTGAGGTAGTTTCCAATTCCATCAAAACAGTTTTGGTTCAATTTAGTTTCTCTTCTTGGAATAATATTGTTGTTTTTATATATTTCGGTTCTTATCCATAGAATAGAGTAGTATAACTTGATACTATTCCGATCTGTTGATTTAACTAGGTTTAATTAGTTCCTTTTTGTATTTCTGAAGTTTGACTCGGTTGTTCATTTTGAAAGATATTTTGATCTTTTTTTTACTAGACATTTCTAAGGTCTGATAAGCCGAAACTTAAGTGCCATTCCACCTCAGAATATACTATGCCACAACTCTAAGATTACTAACCCTGGTTGATAATTAAATATTTTGGTGATTCCTTAAGACATTAAATACACCTCAACATTTTGGCGCCGTTACCGAGAAGATGTAGATAGATAGGTAGAATTCAGTTGTAGATAGAAAGGAAGAATTTAGTTGTAGACAGATAGAACCATCTCTTAAAAACTTAGGGATAGATTTGTATTCTCCTCTTTTTGAAATTTAGAAATAGACTGGTGGTGGGTGAGCAGTAAGACAAGAGGTAAGAACCTGCACATCTGTTATAACAGGCATCCCCAAAACCCAGCAATAGTAGTTATGTAGTTAGAATTGATTTCAGTTGCAGTTTTGTTTTCATGAATAGGTCTAGAGACTCACAAGGTAGATTTATTAAAACTAGTCCTCTTACTAAAATTCCTACTAACCTATAGGGGGGGTGTGCCACCCCAACTACTAAATCAGCAGGAAGGTATCGGAAGACACCTAAACGGGATAGTATTACTTGGAAAGCTAAGGAAATCCTTTCTAGAAACCATTTAGGGGAAACCATAGGGACATCAGAACAGTTTGTTCATAAAGAAATTCCATTAGAAGAACCTCAAGCTCATATTGAGACTGAACTAAGACAAGAGGAAACTTAAAAGGATAAAACTTTAGGACTTCTCAACACTCCATTAGTCCAAAAACCCAAAAACACCACTTTTTCAATAGTAGGTGGTCCAAACTTAGTAGATTTTGTTGATCTTGCACAAGTAGACGCTCTTTTTGAGAATTTTGTGAACATAGTTATCTCGCAGGGTGAGACAACAATAGTAGGACCTTCAAAACTGGATTCCCACATAGCTGGTAATTCTCCTCCTAAAAAGAAGAATACTCTTCATAAAATAGAACGTTGGGACACCCCATATTCACCATGAACGGAACCACCTAGGTATTCTCTCTTTGGAAATCGAATCTTCATGGGTGATGAAATTGAAGATCATGTCTGACAAAATGAAGAGGAAGGAGAGGTTAGAACTAAAGGTACCCATGGTTTCCCTATTCTAGACACTGTACAAGATGTAACTATGAAAAAAATCCCTCCCTCCTCACTACCAACCTTCTGTGGGAAAAGTAGTGAGGATTCAGATACATTCTTATTCGATGTTGATATTTTGCGTAGGAGTCATAATTACCTACAAGATGGCCAAAAGCTAAAAATCTTTCCTGCCACATTGAAAGATTCTACTCTTCAATGGTTTATGGGATTAGGAGAATCTGGTATCCGAACTTGGGAAGACATGAAGAATGCATTTTGACAGAAATATTAGGATTACTGTAAACCTAAGGACTCTCGCAATGATATTTTCAAAATTCAACAACTTGAAGATGAGAGCCTAGAAGACTATCTCAAGAGATTTAACTATGTGTTACACAAATCCAAATATAGTGATCTTTGGGAAGATGCAGTAAAAACACTCTTCCTCAAAGGAATCTCAGAAGAATTCTTAGAAAATCTTAATCTCATGGCAGCAGGAGACATTTCTCATAAGTCTTTTGCACAGATTTGTGAACTATGTAGGAATTACTCTAGGAGCAAAGGGAAAAGTGGAATACACTCTTGAGAATTTTATGCTAGGAACCTAAAAGGAAGCACATCCAGTTCTGGTGGAGTTACAAGGGTAGAGTTGGGAAACCTATTATAAAACTTTAAAATAGATATCATAGAAGCAATGGGTTCTCAACTAGATGCACTACAAGCTAAAAAGAGGCAAGATGAAGAGTGTGCAATAGTGAGTGTTTTATGTACCAGGTATAGAACTAAACATCCTCAATGAGAATATCCATTGAATAATGTTTTAATTTGTCAACTTTGTATGTAAGAACATCCAACTAATAGTTTTCCATCGCTTCCTAGGTTGAAAGCTGTATACAAGAGTGGAAACTATGGTGAAACATCTACGAGGCCTTGGTAGCCTGGATATCAACCATCGTATCAAGATTCCTCACAAATTCCACCCTATTACTATCCTTATCAACCTCCTCAACAATGGAACACTTCAGGATGGAACAATTGGCCACCGCAGTACCCTCCTCAAAATGCTCAACAACAGCAATGGCCATGCGGATGGAGAAGACAAGCTTATGCTCAACCACCTCCTCCTATGCCTAACTATCCTTACCCACCTAATATTCAGCAACTTCTACCTAGATTTGTACCTCCTTCACTACCCCCTATCCCAAATCAACCTCACCATTTCCAGAATATGAATCTCCCAAGACCCACAATATTACTTGCACAACCGATACTGAACCCTAACCGTAAGTCAACCCAAGCTCTTAACAACATTGGGTTGTTACCTCTTCCCTCATATGCCATTTCGACCTCACCAATACATGAGATTCAACTATGGTTTGGAAGAGTTCTACAAGATCAACCCAAGTCATCATTTGCTATCCAAGAAGAGAATGAAGAAGACATACCTAGTGAAGTTTGGAATGATGCCATCCTTGAAGATGTGGTTATTCCTAAATCTTCAAACCATCCACATAAAGAAGTAATTATAGGAGAAATGTCACCCCCATATCCAGAGTGTCTAGTAATAGAAAAACCTGTAACTTATCCAGAATATGATATCATTAATGAATTGAAAAATATTTGTATTAAGATCCCTTTATTACAAGCCATTAAGGATATCCCAATCTATACTAAAGTAATAAAGGAACTCTGTATTAAAAGACCAGGTATAAAACAAAAGGACCCTCCGATGATTCGTGTAATAAGTGAAATGTCATATTGCATAGCAAACCAACATAGAATCTTCAAGTATACAAATCCAGGAAACCCTGTGGTGACCATTAGTATGAATAACATCGCCATAGGAAATGCACCTATTGATCTAGGAGCTGCTATTAACCTAATGACTACCACGGTTTTAGAAACTGTCCAAACTAGGGACTAGGCATTACTTTTTGATGCAAGCTACAAAAACTTCAAAGGTAAATTAGCTACCCGATGGATAGGTCCATATGAAATTGTTATAGCTTCTGATAATGGATCTTTTAAAATTAAGGCAATTGATGATTCCCAAATCTCCTTTGTTACAAATGAACATAGACTTAGACTTTATCATCAACTGATATCTAAACAAGATTTTGTGCAGAATGCCTTCCAACAGAAGGAGATGAAGGTGGTAGAAGAGGAAGTCATTCCTCCTTCTTTTGGTCCTTGAATTATTTTGGGTTATCTTCATTTGTATATATGTAAATATGTTTTTGTTTTTCAATAATAAGAGTCATTTCTAACAACTGATTGCATTTTTACAGGAAATTCATTTTTATGATCAGCTTATGAAAATTTTGTCAGTTAAAACAGGAAGACTCTTTTTCTTTTTTCCTAATTTTCACATAAATTTTTCTTTGTACATATATGTTTGTTTTGAATAAAATTGAATCATATCACAAGAGGTTTTTCAGTTTGATTACAAGAACCCTATAATCAGCTCATGCAATATTATCTGAAAAGGGAAGTGCTCTAAAAAGAAATACTTATAATTCTCTTTCACTTTCGATTATTGTTGAAAATTGAAAATTTATAGTGAAAGTCATTCTCTATATCATCTTTAACCACTTTCTTTTATGATTCTGCATATGGTATTTGATTCAGACATGTACATTTTTGGTTTATCATTAGAACAATTGCTTAAGATCTATCATCATGATTTTCAAAAAGCTCTATCTTACACCTATGGACTACTAGCTCATCCTAGACTCATTATTAAAACTTGTCTCTCAAAGCACTTTTAAAAGGTAGCCCAAAAGCGACTGATATTTTCTATTTTGTGGGGAACGTTACTGACTTTTATGAAGAAGATAGACTCAAAGGTCAAAGAACAGCTTTAGGTTATTATCTTTTGACACGATCTATAATTTAGGCCATTATAAATGAATTTACTCATAAGGTTCGCTCTGAAATTTGAATTATGTGTTTAGCAGGCTTAGCACACTCTAGTGCCAACCGACTTCCTTACAAAAACTATATATATGCATCATTATACGAGGCAAACCCGTCAGGGTACTGAAAAGGTTCGCTGGCAGCGGGTCCATGCTAAGTAATATTCTAAAAACAAGGAAGCTCGATAAGTGCAAGTAAACGCGTCAGGGTACTGAACAGGATCGCTGGAAGTAGGGCTATGCTTGCATGGTACCAAGACAAACCTGCAAAAATAGGCGTGCTAGAGGCAGGGAAATATCGGGTAAAAGAGGTTTGGTTAATGCATTGCTATGCACATGGCTCATAAAAAACCTAAGTATACAAATACATGTTTAGGCCAATTATTTATACTGCCATTAGAGAATAGTTGTAAGTTGAACTTGGACCCTATCATCGAATTCAAACAATACCTAAGGTATGATTATCCTAGAAATGGGACCCATAACTATAGAAATCTCACAAACTCTACGGTTAACCTTATCTATATTCTTTGGATGACAAGAGATTTTAAAATGAGTCATGGATGACTGGTTTTCCTATGGCATTTTTTTGCATCCATTACACTGTCATTCTTCGTATGGTCTTCTTAAGCACTGTTGTATCCTTTTTTATGAATGTACATATCTGAATCATCTACATTTAATAGTTAATATTTCATTTTCTTACGAAAATTAACATAGGATTTTTTTTAGAAGCTACTGCCTAAACCATTAATTGAAAATATTTGAATATTAATCAATTTTCATTTGATGGATTGAGGACATGCCATATTTTTGGTTTGGGGGAGATTCAAAACTATTTTTACTTTCTGAATATTTATGAAAAAATTATTTATCTCTGACAAAATGATAGGTGTTTTAAGGATAATGCAAAAAGCAGAAGGAAGATTGTTCTGATCAATAACAAATAAAGAAGAACATGACTAAAAGTTCCAGAAAAGCAGGTTTACAACATCTCTTGTATGTTGACAAATCCAAGAAAAATTCTTTGCATAATTAACATCAGTCAGGTCTATCAAAGCACATTTTTGTACAAAGTTATGCATGAAGGGTCGAATGACATGACGAACGAGGAAAATGAATAAGCGATCTAAATGAAGTGCCAAATGAAACCATAGCTTGTAATGATAGTTATAATTGTGCTAAGATATTTAAAATTTTGATTTTTGCTGATATATCTACTCAACGAATCATGTCAAGGATTGAATTAAATGCCATCTTTGCATACTCATTTCATCTTATCAAATGAATTGATCAACCATCCTATGGCTATCATACGAATTTTAATTCTCCATTAAGCTTATCGTGCAATCTATCGTTTCATTTATTAAGTCATCATGATTTTGTGTGTAATTTGTGTTTATAATTTCATAATGAGGATTACGTTCAACCTGTCCAAAGTTTCACTTTGGACATGGTTGAACCTATCATAGCTATGCGAATTCATTAGCTTACGAAGTTCCATGATGACACACGACTCAAGGTAACTGAATGACAACGGATCATTCGAGCATGCCAAATCTTCCCCCACAATCATTCAGCTTCTCAAATGGATCTCAATTTAAACTTACCCCTACGTAAATTCTGCTTCATCTTGCTCATTTTTCTATCTATCCTAAACCTATCAAGCTCCATCTCCTGCAATTTCACGCATCCTCTCTATCCATCTACATCCCTCAAACCTCTGTTTAATATGCCAATCCATCACGAGCCTGGCAGTTACTAGGACCTACTTCGCATTCTCGAATTCAAAGATTACCGTGAAATATTCTTACAAGCTAGATGGGGTCCATTCCTTCGCCTCCTCCAAGATCATGACCATGAAATCTCCCTTTTCTTTGCCAAAGGGTTTGATGGTCAGACAGCCAGGATCATCCATCTCACTTTCCCTGTGATAGAAGCATCCATTGCATCAGCCACGAAATTGCCCAGGGAAGGTGTTCGTTGGCACAAACATATTTTCCTTCCACGGACAAAGCTCGAGTTTGCTCTTAAATCCGATTACCAACATGTTTCTGGCACCAAAGGGTTCCATAGGGAATGGGTTACGCCTAAATATCTCAGGCCCCTGATTGTCATCATCAAATTGATCACTTGTGAGGGTAAGTAAACTGTTTTTAAAGCTTGCCACTTCCGATTATTGGCACATTTCGTTAATAATCAGGCTCTTAACTTCCCCTTCTATTTTCTAAATATCCTAGAGAAAATGTCTAGCCAGGTTAGGAAGAATACCACTAACCCCTCTAGAAGCTTATACCACCATTGTTTGATTAAAATCCTGATCATTCATCAGTTGGAAGAAAAGGAGCAAACCTGGGAACGCTTTGTCTTTGAAGTCCTGAACCCTCATCTAGTTAAGAAGCCTACGGTTAAATCCCCTGCTTCTCATAAACATCATCGTTTCCTATCTCATGATAATGAGCGAGCCCAAATCAGTTACACTAGAGTGTATCACTCTTCCCTCCTCAAACTCTATTCAAAGTCATGAAGCATGCATTTATTCATCAACAAGTAATTGTCATTATTCTCCTGAGCATACAAACAGTCTAGTACTCAAACTTTGCCTTTGTCAAAGACCTGTCAGTATGCTATCCATATCCATTCTTTGTAATTACATCATACAGAAACTTTCATTTTCTTCTTGTATAAGAGAAAGTGTTGCTTAGATTTTTGATATTTTCAAGAATGTCATGTGACAGTTTCATACCATGATAAAAATCTTAATAACCAACTATATTCCCTGTAAGAGTCATACAGGAAGACCATCTTAAATTGTTCTCCAGACGCAACTTGCAAGGAAGGTAACATAACATTATTTTTGTATGCTTAGGTTTTTTTTTCACTGGGGTATGATATTCTGGCCCAGATAAGGAGTCCAAGCAAGGAGATGAATTATATCCTGGCGCATGTATAGTCTTCTTTAATGGATTATCTAGGGAAAGTTGTTGATTGCAAGTCAAATCTATTTCATAGGCATCCTTCTTGTAACTGTGTCTAAGTTCTGGTTTCTTGAATGGAGCACTGGAGTCCAGTTCAAACAAAGAATTCAATCAAGGAGATAAGCAAGTTGTGTTCACCTCCTTGATCTATCTCCCCATTTCAATTTGTTTATCATCAAGTTTTTCTTATGTAAAGTTGCCATTTAGCATAATCTTCTTTGTAAAACAACTTGTCTTCACGATCAGGCTCCCCTATTAGCACATTCCTTCATCAATTTTCACTTTTTGCACAACCAATTTGTCACTTGGTCAAACATACTTCAAACTTTTTACCAATGCTCCTCCTATCAATTAGTCATCAACCAAAATCTTTCAAAGAAGAAATCTGAGATAGATTCTTTACTAAATAAGCTTCAAATTCAATACGTCGGATGCTTGGACCAAGCCTTGATCTTCATGATGTCACAAAAATGCTACTATTTTTTCCATAAAACTTAGCTTACTGCCATAGCTCCTACCATGTGCTCACACAGTGGATTATGTGTATGTAAGTATCACCAAGATATTTGTCCACATAGTACACAAGAATATCATAGTTCCATCAATTTTTTATATTCAAATTATCCATATTAAACAACCATACTGCTACCCAGAAATGATAAGTCTTGATCATACTTCAGCTATGTCTTTATCATGTTACCTAAAAAACTATGCTGTCATCATTATGTCTAGCATTCTATTTATCAAAATTTCCATTAGCAACTATCAATCACACTTGCATCAATTTTCATGCCTTTCTTGTCAAGCACACTTCTCATGCTTCTGCTCCAGCCTTTAAAATTTTCGTTTAGTTTTTTTTGTTTTGTTGCTGCTATAGTGTCTCTTTTCTTAGCCCGAAATTCTTCTTGCTATGGCTGCCTAGATAATTTCATGAAGAAGTTAATGGAGATGTCATTGCTGCTAAAAAGGCCTGGAACATCATCATAGGGTTCGCATCATTTTGTACAATCCCACATCATACATTATTCATCATTGTTGGCAACATTAGATTTTCATGCATCCATCTCAGTCATCAATTTTCTTCATCTCAGTGTAGTGTCTTCATACCACATGGAATTGTATCCACCACAGCTACATCATCCTCATACTGCCCCTTACACATGCATATCATGATTTATACCTAAACCACGATCCTTGGACCTGATTTGCTTGGAGTGGTCATTATCAGTACTTGAGTTCATCCTCCAATTCCATGGACTCAAGGTATACTGGAAGTCTTTTACAAGACTTCAAGTATAGCTTGCCATATGGCAGCCATTTTCATTTTTGCATTGATCATCAACTTCATTTTTCTTCACCCATACTTTCTTCTTGATCTCATTCTTTTCATAAC
Source organism: Larix kaempferi (assembly GCA_027924585.1). Classification (NCBI taxonomy): domain Eukaryota; kingdom Viridiplantae; phylum Streptophyta; class Pinopsida; order Pinales; family Pinaceae; genus Larix; species Larix kaempferi. The sequence goes on from BSBM01000385.1 coordinate 1,835,190, forward strand.
TTGTTCCATCTTATTCATTTGCTTTGCTTGGTGAGTTTTATGTTAATCTACCCATGAATGGTCTTTTTGGACTTGCACAAACTTGGGCTTTATGCCCAACACCTCCACACGTGAAGCATCTTATTGTGTGATAGTTGGCAGCCAAATGTCCAATTCGGTCACATTTCCGGCATATTGTTTTGTTATGTGAACTTCCAACATTTTTTCTACAATCAATAGCTTTATGACAAAATTAGTACAAGCAAAAAAGTAACCATTAAATTTATTTTCATACTTGGGACTTTGGTTCCATTTTGGTGTTGTTTCTTTTCTTGGATTGTTTTGGAAACTGGGCCAAGCTTCTTGATGCATTATTGAACCTTCAACTTCTTTGTTGTCATGTGTAGGTATATGGGATGCATCCTTGGTCATTGATGGACCAGCATCTGAAGTCTCGGGAGACAATGAATCAGCTTCAGATTTCTCTTCTTCTTTCTTGTACCCAAGGCCAGATTTGTCAAGGGGAGACCTTTGGCAATCTAAAATTTCGTCTAGGATAGTTGAGTTGTGTTGGAACTTGTCATATGCATCAAACCTTTTATTTTTCCTTCTCAATTCAACTACCTCCATTTCAAGCTTCTGAATTTCCTTCTCCTTTTCATCCAAGTGATTTTTCAATACTTCTTCTATCTTCTTGGCTTCTTCTATTTGACTCTTCAAGCCAGTATTATTTCTTCTTGTCTCTTCAAGCTCGTTAGGATCTTCACAACTCTCCTTAAGATTTTGATCATTTGGTTCACCTTGTAAGCTTGTCTTGAGTAGGTCCATGGTCTTCTCTTTTTCTTCTAGCTAGATCTTCATAGTTTCAGTTGAGTCTCGAAGTCTTATCATCTCATTCATGAGTTTACTAAGAATCTCCATTGACTTCTCATGATACTCTTCAACGAAATTCTCAATCTTCCTTTTAGGCATCCGATCATGCTTGATATCTTGCACCTTAAAAAGGTTTGCTAGAAGATTCTTCCTAGTGTCTTCAGGAGCATTTTCAAAATGATCATAGCCAAGATTACTGAGATCAGTAACATTCTTACCTTCACGAACATCTGAACCATTTTCTTCCATTGTGTCTTCTGATTTCCTTCAAGCTTGTTAGGATTCTACAGAAGGCCTGCTCTGATACCAATTGTTAGACACAATGCTCACTGAGAGGGGGGCTGAATCAATGAGCTAAGGATAAATTCAAATTTCAACTTTTTTACCAATCTTGTACCACTATTCACTTCATCACTATATTCATCAATGAATTATATATCAGCAATCAATTAATCACACATCATTCATAAAGTAAAAACACAATGACCTCAACACACTGCAAGAGACACAGGATATAGTTTTTGTAATCTTTTTGTATTGGGTTCAATGGCTACAACCATGAGGCAATTCAGAACCAACTGATACAATGAGCACCAACTCATTATCTAGGACCCATCCTAGGTTTTCTTAGACCCAGCCAAGAAAATGGATACAAGACCCTGCTTGTACTGCATGTACATCTACATCATAATTACATCACATTTGTCTTCACAATTTTGTCATTACAGTCATTTCAACACTTGTCTTCATCTCATGAATTCTGTAACCCTAGCAACATCATTATTGTCATAAGCAAGCATTCTATTCATCGTGTTTTCTACAAATCAGTCCACAATCTCATCAACATTTAGTCTCACAAAATTTAGTATTTTGCTCATCAATATCTTCACCATCAATCACCAGTATTCAACATGTTGTTCATCAACATTCTTCATCATACTGTAGCCCAGCATTAGTTCAACCAGTTGTCTATTTTTATCAAACATTATCATTCTGATTATCAACATCACCAACATTTCAAGATTCATGTTTCAGCCACCATCTTCGTCATTTTTTCCTCAGCATCCATACATCATACTGTAGCCCCAAGATAAACCCAGTCAATACAGTCTGTCATCTTCAGCATGTCTACAAATTGATCAAGTCTTCAGCAGCTGCCTCATTTTAAACCCAAGTAAATTAAAGATATAAAATTGATTCATTATGCTTATCATATTGAGCCATAGCAGCCACCGAACTGTCCTCCCCGAGCCATGCGAATTCCTTCACTACTCCACCGAAATTTATTGCCTATCCCTCATCTGAAATTCTCCACTGTCCACATGTCTGTTGCTGCTCCTGTCATCACTGTGTAAAATCTGTAGTTGGTGCAGTACCCGAAATTTTATACAGGAATAGTCCAAAAAGCCTCAGAGAAGTCCTGAACCTTAAATCACAGGATCCATACCGAAATTTAAGAGGAAAGAGAACTCAGACTTATACCAAAATATATCAGACTTCAATACATACAAAGCTCATGTTTGTGGCTGCTTAAATGATCCAGTAACCCCCGAAATTTAGAGCAATCAAGACCACCACATTATAAACAATGAATGAGGGCGTTGACCTCTATTTATACTTGTTCCAGTGTAGAAAATTAATCTGGGCCGACTTGTATTTTTTATTTTTCTTTTGGATTATGGAGCCGACTTTGCATCAATTGAGTTTATATTTTGATTATTATAATTTTGAATATAGCTAGGCCGACTTCCTTCATGAACATTAACAATTAAGATTTGTCTTGTGACTCCAATGTGGCACCTTAAGAATGTGCTTTCACCATGCAAAACATGAGAGGGGCTGCTGGACTGACTTTTAATTAAACCTTCAAGGACCGCATCGAAATGATATGCTTTCATGAACACTTCATGCTTGTGCCAATTCTTCAATTCATCACACTTACTTGACCTTTTCCATCATGTCCAGCCTTGTCTTCAATCCATCCAATGTCTTGCTTGATCTTCATCATATCATGCTTGCTTGCTTGTCCAAATCATCTTCGAACCATTACCTTGTCCTTCATGTTGCTTGTCATTTTGTTTTCCTTCTCCAAGCCATCTCCATTGTCATCTTGCCATGTCATCACACTTTTCTTATATCTTGCCATATTTTCCATTTGTCCTTTGTCCACCTCATTATCAAGGGTATTAGGTCCATCTCCAAATGACCACAAAATGGGTCATTTGGCTCATTAGGTGGTCCAGTCATTGTCATGCTTGTCATGTGTTCTTCATGTCTTCATTGCACACTTCACCTTTGTCATTAATGTTGTCATCAACAATCCTAGACAACCATATTCATCAATCTCCCCCTTTGTCATTGATGGCAACCGATCTGTCTCTCCCCCTTTGACATTAATGACAAAGGGTCAATGAGCCATTAATGGCTTCACAATGCCCAAATTTTTTTTTGAATGCTTTCATAAAATCATTTACTGATTTAGATATTCCATGGATTGTTTGCTCCCCCTTTCAATTTGGATTCTTGAATTACTAACTCCCCCTAACTGAGATGCTTATTCAAATTTACATTCTTCTTCTTTGAATCATCTTTAAGTCTAGCTAGTCTCATCAATTTGCTTTTACAGCTGCCATGCTTCAATTTTCGTATTTCCTTCTCCCCCTATCATTATGCTGCTGGTTCAAATTTTATCAAGGTTTGTCTGACCATATTCTTACTCAAGAGAAGTTCTTACAAGCACAAACTAACCCAGCTTCATTATCACGGTGTAGACTTAAAGAGAAAAAGAGTTAACAAGAACCCCAAAAATTCCACTCAAAACAATCTACCAATGTTCTAAACACCGCTACTCCAGTGTTCTCAAGTGCTATTGCTCCCAAGTTCTTTATATGCCCGAAAATCAGAGATACTAAAAGAAGACTCCAGCTGTTGCTGAAATTCAGAACAACCACATATTCACCACCGAATTCACATCATTAACTTGTAGCAGTTACAGTAACCAGCATAAAAAAAAATTCAAATCAGCTTGAACACTTTTAAAAAAATCTTCTTCAAAGTCCTTAGTCAAAAATGTCTAAATCAGTTACACCAGAGTGTATCACTCTTCTCTCCTCAAACTCTGTTCAAATTCATGAAGCATGCATTTATTCATCAACATGTAATTGTCATTATTCTCCCGAGCATACAAACAATCTAGTACTCGAACTTTTCCTTTGTCAAAGCACTGTCAGTATGCTATCCATATCCATTCTTTGTCAATACATCATACATAAACTTTCATTTTCTTCTTGTATAAGAGAAAGTGTTGCTTGCAGCTTTTTGATATTTTCAAGAATGTCATGTGATAGTTTCATACCATGATAAAAATCTTAATAAACAACTATATCCCCAGTAAGAGTCATACAGGAAGACCATCTTAAATTGTTCTCTAGATGCAACTTGCAAAGAAGGTAACATAACATTATTTTTGTATGCTTAGGTTTTTTTTTTCACTGGGATATGATATTCTGGCCCAGATAAGGAGTCCAAGCAAGGAGATGTATTATATCCTGGAGCATGCACAGTCTTCTTTAATGGAGTATCTAGGGAAAGTTGCTAATTGCAAGTCAAATCTATTTCATAGGCATCCTTCTTGTAACTGTGTCTAAGTTCTGGCTTCTTGAATGGAGCACTGGAGTCCATTTCAAACAAAGAATTCAAGCAAGGAGATAAGCAAGCTGTGTTCACCTCCTTGATCTAGATCCCCATTTCAATTTGTTTATCATCAAGTTTTTCTTATGTAAAGTTGCCAGTTAACATAATCTTCTGTGTAAAACAACTTGTCGTCACGATCAGGCTCCCCCTGTTAGCACATTCCTTCATCAATTTTCACTTTTTGCACAACCAATTTGTCACTTGGTCAAACATACTTCAAACTTTTTACCTATGCTCCTCCTATAAATTAGTCATCAACCAAAATATTTCAAATAATAAATCTGAGATAGATTCTTTCTAAATTTGCTTCAAATTCATTACTTCGGATGCTTGGACCAAGCCTTGATCTTCAGGATGTCACAAAAATGCTACTATTTTTGCCATACAACTTAACTTACTGTCATAGCTGCTACCATGTGCCCACACCTTGGATTATGTTTATGTCAGTATCACCAAGATATTTGTCCACATAGTACACAAGAATATCGTAGTTCCATCAATTTTTTTATTCAAATTATCCATATTAAACAACCCATACTGCTGCCTAGAAATGATAAGTCTTGATCATACTTCGGCTATGTCTTTATCATGTTACCTAGAAAACTATGTTGTCATCATTATGTCCAGCATTCTATTTATAAAAAAGTCCATCAGCAATTGTCAATCACACTTGCATCAATTTTCATGCCTTTCTTGTCAAGCACATTTCTCATGCTTCTGCTCCAGCCTTTAAAATTTTTGTTTTGTTTTGTTGTTGCTACGGTGTCTCTTTTCTTAGCCAGAAATATTTCTTGTTGTGGTTGCCTAGATAATTTCATGAAGAAGTTAATGGAGATGTCATTTCTACTAAAAAGGTCTGGAACATCATCATAGGGTTCACATCATTTTGTACAATCCCACATCATACATTATTCATCATTGTTGGCAACATTAGATTTTCATGCATCCATCTCATTCATCAATTTATTCATCTCAGTGTAGTGTCTTCATACCACATGGAATTGTATCCACCACAGCTACATCATCCTCATACGCCACATTACACATGCATATCATGATTTATACTTCAACCACGATCCTTGGACCTGATTTGCTTGGAGTGGTCATTATCAGTACTTGAGTTCATCCTCTAATTCCATGGACTCAAGGCATACTCGAAGTCTTTTACAAGACTTCAAGTATGACTTGCCATATGGCAGCCATTTTCATTTTTGCATTGATCATCAACTTCATTTTTCTTCACCCATACTTTCTTCTTGATCTTAGTCTTTTCATAACTTGTTCCATCTTCTTCATTTGCTTTGCGTGGTGAGTTGTATGTTAATCTCCTCATGAACGGTCTTTTTGGACTTGCACAAACTTGGGCTTTATGCTCAACACATCCACATGTGAACCATCTTATTGTGTTACAGTTGGTAGCCAAATGTCCAATTCGGTCACATGTCCATCATATTGTTTTGTTATGTGGACTTACAACATTTTTTCTACAATCAACAACATTATGAACAAAATTAGAACAAGCAAAATAGTAACCATTAAATTTATTTTCATACCTGGGACTTTGGTTCCATTTTGGTGTTGTTTCTTTTCTTGGCTTGTTTTGGAAACTGGGCCAAGCTTCTTGATGCATTCTTGAACCTTCAACTTCTTTGTTTTCATGTGCAGGTATATGGGATGCATCCTTGGTCATTGATGGACCAGCCTCTGAAGTCTCGGGAGACAATGAATCATCTTCAAATTTCTCTTCTTCTTTCTTGTACCCAAGGTCAGATTTGTCAAGGGGAGACCTTTGGAAATCTAAAATTTCATCTAGGATAGCTGAGTTGTGCTGGAACTTGCCATATGCATCAAACCTTTTATTTTTTCTTCTCAATTCAACTACCTCCATTTCAAGCTTCTGAATTTCCTTCTCCTTTTCATCCAAGTGATTTTTCAATACTTCTTCTATCTTCTTGGCTTCTTCTAGTTGAGTCTTTAAGCCAATATTATTTCTTCTTGTCTCTTCAAGCTCGTTAGGATCTTCACGAATCTCCTTAACATTTTGATCATTTAGCTCACCTTGTAAGCTTGTCTTGAGTAGGTCCATTGTCTTCTCTTTTTCTTTTAGCTGAATATTCATAGTTTTAGCTGAGTCTCGAAGTATTATCATCTAATTCATGAGTTTACTAAGAAGCTCCATTGACTTCTCATGATACTCTTCATTGAACTTCTCAATCTTCATTTTAAGCATCCGATCATGCTTGATATCTTACACCTCAAAAAGGTTTGCTAGAAGATTCTTCTTAGCGTCTTCAGGAGCATTTTAAAAATTATCATTGCCAAGATTACTGAGATCAGTAACATTCCTACCATCATTAACTTCTGAACCCTTTTCTTCCATTGTGTCTTCTGATTTCCTTCAAGCTTGTTAGGCTTCTACAGAAGGCCTGCTCTGATACCAATTGTTAGACACAATGCTCACTAAGAGGGGGGGTGAATCAGTGAGCTAAGGCTAAATTCAAATTTCAGCTTTTTCATCCAATCTTGTACCATTATTCACTTTGGCATTATATTCATCAATGAATTATATATCATCAATCAACTAATCACACATCATTCATAAAGTAAAAACACAATGACCTCAACACACTGCAAGAGACACAAGATATAGTTTTTGTAATCTTTTTGTATTGGGTTCAACGGCTACAACTGCAAGGCAATTCAACACTAACTGATACAATGAGCACCAACTCATCATCTAGGACCTAGCCTAGGTTTTCTTAGATCCAACCAAGAAAATGGATACAAGAACCTGCTTGTACTGCATGTACATCTACATCATAATTACATCACATTCATCTTCACAATTTTGTGATTATAGTCATATCAACACTTGTCTTCATCTCATGAATTTTGTAACCCTAGCACCATCATTATTGTCTTAAGCAAGCATTCTGTTCATCGTGTTTTCTACAAATCAGTCCACAATCTCATCAACATTTCTTCTTACAAAATTTAGTATTTTGCTCATCAATATCTTCACCATCAATCACCAGTATTCAGCATGTTGTTCATCAACATTCTTCAGCATACTATAGCCCAGCATTAGTTCAACCAGTTATCTATTGTCATCAAACATTATCATTCTGATTATCAACATCACCAACATTTCAGGCTTCATGTTTCAACCAGCATCTTCATCATTTTGTCCTCAGCATCCTTAAATCATACTGTAGCCCCAAGATAAACCCAGTCAATACAGTCTGTCATCTTCAGCATGTCTACAAATTGATCAAGTCTTCATCAGCTACCTCATTTTAAACCCAAGGAAAATAATGATAGAAAAGTGATTCGTTATGCTGCTCCTGCTGAGCCATAGCAGCCACTGAATTGTCCTCCTCGAGCCATCCGAATTCCTCCACTACTCCACCGAAATTTACTGCCTGTCCCTCATCTGAAATTCTCCAATATCCACATGTTTGTTGCTACTCCTGTCATCACTATGTAAAATCTGTAGTTGGTGCAGTACCCGAAAGTTTCTACAGGAATATTCCAAAAATCCTCATAGAAGTCCTTAACCTAAAATTAGAGGATCCATACTGAAATTTAAGAGAAAAGAGAACTCAGACTTATACCAAAATTTATCAGACTTCAATACTTCCAAAGTTCATGTCTGCGGCTGCTTAAATGATCCAGTAACCCCTAAAATTCAGAGCTATCAAGACCACCGAATTATAACCAATGAATGAGGGAGTTGAACCCTATTTATACTTGTTCCAGCGTAGAAAATTAATCTGGGCCAACTTGTATTTTTTATTTTTCTTTTGAATTATGGAGCCGACTTTGCATCAATTGAGTTTATATTTTGATTATGAAAATTTTGAATATAGCTGGGCCGACTTCCTTCACGAAGATTAACAATTAAGATTTGTCTTGTGACTCCAATGTGGCACCTTAAGAATGTGCTTTCACCATGCAAAATGTGAGAGGGGCTGCTAGACTGACTTTTAATTAAACCTTCAATGACCGCATCGAAATGATATGCTTTCATCAACACTTCATGCTTGTGCCAATTCTTTAGTTCATCACACTTGATTGACCTTTTCCATCATGTCCTTTGTCATCATGTCCAGCCTTGTCTTCAATCCATCCAATGTCTTGCTTGCTCTTCATCATATCATGCTTGCTTGCTTGTCCAAATCATCTTCCAACCATTACCTTGTCCTCCATGCTACTTGTCATTTTGTTTTCCTTCTCCAAGCCATCTCCATTTTCGTCTTGCCATGTCATCACACTTGTCTTATGTCTTGCCATATTTTCCATTTGTCCTTTGTCCACCTCATTATCAACGGTATTAGGGCCATCTCCAAATGACCACAGAATGGGTCATTTGGCTCATTAGGTGTTGCAGTCATTGTCATGCTTGTCATATGTTCTTCATGTCATCATTGCACACTTCACCTTTGTCATTAATGTTGTCATCAATGACAATCCTAGACAACCATATTCATTAGGACTTACATTTCTAGGTGAAATGTGTCGAAGATTTAAACGAAGCCAAAACAACCTCCAACCTTTCTCTTCGTTTGAAGCATGATAATTTGAAGGATCAGCTCCAGAATTTTAGAGCTAAAAGCACTTCCTCGTCTAAGTCGAAGGTAGTTGTTTCCACAGCTCAAACTTCTTCCTAAATTTTTCTCTATTTGCTTAGTGGGACCTGGCATATCTCTAGTTTCGGGGAATGTTGGCGTCCATTTTGTCACCATTTTTTAACATCAAACACACTCTGATTGGAATTACTTTCACCATTTTTGATGTAATAAGTCGTTCTGCTTGCCATTCAGACCGTCAAATAGATCAAGTATGCATATATTCACATATCACATGAATTTTGGGTAAAAATCGTCATATTGTGATTTATTGGTGTTTATTTGATATTTCTTGGCTTGCTTGGAAAATATATTTCATTCTACAGATTGTGGCTCTCAAACAAACCTCCATTCAGATGTATATTCACGTTGCAAATGATCAGCCGTATTCAGCCCGCGAGATCGTTAGTTGAGATATTCTCGAGCCGTTAGAAAGCAAACTGTCACATGGGTTCTGTTTGGAACATGGCTCTTATGGTGCATGAGCTGGTGTTCTGGAAGATTCCTTCTCCTGCATGCTCAGCTCGACAACACATATCTCTATTCCCACATCAAAGAGGATTAACGTCTCAACGACTGCGTGGAGGAAACTGATGCCATGAACCTAGTAGATGCTCTGTGCGTGTCGTAAACTATTATGGGTCCGTTCCTTGGCCATGAGTTGTCGTGAGCTGCTGAGCATGGCCCTTTTCTAGCATTTAAGACTGTCTATTATTAGAGAAGTCGACCACTAAAGGGTCGAATTTCTCCCCCAATTGTAACTCTGTATATATAGCCATCTTCGTGACTTAGACGAGTTAGTCTTAGTTTCTGGAGTCTTAGGAAGTTTTTGGTCTACAACTAGATATAGAAACGTTGTAACTCTGTTTAATTTAATATACTCTTGTTTTAGTTTTATGAGAGCTGAATAACATGCGTGGTGATTGATTGATTAAGGCGCAGCCTCTGATTGCTGAGAAGGGCCCCTCAACAACCAGTTGTCTTCCATTTGTGCATATAATTTGTCTTTGTCTTCTGCAGATAAGTTCTGTATTTGTTTAAATTATGTATTTATTTTGTATGTGATATCTTTGTTTTGTAATGTATATGTTGTTTCACTGCTTGTGTAAATGATACCTCTATTTTATGATCTGTATGTTTTACTTGCTATTTATACTAACGATATTTCTAGAATGAATTGGTGACCGGTCACGTTTAGTATGCTTAGTTTACTTAAATTCAGTTTGCTTAGTTTGCTTTTAGTTTTGTTAAGTTACAACTACTTAGAGTTTAGCTAGCTTAGCATTCCAAGTTTATTTTTAGTTAGAATTAGTTTTGATAGGTTTCCTGTAGCTGTAGCTTAGTTCATTTCCTTTTAAGTCTTGCTCTGGCATGCATTATGAACTAGTTTCCCTTCCCTAGACATAGAATAGTGTACCTTGCTTCCTGTAGATTTCCTTTCTAAATACCCTATTTATTGCTTCCCCTACACTGTAGGATCACATGCATCAACCAGCTGGTAGTTAAGATCATCCAATCTTCTGCTTCCCTTAGTTTAAACCATTTTCTTCCATCCGGACTGTCATTCAGACTCTCATTCGAACAGTCATCCGGATCGTCATTCGAACCTCAATACTTCCTGCATTGTTTTTATGCTTAATTAGAATCCAGTTTCTTAGGTTTTTCAAATTGTAATATCTCTTACCTTTAATCAGCATTCTTAGGTGCCATTAAGATCTTGTTTTATATTACATAGAGTTTTAATTAACTTTTATCATCATTCTTAGTTCTCATCTCACCTTCTTTAACTTTGCATTAACTGCTTTTCAAGTTTTGTCTTTCATGTTTGATTTGTCAGAATGTTACTGTTTTAGAACTTGTTAGTTTCAGTCTTATGATAGTTCATTATATGTTCTTAAGATTTATTTTGGATTAGAATTAATAATTTCATTCTCCAAGTATTTTAAGTTCTGATAGTTTCTTCGTTAAATATTGTACTAGTTTCCCATTTACACAGATAATAAAAATGTTTGTGAAATAAAGTTTGGTGTAGAAATAAATATCTTTATCAAGTTTTCTACTTGCTTCCAAATTGAATTCAGTCCAAATAAATATCTTTATTAAGTTTTCTACTTGTTTCTAGATTTAATTAGTTGTACATCATTTTGCTTATAGCCAGAAGATAGATCATAATGTTTAAAGTTAATTGCAATTGGTCTCTTTGTAGTTCATATCTCTTTGCCGAGATTAGGTTAGATTTATTTCCATTTTGTTTTGTTGTTACATTTGAAAGCCATTTTGATACATTCACTCCAGTTTCTATCACATTTGATGTACAAAATCAAGGAGAATGGCATTAGATACGTAGTGTAGCCTTGAAGTATTGATTGCTTGCATGAATAGTTGTTGAATTCACTAAGTAGTTTGTAGTTTCTGTTTTAAAGTGAGGTAGTTTCCAATTCCATCAAAACAGTTTTGGTTCAATTTAGTTTTTCTTCTTGGAATAATATTGTTGTTTTTATATCTTTCGGTTCTTATCCATAGAATAGAGTAGTATAACTTGATACTATTCTGATATGTTGATTTAACTAGGTTTAATTAGTTCCTTTATTGTATTTCTGAAGTTTGACTCAGTTTTTCATTTTGAAAGATCTTTCGATCTTTTATTTATTAAACATTTCTAAGCTCTGACAAGCCGAATCTTAGATGTCATTCTACCTTAGCATATACTGTGCCACAACTCTAAGATTACCAACCCTGGTCGATAATTAAATATTATGGTGATTCCTTAAGACAGTAAATACACCTCAACAACTCTTTGCCTTGTGGATGTTTCCTATTAAGAATTTTACCATGTAAAATATCTATATTCAATTGTGTGATTGTTATTGTTTCATCTTGTGTTTATTGATCTCTGTAGCAACAAGTGGTATTAGAGCTTGGTTGAAGTGCACAGAGAACAATATTGTGTTTGTCTAGGTCATATACGAAAAGACGAATTTGTTTGATGAATTCCTGTAGAGCGACGAATTTATGCAGAGTGAAGATCTTTTGCAAGGCGATGATTAAAGATTAACAAATTCGTTTCCTCTTGAAAGGAGCGTTGATTTTTGGCAACACTTGCAAAATCAATTTTTTGGAAGTCAACGCCCCCATAGCTCATCGTAAGGAACGACGAAACATCAATGTTCGATGGAATAAGGTTTGGTCTTGTTTTAAAAAAACATTCGGTTAAAGGATTAATAAGGCACACGTTGGATCATATTTGGAAAAGGAGGATCATGGCATAATGTATACGTTGAAGTATGAAGACATACTTGATTAAAGGTTTATACAACGTGGATGTGATAAGTTTAAAGGATTAAAATGTGGATCATATCATGCTTTTAAATACTATTTGTTTAAAGGAACTTCTTTAAGTTTTTTTTTTTGGATTTTGTAAAGCATATGTGGAAGTGGGAGTTATAAGGTGGACTTTTTATTATTAGAAGTTTTTTTTAAGTATTAAATATATTTTGTTTTAAAACATTTTATCAATTCTTTATCCCATTTGGAATTATACCTTGAAATATTTTGATCCACTATTTTAAAAAGATTTAGTGTAAGTTTTGGATGAAATTGGCAAAGGTGCAGAGTGCAAAGTTTGAGGTGGAGAAATTTAATAGGAAAAATAATTTTGAGTTATGGAAGCTCAAAATGCGGGATTTGCTGGTGCAACAAAGTTAACAAAAAAACATTGGTGAGTAAATAAAAGAAGTCTTTGGATATGTTAGGTGAGGAATGGGAAGATCTGATTTCAAGAGCTCTCAGTACCATCTTTGTGTGTTTGGAAGATGAAATCATGTTTAATATCGTTGGAGAGGAGACAATAGAAGGTTTATGGAATAAGATGGAAAGCCTATACATAACGAAGTACTTAATGAACATGATCTTTCTAAAGATGAAGTTATACACTCTACGAATGGATGAAGGTATGCAAATTCCTGATCATCTAAATACATTTAATACCCCGATTCATCAATTAGCCAGTATGGATGTAAATCTTGATGATGAAGATAAGGAAGTTACTTTACCATGGTCATTTCCCGAGTCTTGGGATCATTTAATCACATCTATGTGGTTTAGTACAATAAATAGTTTAGACTATGATATTGTTGTGGTTGCTTTGTTATCTAAGGAGGTGTAGAGAAAAACCACTACAAAAACCTCAAAAATAGTAGCAATTGTGGCTAGGGGTCGATCCAAAGAACGAGGGCGGAATTCGAGGGGTGCATCCAGATTAAAGTCAAGATCCAAAATGGTAAGCTAAAGTGTCAGCACTATACTAAATCGTGCCATCTCAAAAATGACTATTGGAAAAAACAAGCACCAAAAGAAGAAGATTCATCCAAAGAAAACTCCAAAAAGGAAGCAAATGGAGCTGAAATAAGTTCAAGTATGGTTGACGAGGTACTATTTCTTTCTAATGTTTCAAAATATCATTATGACTGGTTGTTAGATTCTGGTGCCTCTCACCATATGTATTTTTACAAAAATTGGTTCTCAACCCACCAATCCATTAATAACAATATAGTTTTTATGGGAAATGATATTTCCTATAAAATTCTTGGGATTGGTAGTATCAAGGTCAAAATGTAAGATGGTACTGTGAGAATGTTAGCATGTTAGCAGAAGTGAAGCATGTTCCTAAATTTAGAAAGAACTTAATATCTATGGGAGTTCTATATTCTGTTGGTTATAAATTTGCAGTTCAAGGTGGAGTCATGAAGGTGTCCAAGGGAATCTTACTAGTCATTAAGGTGAAAAGGATCGGGAACCTTTATAATCTAGAAAGAAGTATTCAGATAAATCATGCAGTAGTAGTATCTAAAGGTGTAGGTGACTCTTTTGATTTATGGCATCAATGTTTGGGACATATGAGCGAGAATGGGCTTATGATACTTGCATATCGTAAGTTACTTCCTAGCTTAAAATATCTGAATTTTAATTTCTGCAAGCACTGTGTGTTTGGAAAACAAACTAGATAGAAATTTAAAACAAGAAATCATTTAAGTAAAGGTGTCCTAGATTATATCCATTCATATCTTTGGGGATTAGCCCCTACATTTTCCTATGGAGGATCATCATATTTTGTAATTTATAGATGATTACTCTTGAAAGGTATGTATCGATTTACAGAAAAGAAAAGTTGTTGTATCCAATGCTTTTAAGCAATTTAGAGCTTTGGTTGGAAAGATCACTGGAAGGTCAATCAAGTGTCTAAGAACAAATAATGGAGGTGATTTCACATCCAAGGAATTTGAAAATTATTGCAAGGAAGCTGGGATCAAAAGGCATAAAACCATAGTTTATACTCAACAAAATGGTGGTGTTAAACACATAATTATGACTCTTCTAGAGAGAGCAAGGAGCATGCTCAATAATGCCAAGTTGCAGCAGGAATTGTGGGCATACGCAGTTTTTACAACATTGTATCTAGTAAATCGATCACCATCAGCTACAATAGACTGTAAGATTCTAGAAGAGGTATGGAAAGGTCACCCCTATGATTACTCAAATCTTAAAAGTTTTGGTTGTGATGATTATGCTCTTATTCCCAAGAATCAATGTTCTAAGTTAGATCCCAAATAAAAAAGGTATGTATTTGTTTGGTATGGTGATGGAGTTAAGGGATAGAAATTGTGGGATCCTATTGCCCACAAAATCATCATTAACAAAGATGTCGTATTTGATGAATTGTCTCTCATTAAATCAGACATGGTAGATGGTGAATTGAAACAGGAAGAAGTACCACAGATTCAACAAATATTAGTTGGAGACTCGTTCATTTATAGGAGAGGAGGAGCATAAAGACGTTCATGAAGGACCTCCTACAGAAGCAAATGTGGTTATAGAATATTTTCAGGAAACTGAGGAATTACCACAACAAGCTCTACGAAGATCTACACGGGTTAGAAGTTTTCCTAAAAGGTATGAAGATTATGCTTCAATTGTTGCTTTGATTTCTAATGATGGGAAACCTAGTTGTTATCAAGAAGCAATGGAGGTGTCATAAAGTGATAACTTGAAAGTAGCAATGAAAGAATAAATGGATGCACTAGAAAAGAATAGAACATGGGACCTGGTAGAACTTCCAAACAACGTGAAAGTTGCCAGTTGAAAGTAGGTCTACAAAATAAAGAAAGGTGTTGGTAATAAAGTTGATAAGTACAACGTAAGACATGTAGAAAAAATGGTATTGTCTGAAGGAAGGTATTGATTTCGATGAGATATTTTCACCTATTGTTAAGCTTGTTTCTATTCGGTTATTGTTAGCACTAGTTGCTTTATTTGATCTTGAGTTAGAGGAGATATATGTTAAAATTGTAATTCTACATGTAGATTTAGATGAATATATATATATATATATGGAACAACCATAAGGGTTTGTTTAGAATCACAAAAGAATGTTTGCCTGTAAATTCAAGAAATCATTGTATGACCTAAAGCAATCTTTGAGGCAATGGTACAAGAAGTTTGATTCCTTCATGGTGAGCCAAAATTTTATTATAAGTGAGTATGATCATTGTTTACTTTAAAAAGTTGGAAAATGGTATATTCATTATTTGGGTGTTATATGTTGATGATATGCTTGTAGAAAGTAAAATCATGGTTGAAATGAGCAGATTAAAGGCTCATCTTGCTAAGACATTTGATATGAAGGATCTAGAAGCAACAAAACAAATATTGGGCATGGGGATCTAGGAGCAACAAAACAAATATTGGGCATGGAAATACACATAGACAAGAAAAATGGTAAGTAGTGGTTATCATAATAGAAGTATGTGGAGAAAATACTTGGGCTGGTGCAAGGTAATGATACCCAATTATGACACGTTAGTTGCAATGACCTTCTAGAAAAACATAAATATTATCATTAAAATGAATTATTAGGGGTACCTACAATTTTTTTTCGAATTAGGTGTAAAAAGATGAAACGTAGAAAAATAGATGACCTTCCGGAATATATAACTTTTATTTATGTAAATGTTGTATAACCACCCCAAAATGTCATTATTCGAAAATTGGTATGTTATTTTTTTTCTAAAACATAATGCACATGTTTTTGTTGAGCCACCTGTTTGCTATGTAAATTTTCAATTTTCGAGAAAAAAAATATGTATAGGCGTAGGAAACAGAAAAATCTTGTGCGGGGGCTATTTTTCCAAAATTTTAAAAGTCAATTTTATATATTTTTTAAATTACCGAATTCAGTGACGCCTTAAAACGACATAGTCAAGTGTTGAGCCACCATATTATGGTATAAAAATAATCAAAATACATTTATTTTTTTTAGGTTGTAGGTATTTTCGTGGTCTTGTGCGGGTTCTTTTCCATTTTCGAAATAGGTAAGCAAATCAAAAGTTATAGGCCAAATAAACGACCTATTTTTTTTACGAATTTGACATGAGTGCAGTTTAAAATGAATTAAAAATAGAGAACAACAACAGATCTATTAAAAAATATATATTTAGAATCTGAACACAGAGCTCGACAAGTGTGTGCAATTTCATCTACAGTGCACTCATGGAGCTTATGCAGAACTAGTTGTGAAAAACAGGAAGTTGCAGCATTTGATGTGTTCTACCATAAATCACAGATAAATTAGATCGAGCCTAAAGGTGCAATCCGAAGCTAATTACAAGCCTGCAAGGGCGCCAAAAAGAATTTGAATTCATACACGCATGCGCGCACATAAGAGCGCACGCGTAAGTATGTGCACACGTCCATGAAAGCGCACACGTGTGGTAAAGAGCGCGCACACGTAGGTGCGTGTACACATCCATGAAAGCGCACACACATGGTTAAGAGCGCACACGCATAGGTGCGCGTATGGGTTATTGTATCCTATATGGTTAATTTAATTTCCTTTGTCAAGGGGATACATAAAATTGATGAAGATGTGATGATGAAGAAGATGACGATGATGGAGATGTTGATGAGGAAGGGGGATATTACAATGATGATTAAGATGTTGATGAGGAAGGGGGAGATGACAATGATGATGAAGATGTTGTTGATGATGATGATGATGATGATGATGAGATGATGGTGACAATGGTGATGAAGATGATGATGAAGATGATGGTGATTGTGATGATGATGGTGGTGATGATGGTGATGAGGATGATGATCATGATGGTGGTGATGATGGTGATGAGGATGATGGTCATGATGGTGATGAAGATGATGATGATGATTATGATGATGAAGATGATGATGATGATCATCTTCATCATCATCGACATCTTCATCATCATTATCATCTCCCCCTTCCTCATCAACATCTCCATCATCGTCATCTTCTTCATCATCACCATCTTCTTCATCAACATCATCATCATCTTCATCCCCATAGTCATCATCATCAACATCTTCATCTCCATCATCATCATCCTCTTCATCCTCATCACCATCACCATCATCATCATCTTCATCATCATCATCATCATCATCATCATCGTTATTATCAACACCATCATCATCATCGTCACCACCCTCTTCTTCCTCATCATCATCAACATATAGGTCATCATCTTGATCATCAACGTCAGATCAACATCATCATTATCATCCTCATCATCACCATTGATGGTGATGATGATGAAGATGATGATGATGATGTTGATCATGAGTATGATGACCATCAACATCATCATCATCGTACTCATATTCATCATCATCCACCACCACCACCACCATCATCATCATCATCTTTGTCATCACCCTCTTCCTCATCAACAACATCTTCGTCATCATCATCATCATCATCAATGATGATGACGATAAGAAGATGATGACGAAGATGTCAATGATGAAGATGATGACGAAGGTGGCAATGATGAGTATGATGAGGATGATGAAGATGACGATTATGATGACGAAGACAATGATGATTGTGACCATGATCATATGATGATGATGATGATGATGGTGAGGATGATGAAGATGGCGATGATGATGACTAATGAAGATGATGATGACGAATATGATGATTTTGATGGTCATGATGATGATCATATTCATCGTACTCATATTCATCATCATCCACCATCATCATCATCATCCACCACCATCATCATCATCATCATCACCATCACCATCACCATCATATCATCATCATCTTCATCATCCTCATCATCATCCGCGTCCTCACAATGATGATGATGATGATCATGATGAGGAAGTTGATGATGATGATCATGTTCTTGATGATGGTGAAGATGATGATGATGTGCTGCATATTCCTCATCATCATCATCATCTCCAAATTAGTCATCATCATCATCGTACTCATATTCATGGTGATGATGATGACTAATGAAGATGATGATGACGAATATGATGATTTTGATGATGATCATATTCGTCATCATCATCATCATCTTCATCATCGTACTCATATTCATCATCATCCACCATCGTCATCATCATCACCATCACCATCACCATCACCATCATCATCATCATCATCATCATCATCATCATCATCCTCATCCTCACAATGATGATGATGATGATGATGATGAAGTTGATGATCATGATCATGGTGTTGATGATGATGAAGATGATCATGATGATGAGGATGATGTGCTGCATATTCATCATCATCTTCATCATCAACATCATCATCATCTCCATTAGTCATCATCACCATCTTCATCGTCATTGTCATCATCATCATCATCATCATCATCCCCATCCCCACAATGATGATGATGATGAAGATGGTGATGATGATGACTAATGAAGATGAGTATGACGACAAATATGATGCTTTTGCTGATGATGATGATGATCATATTCATCATCAACATCATCATATTCATCATCGTACTTGTATTCATCATCATCATCATAATCATCATATCATCATCATGTTCATCATCCTCATCATCATCCGCATCCTCACAATGATGATGATGATGATGACGACGAGGAAGTTGATGATGACGATCATGATGTTGATGATGAGGAAGATGATGATGATGTGCCACATATTCCTCATCATCTTCACCATCATCATCATCGTCATCATCATCATCATCATCATCATACTCATATTCATCATCATCATCATCATCATCTTCGTCGATGAGGATGATACGAAGATGTCAATGATGATGATGATTATGATACGAAGATTTCAATGATGATGATGATGATACGAAGATGTCAATGATGATGATGATTAGGAGGAAGATGGCGATGACGAGTATGATGACGGAGATGAAGATGACTAAAGATAGTGATGATCGTGACCATGATCATATGGTGATGATGGTGATGATGATGACTAGTGAAGATGATGATGACGAGTATGATGATTTTGATGATGATCATATTGTTGTTGATGATGATGATCATGTTGTTGATGATTCATCATCATACTCATATTCATCATCATCATCATCATCATCATCATGCATCAAAATATTTTCATAATGATGATGACGAGTATGATGATTTTGATGATGATCATATTGTTGATGATGATGATGATCATGTTGTTGATGATGATGAAAATGATGATGATGTGCTACATATTCCTCATCATCTTCATCATCATCGTCATCATCATCATCTCGAAATTAGTCATCATCATCGTCGTAGTCATATTCATCATCATCCACCACCATCATCATCATCATCATCATCATCTTCGTCGATGATGATGATACGAAGATGTCAATGATGATGATGATGATTATGATACGAAGATGTCAATGATGATGATGATGATATGAAGATGTCAATGATGATGATGATGATACGAAGATGATGATGAAGATGTCAATGATGATGATGATTAGGGGGAAGATGGCGATGACGAAGATGAAGATGACTAAAGATAGTGATGATGAAGATAGTGATGATCGTGACCATGATCATATGATGACGATGGTGATGATGGTGATGATGATGAATAGTGCAGATGATGATGATGAATATGATGATTTTGATGATGATCATATTCGTCGTCATCGTCATCATCTTCTTCATCATCGTACTCATATTCATCATCATCCACCATCGTTGTCATCATCATCATCATCTTCTTCATCATCGTACTCATATTCATCATCATCCACCATCATTGTCATCATCATCATCATCACCATCATCATCATTATCATCCTCGTCCTCACAATGATGATGATGATGATGACTATGAAGATGGTGATGATGATCATGTTGTGGATGATGATGAAGATGATAATGAAGAAGATGAGGATGATGATGATGATGATGATGTGATGCATGTTCGTCATGATCATGATCATGATCATGATCATCATCATCATCTCCATTAGTCATCATCACTGTCTTCATCATCATCATCATCATCCACCTAGAAGCATTATTCTTGATGTAATACATATGCTTATAATTCAAAATTAAATTAATGTTTTGAAAGTAAAATACATATTTGTAAGTATATCCCTAAACCCCTAAACACTTAGAAGCACTTAAATGCACATAGGGATTATGGGTTAGAAGAGGTCCTAAAGGCCTTTATGGGGAGTGGCTCTAGGAATAACCTGACACATTTATATCTCTTGGGTAATAAATGCCCTAAACGTTACCCACCAAACAATACAACGTTCAGAAGGGATGTGCACGCGTTAGATGTGTGTGCGCGCTAGATGCACGTGCGCGTCCCTATTGAAGATAAAATTTAGAAAATCACCCGCGTTCATTCTCCCGCAATTTTTTCTTCATTTTCACGTTCTCTTCGTTGGTTTCACGCACAATCCAACAAGCATTTACATGGTAAATTGAATTCATACACCATTTGGTGCTTCCTTGACCATTTGGATAGAATACACAACATTTTGGGCTCTATTTGGCTCCTTGGATTGAATACACACCTCTTGGGTTCTATTTGGATCAATCGAAAGAATACACAACAGTTGGACTCTATTTGGCACCTTGGATTGAATTCTCATGCTTCTTGGACACACATGAAGTCTTCTTACATATAGTGGACACATCAAAAGAGCATTTGACATTTGAGGCAAACAACAATCATAATCCTTGAGGTATGGTGATAATTTTATCTTGTTAAATGTAGTTTAGTCTTCATTCACTTGTTTGAATGGCATCTATTTTGGTTCTTCCTCATGAATTGTATGATAGATCTATTTTAGTTTTCTTAATCTTCATTATAGACAATAAAAACATCTTACAAAAAAAAAACTACAAAATGCACCAAGCAATGCTTTCAACCTTTCATGAAGATAATAAAAAAAAATTACTTGCATCACCACCAATAACATTTCATAATCACATTCTTCCATCTAGTAGACAAACATTTGTTGAATTCCACATGGTTTCACTACAACAACTCACACAAACACCTAGATAAATTGAAAACTCTTAGTCTTTTGGGGATATTTTCCCTCATAGGGAAGTTGCTCCTACTAACATCCCATACCACCATCCAATACCATCCTACCGAGTTCCTAGAGGTGTCGTTGCAGTTATATGTAGGGAATTCCCAATAGCTTTTAAGATTATATGAAAACATTCTCACTAGATGTTGTTGTACATAATCAATTGCTACATCGAGCTTTAACAATCATGTGCACATCGAGTTTTAATATCTTATTTGTTGTTCATTCTTGCAGGGGTGATATTTTTTTTTTTGTAAACACATTGAATATGGGAAACATATGTAATAATAAAAGAAAGTATAGAAGGACGGGGCTGCCCCCTGAAAAGGCCCATGAGTTAAGAGAAAATGCCAGGTTGTACATGCAAAACCGTAGAAATTAAAATGTTAGTGCCTTAGATCCATCAACAAGCAATTACGAAGTGGTTGAAGCCAATCAAATATTTCTTGATGTTGAGTATGAAGGGATGGACATTGAACAAGTTCTTAATTGGAAACCTCCCCAAGAAGAGCACACACATGCAAAACACACTCCCTTACAGGATCAAGTTTTGAACGAAGGGCCACAACAAGCCGTTGACGGGACTCATACTTCCTTGCCGACTCCCTTGCCTCGACTATCAAGCAGACGACGAAGAACTCCCAGATGTATTCATTTGGATGAAAGTTCATTTTCAGGACTTGAAGGTAAGATGCCCAAACGTACTATTGATTTCCATTGTAGCAAGATAACGAAAGAATTTTTTGAATCCAAAACCGATGCAGCAAAATGTCAATTGTTTCTTGCTTTGTTAAAATCACATTGTCTAGCCGATGTTAAGAGAATTTTGGGCATAAAGGTAGTTAGAAGTTCAGATGTCGACAATCATGTTGTTAGAAATCTATAATCTGCATTTAATTTGATTGGAAAAAATTCTCGTACAAAATATTTTAATGCGGCCCGTCGTGTACTGTCGGAATTGATTGTAGACAAATCCACAAGGCAACGTCACCTACTATCACACACATGTAAAATATTTAAAGTAGACAGAAAGACTCTTCAAAAGTATTCTTCCATTAGAGAAAAACTTGAGACCCCAGGCCAAAAAGATTGTTGGGCCTTTGTTGGTAGGTTACCTCGTTCAGACATGAAGCTCATTGATGCTGTTAAATAACTAGTGCAGAAGTTTTGGCATGATAACACTAGACCGTCATCGAATCAAAGAGATGTTTTAAAGTTGAGAAAAGGTGTTAGGGGGGGTGAACCCCATGTCAAGCACTTCCTTGACACGACACAAACAAAACTCTACAAGAGGTTCAAGAATGAGCACACACAATTGAACTTGGGCCAAAGGTCCTTTGAAAAATGCAAACCCTGGTAAATTAAAATTTGCAATGATCGTAATACATGTTGTTGTAGATACAATGTAGAATTTGAGTACTTTTATGATACATATAGACATATATTTTATGATTTGCATACTAACATTGTGCAGGATTTCCCATCGTTACAACCACCGAATGCATCCAGAGAATTTACACATAGCATAATGTTTCCAAGACTTGAAGGGCAAAAATATTATAAAAGATCATGTTTATATGGGACGTGTTCTAGTTGCAGTGGATTTGCATTATTGAGCCCCTGCATCCATGCAACCACGGAGCACACATTTGGGAGGATGTCAATAGAAATGTAGAACTTCCAGTACATAACATATCAAGTAAATAGTTCGAAGGAAAGCAAAAAAATTGCATTGGTGAAGTCACAGGTAATCTAAGTTTGCATACTTTCATACTGTACATGTTGAATTTGTACATATATATTCACATTGAAAATGTCACATTGTATTAATGCCCTTGGTTTTGTGGCACCAAGTACAAATTTGCAATTTCATGAAGGAATTCTACCAAAAGACCAAGCAGTATGTACAGCATGTCCATGTAGCATGATGGCAGGATGAACAGTACAGACAGTGCAGGGACACCTTCCCCAATGGCATAATATTGTCAGTTCTGGAATTTGCTGAAAACTACACCCTGCAGCCACAGAATGAGATTCAAAGTCAATACTACCATTCAGACCAAGTTATCATAATGGTCCATATCACATATAGACACGTGCTAGAGAGCAGCAACGATAGGAGGATAATATTGAAAGAGACCAACTTCTACATTAGTGACGACAGGTGCCATGACCTCCATTACGTGCAATATTGCTTCAAAATTTTCTATGATCAACTGAAGGAGAGAGGTATACAGATGGATCGGCATTGGATGTGGTCAGATGGTTGTGCAAGCCAGTTCAAAAATGCATGTGTATTCTAGTGGTTGAGTATTTTGCACAAGAATTGTGATGTGCTGCATGTGTGGAACTATTTTGAGACCGGGCATGGAAAGGGAGAGCACGACGGTGCTGGGGCATGTCTCAAAACTGCCCTACAAAGGGAAGAGATGAGGTGCACGAGAAACCCTCATATTCGGGATGCAGAAACCATAGTTTAATGGTGCTCTACAAAAATGTCAGATCGAACCATGGAGAAACACATACCAACAGGTAGAGGACATGTTGTCAAAAATTTATGGCATGTAGTTGATATAGACCGATCACATTCTTATAGTTGCAGTACTGTGCAAGGAACTCGTGGATTTCATTCGGTTCAAAGCTCAAACAACCCCTTATTTGAAATATGGACGCGAAAACTTGCTTGCTTTTGTGGGCCTTGCAGCAGTTGTGAATTGGATGAATGCGAATCAATGGATTGGGTTGATGAATGGGATCATGTATCACTTGCAGTGGACCCACGTGTAGTTGTTGAAACAATCCAGTTAGAGGAAGTCTAGTCCTCTATTTCGAATGAATATGATCATATATCTGATCTAGTACAGCCAGGTAAACATTTTTGCATGGATATCCCAGTTCCCTCCTTGTTTATATGTAAATATCCAAGTTATCAAACCACTACTTGTTGGAATATGACCGTAAAATGCATCTTTGTAGGACACATCTACACAGTTGTCGCCCCGACAGACAGTGCAATGGGGACGAATTATTGGTTGGCACGATGCATCTAGGGGAAGCAAACCCTCCTCGCATCATTAACGGATAGTGAAGGCATTACCTTTCCCACTGGCTCGATGGTTGTTCAGGGGGAATATCTTACAATGGATGGAAAGGCACCAAAGAGCAATGGCTACACATACAGGGATTATAGACTAGCGTCGCGGGTGTATCACTTTACACACTTGATCGTTGGTACAAACATCCAACTATAGACAATGTCAACGAAGTCATCAAACAAGGTACGCTACTTACTACCTCATGCAGAGCACGAGAGGTTGTTTGAGACAATAAAAAACCGAGAGGATCCAGAAGGCCTAATTGATTGAGGTACATAGTATAGTAATGATGTGATTGTTTATTCATGCATGTCCAAAGTTATTCATGTTAGATAGTTTATTTGATATCGTTATCTTATATCATTTATTTGATGTTTGAGTTATGATTAAGTTATGATTTATAGCCATGTGATTTTTTATTCATGCATGTCCAAAGTTATTCATTTTAGATAGTTTATTTGATAGCGTTATCTTATATCGTTTATTTGATGTTTGAGTTATGATTAAGTTATGATTTATAGCCATGTGATTGTTTATTCATGCATGATCAATGTTATTCATGTTATATAGAAATTTGATATCGTTATCTTATATCGTTTATTTGATGTACATGAGTTATGATTAAGTTATGATTTATGTGAATATGTATGTGGTTCATGTGATGCAACAACTTCCATATTGTCTTGAGCTACTTCATCATCTCCTTGAGCAAATTTGATGGTCAAATGCATAGAGATATTCTAGACTCTTAGATATGTATCCTAACAATTTATTTTAAAACATGCTCATTTATGGTTGAAGATTGATGCTTGATTCCTATAGAAAACCACTTAGATACATCATCTCCATCATCATCATCATCTTCTTCATAATCATCATATTCTTCGTCATCATCATCATCATCTTCATCACCATCACCATCATCATCAATGTCTTCATCTTCATCATCATCACCATCTTCATCATCATTGTCATCTCTATGTCCCTCGTCACCGTCTTCATCATCATCACCATCTTCGTCATCGTGGTCATCTCTAGGTCCCTCATCACCATCTCCATCATAATCACAATCTTCATCATCATCATCATCATCTTCATCACCATCGCCATCACCATCAACACCTTTATCAGTTAGCCGCTAGCCACAAGTGCCCGGGGGAGGTTTTTGCAAAGTTGATGCCCGTGTGCAAAAATTGCACACTCCCTCACTGAGCAAAACCCTAGTTTCCAAGATGGACCTACAAGGTGACACCCAGGCCACGGGATCAGAGGGGAGGGGCACCCCTAGTACTATGCCGACATCCTGAATCCAACGGAGTCTACGGTTCATTGATCGGAGCCACGGTCGCCGTTCTATGGCTCGCTTCGTCTCGCATCCGAAAGGCCTTCAGGGACACCTGCTGGATACCTGCCAGAGGCATAGAACTCCAACTGTACAACAGAACCGGGTTCCGGCAAGTCCTGCAAGTGTGTCTAGGGAGGTTATGGCTAGGGACGCTAGCCACAAGTGCACGGTGGATGATTTCGAAAATTTGACCCCATTGTGCAAAAATTGCACACTCCCTCACTGAGCAAAACCCTAGTTTCCAAGATGGACCTACAAGGTGAAACCGGGACCATGGGACCGAAGGAGAGGGGCACCCCTACCACTATTTGGATGTCCTGAATCCAACGGAGTCGACTCATCGATCGAAGCCACGGTCTTCATTCTATGGCTCGTTCCGTCTCGCATCTAAAGGCCTTCAGGGACACCTGCTGGATACCTGTCGGGGCCATAGAACTCCAACTGTGCAACAAAACCTGGTTATGGGGAGTCCTGCAAGTGTGTCTACGAAGGTTCCGGCTGGAACATATAGATCTTAATAGGATTTATACAATCTTTGTTTTACGAGAAACTGACCTTAGAACTTCTCGTAGCAATGACAATGAATCCTTCATTTTGCATTTGTTAGCAGAAGAAGATCAATTTTCGACAAAACAATGTAGTTATTACATGTGGAGGCAGTGGTTTCCCGTAGAAAATGAGTGTAGGGTTGAGTAGACGAAAGATGTTGGGAAATGGGCTATTACATTAGCTTTTTCGATTGGCAAGCAGTTTACAGAAGGAAATATGGCATGAGTGGTTGATTCAATATCCTAAAATTATAGAGCTTTCTATCTCAAAGTTTGCTGAGTAGCTCATGGATGTAGTATCAGACTCAACAGACAGTAAACTTGTTATCACCACTAGAACGGCCTCAGGGTTCCTGACTAGGATGCCTGTAGCACCCGAATCGTGGCTCCGTTCGTGAATCCGTCAAATCCGGTGGGTCCAGGACGTCAGGTTTCAGCTAGGGGACCCCCCAGAGCGTGCCTCGAAGGTCCAAAAGCAGTGCCAATGGGCCATCATCGGAGCTAGGGTTTTGCTCAGTGAGGGCCATTCCAAATTCGCTCAAGGGGGCACCATTTATCATTTGGAGGCCCCCGGGTGTGCATGGCCTCCATGGACAGGTCCAATATGGCCAGGTGGACCTATGGGAGCTGACGGAATCCAAGTCCGCTCGCCCGTTTGGGTTCCATGGCGGTGGAGCAAATGCCCAAAGTGTCCCTGAATGGCCCCGGGGTGCCCAACTAGAATGCCCGTATCACCCGAACCATGGCTCCATTCATGAATCCATCGAATCCAGTGGGTCTGGGACGTCGAGTTTCAGCTAGGGGACCCCCCACAGCATGCCTCAATGGCCAGGAAGCGGTGCCAATGGGCCATCCCCGGAGCTAGGGTTTTGCTTAGTGAAGGCCATTCCAAATTCACTCAAGGGGGCCATTTCTCATCCGGAGGCCCCCGGGCATGCGTGGCCACCATGGACAGGTCTACTATGGCCACATGGACCTGTGGGAGCCTACGGAATCCAATTCCACTCGCCGGTTTGGGTTCTGTGGCCGTAGAGCAAATGCCCAAAGTGTCCATGAATTGCCCGAGGGTACTCGACTAGAATGCCCGTAGCACCTGAACCGTGGCTCCGTTCATGAATCAGTCAACTTTGGTGGGTTCGGGATGCCGGGTTTCAACTAGGGTACCCCCCAAATCATGCCTTGAAGGCCCGGAAGGAGTGCCAATGGGCCATCTCTGGAGCTAGGGTTTTTCTCAATGATGGCCATTCAAAATTCCCTAAAGGGGTGCATTTCTCGTCCGGAGGCCCCCGGGTGTGCGTGGCCACCATGGACAGGTCTACAATGGCCACATGGACCTTTGGGAGCTGACGAAATCCAACTCTGCTTGCCGGTTTGGGTTCCGTGGCCCCGGAACAAACCCCCAAAGTGTCCTTGAATGGCCATCACTGAGACAAACCCTAGCTCCGGAGATGGCCCATTGGCACTGCTTCTGGGTCTTCAAGGAACATTGTGGGGGGTCCCCTAGCTGAAACCCAACGTCTTGGACCCACCAGATTCGATGGATTCACGAACAGAGCCATGGCTCGGGTGCTATGGGCATTCTAGTCGGGCACCCCGAGGCTATTCAGGGACACTTTGGGCATTTGCTCCGAGGCCATGGAACCCA
Organism: Larix kaempferi; assembly: GCA_027924585.1. Taxonomy (NCBI): domain Eukaryota; kingdom Viridiplantae; phylum Streptophyta; class Pinopsida; order Pinales; family Pinaceae; genus Larix; species Larix kaempferi. Next base: position 1,863,412 of record BSBM01000385.1, read on the forward strand.
AACCGACAAGCAAAATTGGATTCCGTCGGATCCCATAGGTTCATGTGGCCATAGTATACTTTTCCATGGTGGCCATGCACGGTCGGGGGCCTCCGGACAAGAAATGCCCCCCTTGAGTGAATTTGGAATGGCCTTCACTAAGAAAAACCCTAGCTCCGGGAATGGCCCATTGGCACTGCTTCCGGGTCTTAGAGGCACACTGTGGGGGGGGGCCCTAGCTGACACCCGGCGTCCCGGACCCATCGGAGTCAACGAATTCATGAATGGAGCCATGGTTCGGGTGATACGGGCATTCAATTCGGGCACACTGGGGCCATTCAGGGACACTTTGGGCATTTGCTCCGCGGCCACGAAACCCAAACCAGCAAGCGGACTTGGATTTCGTCGGCTCCCACAGGTCCACGTGGCCATATTGGACCTATCCATGGTGGCCAAACATACCCAGGTGCCTTCGGACGAGAAATGGCTCCCTTGAGCGAATTTGGAATGGCCTTCACTGAGCAAAACCCTAGCTTCGGGGATGGCCCATTGGCACCGTTTTCGGGCCTTTTAGGCACGCTGTGTGGGGTCCCCTAGCTAAAACCTAGCATCTCGAACCCACCGTATTCAACGGATTCGTGAACGGAGCCACGATTCGGGTGCTACGGGCATTCTAGTCGGGCACCATGGGGCCATTCAGGGACACTTTGGGCATTTGCTCCGCGGCCATGGAACCCAAACCAGTGAGCGGACTTGGATTCTGTCGGCTACCACAGGTCCACGTGGCTATAGTGGACCTGTCCATGGTGGCCATGCATGCCCGGGGGCCTCCAGACGAGAAATGGCCCCCTTGAGCGAATTTGGAATGGCCCTCACTGAGCAAAACCCTAGCTCCAGCGATGGCCCATTGGCGCCGCTTCCGAGTCTTCGAGGCATGCTCTAGGGGGGCCCCTAGATGAAAACTAGCATCCTGGACCCACCGGAATCGACGGATTCACGAACCGAGCCACGGTTTGGGTGCTGCGGGCATCCTAGTCGGGCACCCCAGGGCCATTCACGGACACTTTGGGCATTTTCTCTGCAGCCACGGAACCCAAACCGGAAAGTAGACTTGGATTTCATCGGCTCCCACAAGTACACATGGCCATAGTGGACCTATCCATGGTCACCATGCACGCTCAGGGGCCTCCGGACGAGAAATGCCCCCCTTGAGCGAATTTGGAATGGCCTTCACTGAGCAAAACCCTAGATCCAAGGATGGCCCATTAGCACTGCTTTTGGGTCTTCGAGGCACGCTGTGGGGGGCCCCTAGCTGAAACCCGGCATCTTGGACCCACCGGAATCGATGGATTTTGTGAACCGAGCCATGGTTTGGGTGCTACGGGAATCCTAGTCAGACACCCCGGGGTCATTCAGGGACACTTTGGGCATTTGCTCCGCGGACACGAAACCCAAACCGGCGAGCGGACTCTGATTCCGTTGGTTAGAGTTAGAGTTAATGATGATGACGAAGATGGTGATGCTGACGAAGATGTTGATGATGATGGTGATGGAGATGGTGATGGTTATGGTGATGGTGATGGTGAAGAAGATGGTTTAGTGCTATGGTTTGGGTAAGGGTTAGGGCTGAAGTTATAGAAGGAAATTGAGTTAGGGTTAGAGTTAGAGTTAGTGATGGTGATGAAGATGGTGATGATGATGATGATGGTGATGGCGATGGTGATGGTGATGGTGGTGATGAAGGAGATGGTTTAGTGCTAGGGTTTGGGTGAGGGTTAGGGCTAGAGTTATAGAAGGAAATTGAATTAAGGTTACAGTTAGAGTTAATGATGATGACAAAGATGGTGATGCTGATGAAGACGTTGATGATGATGGTGATGGCGATGGTGATGGTGATGGTGATGGTGATGGTGAAGAAGATGGTTTAGTGCTAGGGTTTGAGTGAGGGTTAGGGCTGGAGTTATAGAAGGAAATTGAGTTAGGGTTAGAGTTAGAGTTAATGATGATGATGAAGATAGTGATAATGATGATGGTGATGGCGATGGTGATGGTGATGGTGGTGATGAAGGAGATGGTTTAGTGCTAGGGTTTGGGTGAGGGTTAGGGCTAGAGTTATAGAAGGAAATTGAGTTAGGGTTAGAGTTAGAGTTAATGATGATGACGAAGATGGTGATGATGATGAAGACGTTGATGATGATGGTGTTGGTTATGATGATGAGGGACCTAGAGATGACAATGATGATGGAACCTAGAGATGACAATGATGATGATGAAGGCGTTGATGATGATGGAAATGGTGATGGAGATGGTGATGAAGATGATGGAGATGGTGATGATGGTGGTGACAGTGATGAGGGACCTAGAGATGACAATGATGACGAAGATGGTGATGATGATGAAGGTGATGATGATGAAGGTGTTTTTGATGATGGCGATGGTGATGAAGATGATGATGATGATGACGATGATGATGAGGATGATGATGTTGATGATGGAGATGTTGGTGATGATGAAGATGATGATGATGTTGATGATGATGGAGATGATGAAGATAATGGAGATGGTGATGATGGTGGTGACGGTGATTAGGAACCTAGAGATGAAAATGATGATGAAGATGGTGATGATGATGAAGGAGTTGATGATGATGGCGATGGTGATGGAGATGGTGATGATGGTGGCGATGGTGATGAGGGACCAGAGATGACAATGATGATGAAGATGGTGATGATGATGAAGATGGTGATGATGATGAAGATGGCGATGATGGTGAAGGTGTTGATGATGATGGCGATGGTGATGAAGATGATGATGATGATGATGATGAAGATGGTGATGATGATGGAGATGGTGATGAGGGACATAGAGATGACCACGATGACGAAGATGGTGATGATGATATTAGATGCAGTGATCATAATCATCATGGGAATAATTTTTTTATCAAATGCCACACAATCATAGTTGTAATAACCATAGTCACAGTCCCAAAGGTGCATAATTGAACCACGAGCAACATCAACTAATTGTGGCATCACATGAACATGGTAAGAATAACCATTGATGTGGGCGAGGGTGGGTATAAACATTGTGTAGATGATATAGAGAAAAAAGTTGGTGCTCTATAGAGGTTAAATGAGATGACCATATCCAAATGATGTATGATGATGAATTTGGGAAAAAAACTTTATTCTCACTAAATACACAAAACACCTTAGCATCCTTGAAAAACTGAAAAAATGGTTAGTTGTTTTCAGAGGCAGTATATAACTATTGATGGAAATTTCTTTGATGAACCATGTTTGGAAAACTAGTATAATGTTTTGTGTTGTATGAAGTGAGAGTCCCTGGGATCCATTTGTTGGAAATAAAACTTCCATATTAGATTCTGAATGTCTACAATGACTTAGAAAAAAATTTCAATTGTTTAATCAACTTTACTTGCGAAAATTCATCTTAACCCCCAATCTCTTTCATGCTAAGATCTATCGAGAAACTGTAGAGTGTCTATCTCAAAATTCTTAGACTTAACTCCTCAATTGTTTGGACAGGGTTAAGATCAATTTGTGTATCCCAAGGGGATAACTCAATTATTTGTAGGCATTTGTTATGGCCATTTCACAAATTATGTTCCAACACATGCTCAGTTCAAATCCCCCTAGGTTATGCACACAAATTTATGTTGATATGTTTACTAAAAATGAAATCCTTGAATATGGGGAAGTGTCCCTTGAATTTCCTCACAAGGTTTCCTTTAGAAAGGAAAAGATCAACTTGTGATATCAAAGCAGTCAAATAATGTATTTTAAAGGTTAGAAACAAGTATGCTCTAAACTACGAAATATTGTCCATCAACAACCATGTAGATATTCTATAAGTAATCCCAAGATACTCTGCAAGTTGTCAACAATGGCCTTCATTGTGCATAAAATCACATAAATCAACCAGTAATCAAGCATGGAGTATACACTACACATCCATCACCATTGCACTTGAATAAAGATAAGTTTATGTAGACTATTCAGGTGTGGATAAGTTATAAAAGTGGTTCCACAACCGATTTTAGCATGCTTTTGATTGGTTGAAACAATCACAAACATATTCTCAAGTAGTTAAATTTATCAAAAACAAATCGAACGATCATGTACTAACAATCCACCAAGAACCCTACAGTGAATCATATACTATGCATATATTTTTGAATGTATTGTGGAAAAACATTTCAATCATTCCTAGCAATTATTGAACATTTGCAAGTGCAAAAGAAAAAAGGGTTGAGTGTTTCTTAATTATAAAGCTACACATCCAACATTATTGCACCTCAATGAGGATAGTTTATAGAGACAATTCAGGCATGGATAAGTAATACTATAAAAATTGGTCTTCCACAACCGAGTTTAGCATGCTTTTGATGGATTCAAAGAATCATAGACATATTACTAGATGACTAATGTATCAAAAACAAGTTAAAGAATCATGTACAATCTAAGCAAGTTCTCTAATAAAATAGTTGAACATAGTCAAATGTCATTCATTGAAATTTTAAGCCTAAAACAAGGATTTTTAAAACAAATGTCAAATATACATGATATAGGGGTACCTAAAAAATGTCATGTCATTTAATGCACTACAACACTTACGCTTTGGATGCAAAGGAGTAATCAAAGACATGATCATGATTTCATAACACAATTATAATTGTAATGTATTAAATTAGCAAACAATGTACTCTTTTTACAGGTGCGTGTATGCCAAAAATATTAATATTTTCCACTCTCCTATACGACAACCATTTATTTGATATTGACTGCTTGACGTTAAAAAAAAAACCAAAAATATATATATTCGACTAAAACATACGATAAGTTTGTCAATAACAACACTCTAGTATATCCATTGACATTGATTCCTTATATGGACTGAAAAATATTTTATTTGTCATGTTTTCACACACATGCCTATGCACTAGGTTTCGTTTATGTGTATTTTGCAATTTAGTGTATGATTTATTTTTGTTTACAAGTATTGGATTCAATCCTATCTAAAAAGATGCCTATTTTGTCCCATTTTCTCATTAGTGAGGAATTTTGGACATGCACGTCCATTTTCTACTATTTTCAATTGCATAGATATCCAATACACACACACACACACACACACACACTATGATATCCAGCTTCTCTTCTAAGATCTAGGTAAAACCAAAATTTAGACAACATTACATCCTGATACACACAACATGAGACAACGAGATTAGACAATGAGATATATAAATCACATAACTGAAAGTCCATGTACATCGAGGCTGCAAAACTCATCCAAACATATAAAATTTCTTGAAAATAGTGGAACATGGTTCCCAATGTATGTACAGTGGCAACTCGTGCCCTAAACAAAATGTGACAACTCATGCCGTAGATTCAAAATACATGGCAACTCATTCCGTAGATACAAAGTACATCAAAATTGGTGCAAAAAAGTGCCACATCGTGGCTAATGTACATAACACATGGTGTGTCAAGCATTGTGACCACCCCCGTCACTCCCAGGCGCATCCCCAAAGTCGATCTTCCTACTCTTCGAGCTACTAGTACCTCGGGTCTTGCTCCGTCTAGGAGTAGACCGTCTCTCCGGGCTCTGGAACAAATGATATAAGATACCGTCATTTCCAAGCATTTGCAACATTTACCACATTTATAAAACAAATGTAGAATTCAAATCTTAAATAAATCACCTATGATGTGACTGGAAAACGTTGGACAGTTGTCCTAGATCTGCGGAGCCTCTTCGCAATTCCAACCTACAACATTTACAACAATCATTTCATTGTAAAGTAATAATTGCTTAAATTAATTTGTGTTAATGCATCAAAATATTTTCATAAATTAGTTTAATTCTCACCGTGTACACCTCCGACAATGGACATGGCTGGGCTTCTGGGCTAGCAGGTGGCGCAGATGGCCGGAAAACCACCTCCGATGCAGTGATGGGGGGGGGAGCGCAGATGTAGTGGCAGCCACTACAGGTGCAACCACTGGAGATATATATGAGGATACTGGAAGGGTAGATGCCACAATAGTGGCGGGAAGTGGGGATGATATGGTGGGAGAAGAAATGGTGGTATGGGGTGGAGGAGGACATTGTGGATGATGAACCCCTACCGGTTGTACGATAGAGGGTATAGAACCAAAAGGGCTAGGGGGGATGTTGAGGGATGGTGGATGGGAGGGAATTCCTGCATAGAGGGAGGAGGATGGACGGAAGGGAGGTTGTGGACGAAGAGGGGAAGTTGGAAGGAAGGGGAGGCATGGATGAATGGGGGAGGATGGATAGACAGAGGGGCGTGGATAAATTGGGGAGGATGTATGGAAGGGGGGCGTGGTTGAGTGGTGGGGGATGGATGGAAGGGGGAGTATGGCTGGAGAGGGGAGGCTGGATGGAAGGGAGGGGGTGGGCGTAGGGAGGAGTCCAGATGGAAGCGAGGGGGGGGACTCATGGGAGAGGGTGGATACATAGGACTAAAATGGGGAGCCGCAGTTGTTGGTGGCACCTACATATACATCTGTAATATCACAATTTAGTAAACAAACAATAACTTAAACCATAGTAAGTCACAACAATTCAAATTAAAAGTGTGCTTATAACTACACATTGTACCTGTGTATGTGGTGATCTGTCAATCCCTGGTGGGGGTGGTTGATCACCGTAGTAAGGGAACTCCTGTGGACACTAAAATGCATGCATGTTATGGACATGTTAAACAAGTCATTATTTAGGCAATCAAGATATTCAAAAACATTGTAGGAACTATCAACGTGTATGCCATAAATATAAATACTTGAGTAATATAAATGACATAAGTAATAACAATATTGTGCCAGGTACTGAAAATACCTCTGTGTGGGGTGCCACAATTTTAGTTGCAGCTGCCATTACTGCATCCAGGTTGGGAGATCCTACGTTCTCCCATGTTGGTGTCAGCTCTGAATAACTGTACATTGAACTAATAGTTTAAGTCAAACAAAAATACTTTACAAGTTATCAAGTGATGATTGAAAACACATTAAAAAAATTGCTGACCTGATCCATATAACAACCCTCGATCAGGCCAGGGCAAGTGTGCCTGCAATGGGGACAAAAAGGTGGAATTGCCCCTGTCGAATTGGAATGCCCAACATGGCTACCACCGGTCACAAGTATATCTTGGCCCTGTCGTGAAGGTCCTGCACCTGGATCTCTATCAAGGTCAACTGACCTCTCCACTGTAGTAGCTGCAACAAAGGAGGTGTGTCTGAGGAGTCCACGCACAACATTCCTCATTGCCACCTTGATCTGATCAAGCTTGTGGGGTAATTGAGGTGGCTGGGGAGAGGGGTTGGGCTCGCGCCTGGGAGCTCGTGGCGCTCCCAGCGGGTTCCTCCTGGCAGCACGTCGATCTTGGGCAGAGCCACGCCCAACACCCTGGAACTCGGTTATGTCAAAATAGTTGACATGTAAACCGAGGCAAAACTCAGCCCACAGTTGGCGAAGGAAGTACTGTGGAACCTCCCTATTATTGCAAGGAGATTTATTGTACACCATGAACCACCTCTGCATCAAATTGTCCCTCCACGGTTGGTAATGACACCAATTCATGCATACATGTGGCTTTGTAATGTTCGGTGGTTGGCCTGTTTTCGGCTCGGTGAACATACTATATAATTGGGCTTTTGTAATGTTCAAATCTTTTATTGCTTTCTTGGAGATGCCCGTGGAGTAGTACTCCTGCATCCTAGCTCTAAATTGAGTCATGTCTGTCAATTGCTGGTGTGCATGGATGAGGGAGTCGATTGAGTTCTCAATTGACGTGGCAAGAGACAATCGAGATGGTTCACCCGAGTTCTTAAGTTCGCGAGTGTGCACTCGCATTTCATGTACATAGTGGTTAAGGTCATCTTGTTGAAAATTTGGTTGTGGTTTTTGGTTTTGTTCGGCATTGGGTCCAAGGTTCGGGTTTTCTTGTGTTCCAGTGGACTCGGGGTTAACATCTTGTTCACTCATTTTCTCAGTTGAAATCTGCAGTTGAAAATTGGTTCATTCTTTTCAAAATTTGGGAATTATTTACAATTACATAAACAAAAAAAATACAAAAATTGACACAAATAATGAATAAAATTGAAAAAAAATGTGATATTTACCTATTAATCGAAGTGGTGATGAGTTTGTGGGTGTTGTTGGGTGGTTTTGGAGTGGATTTGGCCTCATTTGGTGGTTGAATCGATGTGTACACGAAGGAGGAGGACACGCTCGGTCGGCCAAATGGAAAATGGGGAAATTGTGCACTGTTTTTTTTTAATATATTTTTAACAGAGGCGCATGCGCGTACACGTTAGCAACGCGCACATGCCATCAACGTAACGAATATGGGGAGCATCTTCATGCGCCCGCCCACTTCAGATATTTGGTATGAATAATACTTCAGAGATTGTGTATGAGTAAATATCCCTTTATCTCCCATTTTAAGTTTTCTTCGGGTTTGTGTCCAAGTAATGATGAATAAAATGAGTATATGTCTTGTGTACTATATGCTAATGCAGTAGGAAGTTTGATGTATTGGATGGTATTTACAAGACTAGATATTTCATATGTTGTTGGTGTTGTCAGTAGATACATGGCAAATCCAGGTAAAGAGAATTGGGTAGCAGTTAAATGGGTCTTTGATATCTTAGAGGCACTAGTAATTATTGTACCACCTATAATGGTTGCAATGATTTAGTCTCTGGCTATGTAGATTTATATTTTGTAGGTGACTTGGACAAAAGGAGATCCACTTCACAATATGTCATTCCTCTTGCACGAGGGCCTATTAGTTGGATGTCAAAACTTCAAAACATAGTTTGTTTATCCACTATGGAGGTAGAATATATATCTGCTTCACATGCTTGCAAGAGGCAATCTGGTTGAAAGGCTTGGTGGGTGAGTTTGGAAGGATACAGAATAATCTACAAGTATTTTTTGATAGTCAAAGTGCTATTCATTTTGCTAAAAAATCCATCTTATCAGAGTAAGACAAATCATATTCCTATTAAATACCATTTTGTAAGGTAGGTTATTGATGAAGGTGGAGTAACTCTTGAGAAGGTCCATACTCAAAAGAACTATGCAGACATGTTCATGAAACCAGTATCATTAGAGAAGCTGCAATGGTGTTTGGCTTATCTTGGCTTGCAAGAAAGGTAATGAATAAACATGGGCAAGGTATCAGGTAAATTGTTGTCGAGGTGGAAATTGTTGAAACGATGAAAACCAATTTGCCACAGCTTTGGATATGGGAATCATTCTAGATCCCTATTATTCTACCTTCGATTGAAACAAAATAGCCCAAGATAGAATATGGATAGGGGTGCATTATTAGTCATTTTTATGTAATTGTGTAAAATAGATGCTATATATCCATGTAAGCTCGTAGAAGCAAAAACATCAGAAATTGTTGTAATTCTCCATTATTGAATAATAAGAATACCAATACTCTTTGCCATGTTGATGTTTCCCTATTAAATGTTTTATGACATAAAATCTCTGTGTTGAATTGTGTGATTGCTATTGTTTCATCTTAAGTTTATTGATCTTTGTAATTTATGCTTCCGCTACCAACAACTAGCACTATTAAAATTCTTTGTTTTTGGTGATTTAGATGGAATTTGGTTAAAACATCAAAGGTAATGTTTTGTTGGACATACTTTAGTATAAGGTAATGTTTTGTTGGACATACTTTAGTATTTTGAAAGGTTCGAGTAGCTCGAAACTGGACGAAACCCTAAGAAGTTTTAAAACATTATAATTTTTATTAGAAAATGATTAGACATTGACTTCATACAGATGAGTTTGAATATTACTTAATTTAGCGCATGCAACCATGATAAGATGCAAATTATTTTTTCAGAGATTTGTATGAGGAAAGTTCGTTATTGAGTTAACCACAATGAGTGAGATTGCGTATACGGATATTCTGACTAAACCCTATCAAATCTTCGATGAACATAACACGAAAGGTCTTATAGGGTTTTGATATTTCAAGTCGTTATACTTATCAAGATTTTGTTTAAAAGTTAATGGTATTCTAATTAGTTTGAAAATGTAATATAATTTTTTTGGAACCCTATTGGCAGTGGCAGTGTCGTTAAGAAGGAAATTATGGATACTTTAAGCAATACAGTAAAAAAGAGTTATCTTCAGAGAATATTTTGAATCATTCAAACATTACAATGCAAACGGAATGGCTAAAGATGTATATTTTTAATATAATTTATATGTGTAGTGATGTGTTTGATTTTTTTTAAATACATTTTATAAAATAAATATGTTGCTTGGCCATATAACACAATGATAATTTTATTTATTTTTTCTTTTCAAACCGAATTTTCAAGTGAATAATTGACAGTAAAATATCTTGCCCATAAGAGGTGGCACACAGTTTAGAATTCACATTCACATTATTATAGAAAACCAACCAACGCTTTAGAATTCACGTTCACATTATTATAGGACACCAACCATTCCATTTATATATGATCATATAGAAATCTCTCAACCGCTTAATTTTTACTAGATATATTATCATGTATAGTTTTGCTCTAGCTTTACTGTGAACGTACATGTAATCTCAAACCCCGTCAATTCTGTGTATATGCAATCAGAGAGCCAATTAATTTTCTGTATATTCATGTATTCATGGTTGGTATTATAACAGTGGACTAAGTTTGTGTATATATGTCATCACACAGCGATTTAATTTTGTGCATACCTGTGTTTTATAACTTTGGATTCATGAGAAGTAATAAATCTGTAATAACCATGTCCCATGTTATAAGGCCGTTGCACTCACTTGGTTTTCGTAATATGTGACAACATTAATTTCGTGTAGGTGACCCCTGGGATAGTCATAAGTTTCTGGTATATCTGGCTTGCAGGCTGTTGGATATATCCTTAGGAGGTTGCTGTTCCCATGATTTAAAAAAAAAAATTCCTATAAATAGAATAATAAAGGGAGTTAATTCTGTGCATATATATATATATATATATATATATATTTCAACTAATAAATATCAATATTTTGAGGCATGGGTTATTATGGTATTATTGTGTAATTGGATGAGTTGTTATTGGGTTGTCATTTTGTGTAACTTTAAGTTGTAATTATTTAATGAGTTTTCGTGTTTTTTACCGAGAGAGGTGTTTATATCTTAGAATTTGGGGTGTACTATCATTTATGCTTTTCCTAGATTGAAAGAGGATGGGATAAATGTACTCTCTAGATTGATGATTTTATGGTCTTCAAAATTCAAAAATAAACAATTATAAAAAAAGAAATGGTAGGTGATGAATGGATAACTAGTAGTTCATACATGAATAACAAGCACTCGCAAGTGACAAACAACCCATTTAACTAAACAGATAACAGGTAGCTGAGACATGAACAACAAATAAGTTGTTCATGACACACAAAAAAATTAGAACAATATATGTTTTTTTAACTTTGTAATAATTGTATCTCATTGTTTATCTGCTACTTTTCTTATTTTAATTTGTTATAAATTGTTTTATAACTTATATTTATCTTGAAGGTTATGTATCTCCTAGTTATTGCCCTTGTTGAGAAGGACAACATTACAGGAGAAGGGCATCATTATAGGTTTGTGAAGGCATAAGAGATGATATATGTAATAGCTTTTGTTGTACATGCATTTTCAATTTGTTAGTTGTGTATATATTGTTGAGGAAAGATTGCAATAGATATTTCATATTTGGAGTATTTGGAGTTTGAGATATTATGCATGAATTTTGTTTTGAGAAAAACAAGCATGAAAAGTTAGGGTGACATATATTAGTGAGCAAGATATACAAATTACATCTCAATTTATAGTTATGGAGAAGACCCAATAATGACTGAGAATAATTGGGCAAATGAGAATTTGTAAGTAGGCTTACTACTCACAAAAGCTAAATTCATTAAAAATTCAGTAAGCAGGCTTACAACTCAGAAAAGCTAAATTCATTAAAAATAGACGCATTTGAAAAACAAAACACTAACAATATTTCTTTTATATGTCTAACTTCAGGCTTGGACTAACTATAAAGTGTTGATATATGATCTAAAAGGTATATGGCCTAGGACCTATTGTGTAATACATAAGTTGGATTCTCTGATCTCTAACCTTTGAATTGTTAATCTTGTACAATGTGTTACGAAATGTTTTGTTTGATTTTCTGACTTCTGTTTTGCAATTTTTTTGGTGGGAATACCATCAAAATTTATTAAACAACTAAATATACCAATATTTCGTTGCTAATTATCTTAGTTATTTGTCAAACATACCATCCACTAAAAACATATGCATTAGCAATTCCAAATTGAAAATGCTCACAGAAACACTGAATCAAAGAGATGACATCCAAAACTGTTATTTATTCCAGAGTCAATAACAGTAATCTCAAGCCACTGCAACCAAAAAAAACCACATATACTACCCGTTCGCACACGCAATATAGCAGTCGTTTGAACCTAAGCTGGTGGGATTTAATCGTATCAGTTCGTTTTATCGAACACTACTCTCACACGGAATATGGCACTGATCTCAACATAAACTGGTTGGATTTATCCTTATAAATTTGGTATTTTCGAATCAGTACTACCCATAAATTCAACGGGGCGCATTGGCATAAACCATTGGCTATATAAAATGCAAAATATCTATACCGATTAATATTTTGGAATCAGTACTACCCATAAATTCAACCGGGTCCATTGGCATAAACCAATTGGCTATATAATATATAAAATGTATAATACTGGTCAGTTAAGAACATGTGTTATTTTCGTGGAGGTTATATGTTCAAAACAGGTCCAGGTAGGGTTGTTCATTGGTTTTTTGTAACAAGATTAGAAGGGTAGGCTATCCCTGGGATAGAGGCTCACCCTGGTGGGTTTTCTGATGGGTTTCAGGAAGTCTAGATCTCTGCTGAGTCACAAGTTACTGGTATATTTGACTTGCAAGCTGTTAGATATATTCTTGGAAGCTTGCTGTTTCCATGATTTAAAAAACAAAAATTGCTGTTTCCATGGTTTAAAAAACAAAAAAATATGGTTAAAAAAGCAAAAAATATCCATATGTATGAACGTGGCTTTTAATATATTTATAGAATCCTCACTGCAAAGCAATCCAATTTTCAAATTTTGTTTTTTAAATCGTCTAGGTAACCTAAAAGATAAGTATCTCCCGTTGTAACATATCAACGTTCACGCATTCCATTTTGTCTCATCGAATTGCTTAAATAAGCGGATTCAAATTTGTTTTTATAGTATTATGGGGACGTCGATTAGTTGTGTGAATCCTATTACGATACCGTTGCTTCTTACAGGAATCGAGGCCCTCAAGGCCTGCAATTTTTTGTGGAGCTGGAATATTTGACAGCGACTGTCATTGCTTCTTACAGGAATCCAGGCCCTAAAGGCCTGCAATTCTTTGTGGAGCTGGAATATTTGACAACTACTGGTGGAGCTCTGGTCGAGCGGTAGGCCGTGTCATTTCAGTATGTTTTTTAGGTAAGAAACCCTTAAGCCATACGTCTCAGTGGGAATTTGGATCCAACTGCCAGAGTTGGTTTCAGACAAGATGTTTTGGAGCGATATAGTCGTAAATTTGGACCTAGTTCTGGTTCCAACAGGTTTTTTTTTCTTGATTACCTACCATGTCTACCTCGTCTACATAATCATCAAGTACCCCAATACTACAGTCATAGGATTTTAAAATGGCAACAGGAAAGTCTGGGTACGGCAGATGATGCAGGTAATAATTAGCAAAATTATGGGGGAGTTTTCTCATGTTTTCGCATATTCATAAACTTTCGTCGTGATTTTTTTAGGGTTTTGAGTTAGACGATTAATTGTAGGATATGCCGAGGAATACCTCACTGGTTCTTCAGGTAGTGTCAAGCAACATATCTGCTGCAGTTTATTTAGCCACTCTCGCACTTACAATCAGCTCTCTGACCGGCACCATAATGGCCTTTGCCACAAGTAGCAATAGCGCCAGCTCCAATCGGCTGATAAATGAGATATTCTTCGGAAGTAAAAGTGCCTTAACGTCCTCTATTAAATATGCGAGTCTGCTGCTTTGTTTCCTGGCAGCTTTCATATCGTATGTACAGTGCGTGCGTTATTACATTCATGTGAGCTTTCTCATCGGCACGCCGAATTCAAGTGTCCCTGTATATTATGTGGAGAATGCGGTGATTCGAGCGAGTAATTTTTGGTCTTTGGGGATAAGGGCCTATTACCTTTCGCTCCCACTTCTACTGTGGATCACTGGCCCCATATCCATGTTTGTTTGCTCCCCGGGGATGATCTCTTTTCTGTATTTTCTCGACTTTACTGTCAATCCCGTTGCGGTTTTTGGAATTAAATCCTCGTCTAAGTTTGTAGGAGACACGGTTTTGGATATTAGTCAGGGGATTGAATCCAACAGTGGGTTCAACTTCAAACATGTCATCTTATGAAGCCCAGTCGAATTGCCATGAAGAACGTTCAGGCACTCAAGGCAAATCGTGTTTAGTAATGATTGCCTGTTGTAATAAGTTGAAGTAGTCTGCTATTGAAGCATTGGAATGTAAATATTTCCAGTATATATCAATGCGGAAATGGTGAGTCTTTAACATGGATTAAGGGGATGGCCGTGTATGACACTGAAATTGTAATTTGTGAAAACAGCGTACGAGCTTGAATAAGGCTTTCGTGGCAATCTTACAAAACCAACATTTCTAAATGTAATCAAATTACAATTATAAGTAAACTAATAGTAAGATTAGGTGATATTGGCTTTTGGTGTATATTTGATGAACTCATATTTCATATGTTCAAATTTCTAAATATCAAAGTAGTGTTATTATTTGAATCTTTGAATTTAAGAGACCACTAAATGTTATTGCACTAAATGTTATTGTAAGATATATATATATAGCCGATAATATATCTTAATATAGGATATTATAGTCGATACTATATCTTAATATAGGAGATGGTAGCTGATATTATTTGTAGTATTATGTAAGAGATCTAGAATTTATGTATGAAGTAATACATTAATCAATTGCAAAGAAAGAGATGAAAGAAGAACAATATTGCTGCAAATAATAATTTTTATTTAAGAGACCACCAAATGTTAATATAAGAGATGATAGCAAATACTATATGTTAATGTAGGAGATTATAGCTGATACTATATGTTAATATAAGAGATGATGGTTGATACTATTTGTAATATTTTATATGAGATCTAGAATCTAAGTATGAAGCAATACATTAATCAATTGCAATGAAAGAGATGAAAGCAGAACAATATTGTTGCAACTAATAATTCTCATTAAAACTCATAATGACATGAGAGATTACAAGAATATCTACACTTTCCATGGGCAAGAGTAGAAATTTATGCAAAAATAGAACTAGTTGAAGCTTAAATTAGCTAGAATGAACTAATAGTGAATTGAACTCTCACTAGGGAGGCTCTCCTAATTCAAGTGGCCAAAATATCACATAAAGATACCATTGGAATCATGAAACTAATCTTAACTAGGAAATGATAGGTCCATCACCTATACTTTTAGAGTATAAGGAAAAACCTATGTTCTAAGTGGTTCTTAGAGGATGGCTAGGTCTTCAAGTAGTTTATTAAGAATTGTGTAGGACGAGTTTACTAGAATTGTGGTCAATTAGGGAAGGTTGGTAAATTAGCTAGTTTGGTCAATGCATTAAGCAGCTATGGTAGGTGTACTCAATTCAAAGAGTTATGATGGTTGTACTTGTGGATTGCATGAATAGACATAATTATGGTATATGATGGTTGTTGGTGATTGAATGATCATATAACTAGGAACAACCACATTAATATTAATATTAATAATATTAATGTGTTACTATATTTAGCAAATTGGTAAGGGAACCTAATTGGTGGTGGTACAAGATGTGGGGATGTGGGATACTAGGATAAGACCATTCCCCACCTTTTCATCCATTGTCCTTTCACCTTGAATGTGTGGAGGGATATAGAGAATGACTTGAATTTGGTTCGTTTGCGCGGAAGGAGACAATTGTCAAATGCCTCTATGTATTGGTTCAGAGACCTGATCTTTTTGAATTTATAGCTCTCCCTTTTCTAATGCTTTGAGGAATATGGATTTCCATGAACAATCAAGTCGTTGAAGACAGAGCAGTGCCAACCTTTTATGTCTGTGCCTAGATTTTAGAAATTCTTCTCTTTTGTAAGAATATTAATAAGACATTCCTTCCCTTCTCAAATATGAGAACTTTTTGGAAACAAATTTAGTCCTTGGTGCTTCTTTGATGTGGGTTGTAAGAGGCAAGAAGTGTAGTATGTGGGACTTGAGGTTTAATTTTTTTCTCAAATTTTAATTATCCAAACTCAAGGAAACTATTGAATATGGTAGAACTCATGGCATTAAAGTTTCTCTTTAAGATTGTTGGGGATATACATGAAGCTCAACTTTTGACTCTTCTTAATTTTTTTAGAATGATACATGTAAAAGGATGACTATAACTATTTAGGACTATTATGAATATATTTCAAAAGAATGATAAAATAAATATCTATGCTATATTTTCAAGTGTTACATATGATTTTATTGTTCTTACATTTGCATTTGAAGAATGCATTTTTTATTCTCCTTAAATAGGAAATATATCTTTCTCTTTGAAATGTGTGTGCGTTTATCCTATAGAATGTGTTAAATATATTTGTATACAACATCATGAATACATTTAGCAAACTAATAACGTTTTTTTATAGACTGTACTAAATGTATGCTTATTGGAACATATAGACACTTTAATATTATTGATATCGTTGTTACTAGTAGCATAGGGATATCTTCAAATATTACCTATTAAGATTATATTAATTATTATTATTATAAATTATCACTATATATATTTTTATGGAAATTAATAATCTTATAGAGCTAGAGTATGAGCATAAAAAATAGCTTTCAACATCATAATTTTTGTTTTGAAAGAGGAGAAAGAAGAAAACACATTACTAGCACTAGTCAAAGAAAAACTACAAGAAATATCACAAATTGAAACAACTTGTCTCATAAGAGTAAAGAGACTCAGGCTGCTGTCTGAACTAGGGTTTGATAGTCGGCTTTTGAAGATGTTTTTGGCGGCCATGGATCCTTCCATGGCCGCTCTCCTCCTTCTCCCTTGTGTTTTCCTGTCATCGGTAGGCTGATTCGCTTCGGAAAGTTGGCGGCGCCTTGGCGCGGCGACCCATTGGGTAGCGGGCTTCTCCTGCTTCCCAGTGGCGGCGGCGATGGTTTCTGCATTGAGGGAAGTAGATCTGGGGCTGAGCATCCTTGGACGGAAGACGACGGCGGCTGCAGAGGTCTGTAGAGCAACGGGCTCCAGTTTCCTCCTTGTCGACGGCAGATCCGCTGAGGATGTGTGCGCAATGGGGCTTCTTCTCCCTGGATCGTAGATGGTGACGGATGTCTGCGTGAGCTCGGGTTCCCTCTGACGGCGGCCCCTTGCTCTTCACAATGGCGGCAGCATGAGCTAGGGCTCTCTCTGACGGAGGCCCCTTGCTCTTCTCAATGGCGGCAGGATGAGATCGGGCTCCCTCTGACGGCAAACCCTCGCTCTTCTCAATCACGGCAGCATGAGCTCGGGCTCCCTCTGACGGCAAACCCTCGCTCTTCTCGATGGCAGGCTTCCACACCGAGGTGGGTTGCATCCCGTGGGCTGCCGAGGAGGGGCTTTCGGCGGGATGGGGGTTGTTGCTCTTTCTGATGACGGTTTCCACGCTGAGGGGAGGCATCCTGTGGACTGCCTTGGAGGAATTTCGACTGTTTGGGGTTCATCTCAGTACAGAACCAGTGGCTCTGCTTTATTATCAAGCGTTTTGGAATTGTTTGTTTTTTCCCTGTTTTATTTCTCTTTTTTTCTGCGGCATTATTTGCTGGTTCATTTTTTGTTTTTTGAGCCATTCATGGCTGACCTGAATTAGGTTTTGTTGAAGTTTTCTGAGGTTGTATAGAGCTGAAAAGCTCGTAGAAGATTCTGTAATTATTGGACTGCTTAGCAGCATATACACTCTTCAAGAGTGCCGAAGATCCAATGTAATTTTGTACTCGCAAGATGAAATAAAATTATGCTTTTTTTTCAAGGAAAAAAAAGAGTAAAGAGACTCAACAAAATAATTAAACACAAAGATAAGTAAATTTATGTTAAGGTAATCTCTCATGACTATAAATATGAAATACTCAATAATAACCCAAGTCTAAAAGGGATAGGGATATTTATAAATAGAGATCTCACTTTAAAGATCAAGTTGTATTAAGAAAGGAAGCTCAAAAGGTTAAAAAACAAAGAAGAAAGGAAAATGTGAAATACCCAAAAATATATTATTAGGGGGAGATACCAATATTTAACAATAAATAGGAATTTGGGAGTCTCTGGATCCTTTCTTGGAACCATCACATCTTTCTATGTAGAAAAATTTCTTATTTTAAATTGGATCCTAATTGAAATTGATATTATATTGCTAGTTGGAACTCGATAGAATGAAGAATTCAAGGCCCTAATATACAAGGATTTATCTTATGGTCACGATGGAATAAAATATCCTATCATAGAGGGATCAAAGACATAGCTTGTTACATAAAAAATAACACTTTTCTTCATAATAGGATTCAATAGAAAGATCCTTTCAGTCAATAAATGAGTATGGATATTTCAAATATCAATGCTTAGAAGATGGAGATATTTATATGCCATTTTCACATATTAATTATGCCTTTTATAAGAAACACAACCTATACAATAATTGTCCCTACAATGACTCATAACAAGTTATTTCCAATCTAATAAATGAAGGGAATACCCTCTTGCTAGGAGACTTTAATGCTAGAACAACAATTAAACAAGCTATTATCTTAAGCAATGATTCCATCCCTAATCCTTTGTGGGTAGATGAGGACCTTGATCTAGCTAGAGGATACAATAGGAACCCTAAAGAGTTGACTGAGAATTCAATACCAAGTTGATCAAGTTATGCAGTTCTCAAGATATAATAATTTGCAATATTATTATGAATTGGATGAAATCCAACAAAATCACGCATGTTCATGGGATTGGAAGTAATGTCATATATTATGCCATATATAATATCCTCATATAAAACCTAATAATAAATCTCGACATCTTAAATGGCCATGGGGTGATAGAACGAAGTTGATGGCCTCAAAAGTGGCAATGACATCACATACAAAATGCGTTCATGCAGGAATCCACATGTCCTTAAGTTGCAATGAGGTCACATAAGGAATGCGCTCATGAATGAACACACATGTACTTTCAATAACACACATGTGTTCCTAATTTTCTAGATTCGGGAATTTCCAAACTACTAACAAGGATACCAAGTCATCCTTTCAGGAGTGCACACACATTAGGAATGCACATGATTTTTAATAGTTTACGACTGATCTCTTTTATCCATAGATCACATTGTGCATTTTAGGGGAGGTTGAGCAAAATCTTGGTCAAATTAGACTGACCAAGGAGCCAATCAACTATGCACGGGAATAATGGCTTAATATTCATTGAATTCCACATTAGTATTTTCCTATTTTTTTATTCCATATTTTTCTTAAAAATTAAACAAACAACTAAAGCTAGAATTGTTAATTAAACCTAATTTTTTTTATCAAATTGAAGCAAAACCAATTAGAATGAATCCCCAAGATAACCCAAACCAATCACCACTACATCAAGATGCACCAAACATGAATCCTAAACCATTAAATGTTAACATGGAAATTGATTCAGATTTCAAATCTCTTAGAACCCTTTAGAATGAGTTGCAAAATACTAGAGAACCCACCAGATTGTCACTAGCCACTTTAGTAGAGGCAATTATATCTTCCATTGTAGATGTACTTGAGGATAATTAACTAATATGCCATATTATAGAGATATAATGTTTGAATACTATAGGATTGTTTCCTACTAAGTTGTACTTAGTTGGATTTCAAGTGAGCCTGTAAAGAATGAACAAGTCAGTTGTTCATAACTCAAGATTAGAAGTCCATGCAGGTCATTTTGGCCCTTTTTTTTAATGTTTTTCACATGTTCACACCCCCTTGTGGGAATTGTAATAAATGATGTAGAATTATGAAATTATGTAAAAGGTTTGGCTTTCTTAGGACTTAGTCACCAAACTAATTATGTGACGCTTTTTAATGACACATAATTTTTGAGTTTTTCACTCAAAATCCACCAAAGCTAGGGTGGCGAAAGTGACGACTATTCCTTAGGAAGGTTATTAAAACCTATGTTGTTGACTTTTCAAGACTTAAGTCTATGTATATTACCATGCTAGTCATAATCCCAAAGTTTCATGAATAGGCGCTAAGCCCCCCCTAGCATTTTTTAATTTTTTAATAAAATCATCGATAAGGTGTATTTTAATTGTAAAATTTTCAAAGTTCAGAAAAGTGGGTCTAGGGGGGAGGGTAATTTGTCATGGGAATGCTCGTTTTTGGACCCAGACTCCCCACTTAACCCCTAAACCCACTTCTGAGAGTCAAATTGGTGATTTTCAATTACTAATTTTGATTTTCTCTTGAAAATGACTTTTTGGGTCAAATAATTGGGAAATTTGGAGAAAATCCAATTCTTAAATCAGTGGTAGCTTATCTCTGAGGTGGCCAAGTCAGTTAGCACTTTTTTTGGGTCAATAAATTATTTTTTGGAGCATCTTTCCCAACTCATAATGTGGATTTCAGTGGTTTCTAATTTTGAGGAGAGAATCTCTCCAAGAGAGGGTGCAATTCCTCTTGAGGGTGAGTTGTTGGAGCTTGATTTGACATATGGAAACCTCTTATCTTGATAAGAAACACATACTGGGAGGTGGCAGCCCCATTTCACTTGAAAGAGAAACTTTTCATGCTTTCTCTCCTCCCCAAATCCACTTGGATCCTTGAGAAATGTGCCCTCCAGGGGTTTGAAGGCCTTTTTACCTATAAAAGCAAGCTTTTACTCCTCTCTTGAGGGATGGAGGTAGTGAAGCTCTGCTGAAACTTTGTATGATCATTTTTGTATTGTTTATGAATAAATAAATCTTTGGAGGCTCATCATTGCTATAGTGTGCTTCATGTGTGGATACTTTGTTCTCAAATGCTTATGAAGTATAATCTTTCTTAATTTCTTCTTGCTTTCATTGGATAAGTTGTGAGCCTACATAGGGGAGATGCCTCCCAATAGGGTACGGGTGCATTCTTGTTTGATTTGTACTCTTAGATATTTGCTAGTGGTAGATATATTGGATATGCATGTAGTATTGTTTTATTTTTATGCTTTCTAATCTTCTATTGTTTGCAAATACCCTCATTTAACCATTTGTTTTGTGGAGGGATTGTTAATCTTGTAGGTAGCCTTACTTGGAGAGGAGAAGGAGTTTTCTTGCATCCTTCTCATATTCAAGTTCTTTCAATGACAAACATCCTCTACATTCCACCAAAAGCAAAGAAATTTCAATATCCTTCATTCTAGTTTCTTGGATTCTTCACCTTCTTTCTCTGAAACTAAAACCTATTTTCTAGTTATTTGGTTGTTGGTTCCTCATATGATAACAAGTATATATCAGATTTAGAGATGCATTCATAAGATTAGTTGTTATTGAAAATATATAGATTTAAAGTGGTTTACTTCATTCATAATCTTAAAGCTTAGATCTATGCTTTTAGTACTTGAATTTGGGATTTTTCGAATATTTTTCCAAGTACTAAGTAGTGTTAGTTTTTATTTTTGTTTTGTTTAAACAACTAACACTTTAACAACTTTAAATTGATTTTTTTGTCATTTATAGACAGATCAAGTGGAAGTGATGGTGAAAATTTCAATATTTGAGCCTTCCAAAGCGCCTCCTCAAATCTCTCTCCAAAAAGGGCCTTTTTCAATCTTTTTGTGTAACCTGTTTCTTCCGAACTTATAAGGATAAAGAGGCCTTCTTTAATCATTGTAAAATACCATTAATAAAATAAGAAAGTGGGATACACAATGCCCGCGCCCCTTCCTCTATTGGGGGAACCTATATTGCATCCTTTTTGGCGTGACTTTTCCTTTTGCTTTGGTTTTTTTATACTAACCTTTATATTAAATTTACCTTTTTTGCAAGATAGTTTAGTTTCATTTGTGCAAGAATAATTTAGTTAGTTACATCACATTTCTTTTGAAATTAAATAAACAAACCTGACTCATTGTCACGAAGTATGCTCTCACCACCACCTAAAGGCTTTTCCAATTAGTGGTGGATTATCAGAAATTTGACATAGAGTCAATAGTAATTAGTACACTAATTTTTGCTTCAAGTTAATTTAATTTATTTGCACTTACAATATATTTTTCTTTCAAATTTGGAATTAATATTTGAATTACCCCCAAGTATGCTCTTGTCCATCGCAGACTAGTTGAGGATGGTCTCATATTTGGAACAATCAGAAAGGGGTATTCCATTTCATAGATTCTCACATCTAATTAACAACACACTTTTAATAAAAATCAAATCCCTTAAATGGACAGAAATCTGGCATCACGATCTTTACATTATGTGGGAAAATTTTGCAAAGAAAGCAGGAACAACTAGATAGTGATCGCAAGGTCTCGTCAGGCTACACCCTCGATTGGTGTAGTGCTTGAAAGACCCCAGTGACTTTGATCTAGCCCACGTTTTCTTGTGTAGAACCAAATTGGGAAAATTCCAGACATATTCCACATACCTTATAGTATATTGGAAACGCCTTCCTATAATCCACTCATCATAAGAATTTAAAAATAACCAAGATACAATTGCAAAACATTTACTTTTCAGAAGCATTTACTTTGACTCAGTTTGGCACTAATAGACTTTATAACAATATATTTCTTTGCTTAATATAATATTATTGTTGTTTATGTTACATCTTTATACGCTATGATGTTGATTTAATTCATTATTTTGCAATAATGTTGTTTTAGTATTTTATCTTCAAAACTCCTAAAAAAATTATTTCCATTTTAACATCTAAGAACTAAAATCCTTAGTAACATTTATTAGGGTATACCCCCCTTGGATTTATTAGGATTTAGCCTAAACAAAGGATTCAAGATAATGTGGTAGTACTTGACTCGATACTTTCCACCAATGACACACCAAGTGGCTTGAATATTTTTGCCATGTTCCCTAGGTGTGTATAGGCGACAACAAGGACTAATTTAAATTAATTTAGAGACCCGAAAAATCACCAAAAAGCAATTGATGTCATTTTTTATTGACTCGAGAACTAGATTACATCCACTTATGAAAAAAATACATTTGTATGGATTGGTGCACCTTCCAACCATTTAGATACCATGGATGGAAAGGAATTTTATGGTATTTAACAAAACTCCCTACAATAATAGGGAGGTGACTCTATATTTCATTAGGAAATTTTAGGCAGAGTATGTGTTAGGTTACCATGTCAAGTATTTTGACATTGGTGAATGTCATGGGGTGGGTCGTGGGTCTTCAAAAGATACAAAGAAAGCTAGTCATAACCCATTATTAGGTCCTCATCCTCCTAGGAAAAGGCCTACCTCCCTATCCAACATCCACGAATCGGGGAGATAATTAACTAGAGCTAGTTATCCCTATTTGTTGTGACACAAAAATTGGTGCATCATAGAAGTTTCATAGAATTATCTCGTGAGGAGTGAGCTTCAAGTGACATCAGGGGAGGATCTGAGAGTTCATCCTTTGTAGTAGGGTCTGATGAGGAGAGGCAACACGGATCCTCACTAGATCATCCAATATGTTCAAGTTGTGGGAAGAGTTGTTCTGTGGAAATGGAGGCCAGTAGAATTGAGAGTCTTATGCAGGAGGTTAATATGTTGACCATCTCTTTTTTCTTCATTGGTTATGTATAGTATTATATTATATCTTTATATATATCTAATTGTCTAATGTTTGCAGTCAATACGTCGAGATAGTGCACCTGCCACACCAGGTGATGCGTCAATGTTAGTTCCTAGCACTAAACAAACTATTGCAATGAATCTCTCCTTTGTTGCACCACACACCTAGGTATGGTGGAGTGAGTCGTTCATGAATTAAAGCAATCCCTCGCAAATTTTGTCATATGTTTTCAATCCATATTCTAAATTCTTTTAGTTTGAATGTGATTTTACTCTATGAGCAATGGTTTCCTCCATTTAATGTTTATATAGGTTGTGGTACAATACAACAATGAACCTTGTATGCATGGGGTGGATGCATCACTACCTTCCCATGTATCAGGTGTGAAGTTAAATCTTGTTTAAATGAGATATTTTATCTTATTTTGGTTAACTAATTAAAATATTTTTAAATTTTTATGTAGGTGGGTTGGTTCCCTTTTATATCAGCAGTATCACCACCTCACTTTTACCATTGCCTGATTTTCACCCATTATTTGTCCCAAGGGACATGGAATGTCTAGCCTATGTCTAATTTTCCCCAACTCTTGGGATACTGGTTTCATACCCTAGGGTACTTCCATCTATACAATCCATGGGGGTGTATCATCACACATTCCCACCTCTTTTGTCATCACATGCACCTATGTAACACCCACAAATATCCGGGTGAAAACGTGAAGTTGGGAAACAATTTTGGCTTGTCTTTGACAAACAAAACTGCTAAATTTTATGTTTTTCAACTTCGACCTCTTCAAACCCATATCTACCTTAGGAATTTAAACGTGAAGTAAACACAAAGGTTTTAGAGAATTGAATTAACTTTCTACTCGTATTTTTTTAATTTTTTTTATGGACATATCATGGGACAAATTTGTTGTCCACCAATGACATATACTTGAAAATGTTAGGCATGGATAATGAGTGACCTATGTTGATGTCAGTTTTTTGATAGATGGTTATTCATTCAGGGAAAAAAATTGTAGGCTCATAATCTACACACACTACACTATGCATGGACTATATTTTGAGTTTTTTAAGACTTGGGAACAATTTGTTATTATTTATCGAAACAACATATGTTCATAAAATGGTGCATTATCGACACATGTTTTTGTCTTCACATTTTCTTTCAAATGTGACTCTTATTGGAAAAACTAAAAGTAACCTCTTGAAGAGGATGAGCCAGTTATGATCTCTGAGAAATTTCAATTTTTTTGGTGTTGTCTTTGTTATGATATCGAATTTTTATTTCGGGTGATTTTCAGAGTAATAAAATTCTTAATGGATACGGTTTAGAAAAAAAATATTAATAAATAGAAATTGAAATTGAAATGAAACAAGTATTATATCATTGGAAACTAGATTCGGAGATGAATCTGTTGCTACAAAGTCTGATATATAATATTTAGAATTTGCAGGGGTTTGGGCTTGCCAAAGTTGCAAGTTCCAGAAAGATGTCGTATATTTTTGTAGGTTTGTTGACCATAAACTCTCATCCGAAACAATACCTTCGAAACTCTAGGCCGAGAGTTTAGTTCAAACTCTCATCCAAGAGTTTAGTTCAAACTCTCATCTAAGATTTTTTTTTTAAATGCAGCGCGGCGATTGGTTCAAACTCTCGGCCGGGAGTTTGAACTCTCACAAACTCTCGGCCTATATTTTTTTAAACTCTTGGCCTAGAGTTTGAGGTTGACTTTTTTTCGCGTGATCATCTACTCGTAATGGTGTTTTTTCACTCAGTTTGTCATAAAATTGTTTTCGAGGTTCGCATTTTCACCCATCCTGTACTATATCCACCACTATCACATCTACTTCGATCTCACCAACTCTCCCCCATGCACCTCCCCTCCACCATTCCATGATGACACCACTATGGATGTGATAGGAGATACTCTATTTGAGAAGCTTGTGCAACTGAGTGCTCCACTTGTTGGGGAATATTCACCATTTCATGATATTTTCATGGTGAGATCATTCATCGATGAATTTTTGTATGTATTATAATTGGAATTGATTTTAGGATTTTTTTTTTCTCAAATTTCATGTGTTAATTATTTTAAATATTGCAAGGTGGAATATGTAAGACCCTCACCCTGATAGATGAGAGCATCACCCTCACCCAACTGATATCTTGCATGTTTTTCATCCATAATACCCTCCTACAATTTTTCTTTGAATTGAAGGTAAACTTCATCACTGATTTGAGCTTCTAGAATCCTTTCCTTCAGATCTAATTTGCACACACTTATTGCTGCAATATGGAATTTTCTATTGAGTGCATCGGCAACCTTATTCTCCTTACATTTGACATGCTTAATCTCCAAATCAAACTCACAAAGAAAATCAATCCATCTAGTTTTTTTAGCATTCATATTTGGTTGGAAAAAAAAAAAATTTAGACTCATGTGATCAGTCCTGAGTTCAAATATTCTTCTCAAGAGATAATGTCTCCATCTCTTCAGAGCATGAACTATGGCTGCCAACTCTAAATCATGTGTGGCATAGTTCCTTTCATGCTCTTTTAACTTCATGGACTCATAAAATTACAAACCCTTCTTGCATGAGCACTCCACCGATCCCTTCAATGCAATCATATGTGCATACCATAAAGTCTTTCTTTGGATTTGCAATCTTTATAACAAGGGAACTAGTAAGCAATTCCTTCAGCTGTTGAAAACTCTTCTCACATTTTCCAGACCATACAAATTTGATATTTTTCCTTTGCAATGAAGTGATTGGGTGAGATATCTTGGAGAATCCTTCAATAAATCTTCTGTAGTAGCCTTCAAGACCCATAAAATATCTAACATCTGATGCATTGCTTGGACTAGGCCGATCCATTATGGATTCAATATTTTATGGATCCATTGCAATGCCTTCTGCTGACATAATATGACCCAAATATTGTACTTTCTACCGATAGAAATCACACTTACTCATATTTGCATACAGCTGGTGTTCTCCAAGTAATTACAACACCATTCTTAAATGATCATTATGTTCTTCTTCATTCTTTGAATACACAAGAATGTCATCCAAGAACACAATCACAAACGTATCCAAATATTTGTAGAAGACACTATTCATAAGACCCATGAATGTAGCAGGTGCATTGGTAAGACCAAATGGCACCACTGTGAATTCATAATGGCCTTACCTTATTCTAAAAGTAGTCTTATGAATGTATTCTTCCTTTATCCTCACTTGATGGTACCCATACCTCAATTCAATCTTTGAAAACACTCTAGCTTCCTTCATCTGATCAAACGATTCATCAATCCTTTGCAATGGATACTTGTTCTTAACTGTCACTTTATTGAGCTGCCTCTAATCAATACACGGCCTCAATTTCTCATCCTTATTATTGACAAATAACACAGGTGCACCCCAAGGAGATACACTAGGTCTGATATATTATTTGTCCATTAGTTCTTGTAGCTACATCTTCAATTCTACCAATTCTGGTGTGCTCATTCTACAAGGAGCTTTGGAATTTAGTGCTTCCCCTGGAACAAGGTTAATGGAAAATGCAATGTCTCTCTTGGGTGGAAGACTTGGCACTTCATCTGAGAATACATCCTAGAACTCATGTAACAACTGAAATTCTTCTAACCTGGGTCCTTTATCTTCTATTGAATCTGATATATGCACAACATATAATTGGAAACCCTTTTTATAGAACTTTCTCAGCTGTAAGGCTGAAATCTGCCTTATTGAAACTTTCTTGGGAATTCCTTTCACCACCCTTGGCCTTCCTTCATCATCAATGCATTCAAGTGCTTTCTCATAATAGTCCAACTTGGCTCTATGTATTTCCAACCAATCCATGTCAATTAGGGCATCATACATATCCTAATGGTAAGACATTCAAATATGCATGTGTGAGGAGTCCATTCAATTCTATAGGGCACTTATGTTTCTCTTGGTACTTGTGGCTAATTGAAATAGCCAAGGTTTACTATGCTTTACTTTACCAAGAGAAAACATTTTAACTACCCCGGGAGACACATAACTATGAGTAGACCCTGCATCAATCAAAACAGAAATAGATTGCTTAGCAATCTTACCTTCAATCTCCGCCACTTTTGATTGATGGTATGCTTGGTGATCATCCAGTGCTGCATAAATCCTAGATGTTGATCTTTCCATATCTCCCACTATAGCTGCTCCTTCAATGTTGTGCAAGATTCTAGGATTTTCCTTCCGATGTGGGAAATATTTAAGAATATGGTTTCCTTTACATCCCCAACATTGGAGTGGCCCTTTTTATGCCTTTTCTGCTGCTATAGCTAGCTTGAATTCTCTTCTTCCTTGTTGGTCCCATGGAAAAGTTCTGGGTTGATTTCTGAATGGTGGTTTGAATCCACTTTTCTTTTGTTCAAACCTTCCTCTGGGATTACCTTTCCATGCTGGCTGCATCTTTGTTTTACCTTTACTCTGCTCATAGCAATGCTCTTCCATTTTGAAATCCAAATTGAAATTTGCTATGAAACTGTTATTACAAGAAAAGGAGACATATAGTAGTATAAAAGTATCAACAATGAGTTATCAAGAATTGTCTCAATAGTTGTTGTAGATAACTTCAATTTGTGAAGGATAATCCTTTCCACAAACCTGTTAACCAATACTACCACAGAGTTCCATTTTCTCATTTGGAGGTTCAATTTATTGGGTTCAGGGTTGAAGAGGAACACTAAAACCTCGCAATAGTTGTTCACATATTCGTGATGATGTGCAATTAATGAATATTATATGGTTAGTGTATATTTGAAGAGTTAGATCCACTATTGACTGGAGTGGAAAAAATTGACCAAGCCATATCATATGCAGTTGCGATCCTTTGCATAAACTGTGATCATTTAGTGCATTGTGACATAGAAGGGTTATATTTAAAATCATATAGAGTTCAAATATTAACCTTATGTTAAGGGTTGCGATACTCTCCTAGTGAAAAAAAATAAGGAAAACCATAAAATGCAAGTCAAATACTTTAATATCAAGTTTCATTGTTTAATTTAATAATAAGTGGAATCTCATTATAATGATACAAGGTTCGATAACAATTAGAATTGAATTTTTCCCATATGGGGTGGCATTAGGGAAATCTAAGCATATTAATGGTGACGAGACAACATGGGATCAATCGGTGAGCTAGGCTAACAAGGTGCATTAACCGCGACTCCCTCCCGAGAGATGAAGGACTATCACCCACCTGATGTATTTACTCTACATTCATGGTGGATGGAGAGATGGATAGGACCCCTGCCAAGCCTCCTGGGTATGGAGGTGGTAGGGTAAATAGACCCATGTCCATAGACCAGATTGATCAATCACTAGCTTCTATAATTTACCTGAATTGATCTTAGTCTCTATGAGGTTAGTAAAGCCACTACCATGAGGAGAGAGTGACAGCGTGCCCCTGGTAGGAGAGTTTGATCTAGTCAAATTCAAGGTAGACGATCAGGAGAGGTTGGCATTTTGCACCACCTCAATTCCATGACAGATACTCTACTCAACATCAAACAAGATATCTTACGTTTGGACGAGTACATGCAAACCTACCTAAAGGAATTGGAGTACATGGTCCATATCGTGATGGTGGGAGAGGTAGTGGATGTAAAGTTGAAGGAGGAGCAACGCAATGATGGACAAGTTGAATCCAACACTAGGATTGGTAAGAGAGAGGCTCCAGAAAGCAGTCACCAATAGGAAATAAAGGAGAAACCATAGCTGCAGAAGCAACATCTGGATTATGGAGACTTAAATAGCCTCAACCATGATGGTCATCCCACATTTTCCTAGTTTAAATTGGTCTACTCGTTTGATATTTTCTCCAAATATGAATCTATAATGTCTATATCAGTCTTAGATAATATGAACATTTTTTTGGATTCATATCGCCCGTGTGCATGGTGTACTCTAGTAAATTCTATTCTAGAAGGTTCATCATTCACTTAAGGTGGTTTTGTTGACTATAAGCATGGGTGTTTCTCCATGTAGGAAGCCCAGTGTAGACTTATTTTTGTCTCAGCAGGCACTTATGGTTGTTTTGTCCACTATAGGCTGGTTGTTTTGTTGACTATAGGCCTGGGTGTTTCTCCATATCGGAGGCCTAGTGTAGACTTATTTTTTTCTTAGATCCTGAATATTTCTCCCATGGGGAGGCTCAATGTAGACTTGGCATGTATATCTTTGTAAATTTTATGTAATATAATGTGAATACTAAATTAAAAAAAAAATTGAAGTGATATAATTAAAGGGGAGAGTTCCAAGGCTAATTTATAATTTTAACCCAAGGGGTTACCAAAGTTAAATTCATTCAAAATATATAGATTAAGAGTTTAACTAACTACTACTTATTAAAAAGTGATAAGTGGTATTTAATTTCAAGTATTTATTTCTTTAAGAAATTAAAGGGTACATATTTCAAGTGAAGAATTAAGGTACATCAAGTAAGTACTAAGGTATCTTTTGAAGGAAGATTGATGAAAATTGTGACGAAAAATACCAATGGATTCCAATAATGAAGAGAAATGAAGATTCCCTTGCACTACTTTTACAACACATGTTAATATGTATGCCTTATTAAAACTTAATGGAATTATTCAAGGAAGGAATATCACCATTTCTATTTACCCATATATCAAGAAAAATCACATTAACATTGACTTATCAAGCTAATTAATAGTGTTGGAATAAAAAATAGTTGAAAATGACACATCTTTCTTCAACGAGAAATAGGAAATCAAGAACCTACAACCATCTATTGAAGATTACAACTTCACAAGTCAATTCAATTTAGTGTCAATTTATGAAAATAAAGTTGATATAATTCTAGGGTCACCTTGGGTACAAAATCTAGGTACCTTCATTTTAAACATGGAGAAAAAGGTTGTGAAGTTTTCCTATAAAAAGAAGATTATTGTGAAATTTTCAATTACTAGGAACTAGATTCATAAGACAATTTCACCATGGAATATTTTAGACAATGAGAGAAGAAGAATAGAGAGAATAAATTATGGAAAACACTATGTATCTTATTCATTGATATTGTAACAAGATATAACACATCCTCCATGGACAAAATCGAATTGCTTTGAGGCAATATGGAAAGAGCAAAAAGAAAGGCTTAGAAAAAGACAAAAAACCCCCTAGGTGGCAAAAGCAGTTTCCAAAACTGTGCTAGAGGCTCACGAATTTGGAAAGTATGGTATGGCAACTCATGAGTGAGGTAAATAGGATGTATTGGTGGATTTAGAAGATTAGATATGATGTGGAGGTCGAATTGGTCAAGTGGCAAAATATTCCAAGTTAACTAGCTTTATCTTTTCCACTAGAAAGTAGAAAAAGCAGGACAAAGCTAACTAAAACTGGATAGTGTCTTTCTAATTCGGGAATAGAATAAAATCAGATAGAATCCAAGGAAATCTTATCCAGAATCTATCCAAATTTGTTTTTGTGAATGAGGATAGTATGTGGTCCACTAAAAGACAAAACTGGCCTATTCTACCTAGTCAAAACTCAGGAAATTAATCATAAATGATTAATTAATTTTATTCTAAGTCTAGAATGACATAGTGGGTTTTTTAAATGTTCCAACAATTATGACATTATAGGATGTTACAATGATGTAAGATTTAGAAGCTCCATCATCTGAATACTTCAAAGATATCTCAAAGGTAATGTCGCATGAAAATTAGAAATCAATACGGAACTTATGTAGAAATAATTCAACAAAGTTGTCGTTGATAAAAATGAAGAGATTTCTCATCTAATAGATCATAATAAAAAAATACTTGTTCAAATAAATAAGAAAAAGGATAAAACACAACAAAATCAAAAGCTAGAAGAGGAGAATCAAGATGTTCAAAAGAAATTATCAAGAAAAGACAAAGAAAATTCCTCCTTAAAGAAAGTTAAACAAGAATTGCTAGAACAAATAAAAACATGAAGACTAGGAAACCAAGAATATCAAGATACTCAAAATGAAGTTGACAAGTCAAACTATAAGGAAGAAATCTTACACTTAAGGAGACACAATCATGACTTACTTATATAAGTTAATAATCTAAAGCGTGATTAGAAATCTTTACAAGAAGAGTTAGATCGAAAAGGATCATTAGTCAACAAAGAAATGATGAATGAACCAATAGCGAAGTCATTGGATGCTCAAACTAAGAATAATGCTTATATTGACAAATCACTACGAACATCAATACAAGATGGTTTTGAAGAACAATCACAAAAGATTAGGATGCCTTATCATAATCCAAATCATAAGAATCAATATGAACATTAACAATCACAAAAGATTAGGATACCTTATCATCATCCAAATCATAAGAGTTGATATGACCAATGACAAGGTCAAAATGGACATAAATAGATGAGCTGTGATTTCAAAAAAGCATGGAGACAAAATCGACAAATTGGGTGGAAGCAGAAAATGAGAAGTTCCATCCAACAAATCGATCAACAAAGGGTCCCAGTGAAAGTTAATTTAGGATGGATGACTTCACAAATGATGCAACATTTTTACTCAATGTTTAAAAGAACATATCGACTCATTTCATCAAGTGTTGCAACTGCAGGCACTGAATATCATGAAGATCACAAGCAGGAACAAGGGATAAAGTCTTCCATAATTATGCTTTGAGGACAAAGCATTTCTAAGGGGGAGGCAATGTAATAAAAAAGTATGTATAATAGATAAATATAAATAAATATTAACATGAAATCAATAATCAGTATTCAATAAACTAATATGTATTGAAGAGATGCCTTCCCGATGAAAGGTCGCATCTCTTTACAAAGGGGCACCCCTACTTGGGTATATATACAATCCCTCGGTTGTAATCATATATCGCATTCATTTTAACATAAATTTTATTCAATACATTATTATTGCTAAATGGATTACATTATATTCCATATATTTTGGGTAATTTTTTTGTGAGCGAACTTTGTTCATTTCAGGTTCATATTTCTCTAATAGTGGCATGGTTTTGGAGACACTCCAATTCAAAAGTGTATGTTTGAAGGTTTATTGCATTCTATTGGAATACATAGATCACACTTGGATGTTAAAGACCAGCTTTCGAGCTTCAAAGTTGTTGTTTCCAATTCCTCTCAAAATGTAATTGATCTTGCTTGCAATTGTTTTGGTTTCAATTCTCATACTCTCCCAACCGAACAGACAGGGGTTTCATTGGTGTGGGTTTGGATCTTGATGCATTTTAGGGAGGTCCTCTTGCTCAAACAAGCGTTATGCAATTCAAGAGAAAGCATAAATCCTACAAAAGTCACGAGGATCAATTTGAGATCATGGTACATAAAGATATCATGTTGGAGCATGTCTTGAGTCTATACGGGTAAACCCTAGTAGGGATTTTTCTAGAGAGGATGGTTATTTGATAGGACTAGTGGATTGGGTTAAAAAGTCTTCGAATCTAGTCCTAGATTACTCACCCACCCATCATATTCTAAGAAAAGGATGGGTGGAATTTTTCTTTAGGACTAAGGAGGATACTGATATAATATTTGTGGAAAGGTGGAGGTGGCATTCATCACTACTAATGCTTTTCCGGTTGAATGCCCTCTTTGATCCAACATTGGAGAAGGTCAAGGTGAATCTAGTTTGTATAAAGTTTCATGGGTTTCCATTAATGGAGTGGTGGTATTCGATGAGGATTCAGGATATCATGGGCCATTTGGAAGGTACTTTGGATGTCGATAACAAACTCATGTCTTCAAAGCATCAATTGATATCCAAAGTTGTTATAAAGATTTAAAAAGTTGATAGCCTTTTTACTTTCATAGATCTAGTGTGTGGATACAGTCTTCATAACTAGGTGATAAAATACATCAATGTTCCATTTTGATGTATTAGAGCCCATCGTGTGGTTCATCTGGTTGATGAGTGCTCCATGGGGGATTCAAGAAAACGTGGCTTCCAAAATTGGATGTGAACCGTCAGGTTGGTGGAAACAATTATAGGTTTGGGGGATCCGGAGTCTCCTAGGTCTTCCAAGGAATTTCTAGCATCTGCTTTCCATAAAAATTCAGCAACTTTAAGTGGTTCGAAGGGGGAACTTGCAATGGAAGATGATACAATTTTAATGATGGAAGCTTGGAGAAATGGGCACGATCTATTTCCATATCCATCCTGCAATTCATTACGCGATGGGGCCATGAAAAATTTGGACATCCTCCTCCCTAGGCAAATTACTTTGATGATACCAAGTAATTCAATCCATGATTCATGTTGTTTTAATTAGTTGTAAAGGGATCCATTGGAGGGATTTGAGGTGCATTAGTCTTTGGAAGATGTATTTAAAGATCCTTCTTCATCTACCCATGTATTACCTATGAATGATATGTGCTCTCCTTATCACTCCTCTACTCCTAGTAAGACAAAATCCTCTCACTTTCAAAAGTAGAAGATGCACTCTACAACCAAGGACCTCGTTAAGAGGGAAGTTTTAAGGTAATGGGATTCTACAGTTGAAAATGATGGGTTGAAATCTAGTCCTAGCCAATCCTTGGTGGCTCCCTCCTAGAATTCATCCCATCAGATGACTTCTACTCATGGTGATTTTGTTAAGTATCAACTTCAGGCTTCTGCAATACTAGATGCAGAAATTTTGATATTCATCCTAGATTTAATCCCTCCAATCCTCTGCACAATATCTCATGAGGCCTTGGTCATTATCTTGACCAATAATTCCCCCCACCATTGATGGGTAGGACAAATAAAATTCATTGAGCTAAGGAGAAAGCAATCTGTGAAGTAAAACAAGGAAACAATCTTTATTTCTTGGGTTCATAGAGAAAAACTAACCCTTAGCATTGTTCCTCTATGAAGATAACCTCCCTTGATATTAGAGGCCTGGGGGAAGGAAAAAAAGACTATATGTCAAGCGGTTTATTATTCATAATCATCTAGATATTGTTTTTATATAGGAGTCTATGTGTCGATGTACCAAGGTATGTGATTATTTGGATAATGTTTTGAAAGGGTGACATTTTATAGGAACTATCTCCTATAACAATTTTGGGGGTTTAATATATGGTTGGAGAGAGGATGTATCTCTTTTAAACATGTTTGCAGTCCCATTCGGACTTATGTTGGGGGTGTTGTATTTGGGGACGATAATCTAAAATAATGTGGAAACTGTTGGTCACCCTATATGTCAATTAATTAAAGCTAACACACAGGATGGTCAATATAAATTGTCAAACCCAGGGAGGTCCTTTTGTTTAAATGGTAATAAGCACAATTTGTGCATAAACATGTCAAGCAGTTGATTAACTAAATGTAAATAATGATCCTACCAGTCTATCCAGCCAAACTCACTCCATAAAGAAACTAATCTAATTCACACATCTAGGAATTCAATTGGAACTACCTTCCTACAGAAATCACCCAACAGTTATAAAATTAAGAATAGAAATAAACCAAATTGATTTTGCAAGAAGTTAAATCCTATAATTATCAAACTACAATAATTGATCTTTACCAAAATGATCCATCTAGAAGCTACAATTACTCAATCATAATCTGCCTACTTTAATAAATCAATTGAAGATACAACAACAACCAGAATCTAAAGCTTGAACTCTAACTGGTAATTACTTGAAATCCTAGAAAGCATAAATAAATGAAAGATATTGGGATTGAGCTTGGCTGTTACAACTGATTCAAACACACATGCATTAACTAAATTATCCTACACAGTCGACTGTCACACCAATCTGTTATAGCTATTCAAGATGCAATCGTGAACTACCAAAAGGAAAGCTAATCTCTCTTGCTGCTAACAGTAACATCTGCAATGATTCCACACCACACAACAGAAAGAAATCTAAATTACCCTACCTACTTAAATCGACTATCTCTGTGAGAAGGCGGGCCCTGGCCTTCTAATAGAGACACTGAGAATCACAACAAATTAAGACACGGAAATGAAGAACTCTGCTCTCATATTAATGATGAAAATTGATAGTATCAGTGCTTTGTTACAGATTATGCAAAATGGTAATTGTCCAACCTAGGCTATGAGAGCCTTCACATATTTATACATTGAAAGTATAGATCACGATCCACTAAAATTGTGTAGCAATGAAGATCTACGATCTTCAAGCTGCAGAGTTACAACTAACTATTACAACCATATTAAACAAGGTTGTTACTCATGAAGGAGTTGTTACTCATGAAGGAGTTGTTACTCCAATAATCAATGGATCAACAGATTTAGGAAGCTGGAATGCGATCTATCTATTGCAGTTGGGTTCTATTTCAGTGGAGGCTTGTTACAGATTCTCGTGGAGGAGTGCACTGTCCCTTGGAGTTATGAGGAATCGGGCTTTGAAGAGTAACAACTGGCGCCACTCGGCTGATACACCTGCGCTTTAGACCTTGACTAAATGAAATCAAACAGATTAGCATAAACCAAGGACTAGGATCTAGAACATTAACAATCTTAGGCATAAAATAAATAAATCAATAACGAATCATACCTGTCAATATCATTGGTAGATTTGGAAAAAAGGCATAAGTATAGCTTATGAAAATAGGATGTAATCAGCGAAAAATGATGTAATAAGGATGGCCAAAAAGGGGCATTTCCTGAACCCAACATCTCCCCCCAACTATCCGATTGCATGTCCTCATGCAACTACCTCCCCTAGTCCGAATCTGAGTTTGAGTTGAACCTGTGAAGATTTGTAAGATTGCAGGCAAGTTCTAGTGTCTCCCCTTGAGACACAAACCCATAGCAGGGTATCCAATGCTCCCAACACAACTCTTCTTCTTCTACAGTCAAAGCATAGTTGTTTCTGTAAGGACTCACAGGAAACCAAGACCCACACTTTTCCATACATTGCACATATCTAGGAATCCTTGTCAAAGCTTGCCTAAAATTCTCAAAGCAGTATGGATCCATTTCCTTCAGAGATGAAGAAGAATACAACCATCTGTATTCACTACCTTCCAATGAACTTTGTTGCATATTAAGAATCATTGGTACACATGTGGTAAGGATTTTATCTTGCAGGATTTCAAAGTATTGGGCAATTGAAGGAATCCTGAGAGATTTAGCATGATTTTCTATGAGTGCTTTTGGATCCTGAGGTTCCCCCCTAATCCAGAGAGTAGAATTATCCTCATTCCTGAGGATGGTTTGGAAAGCATCTTGCCATCTTACATGGTTAATGACAAAAGAGGCAAATGCCCTCAGCTGAACATCCCCTAGACAAGGTAATGGATTAGATGGAGAGTCAATATAACAAGCCCTATCATGTAAATACAATTCATACAACAAATGTTGATCCTCAAAATCACTCTTCAGAAAAGTCTCCAAAAACTGAGTAGCTGTTGCCAAATCATAATATCTCCCTTCTTTCAGAGCCCTTAATTGAAATAAAGTTGTCTGCTCATGGAGAAAGACAAGGTAAGAGAGGGATGGATCCCTGCAACTCAATAATTCTAGGGAAAGAGTATACCTTTTGTCTTTTTCTTGTTGCAGGGACTTAAGTTTCTTCAATCCTTCCATTTTTTCTTGAAGTTTCTCCCACCGGAGTTTCTGGAAGAATAACCCCTCATCCCACTTTTTTCTCAGCCCCCTAATGACATTTCTATGTTCTTGGAGAGAAATCATACCTGTACTGAACTGATCAATCCATTTATGCCATTTATCCAACTCGAGATTTAACCAGAGAATCCTCATTTCTAGCCGTTGAAATTTTCTGTTTTCTACCTCCTTTTCATCATCAGAGTCCACATAAATGACTTCCTCATTTTGCTTTGGCACTGTAATAGTTTTATCCTCTATTGGAGTTGCAGTGGTCTGTGCATGTAATGCAGTATCAGCCATGGATTTTGGGGATGCTTGTTCTTATGTAACAACATCCTTTATTTCCATATCAACCTCATCCCCCTCAGTCCGTGTTACAGTCTCAACAAATGTTCTTAGGACTGCTGGTTCCTGTGTGATAGCATCCTTCTTCTCCATTTCAACCTCATCCATCTCAGTTTGTGTTGCAACTATAGCAAATGATTTTGAAAACACTAGTTCTTATGCAATAGTGTTTTCTTCTTGGTCCTTGATATCAAATGTTGTTGTCTGAGTTGCAACCTCACTAAATGTTTTCAAGGGTACTGGTTCTTGTGTGACAGTCCCCTATTCTTCAATTTCTTTGAATTGCTGGGATTGTTTATGGGTTATATCAAGTCTCTCTGATTGATGAGACTGGTCATGAAGAAGCTCGGTATCCCCTGATGGATGGGACTGTACTGTTTCATCTCCTAAATTTGAATCAGGGATCTCTTCGATTATTGGCATATTTTCCCCCATCAATTCGATTTCTGGCATTCCTTCTTCCACCTCCTCTATCTGTACATTCCTTTGTGATACAACTCCCAACACAGCAACTCTGTGTCCTGGTGCAAAAAATATATCTCCACACTATGGACAAATAGTCTCTCCATACTTCTCTTTTTCAAATGCAAAAGATGAATTTTCTAATAAGTTTGCATCATTTGCTAATGTGTTCAAATTCTTCTCTACTTGTTTTCCAACTACTCCCTTCCATATTTCCATCTCATTTCGCAATATCTGCACATTCTCCTTTAATAATTCATTTTCATGCAGGAGACTTTCAATTTGAGGTTCTTCTATGGAAGGTTCCTACATAGCAGCAAATGACTTGGGGTTCAAAATGGGAATCTCTATATCTACCCCTGTTACAGGTGATTTCTCTACCATAGGTGACTCACTATTTTCTCTGACTGCTCTTACTGTCTCTGCTAAGGGTGCTTCAATATTACCCCCAATTGCATCCACTGTCTCTACTTATTCTACTGTCTTTGCTAAGGGTGCTTCAATATTACCCTCAATTGCATCCACTATCTCTACTTCTTCTACTGTCTTTGCTAAGGGTGCTTTAATATTACCCCCAATTGCATCCACTGTCTCTGCTTCTTCTGCTATCTTTTCTACCCCTGTTGTTGTTGCAGCTGCTATTGCCATTACAGCTGCTTCTAGTACTGCTGCTGTCACAACTGCTTCTGCTGCTACAGCCGATCGAGTCCTTATTTTCCTCACCAATCCCACTGGGTGTTCCTCACTACTTACTGCTACTGGTGCTTTGACAACTCTGATTTTTCTTTTCTTTACTGTAGTGGGTGTTTGACCCCTATTCCCTGATCCTACTCTTCGTTTATTTGACACAGGGGTCTTTTCCTCGGTCTTTTCTTCTTCAATAATGGTCCCCCTATCTCCGTAGAGGACACAACCTCCAAAATTTTCACAGTCCCTTCTCCTACTATTCCTGTCTGATATCCTTCCTCCTGAATTCCTGCTTCTGCAATTGCAGCTTCTACTATCGTAGCTTCAACAAATGCTCCAGTTTCAGCTTCTTTCATTTGAGTATCTGCTTCTGCATTTACAGCTTCTGATTTTTCTGCCTCCTCCGCCATGGTTTCCATCACAATTTCCTCAGCAACAGGGTTTTCTGCTAATTTCGCTTCCCACTTATTTACTTCCTCTTCATCACTAGTCTAATTCCCTAATGCTCCAGCCTCCCCCCCAACTGGATTTGAGGAACGCCGGTCCTCATTAACCTCACCAACACCCTCCATTTCTAAAACAGGTTCTCTGATTGGCCCATCTCCAACAAGGAATTGTTCCTAAGTTAAATTATGATTTGCAATTGCTCTCAAGACTAGTAATTTGATTAGGTCGTGATTAGTAAGAGAGGAAACTGGGTGTTGGGCAATTTTTGCATAACCAGCCATGGTATGTAGGGCTTTAAGCAGATAAAATGGTATATTTACCAAATTGCCATGGCGTAAATGAGACAATAAGGGAAGTTCAGAGAAGGACACAGTTTGGCACCTACCTTCACAAGAGATATATCGTTTCGAAAAGATTGCCACTTGATTCCAGGGAGGTGGTAAAGATGCTAGTTCCATCCCACGGCGCTTTGGACTAACATGCTCTCCAACTGCCAAGAATTCTCTCATAGCATTTGCATTATGTGCCTTCTGCCCAAATGACTTCTTCCCAACCTGGGGTAAGCCAATAACTTCTGTGATGATTTCTTCTGTAACATCCACACGCACTCCCCTGACCTCAGAGTGAGTGTCATCCAGGTTAAGGGAAAATTGCAATGCGGTTTTTGTATGGAAACCATTCAATCGTTCAAAGTATTCCATCCAACCTACTGCTGTGAAAATGTTAAGGACTTCTGCATTGGCATGTATAGCTTCTGTATTTACTAGTTCATGCCAGACTGGGTTTCCCATCTTAACCTCTCCTCACAATTTCAAACGAATGCAACAGTTACCAGTCTGGATGTGGTAGTTGCAGCACATGAACATGCAAGAGATAGTTGGAGTTCGAAAGTAGGGTATTTTAGGCAAGTCGGCATAAGTATGAACATTCCATTGGAACGAGGAAGTTGGTAGAATTGGGGTATCGGGCGCAAATCGGGTAAGGTGATGGGAAATAAATAAAACCATGATCCGGACATATTCCCTGGAGGTTAATTAGTATGGGTTCGCTAATCGAGGGCTACGACAGTACATAATCGTTATTACGATATTTAATTTTCTACCAAATCATGTAGAAGGTGCGATCTGTACCTTTGCATTTATGAGTTTAGCTGTGAATCAATCATTACAGCCAGACTTCGTCCTCATGAGTATGAATGCACATGTGCTGAAGTGATGTGGCCACTGCCACCTGAGCTTACAACTACCAAAGACACCCGAAATTTCCTTCGTGGAAAACCGTGATTGGATCTTGTGGAGCAAGCAACACAAATGACGCCTAATTGAAGCATCGTTGGCATCATCATTCGAAGAGCAGGCAGACTGGCAAAGTCACAGTTGCTAGATTTAGCAAAATAAGCAAAACTGGCAGAGTCGCAGCTGTATAGAAAGAGCGAAATGGAAAAAAAAATAATGGAGTCACAGCTGCTAAATTTGGCAAAATAGTCAAGAAATAGCGGAGTCGCAGCTACTAGATTTAGTGGAATGGTCAGGAATAGCGGAGTCGCAGCTGCTAGCAAAGAGAAAAAATGAAGTGGAAATAACAGAGTCACAGCTGCTGGAAAATAGTAAAAAATGAAGTGGAAAATAGCGGAGATGCAGCTGCTGGATTTGGTGGAATGGTTAAGAATAGAGAAGTCGCAGTTGCTGGCAAAGGGTGAAAATGAGCAAAGTAAGGAGTCATAGCTGCTAGATTTGGCAGAATGGTCAAGAATAGTAGAGTCGTAGCTGCTGGCAAAGGGAGAAAATGAAGTGGAAAATAGTAGAGTCGTAGCTACTAGATTTGGTGGAATGGTCAAGAATAGCGAAGTCGCAACTGCTGGCAAAGGGCGAAAATGAGCAAAGTAAGGAGTCGCAGCTGCTAGATTTGGTAGAATGGTCAAGAATAGTGGAGTTGCGGTTGCTGGAAAAGGGAAAAAATGAGCAAAGTAAGGATTCACAACTGCTAGATTTGGCAGAATGGTCAAGAATAGCAGAGTCATAGCTGCTGACAAAGGGTGAAAATGAGTAGAGAAAGGAGTCGCAGTTGCTAAAATAGTAAGAAGGAGCAAGGTAGGGAGTCGTAGCTGCGCAATAATGGAGTAACAGGAAAATTTTCAGCTGACTGCTGAAAGGAACAAATCATCCATCTTATTAAAAAAAATAGCTTTATTAAATCAGGAACAATGCAAGGTGCTTGCGATCATCTGGCCCAATCACGACCGTTGTTCCTCCATTTAGTTCCTGCAGAGAATTCTTCAAACAAACCTGATCAAATGCAAAATGAAAAAAATAGATAAAATACAAAATGAAAAGAAAAAGGAAATGAATTATTTATATACAGATCATGTGGAGGTTGCAGTTCTTAAGGATTGACGAGGGTTGAGAAAAATCCTTGTCCTGGCATTAGCTGATAATCTGGATCGTCTGCCACATGCGAAATGAAAGCTTCCCTCGAGATCGTCTTGTGATATAGTCACAACCAATGACGGTTTGCGAATAATGGTACTTTTTTTTCATCAATGGTGATCAACTAGACTGTTCCATTATCAAATACCCAATCTATCTGATAAGGGACCAACCAATGGGTGCGCAACTTGCCTTTAAAGTCCCTCTTAAACCGTGAATCATACAACAAGCCCCAGTCCCCCTCTTGGAAGACTTTCTTCTTTATAAATCGATCATGCCACTTAGAGCATTTTTGTTGGATTAAAGTTGTATGATGTACTGCAGCTGTGTGCTTCTCATCTAATTCATTCAGCTAATTCAGTCGGTTCCTCTATGCCTCTGATAAATCTAGGTTTGCTTGCACAGTTGTTTTCAAGGTTCTACTTTCAAATTCAATTGGAAAAACAACGTTCTTACCATACACTAACTCATATGGGGAAAAACCATTGGTGTTACGCCACATAGTATGATAGGCCCATAGTGCCTCTGGAATCCTTTCAGCCCAATATTTATGATGGCTCTTCGTTGTTTTTGTCAGAATAGCCTCGATAACCTTGTTTGTACTCTCCACTTGGCCATTGGCCTGTGGAATGGCGAGGTTATTTTGTGCTGAATATGAAATTTCTGTAACAGTGCTTCCATCTTGTGAGACACAAACTGTGGTCCACCATCTGTAATGATTTCCTTAGGTACTCCGAACCGAGTAAAAATCTCTTCATATAGGAAATCAATCATAGCCTGATCGTTGGCCTTAACCAAGGCTACAACTTCTACCCATTTGGTCATGTAATCTGTGCAAACCAAGATGTGAACTTTCTACTTTGAGGGAGGGTTGATAGGCCCTACAAAATCTAGAGCCCACCTATAAAATGGTTCAACCACAAGCTGTGGCTGCAAAGGCATCTCATCTAATCTATTGGGTTGGCCCATCCTTTGGCAGCTATCACATGCCTGAACATACTTCTTTGCATCCCTGAACAATGTGGGCCAGAAATAGCCCATTCTCAAAACTTTATGACCTGTCCTTTTGTCAGCAAAATATCCCCCACAAGGATCACCATGGCAAGCTTTAAGAATGCTAAAGATTTCATCTTCTCTAACACATCTTCTGATCTCTAAATCAAGCCCTATGTAGAAAAGATGGCCATCAATCCAACAGTACCTAGCACTCTGTTGTATGATCTTCCTTTTTTCTCTCTTCTTTAGATGTGCTGGGAGCTTACCTGTAGCCAAAAAGTTAGGAATATCTACATACCATGGGGAATGAGCTGATACTGCAAACAAATGTTTGTCAGG
Organism: Larix kaempferi; assembly: GCA_027924585.1. Taxonomy (NCBI): domain Eukaryota; kingdom Viridiplantae; phylum Streptophyta; class Pinopsida; order Pinales; family Pinaceae; genus Larix; species Larix kaempferi. The sequence goes on from BSBM01000385.1 coordinate 1,906,698, forward strand.
GAAGGAATCTTCGATTGGTAGATTGTCAGCACTGTTAGTAACTCGAGATAAAAAATCTGCAACAACATTTTCCTATGCTAGTCTATCAATAATTGTGATATCAAATTCCTGTAAGAGTAACAACCATCTAGTAACTCTAGCATTCGTGATTGGTTTATTCATCAAATACTTGATAGCAGAATGATTAGTGTGTACAAAAGTAGAATATCCAGTAATATAATGTATAAATTTGTTAATGGCATAAACAATGGAAAGAAATTCCTTTTCTGTGACAATATAATTCAGTTCAGCAGGAGACAAATTTTTACTAATGTAATAAATGGAATAAGGAGCATTACCTTCCTGCTGTCCCAAAACTGCCCCAATAGCTGTGTATGAAGCATCTGAAGAAATATGGAAAGGCAGAGCCTAGTTGGGCCCTCGTAAGATGGGTGCTGTAGATAGCCTTTTCTTTAACTCAGTCAACGCTATTTGGCATGCATCATTTCAGACAAACTGTGCATCCTTCATCAACAGAGTGAACAAAGGAGAAGCTAGTTTGGAAAATTTTTCTATGAACCTTCCGTAATAGCCAGCATGCCACAAGAAGCTACGTACATCTTTCTGAGTTCCAGGAGTTGGTATGTTTCCAATTACCTTGATTTTGGATGGATTTACCTGGATACCATCATAAAAGATGAAGTGCCCCAGCACTACGCCCTCACTCATCATCATGTGGCACTTTTCAGTGCTTAAAGAGAGTTGGCTTTGTTCACAGCGTTTCAAGACCTTTTCTAAGTTCTTCAGTGCTTCTTCATAACTATCACCATATGGAGTAAAGTCATCCATAAAAATCTCCATGCAATCATTTACCATTTCCGAAAAGATTCCAATCACTGCTCTATGAAAGGTGGCTGGTGCATTGCATAACCCAAAAGGAAGTACTCAGTATGCAAAAGTCCCCCAGGGATAGGTGAAAGTGGTTTTCTCCTGGTCTTCTGGAGCAATCTGGATCTAGTTATAGCCACTAAAGCCATCTAGAAAGGAAAAATACTTTTTCTTAGAGAAGGTATCAAGGACCTGATCGATGAAAGGTAAGGGAAAATGGTCTTTCTGCGTTTCTTTGTTCAATTCTTTGTAATCCACGCAGACCCTCCATTTCCCATTCTTCTTTGGCACAATCACAAGTGGAGAAACCCACTCAATGTCTAAAATTGGGTATGTAAATCCTACTTCCAAAAGTTTTTGGATCTCCTCTTTCACTATGTCTCTTAGGTTCGGATTCATCCTTCGTTGTGGTTGACATACAGGCTTGGAGTCGCTCTTAATATAAATGTGATGGGTGCACATATTGGAAGGAATCCCTTCCATGTCTGTGTACTCCCAAGCAAAATCTCCCCTTCATTGCTTCAGCAAAGTGACTAGCTGTTCCAGCTCACTAGGCGCAAGATTTGGATTGATATTCAATGTTTTCCCTGGCCCGATTTCTACTGGAACACTCTTCAAATTCTTGAGTACTGGAATTATATTGGCATCACTGATTAGAGTTTCTTCTGTGATATTTTCTTGTTCTGTTGTAGCTAGAGTACTCTGCAAGATCTAATAAACATTTTTATTGATTGACGTGGGCTCACTGATGAAACTATTAATGGAATCATCCTTTGTTTCATCTTTAAACATTAAGGCTCTCCCTATTGTTAATAACGACTGCACACCTTCTTCCTCCTCCAAATCTTCCCACAATGGAGTTTCAGCTTCTGTGCTGGGTCCAGCTGGAGGGTACAGAGTCAGGCTCTTGATCCCAGTTCCCTCTAAAATGGTCATAGATCCCGACCGACAGCTGATACAGGCATCTGCTGTGGCCAACCATGGTCTTCCTAGGATCAGTGGGTGTCCCCCCAACTGGGATTTTGGCTGTAACACCAAGAAATCCACAAGGTATTCCCACGAGTCAACTAAGATCACGAGGTCATCTAAGATCCATTCAGGCTTGATCGTTGATATGTTAGCAAGTTCCAAAATAGTAGGGGTAGGCCAAAGATTAGTGAGTCCCAATTTCTTCACAGTCTCTATGGTCATAACGTTAATGGTTGTGCCTAAATCTACCAAGACGTTGGGGATTTGTGTGCTCCCTACATGAACTGTAACAGCCAGATTGGGCCAGGGTCATCATATTTTGCCACAGGGGCCTTTCCCATTATTAATTCGGAAAGTTTTCCCAGTACGTGGACAATGGGAGGATCCCTGGGTCTTCTTCCTGGTTTCTTGACACATAAATCTTTAACAGTCTTGGCATACATGGGCACATCATGGAGGGCTTGTAATAGTGGAATTTTAACATACAAATTTTTTAATTCTCCCAAAAGGTCAAATCGAGGTTGTTCCACTGTTTTCTGCAAGGCCAATCGTTCAGGGTATGGTGGTTCTCTCTTCAACTGTGTAGGCTGTGATACATCATGTGTTACTTTCTGAGTTTCAGCTACTGTTTCAGTAGGAGTATCAGCATCCTCAATGATGGGGCTTGTTGAATTAACCATGTTCTCATAGTGCTGATTTACTCTAGTTTCAATCACTGGGGATGAAACATCCTTAGTGATAATAGGTTCCACCACCTTTCCTAATCGTAATTGTATATCATTGGAGGGAATCTGGGTGATGAAATATGTAGGCATGTTGGCAGTCTCAAATTGATGGACTGCTTTATTGTTTGGGTTCGGGTTAGGTTGTGCAGGTAGCTGTGGTCGAAGTGGTGCATTAATAGGTGCAACATTGTTTTGGAAAGGGAGCTATGGTTGCTGATACTGTTGGTGCTGATACTATTGGTGTTGATACTGTTGAGAGGGGTATTGTTGATACTGAGTCTGGTGATGGGGAAATTTATTTCCTTGGTAAGAATTTCTCCAGTTGGGATTCCAAGGAGCTTGGTTGTTTAACTGCTGTGACCATGGTGTCAATGGGTTAGGATTATGCATTGGGTTCTGAGATGGATGCCACTGATTGTTAGAATAATGTGAAGGGAATTGTGTATTCATATTATGCATATTGTTCATTCCATTCATATTATTCAGAAAAAAGTGATGGATCTGGATTCATACCTTGATTGCGAGGCTGCCATGGTTTCTTATATGCAGTGAAGTAAGTTGGATCCACATCTGGAATAGATTCCTGTAGGACTGCTTTGACCTTAGGTAGTGAAGGACATTCCTTGGTATCATGCTCCAGTTCACATATCCTACATATCTCTGCTTTGTCCAGCGGCATTCTTTCAGTGGGTTCTTTTTCCTGCATTTAGGACAGAATACCCCAAGTGTAAGGTATTCTACTACTTGCCTATTCTTTGCTCTCATGACATCTAACTCTGAGTAAATGGAGCTCATCATGTCCATTTTAAAATTCTCCAATAAGTTTCCTATTTCTGCTCGAGTGGCCCCTCAACTAGCTGACTTCTGAGTCCTAGTGAAGACATCTTCATCTTGATCTTTGTCTCATTTGTTGGTTCTGGAGGATTCCCTTGAGTACCTTCGGCATAATTCAACAATCTTCTTGAAAGGTTCCTTCGAGATGTCCCCCTTCCCCAACATATTCAACATATCAAGGAAGTCTTCTCTAATTCCTCATAGTAAAATGATCTTGAGCATATCTTTTCCAATCTCAGCATGACCAAATCTTTGTAGATTGTACAACAATCTTTCCACAAAGTCTTCCAAGCTTTCTTCATCCTTATGAACCATTTTAAACAACTCCTCCTTTCTATCCCTAGTTCTACAATATTCCTGGTACTTAGAAAGGAAGGTGTTTTTCATTTGGTCCCAAGTAGTAATGGTCTCACGACCCATACTCATGAACCAGTGCAGAGCATTTCCTTTCAAGGTGGCTGGGAATAACTTTAGCTTTTGAGCACTAGAGGTGTAATCATAGCCACGACAGAGGATATAAAACTCAAAAAGAAACTCATAAGGATCCTCAGAGGACTTACCATGAAAATTCGGGAGAACTGATGGTGAGATATTTTTCATGGGAGCTACTCCAGGCGTCTGGAGGATAGGGAATTCCAATGTAGCCATAGTATTACCAGGCTGATTATTTTCTCCTTCTCCTTCCCGGTTCTCCCCGTGTTCATTCTCCCCTTCCCGTTCTCTACCAGCCATGGTTCTAGTCCAAAATTAAACAGCTTCTCTTATGCGTTCTTCCTCTGCTTTGGCTTCTTCTTCTCTTCTCCTCTCTTCTTCTCGCCTTCTTTCTTCCTCTGCTACTCGGAGAGTCTCGAACCACACTTCTTTAGTAACTTTGGTTCCGTCGATATGATAGATCTCCTCTCTAGATGGTGCACCCATGACACTTCCCTTATCTTCAGGAGGTTTAGTTTTTGCAACAGGAGTTGAAGGTCCCGTTGTATTCTCCACTGTTGATACTGAATTTTCAAGGTTGAGAGGAACAGAATTTCCCCTACCTGTAGATGTCCGCGGTGGTCTAGTGGGAGAATCTGTCCTAGCAATTATTTCGTCAATGTATGTATGTCTTCCTTGACTTGTGTTACGACCTCGACCTCTTCCACCTACAATGTTAGTATTCAAAGGGGGTTCCCGATTTGTTCTTCTTGTATTCATGCATGTCGTAAATAATTAAACCAAAATAAAATCAAATGAAACCAACTACTAATTCTATCTATCTATTACCATCCCCGGAAACGACGCCAAAATGTTTGTCACCCTATATGTCAATTAATTAAAGCTAACACATAGGATGGTTCATATAAATTGTCAAACCCAGGGAGGTCTTTTTGTTTCAATGGTAATAAGCACAATTTGTGCATAAACATGTCAAGCAGTTGATCAACTAAATGTAGATAATGATCCTACCAGTCTATCTAGCCAAACTCACTCCAGAAAGTAACTAATCTAATTCACACATCTAGGAATTCAATTGGAACTACCTTCCTACAGAAATCACCCAGTAGTTATAAAATTAAGAATAGAAATAAACCAAATTTCTTTTGCAAGAAGTTAAATCCTATAATTATCAAACTACAATAATTGATCTTTACCAAAATGATCCATCCAGCAACTACTGTTACTCAATCATAATCTGCCTACTTTAGTAAATCAATTGAAGATACAACAACAACCAGAATCTAAAGCTTGAACTCTAACTTATAATTATTGGAAATCCTAGAAAGCATAAACAACTGAAAGATATTGGGATTGAGCTTGGCTATTACAGCTGATTCAAACACACATGCATTAACTGAATTATCCTACACAGTTGACTGTCACACCAATTTGTTACAGCTATTCGAGATGCAATTGTGAACTATCAAAAGGAAAGTTAATCTCTGTTGCATCTAACATTAACATCTGCAATGATTCCACACCACACAACAAAAAGAAATCTAAATTATCCTACCTACTTAAACCGGCTATCTCTATGAGAAGGTGGGCCCTGGCCTTCTAACAGAGACATCGAGAATCACAACAAATTAAGACACGGAAATGAAGAACTCTGCTCTCATATTAATGATGGAAATTGACGGTATCAGTGCTCTGTTACAGCTTATGCAAAATTGTAATTGTCCAACCCCAGGCTACGAGAGCCTTTGCATATTTATACATTGAAAGTACAGATCACGATCCACTAAAATCATGCAGCAATGAAGATCTATGATCTTCAAGCTTTAGAGTTACAGCTAACTGTTACAACCGTATTAAACAAGGTTGTTACTTATGAAGGAACTGTTACTCCAGTAATCAATGGATCAACAGATTTAGCAAGCTAGAATGCGATCTGTCTGTTGCAGCTGGGTTCTATTTCAGTGGAGGCCTTTTACATATTCTTGTGGAAGAGTGCACTGGCCCTTGGAGTTATGAGGAATTGGGATTTGAAGAGTAATAGCTGGCGCCATTCGGTTGATACACCTGCACTTTAGACCTTGACTAAATGAAATCACACAGATTAGCATAAACCAAGGACTAGGATCTAGAACCTTAACAATCTTAGGCATAAAATAAATAAAGCAATAACGAATCATACCTATCAATATCATTGGTTGATCTGGAGAAAAGGAACAGGTATAGCTTATGAAAATAGGATGTAATCAGGGAAAAATGATGTAATAAGGATGTCCAAAATGGGGCATTTCATAAACCCAACAGAAACTATTCCATTTTTTTGATTTCCTTGACACTAACCTTATCATTGGGGGGATCTCAACTTTAACCTAAACCATAGAGAGCTTCGAGGTACCTCAGTATGCTTGGATCTTATGCCTAGCTATTTTATCGAGGAGTTGGAAAGGATTGGTTTGATTGACCTAGAACCTCCCGAGAACAAACCCACTTGGGTAATAGCAGAACATGGGATTCCTTTGAAGAAAATATATTGGATAGGTTCTTAATCCACTCCAATATCATATCAATATTTGGTTGGATTATGACAGGGGTTAACCAGACCAGACTATTAGATCATTTTCCCATCTTTTTAGAGATTGAAGAAGATTAGGACAAGAGTGGAACTCCTTCTAAATTCAATCTTGCTTGGGATTTCGAGGAAAAATTTCAAACCCTGATTAGATCTCTTTGGGTCCCATACAATCCTTCCTTGATAGACTCATCCACTCACCAATTTCTGAGAAATATGAATAACTTGTGAAATGGGCCAAATGTAGGCTAGTTGTTAGAGGTCAAAAACTAAGGGAAATTGAAGATCATATGACTTCACTTTATAAGGATTTTGATGGAAATTCTAATATATCGCATGTCACTATATCTAAAATCAATGACCTGGAGACAAAAAAGAATAAAATTATCCTTGGTGAATAAGTTAGCTGGAATATAAAGAGTTATGCTATCTAGATCTCTAAAGGGGATAGGAACACACAAATTTTCCATAATTATTCCAATCATGGAAGCTTCAAAACACTATCTGGGACTTACTAAATGATCATGGTGCCTGGATTCAAAGATGTGGAGATCTTGTAAAGGTAGGGGTTAGTCACTTTAGTCAACTCTTCACTGAACCATTGGGATACTCTATTGTCAATTCTATGAGGGTGATCAAGAAATTTCCAAGGTTTGTGGACCTGAACGTAAATGAGGAGTTCCTTTAGGAAATTATTGTTAAATTTTCAGAATTTACTTCAATATGATCTAGGATCTTAACTGAGAGAACAACATGTACATCATATCTACAGTATATTAATCATGGAGACAATAATGCAAGCACACAAGAGACACAAAGATTTACTTGGGGAAAACCATAAAGGTGAAAAACCCCAATAACTTCCTCAGAGATAGATAGAGCAATGATACAACCAAATAACACTGAGATAGTCTCCTAGCAGATGATCCTCCTCCTCCTCACTAGTGCGCCACTTTTCAGAGAGAGAGATAGTTACTTTTCCGAGTGAGTAAAATAGAGATCTCCTATCTCTATTTATACTCACCTTTTTGCCCAGTGACCTACTGGGGCCGACTTGTCTACTTGGATACATCCACATTATATTATATATTAATTAGGGCCGACCCCATAAGGTGGTCTAATAACCCATCGACAAGTACACACACTTGCAACACTTGCCAATCCACATGACGACACTTCCTTATAGAGGAATAACACATCTCTTATAAGGGTACAATAAATATATATATAATACACAGATGAAATACATTCCGAAGTTACATATACATCAACAATTACTCTAGAGGAGGTTCTTGCTATAATGAAGTCTTTTGAAAAGAACAAATGTCTTGATCTTGATGGTTGGACCATTGAGCTTCATTTGGCCTTTTTGTATTTATTGGGTGAAGACATATCAAGGGTAGCTAAAAAGATAAAGAAATTAGTGAGGTTCCTAGTTAACTCAACTTTCCTTTCCTTAATGCCTAAAAATGATCACCCATAGCACTTTGGAGATTTTCAACCACTAGCACTTTGCAATGTACTCTATAATATTATAGCCAAAATCATTACGATGAGTCTCAATACCATACTATCCCGCCCCATTTCACCTAAACAATTTTGGTTTCTTCAAGATAGACACATCGATGAAGCAGTGGGAACCTCTCGAGAAACCATTCATAATATAAAATTTCATAACCAACATACTATCCTGCTCCATTTCACCTAAACAATTTTGGTTTCTTCAAGACAGACACATCCATGAAGCAGTGGGGGCTTCTCGAGAAACCATTCATAGTATAAAAGTTCATAACCAACATGTCGTTGTTTAAAACATCAACTTATCTAAAGCATATGATAACGTTTCCTGGTCTTTCTTGTAGCTACTTCTCCTCCATATTGTCTTTTCATTCCAAACTACCAAATGGGTTATGAGTTGTGTAACCAATCACTAGTTTGTTGTATTGATAAAAGGTGCTTCTTTTAATTTATTTTCATCCTCATAGGATCTAATATAAGGATGTCCTCTTTCTATACTGTATCTCTTCATACTAGTGGATGAAGGATTGAATAGGCTCACTAGAGATTCCATTGGGATAAATTAGTTGAAAGGGGCTTGGTGGGAAATGCTTCCAATCTCTCATCTATTGTTTGTAGATGATATAATCCTATTTTCATAGAGTGATGGAATTGAATTAATGAAAAAATGGAATTACTGGATATCTTTTGTGCAGGTAGAGGTATGGAGATCAATTTCCATAAGTCATATTTCTACTGTCATAACATTAGTAAGTATCTATAGCGTCCCCTCTTGTCATCCCAATGCAGGGGAGAGAACACTGAACAAACATACGGGCTTCATTCCTTAACCAAATCTCAACCCCATACTTTATTAAAAATTGCATAATAATTAAAAGCTTAATGTGTGCAGGTTCAAATTAACTAAGCACAGCGGAATTAACTCATCTTTGCACACACACAAGTAGTAATGCATAACGTATAAATCACAACAGAGGATGATTCAACATATAGAGACTCAAACTTGCTCCAATGCCATGCATAGATTCCAAATTAAGAAAATCATTTCATTTCATTAAACATGGACAATTAACATAAAGGATTCACACATTGTTGAACACATAATGCAAATAAATTAATCCAAAGAGAATACTTTTCTTGAAATGCAAACGTCCAAACGACTGGCTAGGTGAGAGCAACGTTCCACCCAACCATAGATCTATGTCTAGCCTATATTCTTTCAGCTGAGAGATCACCCCCGAGCTGGGTTATGTATCCACTATGGAGTAACTAGCTGGGCACACTCACAACCATGGTTTCACTCAACAGTTATGCTAAGCCAACACACAGTTGGGTTTATCAAGCATACAAGAAGATAGAGGAGGGTAATACTAAGCCACTGAGCTCAACCGCAGAGCTACAAGCATCTCAAATGAACTCAACAGTCAGGCACCCACATTACCTGCCACATCCAACACAAGGAAGGTCCCCTTTTCTGCTACACAGTCCCTCAGGCAACTCTTCCCTCCAGTGCTCTTCAAGATGGGCATAGAAAGGTCTAGCTGCTAGCTTCCTGAGATTCTATCCTTCACTGGGTTTATCAAGCAAACCCAATCTCTGTTCAATTGTTCATAATCGAATTTCTCCCAATTCAGTCATTCAATAACTCAAATCCGTCACTGGTTTTCTAGGCTGCAAAAACTGGATTTTCCTATGGATTTCGGGGTAGATAATACTCTCAATTTCTCCCCAAGGTTCATGTCTATGGATCCCCCATTGGATTTTTTGTCCAATACAAAATCTGGACGTTTTTGGCTCTTCAAAATGTGGGTTTTTGCAAAGTTGCGATTTCTGGTTTTTCTCACTACTGGCAATTCGTTTTTGGATGGAAAATGATGCTGGTAACCTCCACAATGGAATGGGAATGAGATTGGAAGGATTCCCAAGAGGTAGAGTGGCTTGTGGGTCAAGCAAAATAGAGCCCATACCCTGCCATACGAATTTATGGGCTGCCCATGCTCCATTGAAGCCATGGACTGAATTCTTCAACAACTTCCTCACACAGAAATAAATGTCAGCAAGGAAAGTCAAAAGGGTTCACAAGATGACATATGGCAACCTATTTTTCAATCCCACAGCCCTGTCACCACTCCCTAGTGGATACACATGGCCCCTTCTCATTCGTTGCCTCCATAGCCAGTTTTGGTATTTTATTGCATGATGTTTATTTACATCATTTTTACAATGTTCCATGGCTAAATAACACATGGGCACATAATGTCTAATACTTTCCTTTAAATAAAATTTGAGCTTCCAGTAGTGAGACCTTGGCCTTGAGCTCCACGCTAGGCAAACATACATCACATGTATTCAACATTTACATTAAAAGCTAACATATCCTAAGGGTCAAAATGGGGTATTACAATCCCCTCCCCCTTAGAATAACACCGTCCTCGGTGTTCCAAGACTTAGGAATACATATACAATTTATACATGTCCAAAATTTCAAAAACTTTGCAGGTCTGCCCTACATTTTATCCTTTACTTTGAACTTTCAAGACCAAGTCCTTTGACTTCCATGAGCTTCTCCTGCTGGTTCTGATCTTTCAACTCATCCACAAGTCTAAAAACTTTATGGCTGCTACCCTCTTGATGTTCCCTTGCTGGGCAGTTGCGAAGGCAATGATGTCCTCCACATCTCCAACATTTCACTGGCTACTTCATCGTTATCTGCTCAATTTCCTTTGAGTCTTCATGCCTGGAACGTTTCTTAATGGGCCGATTGGACAAATGCCTCATCCTTGATCCACTTTCTTTTCCCTTATTGATTTCTCTCATAATGCTTTTTACCTCTCTTTGCAGACCAATAGAGTTCTGCAAAACCTTGTGGTTCATCTCATTCTGCCTCTTCTGTATCTTAAGCATCTCTCCAAGATTTTCTTGGGTCTTGTAAATTGTTTGAAGAAGACTTTCAGCCAATTCCAATAGCCTATGGTATGCTGCCATGGTCACTGTGCACAGCTGGTTCTCACTTTGCTCACAAGTATCACTTGCTCGTACGACTACAACCAATGGATTTAATTTCCACCTGTGAAATTCATCATTACAAATCTTGTTAGGCCAAGCATAACCTAAACATAAAAAAAAATTAGTCAATTGTTTTTCCGCAATTGACATGGAGGTCCCATGTTCTATTCATGAGACTTTCACACTTTCCATGCTTTTCCAGCATACACATGAATTCTTTCATGTTCATCCATTCATAATTAATTAACTACTTCAGCATTGACAATTATTTCAAGCAAATAAACACACTCTACTTTCAGCCATACATGCATTCAACAATTTTTTGTTTTTATGAATGCATCAATAAAAAGGAAAGAGAGAGCAGTAAGAGTTTTCTCCTCTTTGTCTTGTTCCATTCTGGAACCCACACCACCACTGTGGTTTTTCATGTTCCTAGCCTCTTTCATTTCCATGTGAATTCTTGACCATCCCTTCTTGGCTATGACACTTAGTGTCGATGGTCTATTTCAAACCTCTCAACCATGGAGTCCCTCCACATGGTTTGTCTACAACTCCCTTGGCTTCTAGGACCCCTACAAGTCCAATAGCACCATCATTCATTTATGCGCAAGACGAGCCCTTTTAGGACAGTCACATGTCCACACGCATCCCTAAGATTCTTTCATAGTCATTTCTTCTAGCAATACCTACACTCAAACATTGAATTAATTCACATGTTTAGTTTATTTTCACTGGAAATCATAACCAAATCATATACACATGTATATTCATAAGCAATAAATTACAAGGTAACCAAATACTTATCTGCATTGGAGGTCTTCACTTAATTCCATAGGGTCCTTCTTTGCTTTACAAGCCTTGGAATCGCCTATGGACTTGGATGTATGGCCAGCACACAGGCTTCTCCTCAACATCAAATAATCTTGTATTTTTGGCCAGCACGCAGGCTGCTCCACAACACCAAATAATCTTGTATGTTTGTCCAGCACGCAGGCTACTCCACAACACCAAATAATCTTGTATGTTTGGCCAGCATGCAGGCTGCTCCACAACACCAAATAATTAATGCCCGACCAGTCACTCTCTAATTTTACCAAGCAATTTATAGTTCTTTCAGGGTCCTTGCTTCTTGTAATGGCCAATGTTTCCAACAAGAAAAATAGTGCATCAGCTTAATTGTTACAAGACTTATACTGGAAATCTTCATTATTCCAAACAAGTAATAAATGAAATTGAATACTTATCTGTATTGTGCATTTCCTCTCTGGTCCACAGGGTCCTTCTTTTACTTTATAAACCTTGGGATCCTCCTGCGGACTGAGATGTTTGGCCAGCACGCAGGCTTCTCCAAAACATCAAATAATTATTGTCCAACCAGTACACCTTCACGCCGACTTGGAAGGACACTTCACTACGACCGTTTCTAAGTCAAGGCTCTACTATGGAGCCATAGGCATATAACATCCCTTTCATCAACACCTTCACAACCCTTCATCAAAATTCCCACAACCTCCACAACATCCCTTCGTACACATTAACCCTTCCACCACAACCCCTCACAACAACCTTTTACTTTGCCTCTTTAGTGTGTAGCACCAAATTGCATTTGTTTAAGCTTGACAACACAAGTAGTATAGGCAAACTTATTAGCGTTGTTATTAAAAAATTATAACCATAATTCATAGCATTCACTATCAAGTACTGAAACACTAGGAATGTGTCCATTCTTTTAGGGCATAATCAATATTGGCATCCCTAACATAACTCAGCACCAGAAAGGTGTGCACTCTTCACTGATGTGAACTATGTAGGTCCTAATCATATTCAAGCAATCTGCCATAATGGAAGTAAAATCAAAACAGGCTCTGCATATTTAATCTAACACTTAAACATGCATATAGGTATACATATATCAGTCAGGGTCTATAGAACACTTATCCATTATGCAGAGGTAATTTCTCTTTACTAATGAGGAATGGGGGCTCCTTATCTGAGTTGATAGTCCCTTAGTTTGCCATCCCAAATCCTTTTGATGTTACATACTTCTCATATGTCTTACTATCATAATCTTTATCATCTCACTCATATTGTTTACCAATCATGTAGTGCAGATTAGACATTAATAATGTCTAATGGCGTTTCACTTGAAACCCATTTCCAAATCATGGAATCCCTCCCATGAAGTTTGGCTTCTGCAAGCCCTCTCTCTTGGTCTTACTGCAATGTGTCTTCCTGGCACACTTATTAAATAGCCAAACAGTCAACAACATTTAACAATACAATTCAAATCTGATTGTTTCATAACCGATCAATGGCACTAATAATTAAATTCAATATGAATTTGCAACTCTGTCTACTACAGAAATTGATTTTCTTAGCCATGAGGCTATCCTCATATTTCTTGGCTCTTGTAAATGGCATCATTCTATCTATTATGGATTTATGCTTGATGCCATTCATGGACATCCACCTACAACATGTCCTCCTGACACAATTTTTCATAAGCCAAACAGTCATTAGCAATTATAAGCAAAATTTCAAATCTGAGATTTACAATTCTTCTTTCTAACAAAGCTTAGATTTCTCAACCATGAGATTCCTTCTCATAAGCTCTAAATCGAATTTTCAAATCTGCTCTCTACCAAAAATTAGATTTGCAACCATGATATTATTCTCATAAACTTAAATGAGAATATTTTCAGATTTGTTTCATGCATAAGTTAAATTTCACACCCATGAGAATCTTCTCATAACCTTTGGCTTTTGCACATGGTAGACTCCAACCTTCATCATAAACTTACCCACATTGCCATGCCTAGAACCATCTACCTGAAATCTGAAACTTCAATCAGCCAACACTTTGTAAGTCTCCATGCATATAATATTTCATTGCTGCAACAATCACTGAAGCATTTCCAGAATTATAACATTCCATAATTCAAACACTTCCAGTTGTTAACATATCAATATAACAAACTCATTTACTTCACGTAAATCATTATCATACTAAAATTGCAAGGTAACGTCACATCATTTATGCAATCAACTTAAAGCTTTTAAATGCTCATTAATTCATAGTCATATCATTTATACAACTCTGACCTTCCAACAGAGCACTCTGGAAGCCTGTCAATCATGACTACCTTCATGCAATTCTTCTCCTGCATTCATAGCAGCTCATGAAATGATCTCATAATTATCATTAATTCATCATTTCATCTATTGCTCAATTGTAATGAGACATATACATATATCATAATCATGCATGCACACAATATATCTCCTCAGGTGTAGCTATCCACATGCATGCATATTCACAATATTTACTCAAGTTTTTCAAATGTATTCACTCAATGCTTAACTACAAGATTTATAAAATCTCTTAATGCACATCCATTCAATGCCACCTTGCATTGTTTCATGAGTACTATGCATTCAAGCATATTATGACTTAATCATGACTATTTCATATAACATGCATTACCATAATCATGACCACCAGTCCTCACTTGCTTTGGTTATTAATTGCATAACCAACATACACATGGCATGATGTATTTTATATGAATGCAATCTAAATTTCCAAATAGCCACATGGTATGAGGCCTCTTTCCTTCACCACTTCATGCTCCACCACACTATGGCAGTATGGCATTCATATAAATGCATTTCAATTCTAAATGTATACCATTTTATGATTACCGAATATGGTTCAATGGATTCTTACCTAATCCCCTTCAGCACTTATGCAATCATCATAAGTAAACCATTACCTGCATGGCTCCTATTTACACCTTGATGTTACCCGATTTGTTGGTTTCTTACAGCAGATTGCAGCATTCTCCCACCAACCTCTTGATCATGGATTTGTTTCCCTAACCTTTTCCTCATAAGGTTGTTGGCTTCATGCAATGACATCCTCAACATATTTAGCCATGCTTCTGTTGTCTTTGGTCCTACAACCAAAACCAATCACCAATAGTGATTATCAACCACAATATTTACCCTTAGTGGTTCACTTCATATGTAAAACTTCACGAATTTTACCAATATGTAATGTCATATGCATGCAAAACATATACTCATGCACTGTGCAATGTTTATTAGTATGCCAATCAATGCATATTCATGCCACTCATCTAATCTCTCGCATTTTCAGCATTCTCATGTCATAAGTTTATGCACATAAAGCTTATAAAATAGAAATGCAGCTAGCAAGACAGGGGTTAAGGAATTCCCTTTTTGATCCCTCATCTTTGCATGAACTTCCTCTTTCACATCATAGCTGGTTCGATTTCATGGCATGCTACTTCCAGGTATGCAATTCTAGAATTTGCCCATATTATTCACAATTTGACAAACAGTCACTAGCACTTTTATGCTCTAATTATCTATGATGTCTGATGTCCCCATTCAAATTCTGCCTATGCAACATTGTTTCCTGCTCGACAAGCTTTCCAATGTCTATCCCTGTGCTCGATTCCGACATCGGGTGTGGAAACTGCATTATTTAAAAAATGACAACTTTCACCCCAATTCTGCATACTTTTACATAGTTGTATTTTGATCCTGAATGCCAACTTCAGCCACCTGTGGAAGAAAATCTATGATGAATCATGAAAACTTTTCTACCGGAAGAAGTTATTCCATATAACAAGGAACGCTTAGCAACTCGCGGATCTCTGTTCTGATGTACCATTCATCTTCTATTAGTTTCTGGGTTTTACTACTTCTCACTTTTCATGTTTTTCCACAATCCCAAATTTCGGGCTCTATATATATATATATTTTTTTTAAATTTCGACATACACAGGCCGCAACTCGCATCCCGCAATCCGACATTGCGGTTTTGGGGGGGTCAAGCTGCGGTCATGGGGACGTAACCCTCCCACAACGCGCATCCCGCATCCCGCATCCCGCAATTTGACATTGCGGTTTCGGGAGGGTCAAGTTGCGGTCACGGGGATGTAACCATCCCACATCCCTCATCCCACATCCCGCAATCTGACATTGCGGGTTCAGGGGGGTCAAGCTGCGGTCACGGGGATGTAACCATCCCGCATCCCGCATCCCGCATTCCGCAATCCGACATTGCGGTTTTGGGGGGGGTCAAGCTGCGGTCACGGGGATGTAACCATCCCACATCCCGCAATCCGACATTGCGGTTTCTGAGGGGGGGTCAAGCTGCGGTCACGGGGAGGTAACCATCCCGCAACTCGCATCCTGCATCCCAAAACTGCGAAAACACCTGCGTTTTCTTGCAACTTGCGGGGTCCGTAATTGAACAAATGAAGTACCATTGGAAAGCTCTTGGAGAGATCTATGCACCTGTGTGATCCTCTTCCACATATGATAAATCTGATCCTATCATTTTCTCAAATAAAAATTCTGCCCCCAACTTCCCAATACTATGTTAAAACGTCTTGTTACATGCCTGTAAATTCAAAGTCTGGCCCAAGCAGCCCCAGTGCTGCAAGCTGGGCTCTTATAACACTCTATAGCATCCCCTCCCATCATCCCAATGCAGGGGAGAGAACACTGACCAAACATACGGACTTCGTTCCTTAACCAAATCTCAGCCCATACTTTACTCAAAAATGCATAATAATTAAAAGCTTAATGTGTGCAGGTTCAAATTAACTAAGCACGGCGGAATTAACTCATCTTTGCACACACACAAGTAGTAATGCATAACATATAAATTGCAACAGAGGATAATTGAACATATAGAAACTCAAACTCGTTCCAATGCCATGCATAGATTCCAAATTAAGAAAATCATTTCATTTCATTAAACATGGACAATTAACTTACAAGATTCACACATTGTTGAACACATAATGAAAATAAATTAATCCACAGACAATACTTATTTTGAAATGCAAACGTACAAACAACTGGCTACGTGAGAGCAACGTTCCACCCAACTATAGATCTCTGTCCAACCTATATTCTTTCAGTTGAGAGATCACCCCCGAGCTGGGTTGTGTATCTACTATGGAGTAACTAGCTGGGCACACTCACAACCATGGTTTCACTCAACAGCTATGCTAAGTCAACACACAGTTGGGTTTATCAAGCATAGAAGAAGATAGAAGAGGGTAATGCTAAGCCAATGAGCTCAACCATAGAGCTACAGGCATCTCAAATGAACTCAACAGTCAAGCACCCACATTACCTGCCACATCCAACACAAGGAAGGTCCCCTTCTCTGCAAACACAATCTCTTAGGAAACTCTTCCCTCCAGTGCTATTCAGGATGAGCATAGAAAGGTCCAAAGGCTAGCTTCCTAAGATTCTAGCCTTCACTGAGTTTATCAAGCAAACCGAATCTCTATTCAGGGTGTGTGCAAGAAGATGAGGGTCACTTTAGATGCAATGCTACTTTTTTCAAATCTCGTTCCTGATACCTAAAACATAACGCGTTTCTGATATTTACCACCTGCCATGGTAAGACCCGAGCCTAACATGTCATTGGACATGTAGGCTAGGTAACAATAACGCGTACGCGTTATGTAGTTAAAAAACGCGTACGCGTTATGTAGTTAAAAATCGCGTACGCGATATGTAAAACTAAAAATGAATTTAAAAACACAGTCGGCCGATTGCCGACCACCCGCGACACTCACGCATCAGAAACGCGAATAGAGGCGAAATTGATCCTGGACGAAGACGGTTTGTGGCCCACTCAACTATCCGTGTTGCTCGATTTAGCTGGAGGGGAGACAAATTCACCGGTGCATTCTCATCTAGTCAGGTAATTCATTCACCCAAATCATTTTTTTGTGATTTTTTAATCCAAATTACTATTTTTTTATTGTTTAACCTAGTTTTGTAATATTGATCAAATTGGGAATAACCCAATTTTTAATTAAATTCACACCTCAAAATGAAACCCTTTTCAAAAAACTCAAAACTTCATAATCAAACCAAAAATTGAAAAAATTAAAACTCCCCCCTTTCTACAATGTATTCATCTAAGTCACCCGACACGAGGACACGGGACACGAGTGTCCCCACCAGGCTTCAAATTTGAAGCCTTCAGGCCACTTCAAATTTTACCCACACGTCATAGAAGGCCACTTCAAATTTTACCATGCAAAAAAAATTTAATTTCATGGTAAGCCCTTCAATAATTAAATTAACCACTACTGTTTAAAATTGCAACAGAAGGGTAGCTTCAAATTTCACCCATCAACAATTTTTAGTGGGAAATTGGGAATGCGGCTACTAGCTAGGTGACTTGGGAGTGGGACTCGCTTACTCTCCAATATCCACGTGTTCGATCATCCATGGATCATGGACCATTGGGCCTCTAATAATATCATTGAGCAACTTACGTGGACGGGCTTACACTGAGTATCCCATGGCTTGAACGCTTCGAAGTTCTCGTGTTTGTAGCGAGCGCTTACGTGTTTAACACATTTAATGGCATCAACAAAATTATTAAACCTGGAAGGTGGCTCATACATGTTGTTGCTAGCGGGCTTACCAAGTTACAAGTTATCACATACCAATTCGTGAATGCTGACTCCGTGAGTTAATTGAGTATTCAATGTATAATATATTATGTTAATATGCCCCCGCGAATTTGGCATTTCAGACAAAATCCACAATCCATAAACTTCTTGTAATGTTGCAGGTTGTTGCTCCTGCCCGTGGCCCCTACCTATAGACCTGTGTTTTCTTTGTTGTATCAAGTTAATCCTACCATCTACGGCTCCCAGCCTCACACCCTGTGTTTTCTTTGTTGTATCAAGTCAATCCTGCAGCTCCCAAGTTCCACCTTTTGTTTTCTTTGTTGTATCAAGTCAATGCTGGAATTCCATGCTTCCATGGCTCCGACCATATTGCATGAATAGAAACAAGCTTTTTCTTATACCCCTATTCCACTATGGTTGAGCTACTTCCAAGTTCCACCTACCCTATCTCCTCCAGTCCTCCAGGATAGTTTGCGGAGCGAAGCTGGCAATGCCAGCCTGCCATAAACATATTTAAAGAAATTCGTTTTCTTTGAGGAGCTCAACTTCAAGGCTGACTAGATTTTTGACATCCTATGAATTTACAGGTCTGCTATATCCACTGAAAAATAAAGCCTCTCAACTTTACTATGTTAGTAAACATTGAAATTTTGATGTACTATTACATTTTCAAATGAAAAGAATAACTTATTATTAATAAAAAAATCAAATCATATTAATATATTAATGAATTTGAATTTAGCTTCCCAATATTAAAATAAATTATACATTTTAAATGATCCACAACCAAATATTATCCTGAGAAGGAAATGGAAAAAAAGGAATTTCCTCAACACAACATGCTATTTCCTTATGATGATGCTTTTACGTTTATGATTACCAACCTTGGAATCAGGTTTGGTTATCCGAAGGTGTAATATCTTCTAAGCTAAGTCAATAGGTAGGGATGTTGGTATTGATATAATTATGACAAAGTTTTATAAAGGATTAGGAACAATTCCGTTGGCTTGTAGATGACATATTTATGGATAAAAAGCTTGTTGTTATGAGATAATGACATCATGCCTCAAAAACATGTCCCATACAATCTAATGTTAATGGGCGCTCTACATAGAAATTGGAATGTCAACATTTGTGAGTACAATAAATATGTGGATGATTTTGGCCTACTACAACTTTAATATATTGAGTGGATTGATAACCTTCACAATTATATAAGAGATTGTAGCTATGACTAGGAGGAGAGTTAACAATGCAACAAAATCAAGTAATCGAATTTTGTGCATAAAATGAACATAAGACTCCCACCAAATTTCACTGAATCTACGTCTTAACAAAAGAACTCATTGTTTCACGGGATTCCACCCCATCAATCCTTTTAACAGTAATGGCCATAATAGTTGCTACAACCCTAGCGCGAGAAAAATCAATCGAGCTACGCATGACAATACTTGAAACCAGACTTTTTGAACTCCCTATTACGTCATAGGAATCAATACTACTTTCTCCACAACATGTGGCACCCTCAATATCTTCCATCACCGCAATTTACATTTGATAAAAAACTTGTTCCCAAATAGTAATTACCCCATTCTTTGCTCTAAAAAGGCCTCGGTTAACCTAGAATCCAATCCATACAACATGAACACATCCATATATACACATAGAATAAATATTAATAAATTTCTCATAGCCCTTCAATAGTGTTCAATATCTCATAGCCCTTCATAGTGAAATGGGACCCCACCCTTCAAATTTGATCCCTGGTCCCCACTAGACACGGTGACCCCCGGAATTATGACACGTAGGACACGGTGACCCCCGGAATTAATATATTTTTAAAATATATTAAAATTTAAAAATATAGACATATAGATCATCCAATAAAATTTAACATTTACAATTACAAATATTCAATAGAAATTACATTTACAATTACAAATATGAAATATTCAATAGAAATTAGATCATTCACAAATCACAACACATTTGTCATTCACAATCACAAAACACAATGAGACATTGAGACACATAGATGCAAACTCATCACTGCCTTGATCCTCCTCCTCCATGCCTGAATCAACAAACTCATCACTGCCTTGATCCTCCTCCTCCTCCTCTCTGCCAATCTGACTAACTTACTTTTTAATTGTCAAATGTTTAATTTTAAGTTTTAAATGTATGTAAGTAAATGCCATTAAATTGCTTATGTGAGTTTGATTTAATACATGTTCAATTTTGAAGAGACGTCATTATATACCATGTATATGTTTCTAATTATTTTCGTATTAATGTCTTTATTGCAGTTGCGGCTATGGATGCCAATGCCGAAATATTGATTGAGCTTGCCCAATTGAGGGGCATAAGTGCAGCTTTTAGTGGTGGCGACAGGATTCGCCGTTCACTTGCATCAACCTTGGATGCAGTTGTGGACACAATTTCACAATCTACGAATGTCCTATATGATATTGCATCTTACAGAGAAAGAAAAAGACAACAATATGCTGATGGACTAGATTACAATGCAGTAAAAAAGTTGAAAATATCCAAAGAGGTTATATTTGCATTGTTTAGGGACCCTCGGACGGGGGAAATCCCTAATGCAAGCAAGCCGCATATCTCCATTGAGTGGTGCATGTTTCAACCATTTGTTGATAACTGGATGGACAGATGGTACATGGTTTTTGATATGCCACCACACAACAACAGGGAAATTCCCTTATATTTCCTTCGAAAGATGTACGCAGAGTTCGTGTTGCATAAACACGTTAACTATTTTGACATCTTACAGTTCCAGGGGATTGGTGGGGGGATGCCCCAAAACCGACCCAATGCCAGGCTTCGAGACCAGGATCGCCCTATCCCTGCACCTCGCAGGCAGTTTCCTGGGCCAGATGTCCCACCAGCACATCGCATTATTCCGCAGACACGGGATGCATTTTTGAGTTTGGCACGGGCGGTTGTTCGCCATGGCAGGATGGTTCAACATATGGGTGAGGAAGGGACATCTGTCCCTGGTGTGGTACATACACCAGCTCGTCACCATGCAGGACCATCAGCTAGTGCAGGACCATCAGGACCATCCACTAGTGCAGGACCATCAGGACCATCCACTAGTGGAGGACCATCAGCTATTCCCCATCCTAGTACTGATCCTCACGAGTGCACGTCATGTGGTCATCCCTGCTATGGTATTGCCTCAGATGTTGCCTTCAGTGGCTTTTTGAGAGAGGTATCTTGATGGTTAATTGTAATAAATTCTTCATTTATTTTCGTCTTTGTACACATATATATAGTTTGAGCTAATATATTAATTTTGTGAACTTGCAGTTGATGATGATTGCCGGCAGTGACGCCCCAGAGCCGGATGTTTCAGACTCTACAGGGGGGCATGATGCTACCCATTCGGTAGGCCCATCTTATATACCACCTATTGCCGTATCTCACACCGAGGTAAACATTTTAAAATTTCAGTTTTTTAATACTTGTTAATTTGTTAATTTCCACATACTTTACATTTTAGTTCATTAATGCTATATACGGTCTAATATTTACAATTATTAAACTTGCAGATGGCAGATCCTTCACAGGGGCAAGGTAATGTGGAGGTAGTACCCATGGTCATACCGTCCCCTGAAACATCTGGGCTCCAGGTAAACAATTAAAAATGACATTTTTTAAATACATGTTTGTTTGTTGAATCATGCATGTCTAACTACATGAACACTTGCTGACTGTAGGCACCATCCGACACATCTGGCCCATTGCCTGGATTTGCATCTCCCTCCAGGCCATTCGTGAACAAGGGTCGTGTGTATGTGAGGCGTTCTACTCCGAGAAAGACTCCAGCTGCCCACGACCATGGGCTTACTCACACCACGGTAATGTATATCCTTCGATGATATTTGTTGTTTAACTTGAAATCCAGTGCATAAATCGTTTTTGTTAATGTTTGAATTGCATGTTTACTGCAACAGGAACCCGAGTTGTCTACTGAGAACCTTGCATCGATGGTTGATGCAGCAGTTAGTGCCGCATCTGCAGTGGCGACTGATCACACACAGGTATGTAACTATTTCAACATTATCTTTACATAGTTTATTATTGTTGGACCTATTGTTTATTCATGCATTTCTAACTATTTCAACATTTTTTCATTGTAGCCACCACCAGCAGGAGCAGTGCCTGGCCCCCCTGGTTCGACCATCCTGGATGTTCAATCGACGGCTCCATCTGCTACACAAGCAACGCAATCTCCTTTGTCAGTTGAGGTGAGATGTCCTTCAGTGACCAACTGTTTCATGCACTTTCCATGCACCAGTTGATAATTGTTGAGCTAATGTATTAGTGTACATAGTTAGTTGAATTTAACAATTGATATTTAATTTGCAGGATCCAGGGATGCACATTGATCCTAGGGATGTGCCTAGAGGATCAACCTCGGGAAAGAACAAGAGAAAGCTTGAGTTTTGATAGTTTTGGATAGTTTTGGACACATGTGCTTTTGGATACTTTTGTATATATATGTACTTTTCGATACATTCAGTTTTGGAGACATGTACATTGACTTTATTGTGCATGTACTTTTGGAAACATGTACATTGACTTCATTGGATACATGTACTTTTTGATACTTTTGGATATACATGTACTTTTGGAGACATGCACTTTTGGAGACTTTTGGATATACATGTACTTTTGGAGACATGCACTTTTGGATACTTTTGGATATATATGTACTTTTGGATACATGTACTTGTGTCAATCTAATGTGTTGATGTGTAATTTAATCAAACTAAATGCAATACAATGTTTTCAAGGTTTCAACGAACTCACTCATGCACACCCATTGCCATCAACTACCAATGAAAGTCTAACATTATGAGGTTCTTCTTTAAAAATGGGTAATATTTCCTTGATGATCGTAAATTGAGAACCATTTGTAGCCACTCATATAATACCATCTTCACTTATCTTTGTACATGATAATCCATATAATGTGCTATGTTTTTTAACCTAAACAATCATCAAAAACCTATAATTATAGGGATATGACAAAGAACCTTATGGGGCACCTTATATATTAACCTTGTGTATACATTAGGATCTTTGTCATACCATTGTTTGAAATGTCATTCAATACCTTCAATTTTATCAACATCAAATTAGTAGACAAAGTGACTCATCTTTGATCTCTTGTATAGGCCTTTGTGTGCCTTATCAATAAGATGTACATCATGAATATTATCATAGGTCTCATACATAGGTGCATCCTCATCCATGCAAACAAAGGTGTCATGGATCAACCTATTATCCCTTTATTCTCAATAATATTAGTATCATTATCTTCCATAGGATCAAATTCAACTCCATCACCCCCATTATTGCTACTCTAAATTGCAGCCTTAGGAGTTTTGATCATGTGTTTTTGTCTCTTTAGGAGTTTTGAAATATTATACTCTTTCAAAAATAATATGGAAGTTCAAATATTTAAAAGTGGCTTAAATTATAAAATGGGCGGAAATTCACCAAGTGTCCCTGAACGACATTTTCATGCGACTTGTAACTTGACATAACTCGGAAACCGGACGTCGGACCGACGAACCGTCGACTCCGTTGGTCTCCTGGCGTGCGATTACCTCTAGGGGGCCCTCTCCCTCGTCTCCCCATGGCCCAGTGGCTTCATTGTGCATTCATTTCGTAAACTAGGGTTTTGCTCAGTGTAATTGCATGCAATCTCGCATTGGTAGGTCAACTCTGTAAAAACCTCCCCCGAGCCAGTGTTGGCAGTGTTCCCACGTCGGCATTGCCCACACACACTTGCGGGATCCAACGGCACGCAATCTTCCTGCTCCGTTTGCATTTTGGCTCTCGGACGAAAATTCACCAAGTGTCCTTGAACGGCATTTTCATGCGACTTGCAACTCGACATAACTCGGAAACCGGATGTCGGACCGACAAACCGTAGACTCCGTTGGTCTCCTGGCATGCGATTATCTCTAGGGGGCCCTCTCCCTCGTCTCCCCATGGCCCAGTGGCTTCATTGTGCATTCATTTCGTAAACTAGGGTTTTGCTCAGTGTAATTGCATGCAATCTCGCATTGGTAGGTCAACTCTGCAAAAAACTCCCCCGAGCCAGTGTTGGCAGTGTTCCCACATCGGCATTTCCCACACACACTTGTGGGAGCCAACGGCACGCAATCTTCCTGCTCCGTTTGCTTTTTGGCTCCCGGACGGAAATTCACCAAGTGTCCCTGAACGGCATTTTCATGCGACTTGCAACTCGACATAACTCGGAAACCGGACGTCTGACCGACGAACCGTCGACTCCGTTGGTCTCCTGGCATGCGATTACCTCTAGGGGGCCCTCTCCCTCATCTCCCCATGGCCCAGTGGCTTCATTGTGCATTCATTTCGTAAACTAGGGTTTTGCTCAGTGTAATTGCATGCAATCTCGCATTGGTAGGTCAACTCTGCAAAAACCTCCCCCGAGCTAGTGTTGGCAGTGTTCCCACGTCGGCATTGCCCACACACACTTGCGGGAGCCAACGGCACGCAATCTTCCTGCTCCGTTTGCATTTTGGCTCCCGGACGGAAATTCACCAAGTGTCCCTGAACGGCATTTTCATGCGACTTGCAACTCGACATAACTCGGAAACCGGACGTCGGACCGACGAACCGTCGACTCCGTTGGTCTCCTGGCATGCGATTACCTCTAGGGGGCCCTCTCCCTCGTCTCCCCATGGCCCAGTGGCTTCATTGTGCATTCATTTCGTAAACTAGGGTTTTGCTCAGTGTAATTGCATGCAATCTAGCATTGGTGGGTTAAACTTGCTCACCTTGCAAACATCATCCATCAAATAGAAATTTGATGGAGTTGAAATCAATGGATTGCTTGTCACAATAGGAATTCATAAGTTTGCGTAATTGAATACTCCTCTTAATCCCTAAAAAATACTTCATTCCCATCCTGCAGATCCCAAACAATGTCAAAGGTAAGAAGGATTTCCATATAATCCAAATATATGTTTTTTTTCAAATATATTTTACATGGAAACATAGCAAAATGGAATCTAATATTTCGTTTGCATTCGGAAGAAAAGATTGGCAAGGCCAACATTGGCTTCCTTTTGGATTAATATCTCCATTTATAATTCCATAGATTTATACAGTTGTCTTAATCCTAACTGTATACATTGCATGAGAATAAACACCATCAATCTCATTTTTGAGACTTGGTTGTCATGTTAATGCAAATGTAAATGTAAAGGTTGCCTTTACAGGACTTTTGAAACTGAGTGTGGGAAAGGGGATCATGATCGAGATGTTGTGTAGGTAAAAATTATATTCTGCAGGTAAAAATGGAAGTTTACGAGAAATTCTCTCATTAGTTACACAAAATCTATTGTTGAATGGTGTTCTTCAATAATTGTAGATGGAACAAGAAGACGAGATATTTTTGGGAGGTGGTTGATGTAGATCAATCACATAGAATAATGCATGGAATTTGTGGATTTCATTTAGTTTGAAACTCAAACAATGTTATAGTAGAAATATGAACAAGAAAATTCTATCACTCGCCATTATTCTAGGTATAAATATTGAATTATCCTAGTTGGATGAGGACTAATCAACCATTTCACCACATTATGATCATGTCTCAAATCTTGTACAACCAAGTTTTGTGAATATGAGATTAAATCTTATCAACTAGCATGAATACATTACATTTTGTCTATTTAGTGGACTCACACGTTGGAACTGATGTTTTTTAAAATGAACATATATGCAATGGTTTCCCTGAAAGATAATTAATGGGGCACTCACTATTTGTTGGCATGTTCCTTAAAGGCGAACCAAACCCTCATGTCTCACTAATAGATGACAATGGTGATCAACTTGTAATCAGTTTGATGGTTATTAAAGGATAATATCTAACACTGGATGACCAAACATGGAAGAAGGTTGGTTATGTATTTCAAGATTAGACTAGGTGAATCTATATACCACTTTACAAACTTAGTTTTCGATACAAACCTCAAACTACAAACAATGCCAAGGAAGCACCCATCAAAGGTATGATACTTCAAGCCTCATTGTGAACATGAAAAGTTAATGGAGATCATTAGTAATAGACATGATCCAAATGGTCTACTTAGATGACCATAGGTAAGTAGATAAGTAAGATTGCCTAACATGGTCACTCTTGTGTTATATTCCAAGGTATATGGGTTGTTTGTTATTTTTGTTAATTTTTCAATTCATTTATGTAGATTACTCATATTAAATTGTTTATAATGAATTAGTCTAATAATGGTGTCCTTGTATGTGTCTAGATTATCCAAAGAATCATAAGCACATGAAATCCCATCAATAAGAACAATGGTCTTTTTCAACACCACCAAAGAAAAAATCAGAAAAATGAAATGACCTACTTCAAAAATTATTTTATTACTTATTGTGTATGGTCCATCAAACAAAAGGTAAACAAACACAATTATATGGCCTACAATGTAGGTCTTTTGATGCTCTATTTCACAAGGTTTTAACAAACACACTTGTTGTGATCATCATTAAAGTCTACAATTTCTTTCAATGAATGTGCCAAATTGACCTAACAACATAGGAAATTGAAAACCACATCCATTGAAAGGAATAATTCAGTTTTTTTTGTCATGAATTAATTTACTATCATGGATTTATGGCTCCCGGCAGTGTTCCCACGTCGGCATTGCCCACACACACTTGCGGGAGCCAACGGCACGCAATCTTCCTGCTCCATTTGCTTTTTGGCTCCCGGACGGAAATTCACCAAGTGTCCCTGAACGGCATTTTCATGCGACTTGCAACTCGACATAACTCAGAAACCGGACGTCGGACCGACGAACCGTCGACTCCATTGGTCTCCTGGCGTGCGATTACCTCTAGGGGGCCCTCTCCCTCGTCTCCCCATGGCCCAGTGGCTTCATTGTGCATTCATTTCGTAAACTAGGGTTTTGCTCAGTGTGGGAGTGTGCAATTTTTGCACACAGGGGTCAACTTTGGAAAATCATCCACCGGGCAAGTATGGCTAGTGTTCCTAGCCCGAACCTATCTAGACACACCTGCAGGACTCCCCGGAACCCGGTTTTGTTGCATGGTTGGAGTTCTATGCCCCCGGTAGGTATCCAGCAGGTGTCCCTGAAGGCCTTCTGGTAGTGAGACGGGACGAGCCATAGAATGAAGACCGTGGCTCGGATCGACGAACCGTCGACTCTGTTGGATTCAGCACACCGGGATAGTGCCAGGGATGCCCCTCCCCTCCTACCCGGTGGCCCATGTGTCACCTTGCAGGTCCATCTTGGAAACTAGGGTTTTGCTCAGTGTGGGAGTGTGCAATTTTTGCACACGGGGGTCAACTTTGGAAAATCATCCATCGGGCAAGTATGGCTAGTGTTCCTAGCCCGAACCTGTCTAGACACACCTGCAGGTCTCCCCGGAACCCGGTTTTGTTGCATGGTTGGAGTTCTATGCCCCCGGTAGGTATCTAGCAGGTGTCCCTGAAGGCCTTCTGGTAGTGAGACGGGACGAGCCATAGAATGAAGACCGTGGCTCGGATCGACGAACCATCGACTCCGTTGGATTCAGCACACCGGGATAGTGCCAAGGGTGCCCCTCCCCTCCTACCCGGTGGCCCATGTGTCACCTTGCAGGTCCATCTTTGAAACTAGGGTTTTGCTCAGTGTGGGAGTGTGCAATTTTTGCACACGGGGGTCAACTTTGGAAAATCATCCACCGGGCGGGTATGGCTAGTGTTCCTAGCCCGAACCTGCCTAGACACTTTGGAAACTAGGGTTTTGTAGGTCCATGATGATGATGATGGTGATGATGATGAAGATGTTGATGATGATGGCTTGGTCTAAGGTGGTGCTCTCAACTAGCTAATTCATTATGAAATATTTAACAAGACATGAATTAAATTTAATATAAGTGTATTGTTTAATATAGTGAGCATGAATTGAATTAATTTTGTTGGGTGAAGCCAATAACCAACATGATGAACATAATATAATTTTAGGGTTTACTGATCATATGTAAAAAATGGATTAAAAAACACAATTATTATAATTTTAGTTTAATGTTTATCCACTTTAATCCATATATTTTTTAGTTTTGACTATGAATACACAATAATTATTATATATATATGTGTGTGTTTTTGTGTGGATAACTTAGAGATGTATAATAAAAATGGGTAAAAGGTGGTTGTCACTAGAGACTTTCATAGTTGTATAGTGAAAATGTAATAGCTATTAAAATTTGGATTAGAAAATTATTAAAGAAAATAAATTCTATAGAAATGGGTAAAAGGTGGTTGTCGCTAGATTAAGAGAGACTTTCATAGTTGTATAGTGTACAATTGTCTAGTGGTTATGGCAGTGATGTGTAAAATCTTATGATCACATGAAAGAGATCACAAATAGGTTCATAAAACTAAGAACAACAATACTTTGAGCAATTTTTCAAAGGAAACTAGAATAGAGCCAGTAAAGAGAAAAAAATACTAAAAACTTGATTTCATACTAAAATGAATGAAAAATGGTTTTACATAAAGAAATTTGAATTACTCAAGGAACCAATTCGATTGTCTAGTGATTCATAAGGATTTAGTTGGGCTTAACATAGAGCTTAAATGCCCTTAAAGTTAGCTAAGCAACCCCTCAAACATGATTAATATATGGTTTACTGATCATATGAACATAATATAATTTTAATCCATCTCTTGTAAATTTGGCATATCAAGAACGCAAAATTGACATATTCATATGAAACATACATGTGAAAATTGAGCATATATCAATATTCAATTACAAATAGTGAAAATAGTATAGTATTAAAAGTATGTAACGTACCTCATCATGCTAGATCCCACCTATTATCATACAACCAAGCCCTCCGGATCATCTCTTATACTGATGGTCTCCATTAGTCTCTCGTGCTCTGTATCCGGTAAGAAGTAGCGTACCTTCGATGTATTTCGACTAGGCATTGTTCGTACCTGAAGGTTTGTGCCAATGATTAAGTTGGTAAAGTGATATACACTTGCACCTGGTTTGTAATCCCTGTAAACATATCCACCCTTCTTTCTTCCATTGTTGTCCCGTGTCAAGTATTCACCTTTAACAACCATAGACCCAGTTGGAAAGTGGTTGTTTTCATCGTCAGTCATGGACACAATGAGAGTTTGCTTTCCATCTATACAGCGTGCCAACCAGTATTCATCACCCCATTCAGTATCTTTTGAGGCAACCACTGCGTATATGTGCCCTGCATTATATGATTGTAGGTATATGATCAAAATATTTTTCGTGCGATACAAGGCCATTAATGTGCATTTGAAGACTACGTAAACAAACAAAAAATGTTAAGGAAATGCATCATACCGGGTTGTACAAGGTCTGAGACATGATCAAAATCTGCAGAAATAGATGATTGGTCTTCTTCCAACGGAGTTAACTCAACAATTGCACGCTGATCAAGTGGAAGTGATATGCGATCCCATCCATCAACCCAATCCAATGATTCACACCCATCCCAGTCACCATCACAACAAGGCGGGCAAAAACAAGCGAGTTTTCTGGTCCAAATTTCAAATACTGGGTTATCAGAGCTTCGAACCGAATGAAAGCCACGAGTCCCAGGCACAGTCTTGCATTCCCATGCATGTGAACGATCTATGTCTACCACCTCCCAAAAAAATCTCTCCACATGTCTCTTTCTTGTGGATTCTACTCGCATAGTTGATTCCTCTCCCATTACTGACGTGCACCACCTGACTATAGATTGAGCATTTAGAATAGTAGATTCTGTAGATACTTTCAATTCCTCTCTTCGTAGGGCTATTTTGACACATGCTCCGGCTCCATCATGCTCTCCTTTACCATGCCCAGTCTCAAAATAGTTCCACATATGTGGCACTTTGTAGTTTTTATGCAATGAACACAACCACTGAAATATGCGTGCATTTTTGAACTGACCAGCACACCCATCAGACCAAATCCAGTGTCGGTCCATCTGTATGTTCCTTCCCTTCAAGTGATCATAGAACATGATGAAGCAATGACGTACATAGTGGAAGTCGTGGCACCTATCATCACTTATGTAGAAGTGATATTCCTTCAGAATTTCTCTTTGCTCTTCAGTGCTATTTGGGCCATGCCTATATGTGATATGGACCATCAAGGAAACCTGCTCAGAGTGATAATACTGACTTTGGATCTCATTTTGAAGTTGCAGAGTGTAGTTCTCGGCAAAATCAACAACTGAAAGTATAGTACCAAGGGGAAATGTATCTCTACATATTCTAAACTTCTCATCCTGCCATTGTGCCACGTGGACATGCTGAACATATTGATGTGTCTTTTCAATAAATTCCTTGATGAAGTCACTAACTTGTACCTGGTGACACAAAATGATCTCAATGTCAGTTTTTTGTTGTAAGTAAGGATTGAAATGTAACCGTTACAACATAATTTTATAGATATAAATGCATACCTGAGATGTCACCAATTGTATTTTTTTGCTTTCTTTCCCTGGGACTATTTCATAGTTGATATATTTGAAACTTTTCATGTCTGTAACCATTTTCCCAAATTCACTGTCTCCATTCTCGTGCATACATTGGCTCAATAATGCCATTCCAGCACAGTTGGAGCATGTTCCATCCAAACAAGATTTTGCATAGTATGTTTGCCCCTTGGGCCTATTGCACATGATGCTATGAATGAATTCTCTTGATGAAGTCGGTGGTATTGTCATGGAGCAATCCTGCACAATGTTAGTATGCAACACACGACGAATGTACAAAAATGTTTCATAGTAATATTCATATTCTACATGGTATCTACAACAACAAGTGTTACGAAGAGTATTTATTCTAACATACCATGGCTTACATTTCTCAAAAGATCTTTGCCCCAAGTTCAATTGTCTATGCTCAATCTTAAATTTCTCGTAAAGCTCTGTCTGTGTTATATCAAGAAGATGCTTAGTATGTGGTTCACGATCCTTTGAACCCCTTCTTAGTTTTAGTACATCCTTTCGGTTTGAAGAAGGCCTTGTGTGATCATGCCAAAAACTGTGCACTAGTCCCTTTACTGCATCAACTAGCTTCATGTCACGACGTGGCAACCGACCAACAAAGGCCCAAAAATCTGTCTGATCGGTTGTGTCAAGATGTTCTCTTCTAATAGAATACCTACGGAGGGTTTTTACATTCAAATTAACTAGTTCGGATGTAGGCCTGAGAATACGAAGGGCCCTGGTGTTCTTATCTGCAATTGAATGTGACAACACACGACGAGCAGCATTGCGGTCCTTTGAACGTGTGTTCTTACCAATTTTACCAAATGCATCTACTAGGCTTTTAACTATATGAGAACTTGGTTCAGAATTCTTTATCATCTTTATCCCTAACTTTTTCCTAACAACATTCATGCTCCTAGATTTTAACAATGATAAAAATAATCTACATTTATCTCCATCACATTTAGAAACAAAATATTTATCAAGTATCTGTTGAGTTTGATAAGCAATACTACGTTTAGATAGCGTACCTTCAATGGAATTCATAAGTCTTTCATCAACTTGTATACGCTTCGGAGTTCTTCGACGTGTGCTTGCTAATGGAGGTAAGGGGGTTGGAATTGTACCATGTAGCGCATCACCAAGACGCTCTGGCGTTTCAGTAGTAGCTCGGTGTCCTTCATTCTCTTCCTGGTAGTTGGATGGTGGAAGTCCAACATCCTCATCCATGGTCTGTGGAAGTCCAACATCCCCTTGTGGAAGTCCAACATCCTCATCGATGGTGTGGATAACATTCTCTTCTTCAACAGTAGGCAAAATGTCCAACGCCTCTTTGACTTCATCGCTTGTATAACCACATCCAGATAGCAAATTGAGTGTTTCTTCGTGAGCTTCATCTTGAGATGGTAACTTATCACTTTGACTTGAAGTGGGAATTGAAACATTCCCTAATGAGCACCTACGTTTTGCTTCTTGATTACTTCCATGGGGTGCTTGTTCAACAACTATTGTGGAAATTGAAGGTCCCTCTTGTCGTGGATTAATAGGATGAACCATGGTATCCTCTACAATTGGATTTGGATTAGTTTCCAAAGAAAGCCTCCGATTCATCATGTATATTCTTTTCTTTTCTTTCTCTTCTTCAATGACTTCTTGAGATCTCTTCTTCCTTGTTGATTTGTTTACTCGGTTACGTGCATTCCCCATCACCACAATGATCAATTCAATATAGTTTGTTTTTGTTGCTCCTCAATTACAAGCTCTTCAATAATAAGCAAATGGAAGTTCTTCCTTGTTGGTCTTGAAGCTTGATATCTTACCTTTTGTGCTCCTCAAATATAGGCAAAATGAATCTTTCAAAGGCCTTATCTTTGGTGTTCTTCAATTGGAGATTCTTCAAGCTTGCTAATTATTTTCTTCAAATATGGCCATATAACCCAACACCACAGTGAGCAACCATGAAAGATGTCCTCAATGCTGCACCTGCATAAAAAAAAATGATGGAGTTGGTGTAGAATGTGAAAATTTTCAGACGCGGGCTCGTGCTATTTGAAAAATCGCGGGATTGTTGCTTTCGTTCGGACAGAGTGAAGTTGCTCTCGGACAGCAACAGTCCATTATTTCTGGAGTTCCAAAACGCGTACGCATTATATAAATATAAAACGCGTGCGCGATATGTAGTGAAAAAACGCGAACGCGATATAGTCAAGCACAATAAATAGGTTAGGTGCACGGCTAGGGCAACGAACAAAATCAAAGAAAACTAATAATTTATATGATTGCATACAAAACAAATGTTTTGTATGGTTTAATACCCCCTAGCTCTCTCCCAATAATCCCTAGATACCCCCTATCTCTTTCTAAATATCTGTCCCTCATTCTCCCTACATGTTTCTTTCTCTCCCTTCAGCCATGTCTCTACCACCCCACTCTCCATCTCTCCACCTTCTCTTTATCTTCGTCATTATCCCTCCCTATAGCACTCTCTCCCTTCTTCTCCCTTAATCACTAACCCTCTACGCCTTTATCCCTCCCCCCTGCCCTCTCTGTCTTACCTTGTTCCTAGAGCCCCTCCCCCATAAAGGCCTTTAGACCCTCTTCTAAATATTAATCCCTAAGTGCATAAGTGCACAAGATGATGAGGAGGAGGAGGGTGATGACAATGAAGATGATCATGATGTAGATGAAGATGATAAAGATGATGAGGAGGAGGAGGGTGATGACAATGAAGATGATCATGATGCAGATGAAGATGATAAAGATGATAATGTTGATGAAGATGATGGTGATGATGATGAAGATGTTGATGATGATGGTGATGAAGATGTTGATGATGATGGTGATGATGATGGTGATGAAGATGATGGTGACATGATGGAGATGTTGATCTGATGAGGAAGATGATGATGATGATGGTGATGATGGTGATGATGATGAAGATGTTGATGAGGACGATGATGGAGATGAAGATGATGATGATGAAGAAGATGATGATGATGGAGATGTTGTGTTGATGGGGAACCTAGAGATGACAATGATGATGAAGATGGTGATGGTGATGGTGATGGTGATGGTGATGACGATGAAGATTTTGATGATGATGCTGATGGCGATGATGATGAAGATGTTGACGATGATGGTGATGGTGATGTTGAGATGATGATCATGATGATGTTCAGAAGATCATGATGGTGATGATGGTGATGATGATGGAGAAAATGACAATGATGGATATGTTGATGAGGAACCTGCAGATGCCAATGATGATGATGATGGAGATGTTGATGAGGAACCTACAGATGCCAATGATGATGGTGATGACGATGAAGATGTTGATGATGATGGTGCTGGTAATGATGATGATGATGATGATGACGAAGATGATGGTGACATGATGGAGATGTTGATCTGATGAGGAAGATGATGATGATGATGATGGTGATGATGATGAAGATGTTGATGACGATGATGATGGTGATGAAGATGATGATGACGATGATGGAGATGTGTTGATGGGGAACCTAGAGATGACAATGATGATGAAGATGGTGACGGTGATGACGATGAAGATTTTGATGATGATGCTGATGGCGATGATGATGAAGATGTTGACGATGATGGTGATGGTGATGTTTAGATGATGATCATGATGATGTTCAGAAGATCATGATGGTGATGATGGTGATGATGATGGAGAAAATGACGATGATGGATATGTTGATGAGGAACCTGCAGATGCCAATGATGACGATGATGGAGATGTTGATGAGGAACCTACAGATGCCAATGATGATGGTGATGACGATGAAGATGTTGATGATGATGGTGTTGGTAATGATGATGATGATGATGATGATGATGATGAAGATGAAGATGATGGTGACATGATGGAGATGTTGATCTGATGAGGAAGATGATGATGATGATGATGGTGATGATGATGAAGATGTTGATGACGATGATGATGGTGATGAAGATGATGATGATGAAGAAGATGACGATGATGATGGTGATGAAGATGATGATGATGAAGAAGATGACGATGATGGAGATGTGTTGATGGGGAACCTAGAGATGACAATGATGATGAAGATGGTGATGGTGATGACGATGAAGATTTTGATGATGATGCTGATGCTGATGATGATGATGATGATGATGATGATGATGATGAAGATGTTGACGATGATGGTGATGGTGATGTTCAGATGGTGATGATGATGATGATGATGATGATGATGATGGAGATGTTGATGAGGAAGGGGGAGATGACAATGATGATGAAGATGTTTATGGTCATGAGGATGATGATGATGGTGATGGTGATGATGATGGAGATGATGGAGATGATGGAGATGGCGATGAAGATGATGATGATGATGATGATGGTGAAGATGATGAAGAAGATGATGATGATAGAGATGTTGACCTGATGACGATGAAGATGATGATTATGGTGATGATGATGAAGATGTTGATGCTGATGATGATGGTGATGAAGATGATGATGATGGAGAAGATGATAATGATGGAGATGTTGATGAGGAACCTACAAATGCCAATGATGATGATGATGATGATGGTGATGACAATGAATATGTTGATGATGATGGTGATGGTAATGATGATGAAGATGATGATGATGATGGTGATGGTGATGGTGATGTTTAGATGATGATGTTCAGAAGATGATGGTGACATGATGGATATGTTGATCTGATTTAAGGAAGATAATGATGATGATGATGATGGTGATGATGATGAAGATGTTGATGATGATGATGATGGTGATGATGATGAAGAATATGATGATGATGGAGATGTTGATGTTGATGGGGAACCTAGAGATGACAATGATGATGAATATGGTGATGGTGATGGTGATGGTGATGACGATGAAGATTTTGATGATGATGGTGATGGTGATGATGATGAAGATGTTTATGATGATGGTGATGGTGATGTTTAGATGATGATCATGATGATGATAATGATGATGGAGATGTTGATTTGATGAGGAATATGATGATGATGATGATGATGGTGATGATGATGAAGATGTTGATGATGACGATGATGGTCATGAAGATGATGATGATGAAGAATATGATGCTAATGGAGAATATGATGCTCACAACTCCCTCTAGTCTCTCTCTCCCCAACCATCAATCTCTCTCTCTCTCTCTCTCTCTCTCTGTCTCTCTCTCTCTCTCAAACACACACACATACACACACATTATGTCACTTTCCATTCTCAAACCCATACCCCCTCCATCCATATCTATCTCCAACTTTCTCCCTCCATCCCTCACCCTACCTTCTCTCCCTCCCTCTCTCATCGCCTGTCTCTCACCTTCTATCCCTCCCTCATCTTTCCCTCAACCTATCCCAATCTCTCCATCATTCCCTCTCTCTCCATCGCCACCACTCTCTGCATGTCTCCCACCAACACTTTCTGTCCCTCCCTTCCTATCTCTTATTTCGTTCTATCCCCATCTATCTCTCACTCCCTCCAAATCCATTCCTCCCCATTGTCCCTCTCCCTCCCTCGCTCTATGTCTCTCCCCCCCTTGTATTCTTTATTTCTCTCTCACATCCCCCTTGCCTCCATCCATTCCCCCTTGTCACTCAAGTCTCACTTTCAACTTCTAACCCTATACCTCTTCAGAACCTATTCTACTCCTAATAGTGCTCTCAAGCTCCACTTCCCTTCACCCCCTGTAGCCCATCATGTTCTCATTCCCTTCATCTCTCCCCACTCAAGCTTCCAACATCCTTCTAAGCCCTTGACCCTTTCCCACCCCTATTAAATATTAACCATAGATTCCCTTGACCCTTCCCCACCCCTATTAAATATTAACCATAGATTCCCTTGACCCTTCCCCACCCCTTCTCAAATATTAAACAAAATTTCCCTTGACTTCTACACTCCCTCTTTCTCAAGTATTAAACATGTATTTTATGATTTGAATAACGCGAGCGCATTTTGTAACTATATAACGCGTACGTGTTATGTAGTTATATAACGCGTACGCGTTAATTATTGATATAACGCGCACGCGTTATTTAGTTATATAACGCGTACGTGTTATTTAAATCTAAAAGCGCGGCAATATTTTTGAATTTAAACAGGCCGAGTCACATGCTCACATGTCAACAATAATCCTATGTGTATGCTTTGGAGTTTGCTTCGGTAATTCCAAACTTGTGCTATGTTAATGAAAAACCAAAGCTAATTGGGTATTTCTTCCAGTTTCTGGAGAAGCCTGTGCTTAGCCACTCGTTACAATATGCTACACAGAGTCATTTTTGACGAAATCTTAGACACAAATAGCATTTTTTCTGCAGATTCCAAATATGTAACTTTTATTTTGAAATATTAATTTTTCCTATTTTCTTTCAATTTCTTTTCTGTCCTACCTCCTTAACTCGTGAAACACATTGTTAGTGTTTCTTCCATAACTTTTTCAATTCTCAATCATTTCAAAAAAAAATTGTATGGTGCACAAGAGGACACTAACCTCCACGTTCTATGAAAAACCCATTTCAAGAATTTTGCATTAAGACCTTCAAAGGCTCTACCCACAAAAGATGTACTATTTTTGAGGTTTGATCACTTAGACAATTATAAAAAAATTATAAAATTACTAATTTAATTTTCGAAAAATAATGGCGCACAAGTGCTATGTGTTCTCTACATGCATGCCGATTTTTGTAGCTTGATTCCATCATTTAGGCCCTCAAAGGCTCTACCCACAAAAACATATACCTTATCATTTGCCTGAAAAATAAAAAGTGTCTGTTAGGAAAACTGAAACTTGACATAGCTATGCAAATTTTCAATACATAAAAGTTATATATTCAGAAACGTGATTCAATTTCCTACATTTCATCTTTTTTACTCAATGCAAGATATTTTCCGTAAGTAAATAAAAAAATCCAAGTAAGTTGAGGGATGCCTGCTTTTTCAGTTTTCTATTGCATCTAACGTGCCAAAAGTGACCCTCATTAGCTTGCACTGACCCTTCAATTGTTCATAATCGAATTTCTCCCAATTCAGTCATTCAATAACTCAAATCTGTCACTGGTTTTCTGGGCTGCAAAAACTGGGTTTTCCTATGGATTTCGGGGTAGCTAATACTCTCAATTTCACCCCAAGGTTCATGTCTATGGATCCCCCATTGAATTTTTTGTCCAATACTAAATCTGGGCATTTTTGGCTCTTCAAAACGTGGGTTTTTGCAAAGTTGCGATTTCTGGTTTTTCTCACTGCTCGCAATTCGTTTTTGGATGGAAAATGATGCTGGTAACTTCCACAATGGAATGAGAATGAGATTGGAAGGATTCCCAAGAGGTAGAGTGGCTTGTGGGTCAAGCAAAACAAAGCCCATACTCTGCCATACGAATTTATGGGCTACCCATGCTCCATTGAAGCCATGGACTGAATTATTTAACAACTTCCTCACACAGAAATAAATGTCAGCAAAGAAAGTCAAAAGGGTTCACAAGATGACATATGGCAGCCTATTGTTCAATCCCACAGCCCCCTCACCACTCCCTAGTGGATACACATGGCCCCTTCTCATTCGTTGCCTCCATAGCGAGTTTTGGTATTTTATTTCATGATGTTTATTTACATCATTTTTACAATGTTCCATGGCTAAATAGCACATGGGCACA
This sequence comes from Larix kaempferi, assembly GCA_027924585.1. Taxonomy (NCBI): domain Eukaryota; kingdom Viridiplantae; phylum Streptophyta; class Pinopsida; order Pinales; family Pinaceae; genus Larix; species Larix kaempferi. The sequence continues at coordinate 1,945,340 of BSBM01000385.1, forward strand.
TAATGTCTAATACTTGCCTTTAAATAAAATTCGAGCTTCCACTAGCGGGGCCTTGGCCTTGAGCTCCACGCTAGGAAAACATACATCACATGTATACAACATTTACATTAAAAGCTAACATATCCTAAGGGTCAAAATGGCGTATTACATTATCTCAAGATATATATATCTACTTGGTTCAAATACCTTGGCTATTATCTTAAAACAAACAATTATGTAAAAAATGACTGGAAGTGACTTGTAAGGAAGTTTGAATCCAGAGTGAATTTCTGGTGTAAATATTGGCTCTCTCGTGGGGGTCATATGGTCCTCATTAAAGAAGCCCTCGAATCAATTCTAATATATTGGTCACTTTTGGCGTATATCCCCAAAGGTAGTTGTCATAAAATTAAAATCATGTGTAGCAAGTTACTTTGGAGAGGCACTGGACAACATAAAGGAATCCACATGGTAAGCGGGAAGATGGGGGCTCAAAGACGGAATTCCAGCTGGAAAAACAATTGCAGGGCGTTCACTTTGGTCATGCAATCAGGTTCCTAGCCTTCGGAGTGAGATCCTTGTTAAGAAATATATTTATCCATATACTCTGATGGATTAGGTTGAGGCCCGAAATAAAAGTACAACACAATCCTCTAATCATTGGAAAGCTCTTACATTCTAATTTCCTATCATTGGAAGACATCTTGCTTGGAGGACGGGGAACGATGAACAAGTACGAATTGGAGTTGATAGTATCACGAGATGTGGAGGTCTTGAAAAACTTAATGCAGTGTTATTTCATCATCTTCAGTTTGAATGGAATCGACGTTGGATAAGATTGGTGATCCACTATTAGTGACTATTTGGAAGCACAAGTGGCTCAGTGAAGCCGCTTTGCACATCCCTGGAGCATGGTTAGAAAACTGGAACTCTTTTATACCATCCCTTGAGCATTCCCATATACGTCTGGTAGATCAATCCAATGAGATTTTCTGGATGAATAATGTTGCAGGAGATGAATACACAGATAATTTGGGATACCTCTCTGAACTCAATTTCGACCCATGAACCAACAAGAACTGGTGGAAGATTAAGAATCTGCTTAAATGTTCACTCCACCTATGGCTTCTGATTCATAATAAAGTCTTAACTTAGGATTATCTCCAGCATCGATTCTTTCAAGGTCCTAGCATTTTCCTTTTACGTAGAACTTAGGCAGAATTGACATGTCCCTTATTCTTTCTCCGCGACTATGCTCGAGAAGTTTGGGATCAAATCAAGGCAATTTTCAATCTTCACAATAATTGGGAGGAGGATTCAATTACTGGGTGCATCAATAAGTATATTATCAAGGGGGATTTAAATGGATGGAGATCTTTAACCTCCATTATTTCTTGGAGCATTTGGCTCAGCAGGAATATAGTTCTCTTTGATAATGCTTTTGTTCAGGTCTTCTTATTACTGCACTTTCAGTTGAGGTCATCATCAAAGAATATATGGTTTCTCCTGTCACAGAGATGCCAAGGATGATAAGTCAATGCCTCGGGCCTTATTCGATGGGGCGAGCCAGAACTCTGGGAGGAGCTGCGACCTGGGATTTTTACTATTTCCTAATAAAGAGCTATCCTTTCATTTCAAAGCTAATCTGAGGAAGGATCCAATAACAAATGAGAGCTCATAGCTTATTACTACCTACGTAAACTGGCTCATGAAGAAGCTGTGTAGTCTATTCAAGTTCATGGAGATTCATCCTTAGTTAATAATCATCTACAGTGCTCCACAAGAATTACTTTCCTTTCTTGGGCTCCTCTATCTCTTCAAACATTCGATATCTTATCACTTTTTCATCGGTTTGAAGCCTTTCATCTGTATAGGGATCACAATATGGAAGGAGGCGCACTCTCTAAAGCTCAAGAGAATTTACTTCCAGGCTCTTTTAGTTTGACAGTACAGGATGTAGATTGCTCTCAATTCATATCTAGGGCACTACAAAATTTCCAAGATTACATATCTTTAGTTGGAACAATCCTACTATGAGATTTTTGTGTATTTAAGGGGACTTAAAAGACTAGCTTTTTGGTATATTACCTCCTGATTTGTCGTCATTTTGGTGTATGGGACTTAAAGTGGTGGAAGAGGTTTCTTCAATTTTTGGACTTTCAAATCAGTATATAAGGAATGGACTTTCTTCTTGAGTTGAAATAAAAGTATCATATAAAAGTATTTTTTTTTTTAAGAAATGTATTATATTTTGAATAAAAAGTAGTATATAAGTATTAGAAATTTTTTAACTCCACAGGGTTGTACAAATACTTCATAAATAAGTTTATATATTCACAAATCTAATTGGAAATTTTTTTTCTTTCTAAAACTTGTAAATTACATGAAATAATTTTCATATTAACATTTTTATCAGTCTTCATAATAAATCATCATTAACTTGCAATTACCTCACACACACATTAATTTAAAATTGATCATTTTTCCGTTAGAGTTTTATCTTTTTAATATTATGTTAATAAATATTTATTCCAAAAATTCAATATCAAATTCTAAATCATGGGGAAAAATAGATGAGAGAAGGGTAAACTTAAAGCATAAAATATAACCTTTGTTCAAAATATATATTTTAAACATCCCATATTTCCATACACAAAAAAATATATAGAGCAAAGGGTGAAAGATTGAGTAAAACTAAATTTGTAAAAGGTGGAAGAAAATGAAAAATAATTTGAGGTAATTTTCTACTAATATATTTTATTATAAACAGCTTAGTAAGCTTTTGAAAATAAAATATATTTTTATGTAAAATTCTTAAAATATTTACACATCAATAAATATATATATTATTTCCATCCTTTTAAAGTTGAAATAGATTTATGTATTTTATATTGGAAGCTCTTTTTTTCATTTTATTTTATTGGTGTATTAGTCTACTTCTCCATGTGATGTCTTCCTATGATAAGTTTTGAAATAGTTCTCTTATTAGTCCTTGCCGTAGGTAGAGACTATATGTTCCATCCTTTTCAATTAATCAACATCAATATTTCATTTTTATAAAGTTAAGTAAAAATTCATCTAAAATTTGTATTTATAAATAGTTTTTGAAAAATGATATTTGCTTTTGATTGGATAAGAAGCTTTGAATTGACTAATTTTATCATTGACGGGTATTAAAAAAATTAAGAAAAAAACATAAATATAAAAACCTAAGTTTAACCTTAATCTTACATGCAAGTCATTTGTTGTTTCTTGCCATTCAAGAAATTTTCGTGTCACATCCTCGATCCACCTCCTACCTTGAATGTTGTGACATGCCCCGGGAGTTTAAACAACTTGAGTGTCCTGGCATTCCCCCAGAGTTGAAACAATACTAGCAATATTATATGCATTATCTCAAATGTTGTGACAACCCTTTTCAAGATCCTCTATATGTTCCCATTTAATGGCGAGCAAAGTTGAAGTCCATCCCCGGTATGACTGTGCCTGTAAACAATGTCTGCTGCGAGTTTTCCACCAGCACAATGCTCTCATTGTGTCCATATGTGAGCTGCAAAGATTTGGTGTGTTTTTTTTTTGGCTGAAATGATACTCCTACAACTTTGTTACAGAGAAACCTTCTAGTCTAGTTTGTTTTGTTTGTCTTTTATTAGGGATTTTCTATGATGTTAGTTTGTTTTTTTTCAAATTTTTTTATTTTGTTGTTATTGAGCTCAATGTGGATGTGTTTTGGTGTGTTTAAGGGAAAAACCCATGGTTATTATTATATGACATTTTATGTTAGTTATTATTGTATGACATTTCAGGTTAGGTATTAAATTTAAATTCGTTGTATATGTTGTGTTTCTATGGCTATATTGTTCTTTGTAGTGAGAAGGATTAGAGCAGTTGCATTACAACTCGATGCTCACAACAAAAAAAATTGAGTTCTATGTAAACAATTTTGAGCAGTTGCAGTTGCATTATAACTGGATGCTCACAGAAAAAGAATTTGAGTTCTATGTAGATAATTTTGAGTCTAAAATGCAGAAAAATCCATTAGTCGAAAGGGTTGATCTTCCAGGATTGAAGCATAATCTGCTTAGCATTGGGCAACTTACTGAAAAGAAATATAGACTTGTCTTTGATGGATCAAACTGTGAAATCTATGACACACCCCCAAATAGACAGTTGATCATCAAAGTACAAGTGACTAGGAACATGATGTATCTACTAGTCATGAATTGCAGCAGCAAGGTAAGCTCTTTTGCTCACAAAGCCACATGCATGGATGATTATTGGTTATGGAATTTCAGATATGGACATCTTTACTTTGGTGGTCTCAAGTTGTTGTAGCAGAAAGGGATGGTAAAAGGATTACCTCCTATGAAAGAGCCAGCAAACAGTTGTGAGTGTTGCATCATTGCAAAGTAGCACGGGGATAGCTTTCCTAAAGGTATGTCTCGAAGAGAACATGCACCTCTAGAACTTATTCATACTGATCTGTGTGGTTCAATGCAAAAATAGTCAATTGGTGGAAGCTATTATTTTCTCACATTTATTGATGATTTCAGTAGAAAAACATGGGTGTATTTCCTTCGTCAGAAGTCTGGAAATTTTGGCAAGTTCAAGGAATTTAAGGCTCTAGTTGAAAAATAGAGTGGTTATCAACTCAAAATATTGAGATCAGATGGAGGGGGAGAGTACGACTCAAAGGAATTTCATGATTACTGCAAATATCATGGAATCAAGAGGCAATTCACTACAAGATATACACCTCAGCAGAACGGTGTTGCAGAATGCAAGAACAAAACCATCATGAATATGGCAAGGAGCATGTTGAAAGGAATAAACTTGTCCCATGAATTTTGGGGAGACGCAGTGGCTTGTGCTGTTCATGTGATAAACAGATCTCCCACTAAAATTGTGAAGAACAAAGTACCAAAGGAAGCATGGACAGGTATGAGTTGTAATATTTCTCATTTCATAATATTTGGTTGTGTTGCTTATGCTCATGTTCCTAAACAGCTAAAAAAAAACTAGATGACAGGAGTGAGAAATATATATTTCTTGGATATAGTGGAGAATCTAAAGCCTACAAATTGTATAACCCTGTTACCAAAAAGGTTATCTTCAGTAGAGATGTGTTGTTGAAGGAGGAAGAGTCATGGGATGGAACCATAGACAAGGTTGTGGGAGATGCAATACCCTAATGAGAAGATGAAGAAGAAGAGGAGCTGATTGGACAACAAGATCCAGTAGCATCTTCACCAGCAGGAAATACTCCAGCAAGAACACCTAGAAACTCAGTTCGAGGTGAAGCAAGAAGTCCACAATCAAGTAATGCATCTGATTACAGTAATAGAAAGACTAGAAGATTGGAAGATATTTATGATGAATTGGATAAAATACCAATTATGTTGTTATTGCTAGTGAACCTGTGTTTTATGAAGAGGAAGTAAAAGAAGAGCATTGGGTAAAAGCTCTGGACATAGAGATAGATTCCATTGAGAGAAATGATACATGGGATCTAGTTGACTTTCCAAAGAATAAGAAACCCATTGGTGTGAAGTGGGTCTATAAGACCAAACTTAATGAAAAAGGTGAGACTGATAGGTATAAGGCAAGGTTAGTAGCAAAAGGTTTCTTGCAATAACCAAAAATTGATTTTGGAGAAAATTCTGCACCAGTGAGAATATTGGACACAGTTAGAGTTTTCCTAGCAATTGCAGCCCAGAAAATCGAAAGTGTATCAGATGGATGTCAAGTCAGCATTCTTGAATGGAATTCTTGAAGAAGAAATTTTTGTGGAGTAGCCACATGGGTATGAAATCAAAGAACATGAAGAGAAAGTTTACAAGTTGAAGAAAGCTCTATCTGGGCTCAAGCAAGCTTCAAGAGCTTGGTACAACAGAATTGATTCTTATCTGATCAAAAATGGTTTTTGCAAAAGCAGCAGTGAACCAACACTTTACACAAAGGTAAATCAACAAGGACAGATTTTGATAGTTTGTTTATAGGTTGATGATATGATTTTTACAGGTGACCTGTCAGTAGATGAGTTCAAGGAAGCTATGAAGAAAGAGTTCAAGATGACAGACCTTGGATTAATGAAGTTCTTTCTTGGCTTAGAGGTAGAATAGTCAAAAAAAGGAATATTTATTTATGAAAGTAAATATGTTAATGAAGTTCTTAAGTGATTTAGAATGCTTAATTGCAAACCCACACCTACACCAGTGGCAACAGGTACAAAGTTGAGCAAAGAAGATGTAAGTCCCAAAGTAGATCCAACATTGTTTAAGAGACTTGTAGGAAGTCTCATGTATCTCACAGCTATGAGACCAGATATTATGTTTGTTGTCAGCTTGATTTCCAGGCTCATGGAGTCTCCCAAAGACTCGGATTGGAAATTTGGAAAAAGGATCTTACGATGAGTTGCAGGGACTTCAAGCTATGGAATTTCATACTCAAGCATTGAGTATGATGTTTTGACAGGTTTCACTAACAATGATTTTGCAGGAAGTGTGGACGATAGGAAGAGCACTTCCGGTCATGTTTTTCATCTTGGATCAAGGGTGATTTCATGGGCATCCAAGAAGCAGCCCATTGTGACACTGTCATTAGCAGAAGTAGAGTATGTAGCAACAACATCAGCAGCATGTCAAGCAGTCTAGTTACGCATAGTTTTAGAAGGTCTTCAACATAAACAAGAATGACCAACAACAACTATTGTGACAACAATTCAGTAATCGCTCTATCCAAGAACCATGTTTTTCACCAGAAAAGCAAGCACATTGATACCATATATCACTTCATAAGAGAACTTGTGAACAACGGTGAAGTTCATGTTGAGCATTGTAAATCGATTAAACAATTGGATGACATATTCACAAAGACATTGGAAAAAGATATTTTTGAAACCCATAGAGATAATTTAGGCATTGTAAAAGCTACCGTAGTCAGCAATAGTAATTAAGAGGGAGTGTTAGAAATAGTAATTACTTCTGTTAGCTTAGCTTTAGCTTTAGCTTTTACTTTAGTTACTATTTAGCAGTTCAATTAATAAAACATGCAACAACATGCAAAAGCTAGGTTAGACATTTTGGGGTTTCCATAAGTGTTTTAAATACACATTTGTTTTTGGATTGTAATACATCAGTTGATCTTCTGTTTATGAATAAATATTGAAGAGCCGTAGCTCATTCTGGCTTATCTTTTGTTTATTTCTTCCTCCAACCTTTAGTTAACAGTGGTGCTGCTGTTGGACTAGTGATATTCCATGTAAAGCATTTCAAGATCTTGTGTTTCTTCAACAATTGTTTTTTCATTCATTGTTTTTCTTTGAAAATGTATGATATTTTCATCGTGTGTATCTGAAAAATTCTACATCGTCATTCTAGACACATTTTCACATTATACCCAAAAGCATGCATGATAAACTTTGGAGTTCTGAGGTAAGTACACAAATGCATCTCGGCTTTAACAGTCATGAGTAAGCTCATACATTTGAAGACTTTGATAAAAGGCATCAGAATAAGATGTAAGATAGGAGTGGTGTACTTTCTAAGTGATTGGCTTCAAGATCTTGTTTAGAAGGTTAATATTTGAGTAAAATCTCAAACATATTTGCCTTAATCCTCTTGATTCTCAAATACCTTAAGAAATAATTTTGTTGTAATGACACAATTGTGCAGCTTGAACTTGGGCAGGTATTGTCACATGTATCTTTCAATTTAATATGTTGAAATTGTTGATTTCTTACAATTGGATACCCTTTCTAATCATAATATGATTGACTTTTATCATTGCTTTGCATTATTTGCATAGCTAATTTTTATTTTGATGCTTATGCATTAAAAAAGAAGAATATAAAGATTCATGGCTTATAAGTTGTAATTAGCATGTAGCTTCAAAATTTTGAACTATATTATATAAAATTATCAAATAATATGAATATATTATTTTGTCAAATTATGAAATAATATGAATATATTATGATAAGATTTGAATATGCATTTCATAATTTTTTATATTTAATAAATATGATGAGATTTGAAATATGTATTTCATAATTTTTTACATTTAATTAATAAATATGATAAGATTTTATTTAAATATTTTATGATTTGATCAAATAAATTGTTAATTTTTTTTATATTTATTGAATTATTGAATTTGTAATATCAATTATTATAGATTTATTTAAATTAAATTAAATTATAAATAATTTAAGATTTTTTATAAACATATTATTATATACTTCACGATGATGTACATAATCAACTTATGTATAATGAATGATTTAGTTTGTAAAACAAATTATTATATATTAGATTTATTCTAAATGGAAAAATTGTATTATAAAATTTGTAAAATAAATTATTATATATTTATCAAATTTGAAATTTGAGATTTATTATAAATTTTGAAATGTATAGTTTTTAAATTAAAATATTATTATATATATGTTTTTAGTCATTTTTTTCAATTAATGAGTATCAATATTTCATTTTTATAAAGTTAAGTAAAAGTTTATCTAAAATATTTTTTGAAAAATGGTATTTTATTTTGATTGGATAAAAAGCTCTAAATTGACTAATTTTATCATTTACAGGTTTAAAAAAAATTAAGAGAAAAACATAAATATAAAAACCTAAGTTTAACCTTAATCTTACATGCAAGTCATTTGTTGTTTCTTGTCATTCAAGAAATCTGCTGCCTTGAATGTAGTGACATGCCCAAGAGTTTAAACAACCTGAATGTCTTGGCATGCCCACGGAGTTGAAAAGGACTAACAATATTATATACATTATATCAAATGTTGTGACAACCCTTTTCAATATCCTCTATATGTTCCCATTCAATGGCTAGCAAAGCAAAAGTCCATCCCCGGTATGATTGTTCCTGTAAACAAATCCCCAGCACAACCCTCTCATTGTGTTCATATGCTGAGCTACAAAGATTTGGTGTGTTTCAATAAAACTATTCAATAAAAAATGCTATGGTTCACTAGCTAATGGAGATTAGTTGAATTTTATTTTTGCAGATGTGCCTATTACTGGCAAGCTATCTCTGCAATGATTTTTTTAAAAACAAGGTAATTAAATAACTACATTTCATGGTTTTTATTTGTAAATTTTGCAGGCATGTTTTTTCAAGAGAATCTTTGGAGGAGAAAAGTGAAGAGTCATCATTGCTTTAAAGATTCTAATGAGACCCAGATTGTTGTCATTTTGTTCTCAAAATTTAGGGGATTGTGAGTTCAAACATGATTGATTCTATAGCTGGAATATTTCATTTTTTTTTCTCAGTCGTTTGTTAAAAATGTTTTTCTAAAATTCGGGGCTATTTGTATTCTTTTCATACAGGTCCATGATCAAGAGTTTGTGGCAAAGATTTTTGAAATATGGTATTTTTCTTCAGGAATCAAATTTTTTTTTTTAAATAAGAAAAAAAATATTATTAATAAATGAATCTTACATATCTGATGCAGGACCGCTTACAGGTAAGCTTGTCCTGCATTCCAACCTTGCTGCTACAGTGGATTTTCAGAGCATTAAAGAGAACATGATCGGTCTTGAGTAATCGGTAGATCGGTCTTGAGTAATCAGCAGTGACGCCTTGAAAGGTGCAGACGGATCGATCCTTCCATTGTTTTCCAAACTCATGTGATAAGAGTATCGTCTCAGCATTTTGGGCAAGCAACATCATGGGAATTGCTGACTGACGTTCCATCTGAGAGTGTTGATCATGGCAATCCGAGCCAGCAGCATCACGGGGTAGAGGTATGGTCATGGCAATCTGAGCCAGCAGCATCGTGGGGATTGTTGGCCGTCGTTTCCCCTGTAGGATGGTGATCAAAGTGGGCGAGGTATGAGCAAGCCATCGCCAGGGGATGATCCGGATTGTCACTGAGTCGGATATCCGGATCTTGCTTTGTGTTCTCAGCTCCTGCGTTGGCTAATCTATCAGCAACTTTGTTAGCAGATCTTCTCACATGAGAAGGAATGAAGACAAAGTTGAATAGGAATGAAGACAAAGTTGTCATTCAGGAGAGTTTTCAGAAGATCCAGGGGGTGAAGGAGGCCCCAGGAGGACGCAATTTTTGTTGGGGCAGAGCCATTGAGGAGTTTTCTAAGCAGGGTTATAATGATTAACGAATCTCCTTCGATCACCACCTGCTTTAAATTAAGATTTTTGGCAATCTGAATGTTGCGAATCATACCCCAAAGCTCCGCCACATTGTTGGTGTCATGCCCAAGGCTGCCTGCTACGATGTGCTGACGATCCCCCTATGCATTACGGATCGCAAGACCAAAGCTATCTGTGTCACGGCCCAAGATTCCAGCACACCCGAGTAGCGCACTTGGTCCGCGACGAGGTCCAAGAGCCCATATGGGCAAGTGCACACACTCACCACCGGAACGGCACCCGGGAGTGTGGCGCACTTGAAGAAACGTGCCTTGGGGGTTGGCACACCCCTCGGCAAGACTTGCACCAAGTCATACTTGGGCAAACACCCACAAGGCAAGTGGGGCATGTGGACAATGCAACGGATGCGAGAACATGCAAGGCATGGGTGCTTGACCCACTTGGAACATGGGCAAGCAACCCACGGTGTAAACCAAGCGAGCATTGGCAGTGGCTCGTTTTGGAAGCAAACAAAGTGGCTCGTTTTGGAAGCAAAATCCAGCAGCTCGTTATGGGAGAAAAGCCAGCTCGGGTTGGGAGACAAGCCAGCTCGTCATGGGAGAAAAGCCAGCTCGGGATGGGAGCAAGCCGACTAGCTCGTGATGGGAGCAGGCCGGATAACTCGGGATGGAAGCATATAAAAGGAGTGCGTTCATTTCGTCAAAGGGAGGAAGAGCAAGAGACAGACGGAGGTTTACAAGTGCGCTAGGCTCGCGGATGGGTTTGGTTATGACTGTGTGCTGCGGATAGTCACCAGTTTGCTGTTTTCACTTGTAATCTTTGTAAGGGTGGCTTGCTAGTTTGTGCAGCACCCAGGAGCTCTGCCAGTTGGGCAACTCCATGAATGTAAAGTCTATGCATTTATATATATAAACGGGCTCTGCCAGTTGGGCAACCCAACCACTTATCTCTTGTGTGCCTTTGCTTTTGTTCTTTGCTGCATATGTTAAACTTGTTGAATGTTTATGTGTGCCGGCAAGGCGTAATGACTAAGTAGAAGTGTAACAGAGTTAAGTGTATAACGTTCCGCAGAGAAGTGTTGAAACGTTAGGTATTCCGCAGGTAATTGGAGGCGTAGTCTGTAGGTGCGAAGGTTGAGTTGGCCAAGCCCTCAACCGACGTCCTAGCAGTGCCGCACGTCACCCTTGGGTTCATTATGTCTGCTGCCCAAGTGTGGCCGTGACAGGTGGTATCAGAGCTTTGCAGCAGGGTTGCGGAACAGCTTGTCGCTACGGCTTGCGAAACAGGTGGAAAACGAAGAGCCCAGGTGCAAGGGTTCAGCAGGGCAGCAAATCGAGCAAGGGTTTGTGCTCTCTTCCATGGAAGTGGAAAACGAAGGTTAGCCGAGCCAATGGTTAGCTTTCACAAGGGTTTTGACAGAAATTGAGCTCGTTTCGGAAGACTGGCAGACCAGCTCGCGTTGGGAGCAAATCCAGCTCGTGTTGGAAGACCGGCAGATCAGCTCGTGTTGGGAGCAAATCCAGCTTGCATTGGGAGCAAATCCAGCTTGTTTTGGGAGAAAATCCATCTCGCGTTGGGAGCAAAGCTGGCTCGTGTTGGGAGCAAAGCTAGCTCATTTTGGAAGCCAATCCGGTAGCTCGCATTCGGAGCAGTGAGCCCTAGCTCGTGTTGGGAGCTTGGCAAGCAGCTCATCTTGGAAGCACGTTTTAGCTCGTGTTGGAAGCTAGAAACGCCCAGAAAGGCTTTCAAGGGTACGTTTGGCAGAAAACGTGCGTTTGTGCAAAGATTGGACTTTGTGCGAAGGTTGGAGTTGAGTCGAGCAAGGACTTAATACCACAATCAAATGGAACCAAGTGGTTTCAGAAACGTTGGTCAGATGGGAGAGTTCGAGACGCAGGAAACACTCGTTCAAAAGTTGTTGCAGGTGTTGGCACGATTTGTAAACAACCAAGAAGGTGGTTCAAGCAAGGAACAGACCCAAGACTCAGCGGAAGGGACATTGGAAGCAGTAGGTGCATGTTGCGAACGATTGTCTGATGCGTTGGAAGAAACAGCGAAATGTATGCGAGAAATGGGACAACTTCTTGGTAGAACGACCCAAAGGCATGCTGAGCAAGAACGGTTGTTGCAAGAACTTGCTAGACAGGTAGCTGAAGAAAAGGCTAAGACTGAAGCAAGGGAAAAGGTTCAAGGCAAGACGAACCGCAAGCAGCTGGATCAACCAAAGGTAAAGAAGGTTGACTGCTATATCTGCGAAAGGGACCACTATGCGAGAGATTGTCCAAGTAGGCCATTTCTAGATGCACAGAAGGGTCCAACCGCACATTTTGCAGCAATGAGGGTGTTTGAGGCACCTCAACAAGTAGATGAAGTTGTGGAAGCTATGAAGGCAGTAGAAGCTTGTCTTAGCAAAACAGTGAGGGGTCGCGGAAAAGAACTAGGCGAAGTGCAACAAGGTCTAGATTTTGTTGAAACAACAGTTAGTGGGATGAAAGTTTCTGCATTGATAGACACGGGAGCTTTGCACAGTTTGATAAGCAGCAGGACTGCGTTATCACTGCACAGTGGGATGGAATTCAGTCATGCGAAGTTCAAAGCAGCGAATTCTGGGATCCGAGATGTGACAGGGAAGATAACAGCAGCCCCAATTAGAGTAGGAAGATGGCACGGCAGGATGGACTTGAAAGTTGTTCTGTTGGACGATCATTCGATGATCTTAGGACAAGACTTTCTGCGGATAGCCAAGGCAGCGCCAATTCCTCATGCAGGTTGTTTGGTGTTTATGGAAAAGTCTGGAACATGGAGTTTACCAATGACGCAAAAGAGCAAGTTAGGACGCAGGGCACAGGTGTCTTCGGTACAGATTTTCGAAGACCCTAGCATGTGCAAGGACTTGCCTAAGCATTGCAGCGGTAAAAAGACAGTTTCAGTAGCCAAGAAAAACACAACAGCCAAGGATGTTAGCCACGTCAAGTTGGACAGGTTAGTAGCACTAGAGAAATGCTTGGGTTCGGTCCAGGAGCAGATCAAAGCCTTAAGCAATCCAGCAGTGTCTTCGAGACAGCGTGATGGCAAGCAAGTGGTTGCGATGCCAACACCAATGAAGCACAGCGAATGTAGCACGTCAGGGGTGTTGCACAGTGAGGACACTTCAGTCAAACCAGAACAGCACAAGGAAGTGTTGGGTGAGACAACAAAACAGATTTTGGAGCAAGTTGCGGATGGAGCAGAAACCAAAGAAGATGTGCCCCTGCGTGATGCGGAGGACATTGTGGCATTTTGCGTTCATGCCATAGGCATTCCAGAATCCAAGTTGACAGAAGAAAGGTTGCACCAAGTTGGTTGTAATCCAAAAGAGTTAGCAGCAGTGCTTGCTCACTTGGAAAGCAAGCGACTATTGGAATCAGCGAATGAAGAAATGACTAAGCAAGTCGAGGCCAAGGAAGGCATTCTTCAAGAGCAAGTGTCATTGGCATGCTTGGAGGAGTGAAGACACATTGAAACGTGCGAGGACAAGGCAGGAAATCCGTTCAAAGGGTTAAGTAAGGGAGCAAAGAAGCGGGCCAAGTTACGGTCGCAACAAGTGAAGGCAGAGAAGTTGTCTTCTGTTGACTCTCATGACAGCCCAAAAGTAGCGGATGATACTTGGACTGCGGATGGTGCGAGTTTTGAAGAGTATTGGGATCGATTCAAGGAGCTCAGTGCTAAAAAAAGGTAGCCAGGGATGAGTTCAAGCAGTTTAGTGAAGAAGATAGTTGCGGCGGTGATTTGTGGCACCGCCCATGTCTCCTCACGTGATCAAGAGTTCTTGGGCTCACCATCTTTGGCGACGGTGCTGAGGCCCTAGGCACCTTTGGAAAGGCGGCCTAAAGACAAATTGCATTCGCCAAAGTTAAAGTACAGGAAGCTTGAGGACGCTGAAACGATGATGGAAAGGTGATTGCGGAATGGATGAAGTTTGTCTCAGGAAGGGCAGAACGATTGGATTAGCTACCCAATCAGGTCTTTCACGAGAAGTACAACAAACGGAAACATGACGGAAGCCACGGATTACAGATTCGGATTAAGTGGTTAAGAAGCATGCCTGTGGGAAAGTCAGACGGTATAACTACAGCAGGTGGTACAAACGGATGGCATTGCCGGGACGGCAACAATTTTAGTGGGGGAGGTTGTCACGGCCCAAGATTCCAACACACCCGAGTAGCGCACTTGGTCCGCGACGAGGTCCAAGAGCCCATATTGGCAAGTGCACTTTGGCAGCGACGGCGAGAAACGGACCCACGAAGCAAGCGCCCACACTCACCACCGGAACGGCCCCCGGGAGTGTGGCGCACTTGAAGAAACGTGCCTTGGGTGTTGGCACACCCCTCAGCAAGACTTGCACCAAGTCATACTTGGGAAAACACCCACAAGGCAAGTGGGGCATGTGGACAATGCAACGGATGCGAGAACATGCAACGGATGCAAGAACATGCAAGGCATGGGTGCTTGACCCACTTGGAACATGGGCAAGCAACCCACAGTGTAAACCAAGCGAGCATTGGCAGTGGCTCGTTTTGGAAGCGAAGGAAGTGGCTCGTTTTGGAAGCAAAATCCAGCAGCTCGTTATGGGAGAAAAGCCAGCTCGGGTTGGGAGACAAGCCAGCTCGTCATGGGAGAAAAGCCAGCTCGGGATGGGAGCAAGCCGACTAGCTCGTGATGGGAGCAAGCCGACTAGCTCGTGATGGGAGCACGCCGGATAACTCGGGATGGAAGCATATATAAGGAGTGCGTTTATTTCGTCAAAGGGAGGAAGAGCAAGAGAGAGACGGAGGTTTACAAGTGCGCTAGGCTCGCGGATGGGTTTGGTTATGACTGTGTGCTGCAGATAGTCACTAGTTTGTTGTTTTCACTTGTAATCTTTGTAAGGGTGGCTTGCTAGTTTGTGCAGCACCCAGGAGCTCTGCCAGTTGGGCAACTCCATGAATGTAAAGTCTCTGCATTTATATATATAAACGGGCTCTGCCAGTTGGGCAACCCAACCACTTATCTCTTGTGTGCCTTTGCTTTTGTTCTTTGCTGCATATGTTAAACTTGTTGAATGTTTATGTGTGCCGGGAAGGCATAATGACTAAGTAGAAGTGTAACAGAGTTAAGTGTATAACGTTCCGCAGAGAAGTGTTGAAACGTTAGGTATTCCGCAGGTAATTGGAGGCGTAGTCTGTAGGTGAAAAGGTTGAGTTGGCCAAGCCCTCAACCGACGTCCTAGCAGTGCCGCACGTCACCCTTGGGTTCATTATGTCTGTTGCCCAAGTGTGGCCGTGACAGGTGGTATCAGAGCTTTGCAGCAGGGTTGCGGAACAGCTCGTCGCTACGGCTTGCGAAACAGGTGGAAAACGAAGAGCCCAGGTGCAAGGGTTCAGCAGGGCAGCAAATCGAGCAAGGGTTTGTGCTCTCTTCCGCGGAAGTGGAAAACGAAGGTTAGCCGAGCCAATGGTTAGCTTTCACAAGGGTTTTGACAGAAATTGAGCTCGTTTCGGAAGAGTGGCAGACCAGCTCGCGTTGGGAGCAAATCCAGCTCGTGTTGGAAGACCGGCAGACCAGCTCATGTTGGGAGCAAATCCGGCTCGCGTTGGGAGCAAATCCAGCTCCTTTTGGGAGAAAATCCAGCTCGCGTTGGGAGCAAAGCTGGCTCGTGTTGGGAGCAAAGCTAGCTCGTTTTGGAAGCCAGTCCGGTAGCTCGTATTCGGAGCAGTGAGCCCTAGCTCGTGTTGGGAGCTTGGCAAGCAGCTCGTCTTGGAAGCACGTTTTAGCTCGTGTTGGAAGCTAGAAACGCCTAGAAAGGCTTTCAAGGGTACGTTTGGCAGAAAACGTGCGTTTGTGCAAAGATTGGACTTTGTGCGAAGGTTGGAGTTGAGTCGAGCAAGGACTTAACACCACAATCAAATGGAACCAAGTGGTTTCAGAAATGTTGGTCAGATGGGAGAGTTCGAGACGCAGGAAACACTCATTCAAAAGTTGTTGCAGGTGTTGGCACCATTTGTAAACAACCAAGAAGGTGGTTCAAGCAAGGAACAGACCCAAGACTCAGCGGAAGGGACATTGGAAGCAGTAGGTGCATGTTGCGAACGATTGTCTGATGCATTGGAAGAAACAGCGAAATGTATGCGAGAAATGGGACAACTTCTTGGTAGAACGACCCAAAGGCATGCTGAGCAAGAACGGTTGTTGCAAGAACTTGCTAGATAGGCAGCATAAGAAAAGGCTAAGACTGAAGCAAGGGAAAAGGTTCAAGGCAAGACGAACCGCAAGCAGCCGGATCAACCAAAGGTAAAGAAGGTTGACTGCTATATCTGCGGAAGGGACCACTATGCAAGAGATTGTCCAAGTAGGCCATTTCTAGATGCACAGAAGGGTCCAACCGCACATTTTGCAGCAATGAGGGTGTTTGAGGCACCTCAACAAGTAGACGAAGTTGTGGAAGCTATGAAGGAAGTAGAAGCTTGTCTTAGCAAAACAGCAAGGGGTCGCGGAAAAGAACTAGGCAAAGTGCAACAAGGTCTAGATTTTGTTGAAACAATAGTTAGTGGCCTGAAAGTTTCTGCATTGATAGACACGGGAGCTTCGCACAGTTTGAGAAGCAGCAGGACTGCGTTATCACTGCACAGTGGGATGGAATTCAATCACGCGAAGTTCAAAGCAGCGAATTCTGGGATCCGAGATGTGACAGGGAAGATAACAGCAGCCCCAATTCGAGTAGGAAGATGGCACGGCAGGATGGACTTGAAAGTTATTCCGTTGGACGATCATTCGATGATCTTAGGACAAGACTTTCTGCGGATAGCCAAGGCAGCGCCAATTCCTCATGCAGGTTGTTTGGTGTTTATGGAAGAGTCTGGAACATGGAGTTTACCAATGATGCAGAAGAGCAAGTTAGGACGCAGGGCACGGGTGTATTTGGTATAGATTTTCGAAGACCCTAGCATGTGCAAGGACTTGCCTATGCATTGCAGCGGTAAAAAGATAGTTTCAGTAGCCAAGAAAAACACAACAGCCAAGGATGTTATCCACGTCAAGTTGGACAGGTTAGCAGCACTAGAGAAACGCTTGGGTTCGTTCAAGGAGTAGATCGAAGCCTTAAGCAATCCAGCAGTGTCTTCGAGACAGCGTGATGGCAAGCAAGTGGTTGCGATGCCAACACCAATGAAGCACAGCGAATGTAGCACGTCAGGGGTGTCGCACAGTGAGGACACTTCAGTCAAACCAGAATAGCACAAGGAAGTGTTGGGTGAGACAACAAAACAGATTTTGGAGCAAGTTGCGGATGGAGCAGAAACCAAAGAAGATGTGCCCCTGCGTGATGCGGAGGACATTGTGGCATTTTGCGTTCATGCCATAAGCATTCCAGAATCCAAGTTGACAGAAGAAAGGTTGCACCAAGTTGGTTGTAATCCAGAAGAGTTAGCAGCAGTGCTTGCTCACTTGGAAAGCAAGCGACTGTTGGAATCAGTGAATGAAGAAATGACTAAGCAAGTCGAGGCCAAGGAAGGCATTCTTCAAGAGAAAGTGTCATTGGCATGCTTGGAGGAGTCAAGGCACATTGAAATGTGCGAGGAAAAGGCAGGCAAGCCGTTCAAAGGTTTAAGTAAGGTAGCAAAGAAGCGGGCCAAGTTACGGTCGCAACAAGTGAAGGCAAAGAAGTTGTCTTCTGTTGACTCTCATGATAGACCAAAAGTAGCAGATGATACTTGGACTGCGGATGGTGCGAGTTTTGAAGAGTATTGGGCTCGATTGAAGGAGCTCAGTGCTAAAAACAAGGCAGCTAGGGATGAGTTCAAGTAGTTTAGTGAAGAAGATAGTTGCGGCGGTGATCTGTGGCACCGCCCATGTCTCCTCACGTGATCAAGAGTTCCTGGGCTCACCATCTTTGGCGACGGTGGTGAGGCCCTAGGCACCTTTGGAAAGGCGGCCTAAAGACAAATTGCGTTCGCCAAAGTTAAAGTACAAGAAGCTTGAGGACACTGAAACGATGATGGAAAGGTGATTGCGGAATGGATGAAGTTTGTCTCAGGAAGGGCAGAACGATTGGATTAGCTACCCAATCAGGTCTTTCATGAGAAGTACAACAAACAGAAACATGACGGAAGCCACGGACTACAGATTCGGATTAAGTGGTCAAGAAGCATGCCTGTGGGAAAGTCATACGTTATAACTATAGCAGGTGGTACAAACGGATGGCGTTGTCGGGACGACAACAAGTTTAGTGGGGGAGGTTGTCACAGCCCAAGATTCCAGCACACCCGAGTAGCGCACTTGGTCCGCGACGAGGTCCAAGAGCCCATATGGGCAAGTGCACTTTGGCAGCGACGGCGAGAAACGGACCCACGAAGCAAGCGCCCACACTCACCACCGGAACGGCACCAGGGAGTGTGGCGCACTTGAGGAAACGTGCCTTGGGGGTTGGCACACCCCTCGGAAAGACTTGCACCAAGTCTTACTTGGGCAAACACCCACAAGGAAAGTGGGGCATGTGGACAATGCAACAGATGCGAGAACATGCAACGGATGCGAGAAGATGCAAGGCATGGGTGCTTGACCCACTTGGAACATGGGCAAGCAACCCACGGTGTAAACCAAGCGAGCATTGGCAGTGGCTTGTTTTGGAAGCAAACGAAGTGGCTCGTTTTGGAAGCAAAATCCAGCAGCTCGTTATGGGAGAAAAGCCAGCTCAGGTTGGGAGACAAGCCAGCTCGTCATGGGAGAAAATCCAGCTCGGGATGGGAGCAAGCCGACTAGCTCGTGATGGGAGCAAGCCGACTAGCTCGTGATGGGAGCACGCCGGATAACTCGGGATGGAAGCATATATAAGGAGTGCGTTCATTTCGTCAAAGGGAGGAAGAGCAAGAGACAGACGGAGGTTTACAAGTGTGCTAGGCTCGCGGATGGGTTTGGTTATGACTGTGTGCTGCGGATAGTCACCAGTTTGCTGTTTTCACTTGTAATCTTTGTAAGGGTGGCTTGCTAGTTTGTGCAGCACCCAGGAGCTCTGCCAGTTGGGCAACTCCATGAATGTAAAGTCTTTACATTTATATATATAAACGGGCTCTGCCAGTTGGGAAACCCAACCACTTATCTCTTGTGTGCCTTTGCTTTTGTTCTTTGCTGCATATTTTAAACTTGTTGAATGTTTATGTGTGCCGGCAAGGCGTAATGACTAAGTAGAAGTGTAACAGAGTTAAGTGTATAACGTTCCGCAGAGAAGTGTTGAAACGTTAGGTATTCCGCAGGTAATTGGAGGTGTAGTCTGTAGGTGCGAAGGTTGAGTTGGCCAATCCCTCAACCGATGTCCTAGCAGTGCCGCACGTCACCCTTGGGTTCATTATGTCTGCTGCCCAAGTGTGGCTGTGACAATCTGGGCCTGGGTTGTCCTTGGAGGCACCATCAAAGTTGATTTTGATGAAGCCTGGAGGAGGTCTGCTCCAATGAGAGGGACTTTGGATGCCATGAGTTGAGGCAGGAGTTGTATCAGGAACCTGAGTGAGGTTCAGATCCCAGCTATTGAGGATTGGGCGCTCTTCATCATCGCAAGCCAGGTCTTCATGGGCCCATTTAGTAACTCTGACCGTTTCCTTGAAGCAAGTGCAGATCTGCTACAAAACTTGCTGAGGGGAGGAGATTGAGTTTTTGAAAATTTGGCTATTTCTCTCTTTCCAAATTTGCCAAACCACCAAGCCTGGCAGGATTTGCCAAATGTGATTGAGTAGAGGGCTTTTGAAGGCCTTGTGGCTCCATTGTGTTATGTTGTCAAAGATGCTTTGGATCTGGCGATCGGAGTTCCTGAGAGTGTGAGCAGCATGGTCCCATATTTCTGAGCTGAATTCACAGTTGTTTAAGAGATGCTCCACTGTTTCCTCTTGCTCGAAGCAGAGCAGGCAAATTGATGGTCCTGAGAATCCCTGTTTGCAGATGTTCTCCTAGTTGAGGATTCGGCGACGAAGAAGAAGCCATAAGAAGGTGTTGACTTTAGGCCAGAGGTTGAGCTTCCAAACTTTGCTCCAAGAATGCTCTTTCGGAATGTTTTTGTGGCCTGCTTGGATTGAGTAAGCCTCCTGGATTGTGAAGGTGCATTTTTGTTCATGGCGCCATCTGATAATGTCATGTCCATGTCTGACTTTAATTTTCCTTTTTTCGCTTCCATCTGCCACTGGGTGAGATCAATCTCCCGGGATATGTTCAGATCTTCGTGACTAATTTTCTATGTGCGCCAGATATCCCTTTCATTTGTATCTTTCCAGAAATCAGCCACCGAATGGGGGGGGTTGTGGCTTAGCATAGGGGATAGGGGTTGGAGTGTAAGGAGGTGTTGCAGAGGGGGAAGTTGCTGCCAAGCATCACCCTAGAAGTGTGCTTCATTGCCGCTTTGTATCTCCCAGAATGAGTGATCCTGGACAAGAGCTCTCTGTTGGTTGGCGGCATTCCAAATGAGGGAACCATTAATATCTACATTCAGACTGATGAGGGTGTTTCCATTGGCTTCTCTGGCATATTTTTTCCTCCAAAGAAGGCTCCAGGTGGTGGTTTGGTTTGTTATCCATCTCCACCATATCTTGGCACAATAAACATGATTGAGAGTTTTGGGGTCTCTTAGCCCAAGTCCTCCCTTGAGCTTTGGCTTGCATATTTCCTCCCAGTTAACAAGGGCCCACTTTCTATTGGCTTGGGAGCTTTGCCAAAGAAAGTTCCATTGCAGGTTTCGAATGGATTTCAGGATCGGCTTGGGAGCTGCCAGGGCGGAGAAGAGGTAAATCGGCATGGCCTGAAGGACAACTTTTAGAAGGGTGAGGCATCCCGGGAGGTTGAGGGAGCGAAAGGTCCAGGCTTTCATCTTAGAATTCAAGGCATTGAGGAGATCATCCCAAGAACTATTCCTAAGAGCATTGTCAATGAGGGGGACACCGAGATACTTGGAGGGGAGGGTGCCTCGGGAGAAATTCAGAATACGACTGGGGTGGACTTGAATGGCTTGGGGGGTGTTGAAGAAAAAGATTCGGGATTTGGAGTGGTTGATGGAAGTTCCAGAGGCTTCGCAGAAGGTGGAAAGGAGTTCCCTCCACACCAAGGCTTCCCTTGCAGATGGGGGTACCCATAAGAAGGGTGTCATCTACGAATTGACTGTGGGATATATTTGAGTACATGTGGTCCAGACAGAGACCTAAGAGTGTGCCATCCTCTTTTGCAACATTGATTAAGCAACTCAAGCCATCTGCCATTAGGACAACGAGGAAGGGGGAGAGGGGGTCCCCCTGGAGGATGCCTCTGAAAGGAGAGAAGGGCTGAGAGGGTGAGCCATTGATCAAAATGGAGAAGAAGGTTGAAGAAGTGAGTGCCATGATCCACTTGATCCATTGATTATTAAAACCAAAAGCAGAAAGCACCTCTTGCATATATTGCCAGCTTAAAGTGTCAAAAGCTTTAAAGAAATCAAGCTTGATTAACATACCTCTGGTCCCTGTAGACTTTAGGGAGTGGATGACCTCATGCACTAGGATTACGTTGTCCATGATTTTTCGGCCCTCAATGTAGCCTGCTTGTTCCATGGATATGATGGTGAGGAGCAAGGGTTTGAGACGGAGGGCAATGATCTTGGTGATAAGCTTGTAAATGACATTACAGAGTGCAATGGGTCTGAACTACTTCGGATGCTTGACATGCTCTTCTTTCGGGATCAATGTGAGAAAGGTGGAATTGAGCACTGGTAGAACCATTGCTGATTTCCTTGAATCTTCGACCAGCTGCCATACTTCTTCGCGAATTAAGCTCCAACAATGGTGGAAGAAGTATGCGGTGAAACCATCTGGGCTAGGGGCTTCTCCATTAGGGGTTTCCTGCATGGCAATATCCACCTCCTCCATGGTGATTGGTCGCATGAGGGCTTCATTCTACTCCTGAGTGATGAGATTTGGGATGTGTCTTGTGATTTTCTTGATTGCCATGGACCGGTCCGGAATTGGCTCATGCAGGAGGTGTTTGTAGTAATTTACCAACTCCTGTTCTATGCTTTGATGTTCCATAAGTATATCTCCATTGTCAGCTTCCAACTGGGTGATACGGTTGGTGTGCCTTCTTTGGATCATAGATCGATGGAAAAATTTGTTGTTCCTTTCTCCCTCTTTTAGCCACTAGACCCTAGAATTTTGGTGCCATAGTATTTCCTCCTGTTTCTGTCGTTCCTCAAGCTACTGCTGGATACGGTCTTCGTCTTCTTTAAGCTGGTTAGTGAGACCTTGCAGCATTATTTCATTATGTATTTCATGGAATCTGAGCCTAAGATTTGAATGGGCTTGAAATATGTTTCCAAAGACATTCCTATTCCATTCTTTAAGGATAACTTTCAAATTTTTCAACTTGCATTGGAATCTGAACATCAGGGTGCCTTGCTCTACGTTGGTCTCTTGCCACCATTGCTCAATATTGTTCAAGAAGTTAGGATGTCGTAACCATAATTTTTCAAATCTAAAGGGATTTCTTCGAGGAGGATGATCTGTTTCGATCAAAAGTTGGATGGGTCGGTGATCAGATCCTGGAGTGGGGAGAATGTTGGATGCGATGGTTGATCCCTCTATCATGAGTGATTCAGAGACAAGGTAACGATCCATCCTGCTTGCTATGTGCTTGTCCCCTTTTCTGCAATTGTTCCAGGTGTGCTCCCCATTGTCATTGACGATATCCACCATTTGGAGAGAGTGGATGAGCTTCTGAAAGTCCTCGCTATCTTTGTCTAGGCGCCTTATTCCTCCCTTTTTCTCAGCTAAGGAGAGGATAATGTTAAAGTCACCTCCTATTATCCATCTGGGGATTTGAACATACTTGCTCAGGTCATCCAGGTTTTGAAGAAAAAGAGATTTCTCCTCAAGAGATTGGGGGCCATATACATTGGTTACATAACCATATTTAGAAGATCCTATCAATCTGTATCGGGCATTGATGATCCATCTGGTGCTGCAAAAATTGTCCAGAATTAAAGTTGCTGGATTCCAGAGTATGGCCAGCCCACCGGAAGCACCTCTGGAGTCATTGCTGATGTGAAGACCTTGTTTCCAACTGTTCTGCAAAATTTTCCTTGCATCCTCTCCTGCACATTTGGTTTCTTGGAGAAAGAGGATATCAGGCTTATCAATCATTATACAATTTCGAATGGATCGTTGCTTGCTCCTTCCATTGAGGCCTCTTATGTTCCATGTAATAATCTTCATTAATTTATTGGGTTTTGGAGGGGAAGCTGTCCGTGATCAGCTGAATCTAACCTGAGTCCACAAGTGTACTGCCAATCTCTTTGATAAGCTATTGAGTGGATTTCCTCCCCTTGCGTTTGTCATTTTTTTGCACCTTCTTGGGGTCCTTTAGCGGTTCTTTTTGGACTCCTAGAGTTGAACTTGTTCCCGTGAGAGCAGATCCTCCCACAGTGGAAGTTACATAAATTTTGTGAACTTTATGTAGCTGGTCAGGAGGTAGAGCGAGGAGGTTGTTGTTCTTATAGGCTTCTTCCAGGCTTACCATTTCAATGTCGGCTAGTTCCTCTTCATCTATCTCTGTGTCCATTTCTCCTGAATCTTGCAATGGGAGATCATCATGGATAGATAGGGGGATTGACTATGTCACGAACCCAAAATTTCGTAAAAATTTAAAACTTTTCTAAGTGCCTAAAATGCCACTAAAATATATGCGGAAATATAAAGTGTGGGTTTATTTTCTTAAATTATTGCTTACAAATAATTAAAACTCTACAATGTTTATTACTGTTTATAAATGTCATTATAAATATCAAGGAAAAGATCCCTCAATGAAATTCATGTATATTAAGTACTATCTTCCATCATTTTTGCATGAATAGATAGTTGTTTTACTTTTAACTAAATCAATGCTTAACTTAAGATGTCAACCATTTCTTAAATCTTGCGGAAAACACAAACTTCATTATGTCTTAATATACATCCTTTAAGAAACATATACTTCTTTCAATAAAACAATCTAAATAGTAACAAAACAATCATAATCATAAGAGAAGCATTATATCAACAACCAACCTTCTATATGAATCGTATACATCAAAGTAATCAAAAACATTTTTAATGACAGAATCAAGTGCTCATACATAAGACACATTGAGAAACACCATAGGAAACATAGGAGACAAAATATAACGTGGTTCACCCATACACGGGCTAGTCCACAAAGGTGTGTGCATCATTTATTATTTTGGGCAAAAAGTGATATTATTACAATGAGCAACATGGTTGCTATAACAAAACTCCCCCTCCTTCCGTCAACACTCTATTACAAAGAGCTTTTCATGGATCAACCAAAAATAACCCTTCACTTCGGAATATACAATATCCTTGTCTATAGTTTAATGATTTTATTAAAATCGAGAGGAAGAGGTTACATCCATTAACAATGTTTTTACTTACCACCTTCCTTCTTTCCCTAGCTTCTCTCATAGAGAGTTTTAACATTGCTAGCTCTAAAAAGTAGACAATAGTTGCATAAGGCCGTTCTAGTTATGTTTAGAGATCAACTCTTACATATATGTAAACCTACCTTTTTATCATTTCATAAAGAAGACAAAGGCTAAAGTTATCATAACTTTGATTGTTTAAAGTCCTTTCTAGTTTTTATCTTGAATTCCGATATCTTTGGATACAAGAATTACAGTCCGAAAACAAGTTACTAATTAAACAAGGAAATAATATCTTTCTTTAATATAATCATGATCCATGACTAAGATTGTCTTACCCACTCTTTCCTTTGGCTAAAACAAAGGATTAGGGATATTTCTTTTCCGTCTATAGGTTATATCAAAATACATTTACACTTAGTAATTAGGGCTAGCATTCTCTTTGAACTATTATATATATATTAACAATTAAAAACCATATCTATGAATACGACATAATGTGAATTCTTACAATAGAATTTAACACAAAATAAAACAATTTACGACATCTATCGGCTTCATCGTGAAACTCAGTTTGGGAAAGAAAATACAAAATAAGACGTGGCAGAGGAGACTCATACCAAAACAACAAGATATCCCAATTTGGAAATCTTATAAGGAATGGAAAACCTCAGTAGGTATACACGCGGAAAGTTAATCAATGAAACCCCAATTGCAAAATATAAAGTATATGTCGGGATAGAAACTAAGTAATCGTATTCACAACAGATTGGGAATATTTTCGGCTTAGACATAAACCCTACTCGAATTTTCATGGAAGAAGTTCATAAAAACCAATCCTTGAAATGATAGAATTAAAATCATAAAGAGAGTATATTAACCTGTCGATTATTTGGTTATCAGCAAAAATATATTGAGATTGCTTCCCAGATGAAGATGCTATCACCCATATCCGACTGTACTAATCCTACGGGTATCCTTTGAGCTACTATAAAATTCTGAGATCGGTAGTTATTCATTTTACGAAGGGTTCTACCCAAACTATAAGATCAACAAGGACCTGAATATTACAACCATTCTTTCCCCATCCATCGCAATGAAAACGTAGTCTCAATCGACCAATTTATCTATCTATGGTTTGTTGCTCTAAAAATATAATTTGTAAAGTAGAAACAGATAGAAATCTCGGTTTTGGGGATTTGAGCTTTATAAATCCATATTACAGAGAAAATAATACTTTAACACAAAAAGGTGATGTTAAAGAGATTGTAGGAATCTATTATTGCAAAGACTTCCTAGCTCTTTCACTCAAATCAGGAATCGCAAAAGAAAACCACATAAATATAAATATAGGGATGATGTAAACATAATCATTCATACTTCAATCGAGAGTGAGAATGCTATTTAAATAATATGAATAAGGATCATGGTTTGAAAACTAAGGATTAGAGAATTTCGACTGGGATATATATATACACATTTTAAGCAGTAAATCTTGAGCTGCCATTTAACTAGTATTGCAGAAATTGCAATACCCTATTATCTAATCACGGCAAAAAAATAGCCAGTGAACCTATACTCTCATGTTAAAACGATTAGCATATACATTCAGGAACAGATGTGGTGATAAAAACATTGATCAATAAATAAGCGGAGATAAGATTCACACTAGAATCGACTAATTGGACGTAGGGTATAACAATTATTGGTGATAATCCTTTTAATAATGAAAAACCAACAATAATCTCATATGAATAGATAACGATCACTCCTTTAGTTGCTTATGCCACAGTGTTTACTCAGTCGATCAAAAGATCATACCTTGAACATAGTACCACTGTAAATGTAGATATCACATAGATTGTTTTGGGGCGTATGGTAAGCTTAAAAATAAAATAAGCAGAACCGCAACATAGATCTCATAAATGAGATATCCAGGTTACAATAATAGATAAGCAAATTGAAACAAGGTTTGTCATTATACAGCTAGAGGAAACGAATATTATGCTTACAACACTCGGTCCTGATGGGCTCAACATGAAATAAATAGATATGAAAATTGACTAATCAAATTGTTCTTTTGTTTCTGGATGTATGGGATTTGAACGAACGAGGAGTTAATGTCATCCAGGTTCAAGGGAGTAAAGATAAGTATCTCAACATTTGAAGGAGGTATGTTATCCTTGTCGAAAGTTTTCTTTGCTAGAAGAAAGATGTAGGTACTCACATGATTATCGTGGAATATTTAGTCGAAATAATTTTCATACATGTGAATGTAACGAATTCTGTATTATGATTTATTAACTTGGTTAACCTTGTTAAAAGGAATAGAAGCACTATAATCTCTTATAGGATTGTTAATTCATAATTTTAATATTCTTTGGTAAAGTACTAAACTAGAAGAAATGGAAAACTTAGCTGAATTATGTTATTACCTTGACAGAACAAAAGATTATGAGACATGCCGACTAATAAGTAATTTCATAGAAGTATCATATATTTTCCGCATTTTATCAAAGTTTACTACATGTGTTACCTATGAGCATCTCTAAGTTAAAAATATTAGTTTTATTAGTATACTCCAATGAAGTAAGTTTGTTTGATTAAACAAAGTCAATTAAACACCCTCAAATTCAATGCATGATTGTTAGTTCATATAATGCTACTTCATAAATATTTCTTCGTAGATATGTAGAAGATAATCGGGTAAAATATTTGTTAGTAGAAGTGATGGTTACTAATTATTTGATGCATAAGTTATTGAATGAGCATGTGTATCATGTTATGGAACTAATGAGTTCAGTTGTTGAAATTTTGAAGCAAAGAAAAATTTTCCTTATACTAACACTTAAGGAGGAGATTTTGGATCACGACCAATGTCATAGTCCAAGAGGAACATGGATTATACAACCACTTACATAGATAAGTTGAGCTAAATCGCTCAAGAGTAAGTAATAATTTACTTTACATTTTTATTTTTACAGGGCTTTATGGATCATGATTGATGGTAAGACTTATTATTGATGATGTGTAATCATCAAAATGCATAGAATGAGATATATTCGTAAATATTTTGTTGGTATTATGTCGCATGTGGAATGCAAGAAATACTAAATGATTGTTACTAAGTAAAATTCTCGGACTCAAATGAGAAGGTGTGAGGGGAAAATAATATTTCCTGAACTCAAGTAGAGGCTGCATCTTGCACTCACTTACTAGCTGTTGCAGGGTGCAACTTCCCTAAATTGTGGTCATGTTCCCCATGGAAGTGGAACAGAGCAGGTGGGTAGCTTGTTGAATGTTATACTGACCCAAAAGTCCTAGGAAAACTTTATATCCATCGAATTGAGCAGAGGAAGGGCTCACGATTTTTCCTTGTGTTGTTAGAATGGAGCGCACAAGAGGTTCTCTGAGGAGACTAATTTTTTTTTTTCCTTGTGGTGTTAGAACTGAGCCCACAAGAAGATTCGATGAGGGAAAGGTATGTAATGAGTTGCAGAGTAAGACTGTCATATTTCTGTTGTATGCAGAGGTTTTCCGGCTGAGTTACAGAAGACTCATGTTTTGTATGGCAAGTTTCCACGATTGCGGAAATACATAAAGGGTTTTTGTATGGCAAGTCTTCACGATTGCAGAAAATACATAAGATTTTTGTATGCAAGTCTCCATGATTGCGGAAGTACAAAGAGGTTTGGTGATTACAAAGTTCAGTTGAAAGAATTGTTTTATGATATGAGTTAATGAAAATGATCGTCTTGTAGCTAGACTATCACATGTATTTATGTGTGAATGTTATGAATGCTAAAGTAAGCAAATATTTCATCAAGGATGAGGATGAATGATAAACATTTGCTATTTTGAAATTTTGTATACTTATGTTATACTGAAAAATACTAAAAAATATTGTACGAGTTGTACAATGTACAGGTTACAATTGAAGAGAGCTTGTTGAAATCGAAGATGTAAAGACGACCAAACCTTAAGAGAAAAAGTAAGCGAAAGATGATGAATGGACGCAGAAGACAAACTGTTGAACACCGAGGACGGTGTTATCTTTAAGGGGTGGAGTGTGTAACATCCCTCAATTTCGATGCCTATTGTTATTATTCTTCTAAACGTAATTATGAACTTTGTAAACGACCATGGTGAGGAGCTCAAGCCCAAGGCCCCACCAGTGGATCTAGAAACCAGTGATATATTCATAAGTGTTCGGGTTGGCACACCTAACAAAGACGACAACAAAATTACTAATAATTAATGATCGCGGGTCATCCTAGTGCTACGAGCATAGGAGCAATGGTAAAACGACTTAACTGGTGCCTTAGGTGATAAGGTCATCACCTAAGTTTGGGGTAACAACTATTTAATGGATATTATATATATATATATATATATATATATTATGTCTTATATATATATACCCAAGGTTGAAATAGTTTGAGTTAACTATTAAAAGAACGTTAAGCTAATAGTTGTGATAACTATTAAAGAAATACTAAATATATATATTTATATATATGTCTTGATTATAAATAAAAGACGAGAAGGGTATTTATAGATAATGATGGACAAATCATATATATATTTATATAATTGTGGATATTTTATTATATAAAAGATCAATATGTTGTAGTGACAACTATTTAAGGTATACATATATAAATAGTTGCGAAATTTATATAGATATGTGCCTTATATATATAGGAAAATTAGATATTTATAAATACTTTTAAAGTCTATGAACGTGGGTATGCATTTGTATAGGCTATGAATACAAAGGAGGACATGTTTTGAATATATTTATTTAGTACCATGAACTTTTGTAATAAAGATAAATAAATTTCTATTTGAAATACCTAAGAGTCGGTTGCACATGGAAGAAGTCGAAGGGCTCTATGAAGTTGTCACCTTAGTGGAAGAGGTGGAAGTTACTACTAGGCCACCTTGGCTACAGGTTTACATGCCACTAAACTAGTGTTCCCTTACGTATCCGTTAAAATTTCGCAGGGAAAGAGTTTTTCTTTTCCATCCAAGAGTGGGTGAGTTCTTTTCCATCCATTTGTCCAAACATATCTCTATCCTAGGCGAATAGTGGGGATCATGGAGGGTAAAGATAGAAATGTATTTATGTAGGATTTCGTTTGGGAGAAAGATCTTTTCTGGGGGTTTTTATTTAGCATCACCGAACTGACAACCTGCCATCGGTTAGGGTTGTCGGCCATCACCGGTGTTGATATTTAGTGATTATCTTTTATTCTAGCTAGAAAGAGGAGTTTTTGATGCACTCGAAGAGACTGGTTGATATTTTTAAGGAAGTTTGTCGCCCAATAAAACCGTGGCTGCCATTTGTTTGGATACAGTTATTTGGATCGCCATCTGTCACTAGAAGGCAAATGAAGCACTCTCTAGTCAAGATTTAAGTAGGGTGGTGGTCGACGGAAGAAGGGGGGTGGTAGCCAGGTACAGAGAAAAGAAAAGATGGGGAAATCACTAGGAGGGAGGAAACCAACGGGATCGAGGAGGATATGTTGGTATCAATATGAGCGTTCTACATTCTATTCATGGAAATCGTCACCGCATCAAGTATTGGTAAGCATAATATTCGTTTCCTCTAGCTGTATAATGACAAACCTTGTTTCGATTTGCTTATCTATTATTGTAACCTGGATATCTCATTTATGAGATCTATGTTGCGGTTCTGCTTATTTTATTTTTAAGCTTACCATACGCCCCAAAACAATCTATGTGATATCTACATTTACAGTGGTACTATGTTCAAGGTATGATGTTTTGATCGACTGAGTAAACATTGTGGCATAAGCAACTAAAGGAGTGATCGTTATCTGTTCATATGAGATTATTGTCAGTTTTTCATTATTAAAAGGATTATCACCAATAATTGTTATACCCTACGTCCAATTAGTCGATTCTAGTGTGAATCTTATCTCCGCTTATTTATTGATCAACGTTTTTATCACCACATCTGTTCCTGAATGTATATGGTAATCGTTGTAATATGAGAGTATAGGTTCACTGGCTATTTTTTTGACGTGATTAGATAATAGGGTATTGCAATTTCTACAATACTAGTTAAATGGCAGCTCAAGATTTACTGCTTAAAATGTGTATATATATATCCCAGTCGAAATTCTCTAATCCTTAGTTTTCAAACCATGATCCTTATTCATATTATTTAAATAGCATTCTCACTCTCAATTGAAGTATGAATGATTATGTTTACATCATCCCTATATTTATATTTATGTGGTTTTCTTTTGTGATTCCTGATTTGAGTGAAAGAGCTAGGAAGTCTTTGCAATAATAGATTCCTATCATCTCTTTAACATCACCTTTTTGTGTTAAAGTATTATTTTCTCTGTAATATGGATTTATAAAGCTCAAATCCCCAAAACTGAGATTTCTATCTGTTTCTACTTTACAAATTATATTTTCAGAGCAACAAACCATAGATAGATAAATTGGTCGATTGCGACTACGTTTTCATTGCGATGGATGGGGAAAGAATGGTTGTAATATTGAGGTCCTTGTTGATCTTATAGTTTGGGTAGCACCCTTCGTAAAATGAATAACTACCGATCTCAGAATTTTATAGTAGCTCAAAGGATACCCGTAGGATTATTACAGTAGGATATGGGTGATAGCATCTTCATCTGGGAAGCAGTCTCAATATTTTTGCTGATAACCAAATAATCGACGGGTTAATATACTCTCTTTATGATTTTAATTCTATCATTTCAAGGATTGGTTTTTATGAACTTCTTCCATGAAAATTCGAGTAGGGTTTATGGCTAAGCCGCAAATATTCCCAATCTGTTGTGAATACGATTACTTAGTTTCTATCCCGACATATAGTTTATATTTTGCAATTGGGGTTTCATTGATTAACTTTCCGTGTGTATACCTACTGAGGTTTTCCATTCCTTATAAGATTTCCAAATTGGGATATCTTATTGTTTTGGTATGATTCTCCTCTGCCACGTCTTATTTTGTATTTTCTTTCCCAAACTGAGTTTCACGATGAAGCCCATAGATGTCGTAAATTGTTTTATTTTGTGTTAAATTCTATTGTAAGAATTCACATTATGTCGTATTCATAGATATGGTTTTTAATTGTTAATATATATATAATAGTTCAAAGAGAATGCTAGCCCTAATTACTAAGTGTAAATGTATTTTGATATAACCTATAGGCGGAAAAGAAATAGCCCTAATCCTTTGTTTTAGCCAAAGGAAAGAGTGGGTAAGACAATCTTAGTCATGGATCATGATTATATTAAAGAAATATATTATTTCCTTGTTTAATTAGTAACTTGTTTTCGGACTGTAATTCTTGTATCCAAAGATATCAGAATTCAAGATAAAAACTAGAAAGGACTTTAAACAGTCAAAGTTATGATAACTTTAGCCTTTGTCTTCTTTACGAAATGATAAAAAGGTAGGTTTACATATATGTAAGAGTTGATCTCTAAACATAACTAGAACGGCCTTATGCAACTATTGTCTACTTTTTAGAGCTAGCAATGTTAAAACTCTCTATCTGTACTATTCTTTGGGATTTGGGCATTATCTGGTGAGTTGGGAGCTGTTGAGGCAAATGAAGGATTTGGTTTTTCGGTTACCAAGTCTATTGAATCTGGGATTTGGCTCAGACTTTCAAAGGAGTTTGCAGTTTTCACAGACTTACCTAGAGTGTTCTGGGGCTTCCTCGAGCTTTTCGTTTTGTTGTTTGCTTGGTTGAAGCCCTCCTCATCTTGTCCATTTTTCCCTTTATCTAATTTACCTGTTGCGTTTAGAGGGCAGTTTCTAAACAGGTTCCCATGTTCGTGGCACTTCCTACACCTGAATGGTATGTGCTCGTAGTCTATTGTTTGTATCCAATCCTAGTCATGGTAGCTGAGATAGATTGAACCCGGGAGCGGTTTTGAGATATCCATGTAAATGCAGAGTCTGGCAAATGAGGTGTAGCACCCAGCTTTGGTGGCTTCTGCGACATTGAAAAATATTCCCAATGTATTACCTATGCCCTGCATTATTTCTTCAAGCCAGAATTCATGCAGTAAGGAGTAAAGCCTTAACCAAACTGGTGCATGCGTGAAGTTTTGCTTCTCTGGGAAAAATCTCTTTGTCCAGAATCGTAGGTAAAGACCTGCAGAATTGTAGAAGTATGGGCCATTTTGAAATATTCTGTCCTTATCCTCTACATTGTGAAAGACTGTGGTGAAGAAACCTTTCGAGCCCAGCTGAATGTCAATGTGTCCCTTCGGCTTCCACCAAGATTTTATCCATTTGAGAAGTTCTTTTTTCGATGGCCATATCCCCAAGAACTTGCCTATGAGGGCATGATCTTTCATGTGCTGAGTGTGGGCATCTATTCGTTTTGAGTTGACCTCATATCTTGGGACATTGGTAGCTTGCAGCAGACATTTTCCAGGTTCCCATGCTTTGGCCACAGTTGGTAGGGCCTGCTTATTCTCCATTTCGACATCAGTTTTTTTTTTACCAGTGTTGCCTGTGCGAGTTGTGTTGTTCACGGTGCTTGCCTCCGACTATTGACCCATCGGAGCATTGGAGCCTGCATTTTTTCCCTCTTCGATTCTCCTTGTCGATTTGGTGATGATATCTCTATAGGAGGGGGTTTGCATCCCTCCCGAGGGAGCCGCCATGCAGCAGCCTGGCCAGAGGCACTGCGACCAGCGCCTCACGCTTGGAGGGAATGGAAGTTGTGATCGTCGAAACCCTAAGAGTTCAAGATTTCAGGGATTTGTAGACCAAGAATCCTTTTCTTTATCAAACTTATCTCAGAAGGAAATGCTGTGGATTAAATTCTCCCAAATTTAATATAGTTTATCTTTGATTTTTATTTTATTTTTGCTTTCAATCCACACACATATAATATCTTCCAATATGATATTAGGGTGGATAGCTCTTAAAATGTATATGCATTTTATTTTATTAAGATGTTATAATGTATTTTTTTTTCATCAAATTATTGAGTTTGTATTTTATGTATTGGCTCTTCTAAGTTTGACATGTAGATGTCAATTATTTTGGTTCTTTGAAATATATATAATAATTTATTTAATTTAATATTGAAGATGATATATATATTTTTAGTAAATTAAAATTATATATATAAAGAATAGTTTTCTTCATATAAATATATAGAGAAACTGAAGAGACAAGTAGTGAATTTATGATAATTGTATACATGCAGGTGGTAATGTCGGAGCATCCACAATGTCTTTAATTATTCTAGTGGACTAACTGATATTTTTAATTGCAGTCTCTTTGATTTTCTAATGGTAGGCTGCTCGCCGCTCTTGTTTTTCTTTATGATTAGTTGATATTTATTTAATGAGAATTTTCTTTATGATTGGTTGTTATTTATTTAATGAGAAAACCATTATGAATTTATTTTTTACATTAATATAATTTAGCTATTATAATTTAAGTTTTGTTTTTAAATAGTTTAGAAATTTCTAGATATTAGTTATGTTAAAAATCTATATCACTACTTAAAAATACCACAAAATTATTAAAAATTATAACTTTAAAATAATGTAGTTATCATTATAACTAATAGGATAAATCTTCATCTTAAATTTCAATATATATCTTATTTTCCACGTCTTCAACCTTTATAAGTCTTTGTAAATAAAGTTTCATTTCATTTTGATTGGATAAATATTAGCATAGATCCATTTAAACCATAGATCCATTTAAACCATCATTTTATTAAATTAGTAATTTATTATAAAAGAATTAATCTTATTTATTAAAAAAATTAATTATTAAAATTAATCTTAATTTTTAATTTATTAATATTTTAAAGACAAATCTAAAATTTATTGGTGAAGATGAAGTGTCATCTAGGAAATCTAAGAAGAATCCTAAGAATGCAAACCCACTAGTCACATCATTAGTCACATCATTGTATAAATGTGTGTTAATTCTTAAGGAAAATAAATATGCTTCAATAGTGGTATTAGAGCATTACAATCCTATGGCATTTGACACTGCCATAAATGTGGTTGTTATCAAATTTTGCATGAGATTTGTTTCATACGCACTGTCCTATGCCTGCTACAACCTATGCCATTACTCATGTTCTGTGAGGTCTTCCAATCCTACCTGCTCTAGGTGTAATTCTTCTATTCCAGTATGTCTAATCTATAGACTTGTGCAATAGAAATTGCCGCCTCCTCTTCCTATGGCACGCTACCTAATTATTTTTCATCCATTCAGGGTAGAGGCATTGAAGACTATTCTATCAATCTATTGAAAACCATGGAGTATTGTTGCTCACATTATATCCATGGGCTCTCTCAAGAATTGATTCCCACATTATATCCGGGTACCAAATTGACATGAATGTGTGGTTGTGGTGTATCATTGGAACTTTCATGAATGCATGACTATGGCCTATCTTTGGAGCTTTAGTTATTGCGTATTGCAGTGTTTTGACAAAATTAGGAGTAAGCATGGTTGGTTAAGGAGACGTCCATGATACAATTTATTGACAAATTCTGTTGAAGCTCAATTAAAGTGACGGCAATTAAAAGGAGATAAATTCATGGTGGTTTTAGTAAAATAATTTGCATCATCGAAATGAGAGGAATTGAGGCTATGTGAATATTGAGATAAACTAGTCACCACACAGTTGATGAAGTAGCAGTTATTGTGATAAAGGAGGTCATCAAAGATCATTGATAAGAATTTTTTGGATGATAGTGATCCAGATCGACTTAGGTGGCCACCCACCTATTCCACTCGCTCAAAACAGTTTTCCATTTTGGCAGTTTTCTAGTAATTTTTCTACAGTTTTTCGGGTCTCAAACTTCTAGGGCCATTTTGAGGCCCTAAATGATGTTTTTTGGAAATTCAGAGGGCCAACGGTTATGATTGGAACATAAATCCCCCTAGCCAAAATTTGTAAATATTGGATAGAACTTTCCAACGGGCTATCAATCTCCCCAAACGAAGATTGTATGCAAAAGTTATGACCCCGGGAAGTTGAATGTTCAACTAACCACCTTGGGGCCGCAAACTTTATGATGGTTCATCTTCTAGGGTTAGGTTTTTGTATGTTTAGGGTTCTTTCCCTCATGCTTATGATAAATAGGCTCTTTTGACCTCTTGTTGTATTCATCTTGTCACGAATGATCATGGCCGCCACATCCCTTCTGAGAGATAGCTACCACCATTCTAGCTGCTTTTATTTTACAGTTTGTTCTATTTCATTAATTTTAATAGAATATGAGTTTACTGTATTACTGTGTTTCTTTCCATATATCTGTGTATGTGAACATATATATACTCTTTCATTTCGTTCTCACATAAATCTGGATCATCTAGTTTTATTTATTGATCTGGATCTATGACAAATTCCAATTTGTCCTCATCTAGTAATAATCACTTTGGTAGCCTCTTGTGTTTATTTTCTGTAGTGTAGAAGTTTCACAATCGAATCTACAAACATTGTGCTCACTGGATTTGCCTATGGGAAATGTAAACTATGAGTATTCTTCTATTACTAAGTTGAAATGTTGGAGCTATTAAAGCATTGCAAGTATTTTATTGTTGGTGTTGGCTATGCATTGAAGACTAGTATAGTTGTGTTGAAAGTATTTAGTTGTTGCATTATTCTTTGAGTATCATTGGAGTTATTATTGTTGGAGTATGTGTTATAACCACCACACCTCTATGAAATATATAATGTGGACTAATTGCCACAGTGGGATCCTTAGAGTATGTGCTTGGTTTCAAATGTTTACCAACATTTACTAGTTTTGGTGTAATGACAAACCTTACACGGTATCTGAGTTGAGGTCTCGAGTTCAATTCCCACGAACTACATCAAAGGTAGGGTGTTGGAGTATCGGTTGATAACCGCCGCACCTATGGGAATATAATGTGGACTAACCGCCATCCTGGATAATTGGACCTTGTGCTTGGTTTTAAATCTTTACCAACATCTACAGTTTTTGGTGTAATGACAAACCTTACATGGTATAAGAGCTCAGGTCCTAGGTTTAATTCCCTCGAGCTACACCGGAGGGGGGGCTGTTGGAGTATCGGTTATAACCACCACACCTTTTTGAATATAATGTGGAATGATATCCACATGAGGATCTTTGGACCTTGTTCTTGGTTTCAAATGATTACCAACATATGCATGTTTTGGTGTAATGACAAACCTTACATGGTATCCGATCTAAGATCTTAGGTTCAATTCCCACGAGTTGCATCGGAGGGGGGGTGTTGGAGTATCAATTATAATTGTTGCACCTCTGCAAATATAATGTGGACTAATAGCCACATTGAGATCCTTGGAATATGGGATTGGTTTCAAATGTTTACCAACATCTATAGGTTTTAGTGTAACGACAAACCTTACATGGTATCAGAGCTGAGGTCTCAGGTTCAATTCCCTTGAGCTACATCAGAGACGGGGTGTTGGAGTATCATTTGATAACCTCCGTACCTTTGGGAATATAATGTGGACTAATCGCCACCATGGATAATTGGACCTTGTGCTTGGTTTCAAAATTTTACCAACATCTGTAGGTTTTGGTGCAACGTCAAACCTTACAATTATTTTATTTTTTGTGTTATTCTATGAGTATCCATTAGTATAGATCTGCATGGAATGTTCTTAATCTATTGCATTAAGGGTGCTTGGAGCTGTGTTGTTCTCTTTGTTTTACAACTTCCTATACATCTCTACACTTATATTATTACCTTACCATTTCATGTTTGGTGCAAGG
This sequence comes from Larix kaempferi, assembly GCA_027924585.1. NCBI lineage: Eukaryota > Viridiplantae > Streptophyta > Pinopsida > Pinales > Pinaceae > Larix > Larix kaempferi. The sequence goes on from BSBM01000385.1 coordinate 1,982,672, forward strand.
TGTAAAATTTTATACTCATTTATATATTAACTAGGTTATTGGAGGATTTGCCACTTGTAGCCTAAGGTTTGATAATGATGTGAAGGTTAAAGATTATTGTTGTTTAGACTAATGCAAATATTGTCTTATTGTAGTTGGTTATTGCATTGCAAATATTGTTGAAGATCTTATTGTAATCTTGTTGCATATTCCAGAGCTGCTTGTATTGCACTCTTTTTGTCAAGGATTCACAAAGTTGTGGTGCAGTAGTACTTGTGTCAAAAATTTATGTTGTAGAGATTGAGAGGAGAAATTAGCAGCAGAAATCTATTGGCATTGTTGTTTCAGTGGCCTTAGAACCACAACTACGCATCATTAAAGAAACCATAGCATTCAAGTCAAGAGGCATGATCTCAACCCACTTGTGATTGTAGAGACTTAAATATTTGGAAAGGTAAAGCATTTAGTTTTTAATACCAATATTATATATTTCAAGTAGCCATTCACCTATACTCATTAATATATATTTTTTTGTAATCATGTGCATTTTTCGTAGGATATGACACCCTTTCATTTTATGTGTTGGATTCCTAGTCGTTGAATCTTGTTGTGAAAGGGTGAAGTTGCAAGAACCCCTTCTCCATCTGAGTGAGTCTTCAGTCACATTTTATCAATGGTTAAAATCAATGGTTTAGTAGAGTTATTGAATACTCTACTTCTATTTTCTATCGACAACATTGTCATGGTTGACAAGACAACTATCACTCATATTATAAATTGTGTAAAAGATTCACAAGACACAATTGAGTTTCTACAACTTGGGTTGCAACTCCAACAATTCTGAACTTGTTATTGCTCAAGACAATCCTCTTTATGATTGCTTTCAACAGCTTGCACATAATGATACCACTTCAGAAGCAAAAGAAAATGAAGATGAAGTTATGCATACATAGGTTTTGATTGTTCTTTTCAAGCCCATTATCATACCTTCAGAAGAAATTGTACACAACAAGCATAGAACCTGTCTTATATACTGATGTAGGAGCATCCTACTCTCCATCCAAGTCTAATGTTTGATTAGACCTAGAGGGGGTCCCCATTTTCTGAATTTGTGGTTCTTTGATGAACTATTGTAAATAATTCTCTGTATTAGAGTGATTCTAGATATCTAATGAGTCGATGGTTTAGGTGGGTCATTGAGCGAGTCATTTGGATAAGTCATGTAACCAAGTACTTGAATAGTGGAAGCATTTGTTGAAGCATTCGATGGTTTCTTGCCGATTCATAGATATAGGGTTGAGATTTTGCTAGAATTAGTAAATAGTTGAGTGTATTCTGGACTTGAACCAGAATTGGTTTCAGAGTTCTGTTTGTATAAATGTGTAATGCTATGAGGCATAGAGGTATCCAGATAGCCAGATAGCCAGATAGCTAGGACAACCACGGAGAGATTCAAATGATGTGTATCTGGATAGGGTTTCCAAACAATGTAAATGAGGCCTATGTAGATCAGAACACAAGTTCTGTGATAATAAACTGTGAATGTATAGGTTCTTTGGGTTGAATAAAGAAAGCCTATTTCGGCACATCTCTGTGTAAATGGATAATTGATTCTCTGTGTGTTTAATTCATGAATCAATTGAAAGTTTGAATAAATGTGCAAATTTTGTGTATATGCAGTAGCTCGAAGTTAGGGTTCGTGAGAGTTGAATGATCTTTGTGTGTGCAAAACTACGAAGCGAATGTGCAGATCCAACAAAGGAGTCTAGTATAGCGATGATCGATTGGGTGATTGATCGATCTCCTGATCAATCAATGCAAAGGCATAAAATTGCAGAGATTTCATTGAACAGAGGTTGGACGATCCAAATTCAAATCCAAAAGGAAGATCGACGACGGGGAAAGGATCCGCAAAGTGAACGTGTATAGGAGTTAACATTTTCGCAAGCTGATGTGGAGTTTTCCGCATTGATCATAGATCAACGGATGAGATCAAATATGCAAGGGATCGATGGTTGAAACAGTGTTTCGTAGAAGGAAGAAGCTCGAGAGTTAATGGTGATAGTTTGCAGAAATCATATTGTGGAAGAGTTTTGCGAAAGTCTTTACAAGAAATTATGAAAAGTGCACCCGTAACCTGCAATCCGCATATTGCGGAAAGGAGGCGTCCGCATTGAGGAAGGGAGCGTTGCGGAAGGGCTCGTTGCGGAAGGTCAAATTGCAGAAAGGCTCATTGTGGAAGGGATCGTTGTAAAAGGACTCCTTTCGAAAGGAAGGGTTGCGGAAAGACAATTGCGGGAAGGTATTTGCGGACAGACAATTGCTGGAAGGTGACTGTGGAAAGGTCATTGCGGAAGGACGCCTGCAATTGCGGAAAGAAAACGTTTTCTGCAAGGATGTTGCGGAAAGTTAATTATGACAGGAAGAACATTGCGGAAGGCCTATTTCGAAGGTAAGGCCCGCAATTGAGAAGGACTTAGCTATTTTTTAGCTAAGTTTAGTGGTTCGATTTCATAGAATCACAATATTTCCTGGGGAAAGCGGTTTGGATTGGCTTTCGTCATTCCCACCTGCATCATTTGGTATCATAGCATAGAAGAAAGAAATATTCTGCTTGTACTGAGAAGGAGATCAAAGTAGCCATTGAGGTTAGGTCGATGAAGAATCTGAGCGAAAGAGAATTGAAGCTACCACAAAGGAAACAGAGGTAAATCAAATTTTGATTTTCAATTTATGATAAAGTTGAAGACTAAGACTTGTGATGAGAAGGTTGGTAAAATAGAAGTATTCAGAGTTGAATTAAATCAAGAATTGCAAACAGGGGAGATGTTTCAGCCAATTGTACAAGTGGAAGAAATATTATAAGGTATGGACTGATTGATGTTTTGTTTAACTCTAGTTATAAGAATTTGTTGAAGGAAACATGAAAGGTTTGACAGCACCAGTGACAGCTAGAGGAGCTGTATCAAGGATGATTGTATTATTGATGAAGAAGTTGTGAACTCTTAGAAAAGAAGAAACAATGGAAAAACCTAAGAATCCAACACAGGTTGGACCAGAAAAGGACAAGTTGCATGTTCTCAGAGAGGAAGTGGATCTGTAGAAGCCAAGAGAAGCAAAGGAGTTGCTTAAGAGGTTCTACAGGAAAGAATCAAGAATACCAAAAGGACAAGCTCAAGGAGAGATAGCTTGTTGAGGTATTGTGGAGGGTATGAAGACTTGTTGAGAGAAGGATTGGGAGCAGTCCATAGGTGAACAAGATGAAGTTCACGGAGAAAGAGAAAGAGGAGAGAGAGAAAATGACTACTGGAGGTCATTGTAGAAGGTTCATAGGAAAGCCACAACATAAGAAAAGATGCCAAAGCTGAAGGTATCAAGAGAATGAGTCAAAGAGAGTATGACAGAGAATTAGTTGACATAGGATTGCAACTATTTCATTTGGAGAAGCTGCTACAGAAGGAATACCTAAGGTATGGTTGGATAATGAAGAAGAAAAAAGTGAGATGGCCTTCACTACAGGTGAAATTAAAGAAAGAAATGTCTGCTAGATTGAAGGAAGAACTCAAGAAAGTTGAGTCTAAGATGGAAATGTCATATTGTGAACCAGAACAGGGAAGCATCCTTGGAGAGGACGATGAAGCAGAGATTGTAGATGATTTTCTGAACTCACTGATAAGTTCATAATCACATGAAGATGATGTGGAGTATATGTTTTTTGAATCTAATGCTTTGTGTATGACTGCAGGTATTGAAGAACACTTAAGTGATATGGTTATGTAGTGAGAAATGTAGTGATAAATTGAACAGTCATCTTGGACTGTCATAGATAATGAAGGAGGAGGAGAAATGATTTTCAAATGCATGACAGCAGAATGCAATTCTATTGTAGAGGAGGATGAAGATTGTATATAGCCTATAGCTCAGACTATAGGAAATATGGGGTTTGGTGAAGAAGTAAAGTTGCTGAAAGAGATGACTGAGATAGAAAATTTCTTCACTGAATATGTATTCAAGGACAGCAAAGATGGGAAGAAGAGACTAACCGAAGGTCTCATGAACTCTTTGTAGAGTTCATATCAGCAAATGAATGTACTGATAGAGAAATCGATGAAGGCTAGAGAGCTTAATGTTTTTAAAACTAAAGAATTGTGTGTGTTTATAGGTATAGCAGGTGATGAAGATAATGAGGCTGGAATGAAGGTGAAGGAAGAAGAGGAGAGTGGGAAAAGTTGGAATATTGCTCTGAAGATGGAGGCTGAGACAACATGGTCTAGAAAACAGCCAAGGGGGAACACATACACAATTTGATAGTGGAGTTGCTGGTAGACAGTTAGAAGAACTTGTGGTTGCAAAGTTAGCTAATGAAAATAGAGGGATATTTTTTTTATCTCAGAAAGTATGATGAAGAACTGGAGATGCTAGAAGACTAGTTGATCAATCCAAGGATTGATAAATATCCTGATGGTGTAAGTACAGATCCTAAAGGTATAAGGATGAAACAGGTAATGGACAACAGCAACAAGATTCAACCAAAGGAGAAACAACAGTTTCAGAAGTTGCAATTGTACCAACCAAAGGATAGACTGGACAATGAAATTGAAGAAATGAGGATGTTGATGATGAAGATGTCGCAGAGAAGACATGAGGGGAAAATGGAGATTTACATCAGCAGAGCAAGGAAACAAAGAAACAATAGAAGATCGGTAAAATAAGAAGACTGCAGGAGCAAGGCTAGTGGAGCATTGCAACAAAAAATTTGGACACCAGGAGAATTTGCAGTCAGCAGCAAGATTACAGGACAACCATGAAGCAACTGGACAACTTCGGCATAAAATTTGGGATCCAGGCATACTGAAGATTGAAGGCTATGACTAGGAGGTCATAAGTTCTTTCTTCCTGGGGAGTCCAATGCAGGAGCATAGTACTCTCCATCCAAGTCTAATGTTTGATCAGACCTAGAGGGGGTCCTCATTTTATGAATTTGTGGTTCTTTGATGAACTATTGTAAATAATTCTATGTATTAGAGTGATTCTAGATAGCTAATGAGTCGATGTTTTAGGTGGGTCATTGAGCGAGTCATTTGGATGAGTCATGTAACCAAGTACTCGAATAGTGGAAGAATTTTTTGAAGCATTCGATGGTTGCTTGCTGAGTCATAAAGATAGGGTTGAGAGTTTGCTAGAATTAGTAAACAGTTGAGTGTATTATGGATCTGAACCAGAATTGGTTTAAGAGTTTTGTTTGTATAAATGTGTAAGCCTATGAGGCATAGAGGTATCTAGATATCTAGATAGCCAAATAGCCAGGACAACCAGGGATAGAGTCAAATGATGTGTATCTGGCTAGGGTGGCCAAACAATGTAAATCAAGCCTATGTAGATTAGAAAATGGGTTTTGTGATGATAAACTGTGAATGTATAGGTTCTTTGGGTTGAATAAACAAATCCTATTTCGGTGGATCTTTGTGTAAATGGATAATTGATTCTCTGTGTGTTTAATTCATGAATCATTGACAGTTTCAATACTTGTGAAAATTTCTGCAAGTCGATGTGGAGTGTTCCGCATTAATCATAGATCAACAGACGAGATCGAATCCACAAGGGATCGACGGTTGACACAGTGTTCTGCAGAAGGAAGAAGCTTGAGAGTTAACGATGATAGTTTGCAGAAATCATATTGCGGAAGAGTTTTGCGGAAGTTTTTTCAAGAAATTACGAAAATCACACTTGAACCTGCAATTGCATATTGTGAAAAGTCGATGACCACATTGCGGAAGGGCTCATTGCAGAAAGGCTTGTTGCGGAAGGGATCATTAAGGAAGGAATCATTGCGGAAGGAAGGGTTGCAGAAAGACAATTGTGGGAAGGAAGTTGCAGATAGACAATTGCGGGAAGGTGACTGCGGAAAGGTCATTGAGAAAGGATGCTCGCAATTGCGGAAAGAAGACGTTTCCGCAAGGCTGTTGCGAAAAGTTAATTCTAAGAGGAAGAACATTGCAGAAGGCCTATTTCGAAGGTAAGGCCTGCAATTGAGAAGGACCTAGGTGGTTTTTAGCTAAGTTTAGTGGTTCGATTTCAAAGAATCACAATATTTCCTGGGGAAAGTGGGTTGGATTGGCTTTCGTCATTCTGAGCCACATCATATACAACAAGGAATTGACATCTCACATTCCTTAATACTCTAAGCCAAACTAGTTTCAGAGTGTTGGGTTCTTAAAATAAAATTGATCTTCATCTACTCTAGTTCAAAGTTCAAAATTCAAACATTATGATCAATTTGGTGGCATGAAAGATCAGTGTTTTGATATTCACCAGTGTAAGCATTTTGGAAAGCATACTCATTCTTCAAAAAGATTCTTCATGTTGAAGAAAAATACAAGAGAGAAGATTCACTACTAGTGGATTTCTTTTTGGAAATGGTCGTAAAAAACCAAGAAGATATATATGTCATATCAAAGAATTCTTTCATGAATAATGACACATCTTGCAATTGAGACATTCTCTTCTCCCAACCTTCTTCCTCACAGGGGGGTCGACTATAGTTAGAAACAAGAAAGAAAGAACAAGTGATCTAGAAAAAAGTGACCTTGAACCAGTGCCTAATCCATAGGTAGAACCTTGTTCCAATTGTCAAAGCCTCGATCCAAAGCCACCTAGCCAGAGTTAGAGCTGCAAAACTGAACTAGAGTCAGAGCCATGTTCCATTGAGCTCCATTTGGTTTGTGGTTTTCCTAAAGCACTCAATTAATATGATACATCATCCTCTTGTTTCTTCTACTAGAAATCAATCTATGGTGGTCCTTAGGCCACCATTTCCATAGAGAAACATTGAGCGAGAACCCGAGATTGAGCCAAGTTCCAAAGAATCCTTGAGCCAAAACCATAGTTATCACCAAGTACCAAAATTTGTGGTCATCCTAAAACCACCGATTTAGTAGAAGACTTCAAATTCTACTAGTCGTTAATTTAGAGAGCACTTTAAGCCATTTGTAGCTACAGATTTCAGCTGTATGCCTGAACTCCTATACACCCCTTTTAAGAGGGGGATTATCTAAACCTAATCCATTAGAGATAGGTGGAGATGAAAAGTCATCTTGAAGTTTCAAGAGACATCTTGGGAATATAAACCCAAGAGTCACATCATTATATACTGATGTACATCCTTAATAAAAATAAATGTGCTTCAATGCCAATTCTCTTTATTTTTATTGAGTATTTGTTTGTCTTCTCTATTGGGCATCCCAATAAAAATGAAAATAACATATCTTATATCATTTTTACATGAATAATTATTAATATTTAAAACAAAACAAAACTAGATATTAACTATAATGCTATCTTTACTTTTGAAATAATATGACTTTATTATCATTTAATAAGAATTTATAGTTCTGTTATTGTTGGTTTGATATATAATTTTTAATTTAAATTTAAATTATGAATGTAAATAGTGGAATTTTATTTTTGTCCATTCTATTTTAGTATACATGTAATACAATTTTTTTATTAATTAAGTTGTTTGTATTTGTATTTAAATATTAAAAATATGTTTAAAATTACTTTATTTTATTATATTGAATTCAAGTAATTATCAATTTTTTATTTAAAAAAATTACAATTTAATTATACAGGTTTAGATTTAAACTTTTTAGTATGAAAATAAAATTTTATTATCAAACTTTAAAAAATTAGTAATGAATGTTATTCTTTTTAATCCCAAATGTTAATTTTAATTTGTAGATAACACCTTTTTCATATATTCCTATGGCCAAATCTCTATTAACTCATTTTTTATCACCTCAACAACATTAAGAGTCACATTCAATTTATCATGAAAATACAAAGACATAATTATCTTCCCTTATTAGATTTCTTAGTCACTTATTAACCTCATGAATCCCTTTCTCACCTAAACTTTCATTAAAAAAAACCATGGAGATGAATATCTTCATGCCCAATCCCATTCTTAAAACTCTCATCTCTAAAGTGGTGTGAATTTCATCCCCAACATCTTAGCATGGAATAATCCCAAGTGAATGCGTATTCCATTTCCCAAAATAAACAAAATCTTTTTATATTTCTTTATATCAAAAAATAATCTAAAAAATTCTTACCTAATTTATTATAAAACATATGGTTAAACCTCACAAGAAGATTAAACAATTTTTTAAGTGTTAAAGGCAAACCTAACTTTCTCTAAACCCAAGGTATTTATCAAATTACATGTTCTTGTGGTAACATTTAAATCATTCAAACTAACCACTCCATCCAAATTTTTCTTTAAAAAACATATAAACATCCATCATAATTGCTTTAAAAAAATCTACCATCACACCATTCTAACAATAAGACACATATTCTTTATTTTGATCACATTAAATTCATTGGAAAAGCCCATGAAATTGAAAAGTACCCTTATAATTTCAACAACCAATATGAATGTAAACTTCACCAATATTGAGAACCTACTTTTCATCATCTTCACCCTTAACCTAAAGTTTGATTCGTTTTTCCATCATTATTCTCTCTTTATTTCTTTTTTTTTCAATCCCCCTCTTTTATTTATTTATTTATTTTCTATTAATTTAGTTTATTTATTACATATGTTAAATTTAAATTTATCTAACATAAAAAATTCAAATTTATTTAAAATTATAATTAATTACATAAAATAAAATGAAAAAATAATATTAATATTAATAATTATATGTATAATAAATAGAAGACAAGTTTCATTTTTAAGGAAGCAATGTGTGAAGATTTGGGAGATTGAGGAGAGCTTTGATTTCGAGGGTCATGATGACTGAGGAAGGTTCGGTGAAGTAGCAGAAGCAGTGGTGTAGCACTAAACTAATTTTTATCTTTAATATTTTGGACTTCACTAAGACAGCAACAGTGGTAGATTAATGACAACATGACAATGGACAAATGAAGATATGTTTGGGGACAAAATGAGGACATGCTATTAAACATAATGAAGATTATCAGCTTATGGACAGATTGCTGATGGAAAAAATGATGACAATGTCACGTACAACAAATTGATGATGGAAATTTCTCTCATCATTGGCCAAGTAAGAATGATAGATTTTGGAAATTTCTCTCCCATTTCTATAATCATTAGAGGTCTAGGATGCCTAAAGCGAACATGAACACGTGTCTAGTTTTCTTAGGTTTTCATGTTTTATAATGTTTCATTTTTGTTTGGTTAGATTATATGAATTTATATTGAATTTAGACAATATGATAAACACAACTGTAAAATCCGATGATAATATGGTAATTACTCATTGCTAATTAATTTGTAATTATTGAACACAAATTATTCATAACTGGATCTAATTATTCAAAGTAAAGAAATTACCTGTGTGTATGGTGCCGCAATCTCCTCTGTTGCTGGCATGGTTTGGTCTAGGTCAAAGGAACCGATGTCCTCCCACGTGGAGAATGGAGATTTGGCCCTGAATAACTGTACATTAAAACAAATAATGTCAACGATGTGTAATTCAAAGTTAAATATATTAAACAATACAATATCAAATAAAATACAATAAATACTTGAACATTAAATAAAACAATAGCGAACCTGCTTCATATAGCTCTGTGTGGCACGTTGCTGCATAGGACCATGGAAAGAATGACCAAAATGAGAACAACGATGTGTCGTTGTTCCAGTAGAACTAGATGGCCCCGCCTGGGTTCCACTTGTACCTAGCATGTCTCGACCACCACCCATAGACCATGTATTTGTGTGTGTCTCATCGATGTCCTCCCAGCTCTGTGAAGACATAGCCACAAATGTGGTATGTCTAAGAAAATGACGTGTGGCACGTCTAACTGAGTCATCAATCTCATATAGGCCACTACCAAACCCGGGTGGTAGAGGAGGGGGGTTTGGCTCTCTCCTCGGTGCAGGAGGTCCTCTAAGTGGGTTGCAGAGGGATTGAGGTCGATCTTGGGTGGGGCCAAGACCGACACCTTGAAACTCAGTGATGTCAAAATAGTTGACACGGTAGCCTATCTCAAAATCAGCCCACAATTTCTGAAGTAAATACTGTGGGACCTCCAAATTATTGCACGGGGGCCTGTCAAACACCATAAACCATCTCTTTCTCCAATTATCTCTCCATGGCTGGTAAGTACACTAGTCCATGCAAACCCGTCTATTCCTCACATTTGGAGGTTGTGTTGTCGTGGGATATATAAATTTGCTATACAATTGGGCTTTGGTGATGTTGAGGTCTTTAATCTGTTCTTTGGATATCCCAGTGGAGTAGTGCTCCCTCATTCGAGCCCTGTATTGGCTCATATTTGTGATCTCACTGTGGGAAATGTTGATGGATTCACTTATTTTTGCAATGATGAAGCCAAGGAGACCCGAGAGGGTTCCTTGGTGCTCTTCAGTTCATCGCTTAATACCCTTAATTCATTTAAATCTTGGTGTAATTGATCTTTGGGGTTTTCAGATGGTTCATTGTCAGTTCCAATGTTGATGTTGTCTTCTTATGGTTCGGTTTCATTGGTTTCATCTGATGGCTCTGGTGTAGTTAATCTGCAATGACAATTTTTGGGTTTTTTAATTGATTGTAATTTTTTTTTAAATTAAAATTGAAATGGAAAACAAAAAAACAACAAAAACATGGTTCGTTGAACACCTACCTGGAGGCAACGTCGGCAACGTGGGTCGACAACGTGGTGGAGGTTCGAATTGATGTCGTTGAGGAGGATTTGGGTGCTCCAACGCGCTCACGGGGTGGTTGTTTGGCCAGTCTACGCTCGCGGGTTGTTGAGCAATGACAAACCCTTTGTTTTTTTTTGATAAAAAATAGGGATGTGCACGCATTAATAACGCATGCGCGCAGATGTTTGCGTATGCGTTAATAACGCGTGCTCGCACCTTTTATCCACGTCGACTCAACAACGTGGATGTTCGACATTGCCGAAGCAAGGACGTGTGCGTGTGTTTGAAAGTGTAAGTTTGAAAGCGCAAGCACCCCCTGTTTTTTCCCCCTTATGCGCTTCGATTGCGACCTTTTTGGATACTAACTTCGTGTGGGTACCCATACAAATATACTTATTTTTATATGTATTGTTTTTTTAACATCTAAATAATATGATTTTTATTCTATAATAAAATAGAAATTACGCTTTATTATGAGAAAAAAATATTTATCCTTACTATATATAATTAATTAATAAATTTATTTTATGATGATCATTGTTTTTATCAATTTGAATTCGGTATTTTCTACCAATACGAACCAGACATATCTCTCGCATCTCACTCACGTATCTCGGTGAGATAACCGTTTCAAAATTTATATCCAAAATTACGAAAAACTAGCATAAGGATTTCCGCCGTTTAAGAAATAATGAAATGCTCTAATGCATTCTAGTACAGTATGGCATCCAGAACTATGACCTCTATGATGAACAATCTCTGCTGACGGTAACCTTATGAAACATTATGTTCGCCCAAACCAAATTCACACAAGCGATATGAGTGTGAGCTGATGGGATTAGTCACTGCCGAATATGAAGGGAGTTGTTTAGAAATTAGACTATTTTTTATAGGTGTTTTTTATTTAAATTAGATATTTTTTATTTTGTAAAATCTGAATTTAATTGTATTTTAATGATGATTTTGATGGTAAAAACATATTCACCATTATTAATATTCCTCAAACACCCAAAATTTTAAAATTTAAAAACTAAATCCAACATTTTTAAAAACAATTATCAATTTTTTTCAAAATTGTACTTAACTTTTAGAATACTGCTTTCCATTTTTAAACCAATGGCATAATTAGAAAATCATAATTAGTCACTTTCATGGACCTGCAATATTTGCAGCCAAATTAATGGTGTTTGGTACACGTAAACCAGTTCCCAATATAAAAATGCACCATGCAAGGAAAAAATGAATAAACGAGTCTTTTAATAAATTTATCTTCCCATTTTTAAGGTATTGTCCAAAATATATATTATTTCTTAAAAAAATGTCAATGTCCTCTAAATTATGAATATCTATCGTTCAAGGATACACGTTAAGCATTTCATTCTGTTCAATTTCATTTTTTTACGCATCCAATTTTTTAAATGAACACATTCAATTATTTTTTTGGCATCCAATTTTTCATACTACCGAGACATCGAGCATTTTCTTATTCGAGTCTGATACCATGAAGATATGAAGCCGGGTCGGCCTTCAAATCCATGCGGAGCTGCAATTGAATTCCAATAACTGTATCTGACTGAGTAGAGACCGTTGGGTCTGTTTTTTACACGACCCACCAGGAGTTTGGATCCCTCTACAGCCAGATCTTGTTAGGGTTCCGACAAGATGTTTTGGAGAGACCTAGCCGAAAACCTAGATCTGGTGCTGGTTCCAACGGGTATTTTTTTCTTGTTGGCCTACCATGTATACCTCCTCTACAGAATCATCAAGGACCCGGATAGTACCGTTGTAGGATTCGAAAATGGCAACAGACAAGTCTGGGTACAGCAAATGATGCAGGTAACAGAATTAACACAATTGTTACTGATTTTATCGTGTTCTTTCTAGGTTTTTTTCCTGGATTTTTTAGGGTTTTGATTTCGATAATTAATTGCAGAATATGCCGACGTATACCTCACTGGCTCTTCAAGTGGTGTCAAACAACATTACTTCTGCGGTTTATCTTGCCAGTCTAAAAATATCAAACTCTTCCTTTCCTTTTGAATTTTGAAATCTTTAATGATAATGTACATAACTTCTTGGTAGATTCTGGTGCTTCATCTAACAACATGCCACTATCTATTTGCAAAAGGATTAATGGACAACCCATAGCATCCCGTTCTCGGATTATACAACTAGATAGAGATGATGTTAAATTTATTGGGGAAATGAAGAATGTAGTCATTAGGTTGGATGCATATTCAAGAGTATGCCAGTTTATTGATATTATGGTAGTGGACATACCAGAATCTTATGGGTTAATATTGAGTAGACATTGGTAAATAAGTTGAATGGTTACTTCACAACAGATCAGTCTCATTTATAGTTTCCATATCAGAATAAGTAGAACCAAATCAAAGTGTTGAGGGAACCTCGTATGAAGCATAATGTAACTGAGTTAGAAGCATAATATTCGTTTCCTCTAGATGTATAATGACAAACCTTGTTTCGATTTGCTTATCTATTATTGTAACCTGGATATCTCATTTATGAGATCTATGTTGCGGTTCTGCTTATTTTATTTTTAAGCTTACCATACGCCCCAAAACAATCTATGTGATATCTACATTTACAGTGGTACTATGTTCAAGGTATGATCTTTTGATCGACTGAGTAAACACTGTGGCATAAGCAACTAAAGGAGTGATCGTTATCTGTTCATATGAGATTATTGTCAGTTTTTCATTATTAAAAGGATTATCACCAATAATTGTTATACCCTACGTCCAATTAGTCGATTCTAGTGTGAATCTTATCTCCGCTTATTTATTGATCAACGTTTTTATCACCACATATGTTCCTGAATGTATATGGTAATCGTTGTAATATGAGAGTATAGGTTCACTGGCTATTTTTTTGACGTGATTAGATAATAGGGTATTGCAATTTCTACAATACTAGTTAAATGGCAGCTCAAGATTTACTGCTTAAAATGTGTATATATATATCCCAGTCGAAATTCTCTAATCTTTAGTTTTCAAACCATGATCCTTATTCATATTATTTAAATAGCATTCTCACTCTCAATTGAAGTATGAATGATTATGTTTACATCATCCCTATATTTATATTTATGTGGTTTTCTTTTGTGATTCCTGATTTGAGTGAAAGAGCTAGGAAGTCTTTGCAATAATAGATTCCTATCATCTCTTTAACATCACCTTTTTGTGTTAAAGTATTATTTTCTCTGTAATATGGATTTATAAAGCTCAAATCCCCAAAACTGAGATTTCTATCTGTTTCTACTTTACAAATTATATTTTCAGAGCAACAAACCATAGATAGATAAATTGGTCGATTGCGACTACGTTTTCATTGCGATGGATGGGGAAAGAATGGTTGTAATATTGAGGTCCTTGTTGATCTTATAGTTTGGGTAGCACCCTTCGTAAAATGAATAACTACCGATCTCAGAATTTTATAGTAGCTCAAAGGATACCCGTAGGATTATTACAGTAGGATATGGGTGATAGCATCTTCATCTGGGAAGCAGTCTCAATATATTTTTGCTGATAACCAAATAATCGACGGGTTAATATACTCTCTTTATGATTTTAATTCTATCATTTCAAGGATTGGTTTTTATGAACTTCTTCCATGAAAATTCGAGTAGGGTTTATGTCTAAGCCGCAAATATTCCCAATCTGTTGTGAATACGATTACTTAGTTTCTATCCCGACATATAGTTTATATTTTGCAATTGGGGTTTCATTGATTAACTTTCCGTGTGTATACCTACTGAGGTTTTCCATTCCTTATAAGATTTCCAAATTGGGATATCTTGTTGTTTTGGTATGAGTCTCCTCTGCCACGTCTTATTTTGTATTTTCTTTCCCAAACTGAGTTTCACGATGAAGCCGATAGATGTCGTAAATTGTTTTATTTTGTGTTAAATTCTATTGTAAGAATTCACATTATGTCGTATTCATAGATATGGTTTTTAATTGTTAATATATATATAATAGTTCAAAGAGAATGCTAGCCCTAATTACTAAGTGTAAATGTATTTTGATATAACCTATAGGCGGAAAAGAAATAGCCCTAATCCTTTGTTTTAGCCAAAGGAAAGAGTGGGTAAGACAATCTTAGTCATGGATCATGATTATATTAAAGAAAGATATTATTTCCTTGTTTAATTAGTAACTTGTTTTCGGATTGTAATTCTTGTATCCAAAGATATCAGAATTCAAGATAAAAACTAGAAAGGACTTTAAACAGTCAAAGTTATGATAACTTTAGCCTTTGTCTTCTTTACGAAATGATAAAAAGGTAGGTTTACATATATGTAAGAGTTGATCTCTAAACATAACTAGAACGGCCTTATGCAACTATTGTCTACTTTTTAGAGCTAGCAATGTTAAAACTCTCTATGAGAGAAGCTAGGGAAAGAAGGAAGGTGGTAAGTAACAACATTGTTAATGGATGTAACCTCTTCCTCTCGATTTTAATAAAATCATTAAACTATAGACAAGGATATTGTATATTTCGAAGTGAAGGGTTATTTTTGGTTGATCCATGAAAAGCTCTTTGTAATAGAGTGTTGACGGAAGGAGGGGGAGTTTTGTTATAGCAACCATGTTGCTCATTGTAATAATATCACTTTTTGCCCAAAATAATAAATGATGCACACACCTTTGTGGACTAGCCCGTGTACGGGTGAACCACGTTATATTTTGTCTCCTATGTTTCCTATGGTGTTTCTCAATGTGTCTTATGTATGAGCACTTGATTCTGTCCTTAAAAATGTTTTTGATTACTTTGATGTATACGATTCATATAGAAGGTTGGTTGTTGATATAATGCTTCTCTTATGATTATGATTGTGTTGTTACTATTTAGATTGTTTTATTGAAAGAAGTATATGTTTCTTAAAGGATGTATATTAAGACATAATGAAGTTTGTGTTTTCCGCAAGATTTAAGAAATGGTTGACATCTTAAGTTAAGCATTGATTTAGTTAAAAGTAAAACAACTATCTATTCATGCAAAAATGACGGAAGATAGTACTTAATATACATGAATTTCATTGAGGGATCTTTTCCTTGATTATTATAATGACATTTATAAACAGTAATAAACATTGTAGAGTTTTAATTATTTGTAAGCAATAATTTAAGAAAATAAACCCACACTTTATATTTCTGCATATATTTTAGTGGCATTTTAGGCACTTAGAAAAGTTTTAAATTTTTATGAAATTTTGGGTTCGTGACAGACTGAGTCACTGTACTATTCTTTGGGATTTGGGAATTATCTGGTGAGCTAGGAGCTGTTGAGGCAAATGAAGGATTTGGTTTTTCGGTTACCAAGTCTATTGAATCTGGGATTTGGCTCAGACTTTCAAAGGAGTTTGCAGTTTTCACAGACTTACCTAGAGTGTTCTGGGGCTTCCTCGAGCTTTTCGTTTTGTTGTTTGCTTGGTTGAAGCCCTCCTCATCTTGTCCATTTTTCCCTTTCTCTAATTTACCTGTTGCGTTTAGAGGGCAGTTTCTAAACAGGTTCCCATGTTCGTGGCACTTCCTACACCTGAATGGTATGTGCTCGTAGTCTATTGTTTGTATCCAATCCTAGTCATGGTAGCTGAGACAGATTGAACCCGGGAGCGGTTTTGACATATCCATGTAAATGCAGAGTCTGGCAAATGAGGTGTAGCACCCAACTTTGGTGGCTTCTGCGACATTGAAAAATATTCCAATGTATTACCTATGCCCTGCATTATTTCTTCAAGCCAGAATTCATGCAGTAAGGAGTAAAGCCTTAACCAAACTGGTGCATGCGTGAAGTTTTGCTTCTTTGGGAAAAATCTCTTTGTCCAGAATCGTAGGTAAAGACCTGCAGAATTGTAGAAGTATGGGCCATTTTGAAATATTCTGTCCTTATCCTCTACATTGTGGAAGACTGTGGTGAAGAAACCTTTCGAGCCCAGCTGAATGTCAATGTGTCCCTTCGGCTTCCACCAAGATTTTATCCATTTGAGAAGTTCTTTTTTCGATGGCCATATCCCCAAGAACTTGCCTATGAGGGCATGATCTTTCATGTGCTGAGTGTGGGCATCTATTCGTTTTGAGTTGACCTCATATCTTGGGACATTGGTAGCTTGCAGTAGACATTTTCCAGGTTCCCATGCTCTGGCCACAGTTGGTAGGGCCTGCTTATTCTCCATTTCGACATCAGTTTTTTTTTTACCAGTGTTGCCTGTGCGAGTTGTGTTGTTCACGGTGCTTGCCTCCGACTATTGACCCATCGGAGCATTGGAGCCTGCATTTTTTCCCTCTTCGATTCTCCTTGTCGATTTGGTGATGATATCTCTATAGGAGGGGGTTTGCATCCCTCCCGAGGGAGCCGCCATGCAGCAGCCTGGCCAGAGGCACTGCGACCAGCGCCTCACGCTTGGAGGGAATGGAAGTTGTGATCGTCGAAACCCTAAGAGTTCAAGATTTCAGGGATTTGTAGACCGAGAATCCTTTTCTTTATCAAACTTATCTCAGAAGGAAATGCTGTGGATTAAATTCTCCCAAATTTAATATAGTTTATCTTTGATTTTTATTTTATTTTTGCTTTCAATCCACACACATATAATATCTTCCAATATGATATTAGGGTGGATAGCTCTTAAAATGTATATGCATTTTATTTTATTAAGATGTTATAATGTATTTTTTTTTCATCAAATTATTGAGTTTGTATTTTATGTATTGGCTCTTCTAAGTTTGACATGTAGATGTCAATTATTTTGGTTCTTTGAAATATATATAATAATTTATTTAATTTAATATTGAAGATGATATATATATTTTTAGTAAATTAAAATTATATATATAAAGAATAGTTTTCTTCATATAAATATATAGAGAAACTGAAGAGACAAGTAGTGAATTTATGATAATTGTATACATGCAGGTGGTAATGTCGGAGCATCCACAATGTCTTTAATTATTCTAGTGGACTAACTGATATTTTTAATTGCAGTCTCTTTGATTTTCTAATGGTAGGCTGCTCGCCGCTCTTGTTTTTCTTTATGATTAGTTGATATTTATTTAATGAGAATTTTCTTTATGATTGGTTGTTATTTATTTAATGAGAAAACCATTATGAATTTATTTTTTACATTAATATAATTTAGCTATTATAATTTAAGTTTTGTTTTTAAATAGTTTAGAAATTTCTAGATATTAGTTATGTTAAAAATCTATATCACTACTTAAAAATACCACAAAATTATTAAAAATTATAACTTTAAAATAATGTAGTTATCATTATAACTAATAGGATAAATCTTCATCTTAAATTTCAATATATATCTTATTTTCCACGTCTTCAACCTTTATAAGTCTTTGTAAATAAAGTTTCATTTCATTTTGATTGGATAAATATTAGCATAGATCCATTTAAACCATCATTTTATTAAATTAGTAATTTATTATAAAAGAATTAATCTTATTTATTAAAAAAATTAATTATTAAAATTAATCTTAATTTTTAATTTATTAATATTTTAAAGACAAATCTAAAATTTATTGGTGAAGATGAAGTGTCATCTAGGAAATCTAAGAAGAATCCTAAGAATGCAAACCCACTAGTCACATCATTAGTCACATCATTGTATAAATGTGTGTTAATTCTTAAGGAAAATAAATATGCTTCAATACCAATTATATTTGTTTTTGTTTCTACCTTATTGGGAATCCCAATAGTGGTATTAGAGCATTACAATCCTATGGCATTTGACACTGCCATAACTGTGGTTGTTATCAAATTTTGCATGAGATTTGTTTCATATGCACTGTCCTATGCCTGCTACAGCCTATGCCATTACTCATGTTCTGTGAGGTCTTCCAATCCTACCTGCTCTAGGTGTAATTCTTCTATTCCAGTATGTCTAATCTATAGACTTGTGCAATAGACATTGCCGCCTCCTCTTCCTATGGCACGCTACCTAATTATTTTTCATCCATTCAGGGTAGAGGCATTGAAGACTATTCTATCAATCTATTGAAAACCATGGAGTATTGTTGCTCACATTATATCCATGGGCTCTCTCAAGAATTGATTCCCACATTATATCCGGTACCAAATTGACATGAATGTGTGGTTGTGGTGTATCATTGGAACTTTCATGAATGCATGACTATGGCCTATCTTTGGAGCTTTAGTTATTCCGTATTGCAGTGTTTTGACAAAATTAGGAGTAAGCATGGTTGGTTAAGGAGACGTCCATGATACAATTTATTGACAAATTCTGTTGAAGCTCAATTAAAGTGACGGAAATTAAAAGGAGATAAATTCATGGTGGTTTTAGTAAAATAATTTGCATCATCGAAATGAGAGGAATTGAGGCTATGTGAATATTGAGATAAACTAGTCACCACACAGTTGATGAAGTAGCAGTTATTGTGATAAAGGAGGTCATCAAAGATCATTGATAAGAATTTTTTGGATGATAGTGATCCAAATCGACTTAGGTGGCCACCCACCTATTCCACTCGCTCAAAACAGTTTTCCATTTTGGCAGTTTTCTAGTAATTTTTCTACAGTTTTTCGGGTCTCAAACTTCTGGGGCCATTTTGAGGCCCTAAATGATGTTTTTTGGAAATTCATAGGGCCAACGGTTATGATTGGAACATAAAGCCTCCTAGCCAAAATTTGTAAATATTGGATAGAACTTTCCAACAGGCTATCAATCTCCCCAAACGAAGATTGTATGCAAAAGTTATGACCCCGGGAAGTTGAATGTTCAACTAACCACCTTGGGGCCGCAAACTTTATGATGGTTCATCTTCTAGGGTTAGGTTTTTGTATGTTTAGGGTTCTTTCCCTCATGCTTATGATAAATAGGCTCTTTTGACCTCTTGTTGTATTCATCTTGTCACGAATGAGCATGGCCGCCACATCCCTTCTGAGAGATAGCTACCACCATTCTAGCTGCTTTTATTTTACAGTTTGTTCTATTTCATTAATTTTAATAGAATATGAGTTTACTGTATTACTGTGTTTCTTTCCATATATCTGTGTATGTGAACATATATATACTCTTTCATTTCGTTCTCACATAAATCTGGATCATCTAGTTTTATTTATTGATATGGATCTATGACAAATTCCAATTTGTCCTGATCTAGTAATAATCACTTTGGTAGCCTCTTGTGTTTATTTTCTGTAGTGTAGAAGTTTCACAATCGAATCTACAAACATTGTGCTCACTGGATTTGCCTATGGGAAATGTAAACTATGAGTATTCTTCTATTACTAAGTTGAAATGTTGGAGCTATTAAAGCATTGCAAGTATTTTATTGTTGGTGTTGGCTATGCATTGAAGACTAGTATAGTTGTGTTGAAAGTATTTAGTTGTTGCATTATTCTTTGAGTATCATTGGAGTTATTATTGTTGGAGTATGTGTTATAACCACCACACCTCTATGAAATATATAATGTGGACTAATTGCCACAGTGGGATCCTTAGAGTATGTGCTTGGTTTCAAATGTTTACCAACATTTACTAGTTTTGGTGTAATGACAAACCTTACACGGTATCTGAGTTGAGGTCTCGAGTTCAATTCCCACGAACTACATCGAAGGTAGGGTGTTGGAGTATCGGTTGATAACCGCCGCACCTATGGGAATATAATGTGGACTAACCGCCATCCTGGATAATTGGACCTTGTGCTTGGTTTTAAATCTTTACCAACATCTACAGTTTTTGGTGTAATGACAAACCTTACATGGTATAAGAGCTCAAGTCCTAGGTTTAATTCCCTCGAGCTACACCGGAGGGGGGGCTGTTGGAGTATCGGTTATAACCACCACACCTTTTTGAATATAATGTGGAATGATATCCACATGAGGATCTTTGGACCTTGTTCTTGGTTTCAAATAATTACCAACATATGCATGTTTTGGTGTAATGACAAACCTTACATGGTATCCGATCTAAGATCTCAGGTTCAATTCCCACGAGTTGCATCGGAGGGGGGGTGTTGGAGTATCAATTATAACTGTTGCACCTCTGCAAATATAATGTGGACTAATAGCCACATTGAGATCCTTGGAATATGGGATTGGTTTCAAATGTTTACCAACATCTATAGGTTTTAGTGTAACGACAAACCTTACATGGTATAAGAGGTGAGGTCTCAGGTTCAATTCCCTTGAGCTACATCAGAGACGGGGTGTTGGAGTATCATTTGATAACCTCCGCACCTTTGGGAATATAATGTGGACTAATCGCCACCATGGATAATTGGACCTTGTGCTTGGTTTCAAAATTTTACCAACATCTGTAGGTTTTGGTGCAACGTCAAACCTTACAATTATTTTATTTTTTGTGTTATTCTATGAGTATCCATTAGTATAGATCTGCATGGAATGTTCTTAATCTATTGCATTAAGGGTGCTTGGAGCTGTGTGGTTCTCTTTGTTTTACAACTTCCTATACATCTCTACACTTATATTATTACCTTACCATTTCATGTTTGGTGCAAGTTGTAAAATTTTATACTCATTTATATATTAACTAGGTTATAGGAGGATTTGCCACTTGTAGCCTAAGGTTTGATAATGATGTGAAGGTTAAAGATTATTGTTGTTTAGACTAATGCAAATATTGTCTTATTGTAGTTGGTTATTGCATTGCAAATATTGTTGAAGATCTTATTGTAATCTTGTTGCATATTCCAGAGCTGCTTGTATTGCACTCTTTTTGTCAAGGATTCACAAAGTTGTGGTGCAGTAGTACTTGTGTCAAAAATTTATGTTGTAGAGATTGAGAGGAGAAATTAGCAGCATAAATCTATTGGCATTGTTGTTTCAGTGGCCTTAGAACCACAACTACGCATCATTAAAGAAACCATAGCATTCAAGTCAAGAGGCATGATCTCAACCCACTTGTGATTGTAGAGACTTAAATATTTGGAAAGGTAAAGCATTTAGTTTTTAATACCAATATTATATATTTCAAGTAGCCATTCACCTATACTCATTAATATATATTTTTTTGTAATCATGTGCATTTTTCGTAGGATATGACACCCTTTCATTTTATGTGTTGGATTCCTAGTCGTTGAATCTTGTTGTGAAAGGGTGAAGTTGCAAGAACCCCTTCTCCATCTGAGTGAGTCTTCAGTCACATTTTATCAATGGTTAAAATCAATGGTTTAGTAGAGTTATTGAATACTCTACTTCTATTTTCTATCGACAACATTGTCATGGTTGACAAGACAACTATCACTCATATTATAAATTGTGTAAAAGATTCACAAGACACAATTGAGTTTCTACAACTTGGGTTGCAACTCCAACAATTCTGAACTTGTTATTGCTCAAGACAATCCTCTTTATGATTCCTTTCAATAGCTTGCACATAATGATACCACTTCAGAAGCAAAAGAAAATGAAGATGAAGTTATGCATACATAGGTTTTGATTGTTCTTTTCAAGCCCATTATCATACCTTCAGAAGAAATTGTACACAACAAGCATAGAACCTGTCTTATATACTGATGCAGGAGCATCCTACTCTCCATCCAAGTCTAATGTTTGATCAGACCTAGAGGGGGTCCCCATTTTCTGAATTTGTGGTTCTTTGATGAACTATTGTAAATAATTCTCTATATTAGAGTGATTCTAGATAACTAATGAGTCGATGGTTTAGGTGGGTCATTGAGCGAGTCATTTGGATAAGTCATGTAACCAAGTACTTGAATAGTGGAAGCATTTGTTGAAGCATTCGATGGTTGCTTGCCGATTCATAGATATAGGGTTGAGATTTTGCTAGAATTAGTAAACAGTTGAGTGTATTCTGGACTTGAACCAGAATTGGTTTCAGAGTTCTGTTTGTATAAATGTGTAATGCTATGAGGCATAGAGGTATCCAGATAGCCAGATAGCTAGGACAACCACGGAGAGATTCAAATGATGTGTATCTGGATAGGGTTGCCAAACAATGTAAATGAGGCCTATGTAGATCAGAACACAAGTTCTGTGATAATAAACTGTGAATGTATAGGTTCTTTGGGTTGAATAAAGAAAGCCTATTTCGGCACATCTCTGTGTAAATGGATAATTGATTCTCTGTGTGTTTAATTCATGAATCAATTGAAAGTTTGAATAAATGTGCAAATTTTGTGTATATGCAGTAGCTCGAAGTTAGGGTTCGTGAGAGTTGAATGATCTTTGTGTGTGCAAAACTACGAAGCGAATGTGCAGATCCAACAAAGGAGTGTAGTATAGCGATGATCGATTGGGTGATTGATCGATCTCCTGATCAATCAATGCAAAGGCATAAAATTGCAGAGATTTCATTGAACAGAGGTTGGACGATCCAAATTCAAATCCAAAAGGAAGATCGACGACGGGGAAAGGATCCGCAAAGTGAACATGTATAGGAGTTAACATTTTCGCAAGCTGATGTGGAGTTTTCCGCATTGATCATAGATCAACGGATGAGATCAAATATGCAAGGGATCGATGGTTGAAACAGTGTTTCGTAGAAGGAAGAAGCTCGAGAGTTAATGGTGATAGTTTGCAGAAATCATATTGTGGAAGAGTTTTGCGAAAGTCTTTACAAGAAATTATGAAAAGTGCACCCACAACCTGCAATCCGCATATTGCGGAAAGGAGGCGTCCGCATTGAGGAAAGGAGCGTTGCAGAAGGGATCGTTGCGGAAGGTCAAATTGCAGAAAGGCTCATTGTGGAAGGGATCATTGTAAAAGGACTCCTTTCGAAAGGAAGGGTTGCGGAAAGACAATTGCGGGAAGGTATTTGCGGACAGACAATTGCTGGAAGGTGACTGTGGAAAGGTCATTGCGGAAGGACGCCTGCAATTGCGGAAAGAAAACGTTTTCTGCAAGGATGTTGCGGAAAGTTAATTATGACAGGAAGAACATTGCGGAAGGCCTATTTCGAAGGTAAGGCCCGCAATTGAGAAGGACTTAGCTAGTTTTTAGCTAAGTTTAGTGGTTCGATTTCATAGAATCACAATATTTCCTGGGGAAAGCGGTTTGGATTGGCTTTCGTCATTCCCACCTGCATCATTTGGTATCATAGCATAGAAGAAAGAAATATTCTGCTTGTACTGAGAAGGAGATCAAAGTAGCCATTGAGGTTAGGTCGATGAAGAATCTGAGCGAAAGAGAATTGAAGCTGCCACAAAGGAAACAGAGGTAAATCAAAATTTGATTTTCAATTTATGATAAAGTTGAAGACTAAGACTTGTGATGAGAAGGTTGGTAAAATAGAAGTATTCAGAGTTGAATTAAATCAAGAATTGCAAACAGGGGAGATGTTTCAGCCAATTGTACAAGTGGAAGAAATATTATAAGGTATGGACTGATTGATGTTTTGTTTAACTCTAGTTATAAGAATTTGTTGAAGGAAACATGAAAGGTTTGACAGCACCAGTGACAGCTAGAGGAGCTGTATCAAGGATGATTGTATTCTTGATGAAGAAGTTGTGAACTCTTAGAAAAGAAGAAACAATGGAAAAACCTAAGAATCCAACACAGGTTGGACCACAAAAGGACAAGTTGCATGTTCTCAAAGAGGAAGTGGATCTGTAGAAGCCAAGAGAAGCAAAGGAGTTGCTTAAGAGGTTCTACAGGAAAGAATCAAGAATACCAAAAGGACAAGCTCAAGGAGAGATAGCTTGTTGAGGTATTGTGGAGGGTATGAAGACTTGTTGAGAGAAGGATTGGGAGCAGTCCATAGGTGAACAAGATGAAGTTCACGGAGAAAGAGAAAGAGGAGAGAGAGAAAATGACTACTGGAGGTCATTGTAGAAGGTTCATAGGAAAGCCACAACATAAGAAAAGATGCCAAAGCTAAAGGTATCAAGAGAATGAGTCAAAGAGAGTATGACAGAGAATTAGTTGACATAGGATTGCAACTATTTCATTTGGAGAAGCTGCTACAGAAGGAATACCTAAGGTATGGTTGGATAATGAAGAAGAAAAAAGTGAGATGGCCTTCACTAAAGGTGAAATTAAAGAAAGAAATGTCTGCTAGATTGAAGGAAGAACTCAAGAAAGTTGAGTCTAAGATGGAAATTTCATATTGTGAACCAGAACAGGGAAGCATCCTTGGAGAGGACGATGAAGCAGAGATCGTAGATGATTTTCTGAACTCACTGATAAGTTCAGAATCACATGAAGATGATGTGGAGTATATGTTTTTTGAATCTAATGCTTTGTGTATGACTGCAGGTATTGAAGAACACTTAAGTGATATGGTTATGTAGTGAGAAATTGAACAGTCATCTTGGACTGTCATAGATAATGAAGGAGGAGGAGAAATTATTTTCAAATGCATGACAGCAGAATGCAATTCTATTGTAGAGGAGGATGAAGATTGTATATAGCCTATAGCTCAGACTATAGGAAATATGGGGTTTGGTGAAGAAGTAAAGTTGCTGAAAGAGATGACTGAGATAGAAAATTTCTTCACTGAATATGTATTCAAGGACAACAAAGATGGGAAGAAGAGACTAACCGAAGGTCTCATGAACTCTTTGTAGAGTTCATATCAGCAAATGAATGTACTGATAGAGAAATCGATGAAGGCTAGAGAGCTTAATGTTTTTAAAACTAAAGAATTGTGTGTGTTTATAGGTATAGCAGGTGATGAAGATAATGAGGCTGGAATGAAGGTGAAGGAAGAAGAGGAGAGTGGGAAAAGTTGGAATATTGCTCTGAAGATGGAGGCTGAGACAACATGGTCTAGAAAACAGCCAAGGGGGAACACATACACAATTTGATAGTGGAGTTGCTGGTAGACAGTTAGAAGAACTTGTGGTTGCAAAGTTAGCTAATGAAAATAGAGGGATATTTTTTTTTATCTCAGAAAGTATGATGAAGAACTGGAGATGCTAGAAGACTAGTTGATCAATCCAAGGATTGATAAATATCCTGACGGTGTAAGTACAGATCCTAAAGGTATAAGGATGAAACAGGTAATGGAAAACAACAACAAGATTCAACCAAAGGAGAAACAACAGTTTCAGAAGTTGCAATTGTACCAACCAAAGGATAGACTGGACAATGAAATTGAAGAAATGAGGATGTTGATGATGAAGATGTCGCAGAGAAGACATGAGGGAAAAATGGAGATTTACATCAGCAGAGCAAGGAAACAAAGAAACAATAGAAGATCGGTAAAATAAGAAGACTGTAGGAGCAAGGCTAGTGGAGCATTGCAACAAAAAATTTGGACACCAGGAGAATTTGCAGTCAGCAGCAAGATTACAGGACAACCATGAAGCAACTGGACAACTTCGGCATAAAATTTGGGATCCAGGCATACTGAAGATTGAAGGCTATGACTAGGAGGTCATAATTTCTTTCTTCCTGGGGAGTCCAATGCAGGAGCATAGTACTCTCCATCCAAGTCTAATGTTTGATCAGACCTAGAGGGGGTCCTCATTTTATGAATTTGTGGTTCTTTGATGAACTATTGTAAATAATTCTATGTATTAGAGTGATTCTAGATAGCTAATGAGTCGATGTTTTAGGTGGGTCATTGAGCGAGTCATTTGGATGAGTCATGTAACCAAGTACTCGAATAGTGGAAGAATTTTTTGAAGCATTCGATGGTTGCTTGCTGAGTCATAAAGATAGGGTTGAGAGTTTGCTAGAATTAGTAAACAGTTGAGTGTATTATGGATCTGAACCAGAATTGGTTTAAGAGTTTTGTTTGTATAAATGTGTAAGCCTACGAGGCATAGAGGTATCTAGATATCCAGATAGCCAAATAGCCAGGACAACCAGGGATAGAGTCAAATGATGTGTATCTGGCTAGGGTGGCCAAACAATGTAAATCAAGCCTATGTAGATCAGAAAATGGGTTTTGTGATGATAAACTGTGAATGTATAGGTTCTTTGGGTTGAATAAACAAATCCTATTTTGGTGGATCTTTGTGTAAATGGATAATTGATTCTCTGTGTGTTTAATTCATGAATCATTGACAGTTTCAATACTTGTGAAAATTCTGTGTATATGCAGTAGCTCGAAGTTAGGGTAGTGAGAGTTGATTGATCTATGTGTGTGCAAAACCACGAAGCGGATGTGTATATCCAGAAAAGGTGTCTAGTCTGGCGATGATCGATCTCCTGATAAATCAATGCAAAGGCGTAAAATTGCAGAGATTGCGTTCAACAGAGGTTCGACGATCTAGATTCAAAGCCAAAAGGAAGATCGACGACAGGGAAAGGATACGCAAAGTGAACGTGCATGGGAGTTAACATTTCTGCAAGTCGATGTGGAGTGTTCCGCATTAATCATAGATCAACAGACGAGATCGAATCCACAAGGGATCGACGGTTGACACAGTGTTCTGCAGAAGGAAGAAGCTTGAGAGTTAACGATGATAGTTTGCAGAAATCATATTGCGGAAGAGTTTTGCGGAAGTTTTTTCAAGAAATTACGAAAATCACACCTGAACCTGCAATTGCATATTGTGAAAAGTCGATGACCACATTGCGGAAGGGCTCATTGCAGAAAGGCCTGTTGCGGAAGGGATCATTAAGGAAGGAATCATTGCGGAAGGAAGGGTTGCATAAAGACAATTGTGGGAAGGAAGTTGCAGACAGACAATTGCGGGAAGGTGACTGCGGAAAGGTCATTGAGCAAGGATGCTCGCAATTGCGGAAAGAAGACGTTTCCGCAAGGCTGTTGCGAAAAGTTAATTCTAAGAGGAAGAACATTGCAGAAGGCCTATTTCGAAGGTAAGGCCTGCAATTGAGAAGGACCTAGGTGGTTTTTAGCTAAGTTTAGTGGTTCGATTTCAAAAAAATCACAATATTTCCTGGGGAAAGCGGGTTGGATTGGCTTTCGTCATTCTGAGCCACATCATATACAACAAGGAATTGACATCTCACATTCCTTAATACTCCAAGCCAAACTAGTTTCAGAGTGTTGGGTTCTTAAAATAAAATTGATCTTCATCTACTCTAGTTCAAAGTTCAAAATTCAAACATTATGATCAATTTGGTGGCATGAAAGATCAGTGTTTTGATATTCACCAGTGTAAGCATTTTGGAAAGCATACTCATTCTTCAAAAAGATTCTTCATGTTGAAGAAAAATACAAGAGAGAAGATTCACTACTAGTGGATTTCTTTTTGGAAATGGTCGTAAAAAACCAAGAAGATATATATGTCATATCAAAGAATTCTTTCATGAATAATGACACATCTTGCAATTGAGACATTCTCTTCTCCCAACCTTCTTCCTCACAGGGGGGTCGACTATAGTTAGAAACAAGAAAGAAAGAACAATTGATCTAGAAAAAAGTGACCTTGAACCAGTGCCTAATCCATAGGTAGAACCTTGTTCCAATTGTCAAAGCCTCGATCCAAAGCCACCTAGACAGAGTTAGAGCTGCAAAACTGAACTAGAGTCAGAGCCATGTTCCATTGAGCTCCATTTGGTTTGTGGTTTTCCTAAAGCACTCAATTAATATGATACATCATCCTCTTGTTTCTTCTACTAGAAATCAATCTATGGTGGTCCTTAGGCCACCATTTCCATAGAGAAACATTGAGCGAGAACCCGAGATTGAGCCAAGTTCCAAAGAATCATTGAGCCAAAACCATAGTTATCACCAAGTACCAAAATTTGTGGTCATCCTAAAACCACCGATTTAGTAGAAGACTTCAAATTCTACTAGTCGTTAATTTAGAGAGCACTTTAAGCCATTTGTAGCTACAGATTTCAGCTGTATGCCTGAACTCGTATACACCCCTTTTAAGAGGGGGATTATCTAAACCTAATCCATTAGAGATAGGTGGAGATGAAAAGTCATCTTGAAGTTTCAAGAGACATCTTGGGAATATAAACCCAAGAGTCACATCATTATATACTGATGTACATCCTTAATAAAAATAAATGTGCTTCAATGCCAATTCTCTTTATTTTTATTGAGTATTTGTTTGTTTTCTCTATTGGGCATCCCAATAAAAATGAAAATAACATATCTTATATCATTTTTACATGAATAATTATTAATATTTAAAACAAAACAAAACTAGATATTAACTATAATGCTATCTTTACTTTTGAAATAATATGACTTTATTATCATTTAATAAGAATTTATAGTTCTGTTATTGTTGGTTTGATATATAATTTTTAATTTAAATTTAAATTATGAATGTAAATAGTGGAATTTTATTTTTGTCCATTCTATTTTAGTATACATGTAATACAATTTTTTTATTAATTAAGTTGTTTGTATTTGTATTTAAATATTAAAAATATGTTTAAAATTACTTTATTTTATTATATTGAATTCAAGCAATTATCAAATTTTTATTTAAAAAAATTACAATTTAATTATACAGGTTTAGATTTAAACTTTTTAGTATGAAAATAAAATTTTATTATCAAACTTTAAAAAATTAGTAATGAATGTTATCCTTTTTAATCCCAAATGTTAATTTTAATTTGTAGATAACACCTTTTTCATATATTCCTATGGCCAAATCTCCATTAACTCATTTTTTATCACCTCAACAACATTAAGAGTCACATTCAATTTATCATGAAAATACAAAGACATAATGATCTTCCCTTATTAGATTTCTTAGTCACTTATGAACCTCATGAATCCCTTTCTCACCTAAACTTTCATTAAAAAAAACCATGGAAATGAATATCTTCATGCCCAATCCCATTCTTAAAACTCTCATCTCTAAAGTGGTGTGAATTTCATCCCCAACATCTTAGCATGGAATAATCCCAAGTGAATGCGTATTCCATTTCCCAAAATAAACAAAATCTTTTTATATTTCTTTATATCAAAAAATAATTTAAAAAATTCTTACCTATAAAACATATGGTTAAACCTCACAAAAAGATTAAACAATTTTTTAGGTGTTAAAGGCAAACCTAACTTTCTCTAAACCCAAGGTATTTATCAAATTACATGTTCTTGTGGTAACATTTAAATCATTCAAACTAACCACTCCATCCAAATTTCTCTTTAAAAAACATATAAACATCCATCATAATTGCTTTAAAAAAATCTACCATCACACCATTCTAACAATAAGACACATATTCTTTATTTTGATCACATTAAATTCATTGGAAAAGCCCATGAAATTGAAAAGTACCCTTATAATTTCAACAACCAATATGAATGTAAACTTCACCAATCTTGAGAACCTACTTTTCATCATCTTCACCCTTAACCTAAAGTTTGATTCGTTTTTCCATCATTATTCTCTCTTTATTTCTTTTTTTTTTCAGTCCCCCTCTTTTATTTATTTATTTATTTTCTATTAATTTAGTTTATTTATTACATATGTTAAATTTAAATTTATCTAACATAAAAAATTCAAATTTATTTAAAATTATAATTAATTACATAAAATAAAATGAAAAAATAATATTAATATTAATAATTATATGTATAATAAATAGAAGACAAGTTTCATTTTTAAGGAAGCAATGTGTGAAGATTTGGGAGATTGAGGAGAGCTTTGATTTCGAGGGTCATGATGACTGAGGAAGGTTCGGTGAAGTAGCAGAAGCAGTGGTGTAGCACTAAACTAATTTTTATCTTTAATATTTTGGACTTCACTAAGACAGCAACAGTGGTAGATTAATGACAACATGACAATGGACAAATGAAGATATGTTTGGGGACAAAATGAGGACATGCTATTAAACGTAATGAAGATGATCAGCTTATGGATAGATTGCTGATGGAAAAAATGATGACAATGGCACGTACAACAAATTGATGATGGAAATTTCTCTCATCATTGGCCAAGTAAGAATGATAGATTTTGGAAATTTCTCTCCCATTTCTATAATCATTAGAGGTCTAGGATGCCTAAAGCGAACATGAACACGTGTCTAGTTTTCTTAGGTTTTCATGTTTTATAATGTTTCATTTTTGTTTGGTTAGATTATATGAATTTATATTGAATTTAGACAATATGATAAACACAACTGTAAAATCCGATGATAATATGGTAATTACTCATTGCTAATTAATTTGTAATTATTGAACACAAATTATTCATAACTGGATCTAATTATTCAAAGTAAAGAAATTACCTGTGTGTATGGTGCCGCAATCTCCTCTGTTGCTGCCATGGTTTGGTCTAGGTCAAAGGAACCGATGTCCTCCCACGTGGAGAATGGAGATTCGGCCCTGAATAACTGTACATTAAAACAAATAATGTCAACGATGTGTAATTCAAAGTTAAATATATTAAACAATACAATATCAAATAAAATACAATAAATACTTGAACATTAAATAAAACAATAGCGAACCTGCTTCATATAGCTCTATGTGGCACGTTGCTGCGTAGGACCATGGAAAGAATGACCACAATGAGAACAACGATGTGTCGTTGTTCCAGTAGAACTAGATGGCCCCGCCTGGGTTCCACTTGTACCTAGCATGTCTCGACCACCACCCATAGACCATGTAGTTGTGTGTGTCTCATCGATGTCCTCCCAGCTCTGTGAAGACATAGCCACAAATGTGGTATGTCTAAGCAAATGACGTGTGGCACGTCTAACTGAGTCATCAATCTCATATAGGCCACTACCAAACCCGGGTGGTAGAGGAGGGGGGTTTGGCTCTCTCCTCGGTGCAGGAGGTCCTCTAAGTGGGTTGCAGAGGGATTGAGGTCGATCTTGGGTGGGGCCAAGACCGACACCTTGAAACTCAGTGATGTCAAAATAGTTGACACGGTAGCCTATCTCAAAATCAGCCCACAATTTCCGAAGTAAATACTGTGGGACCTCCAAATTATTGCACGGGGGCCTGTCAAACACCATAAACCATCTCTTTCTCCAATTATCTCTCCATGGCTGGTAAGTACACTAGTCCATGCAAACCCGTCTATTCCTCACATTTGGAGGTTGTGTTGTCGTGGGATATATAAATTTGCTATACAATTGGGCTTTGGTGATGTTGAGGTCTTTAATCTGTTCTTTGGATATCCCAGTGGAGTAGTGCTCCCTCATTCGAGCCCTGTATTGGCTCATATTTGTGATCTCACTGTGGGAAATGTTGATGGATTCACTTATTTTTGCAATGATGAAGCCAAGGAGACCCGAGAGGGTTCCTTGGTGCTCTTCAGTTCATCGCTTAATACCCTTAATTCATTTAAATCTTGGTGTAATTGATCTTTGGGGTTTTCAGATGGTTCATTGTCAGTTCCAATGTTGATGTTGTCTTCTTATGGTTCGGTTTCATTGGTTTCATCTGATGGCTCTGGTGTAGTTAATCTGCAATGACAATTTTTGGGTTTTTTAATTGATTGTAATTTTTTTTTAAATTAAAATTGAAATGGAAAACAAAAAAACAACAAAAACATGGTTCGTTGAACACCTACCTGGAGGCAACGTCGGCAACGTGGGTCGACAACGTGGTGGAGGTTCGAATTGATGTCGTTGAGGAGGATTTGGGTGCTCCAACGCGCTCGCGGGGTGGTTGTTTGGCCAGTCTACGCTCGCGGGTTGTTGAGCAATGACAAACCCTTTGTTTTTTTTTGATAAAAAATAGGGATGTGCACGCATTAATAACGCATGCGCGCAGATGTTTGCGTATGCGTTAATAACGCGTGCTCGCACCTTTTATCCACGTCGACTCAACAACGTGGATGTTCGACATTGCCGAAGCAAGGACGTGTGCGTGTGTTTGAAAGTGTAAGTTTGAAAGCGCAAGCACCCCCTGTTTTTTCCCCCCTTATGCGCTTCGATTGCGACCTTTTTGGATACTAACTTCGTGTGGGTACCCATACAAATATACTTATTTTTATGTGTATTGTTTTTTTAACATCTAAATAATATGATTTTTATTCTATAATAAAATAGAAATTACGCTTTATTATGAGAAAAAAATATTTATCCTTACTATATATAATTAATTAATAAATTTATTTTATGATGATCATTGTTTTTATCAATTTGAATTCGGTATTTTCTACCAATACGAACCAGACATATCTCTCGCATCTCACTCACGTATCTCGGTGAGATAACCGTTTCAAAATTTATATCCAAAATTACGAAAAACTAGCATAAGGATTTGCGCCGTTTAAGAAATAATGAAATGCTCTAATGCATTCTAGTACAGTATGGCATCCAGAACTATGACCTCTATGATGAACAATCTCTGCTGACGGTAACCTTATGAAACATTTATGTTCGCCCAAACCAAATTCACACAAGCGATATGAGTGTGAGCTGATGGGATCAGTCACTGCTGAATACGAGCTGAATACGAAGGGAGTTGTTTAGAAATTAGACTATTTTTTATAGGTGTTTTTTATTTAAATCAGATATTTTTTATTTTGTAAAATCTGAATTTAAGTGTATTTTAATGATGATTTTGATGGTAAAAACTTATTCACCATCATCAATATTCCTCAAACACCCAAAATTTTAAAGTTTAAAAACTAAATCCAACATTTTTTAAAAACAATTATCAATTTTTTTCAAAATTGTACTTAATAGAATACTGCTTTCCATTTTTAAACCAATGGCATAATTAGAAAATCATAATTAGTCACTTTCATGGACCTGCAATATTTGCAGCCAAATTAATGGTGTTTGGTACACGTAAACCAGTTCCCAATATAAAAATGCACCATGCAAGGAAAAAATGAATAAACGAGTCTTTTAATAAATTTATCTTCCCATTTTTAAGGTATTGTCCAAAATATATATTATTTCTTAAAAAAATGTCAATGTCCTCTAAATTATGAATATCTATCGTTCAAGGATACACGTTAAGCATTTCATTCTGTTCAATTTCATTTTTTTACGCATCCAATTTTTTAAATGAACACATTCAATTATTTTTTTGGCATCCAATTTTTCATACTACCGAGACATCGAGCATTTTCTTATTCGAGTCTGATACCATGAAGATATGAAGCCGGGTCGGCCTTCAAATCCATGCGGAGCTGCAATTGAATTCCAATAACTGTATCTGACTGAGTAGAGACCGTTGGGTCTGTTTTTTACACGACCCACCAGGAGTTTGGATCCCTCTACAGCCAGATCTTGTTAGGGTTCCGACAAGATGTTTTGGAGAGACCTAGCCGAAAACCTAGATCTGGTGCTGGTTCCAACGGGTATTTTTTTCTTGTTGGCCTACCATGTATACCTCCTCTACAGAATCATCAAGGACCCGGATAGTACCGTTGTAGGATTCGAAAATGGCAACAGACAAGTCTGGGTACAGCAAATGATGCAGGTAACAGAATTAACACAATTGCTACTGATTTTATCGTGTTCTTTCTAGTTTTTTTCCTGGATTTTTTAGGGTTTTGATTTCGATAATTAATTGCAGAATATGCCGACGTATACCTCACTGGCTCTTCAAGTGGTGTCAAACAACATTACTTCTGCGGTTTATCTTGCCAGTCTCTCACTAACGATCAGCTCTCTAATTGGCACCATAGTGGCCTTCGCCGAAGCAAATAGCAGCACTACCAGCTCCAACCGGCTGGTAAATGAGATAATATTTGGGCATAAAAGTTCGTTTCTGTCTTCTATTAAATATGCGAGCATACTGCTTTGTTTCTTGGTATCCTTCATGTCGTATGTACAGTGCGCCCGTTATTACATTCATGTGAGTTTTCTGATCAGCACGCCGAATACAAGTGTCCCTGTAGATTACATCGCTAAGGCGGTGATTAGAGGGAGTAATTTCTGGGCTCTGGGTGTGAGGGCTTATTACTTTGCGTTCCCACTTCTGTTGTGGATCACTGGCCCCATAACCATGTTTGTTTGCTCACTGGGCATGATCTCCTTTTTGTATTTTCTTGATTTTAAGACGAGTCCCATACCGCCATTTGGAATCAAGTCATCCTCTAAGCGTTCATGGGAGACTGCTTAGGATATTGGTTCTGGGATAAAATCCAGCAGCTGACGAAAGCAGCCTGGTAGATGAATAACGTTCTGGCATTCGACAGAAATCGCCTTTGTTCATGATTGTATCTTTTCAGGACTTTAATAAATCTGTTGTTATTCAATTTAGTAAGGTTGAAATCGTTCTTATTTCATTTATGATGGTTGGTGTTAATTTTGTTGATTCATTCAAGGAAATCCAAAATCTCAAATAATTTTTAAACATTCATGGATGTAATTAAAAAAAAGGGTCTTCCAATAAAGCTTAATAGTACTTATGATTAATTACATTGATAAGTATATATTTTAGAATTTGGGGTAGACTAATGGTATGCTTTTCTCTACATTAAAGGTAGATGAGACAATGTAAATTGATTTTATGGTAATTTCTGCGAATTTAAAATAAACAATTATAAAAAAATAATATCCAAAATAATTGGTAGCTATGATAGCTAATGCATGAATAACTGGTAGTTTATGGATAACATGCAGTTTTTGTAACTACATATAGATAATAAGTAACTTGTTAATGACACTTAACTTATTACATATGGATATTCACGAACTACAAATTAAGTAACCTAATTAAATTAACTGACTGTACTAGTCCATCTCTACAAATATCTGTACAATTCAAACAAAGAAATCTATATGCTCCACATGTAGATTTGAATCGCTCCAGATCGCGTTCAGTGGCATTGGCATGGTTTTTTAATTTAAGAAGAAATTAAAAGATTGTTTCCTACTTAATTCTTGGTAAAATTGTTCAAACGCTACGATGCTGAATCCATGGCGTTATTACAATTGGCTAAAAGAAATTATGACACTTTGAAATGTTGATGTAGCGTGTGTTTATGGTAAAGTTACGTTGAATTTGGTTTGTGTGTTTGTGGTAAAGTTACGTTGAATTTGTGTTTATGGTAACCGTTGAATTTTGAAATGTTGCTGTGGCGTGTGTTTATGGTGGACGTTGAATTTGGTATGTGTGTTTATTGTAAACCTTGAATTTGTGTTTATGTGGCGTGTGTTTATGGGTAATGTTGAATTTTGGATCGAATGTAGAGTGTGTTTATGGTAAACGTTGAATTTTGAAATGTTGATGTAGCGTGTGTTTATGGTAAGCGTTGAATTTGGTATGTGTGTTTATGGTAAACCTTGAATTTGTGTTTATGTAGCGTGTGTTTATGGTAAATGTTGAATTTTGGATCGAGTGCATAGCATGAAAGAATTAACCCTTCATTTTCATATTTTAATTTATTAACATGACACAAAGGAGAATATGGTGGGCATGACTTAGTGAATTATATAATAATGTGTGATAAGTTTATTGATTATGATTGGTATTTAAAATGCAATTGAGCTGGGGATCATACTCAAATTCGTCTATGTCAAATGTCATAGGTTATCAATTGCAAACATAATTAACATAAGTTGAGAGGTTTGCAAGGTCCAATTGGTTCACTATTAACATAAGTTGAGGGGTTTGCAAGGTGACATTGGTTCACGGTTGAGCATCATGTATATTAGCTCGAGCAGATTTAAGCCTACTATATGCCTAGTTGGGAGTATGAAGGTGAACTTAAATGATCGATTTCGAGCTTATGAAGAGCTAGAAGGTTAAGAGCTAGAAGGTTAAGAGGAGGTATGCGCTTCCTATTTGTTTGCAATTTCTCCTTTCTTCGATAAATAGTTTAACAATAGTTTCATAACATTGTTAGTTGTGTAAAGCATTAAGGTGTGTGATAACATTGTTAGTTGTGTAAAGCATTAAGGTGTGTGGGATGAAGTATATTAATTTTCTTATATAGTGATTCGTGGAAATTTCTAAAAATATGAGAATTCATGTAAAACAAATTTTCACTTTTAAATTAAAAGTTTATGAAACTTGATCTTATGAATTTTCATTCTCAAGACTCTCGTGAAATATAAACAAAACAACAAAGACATTGAACAATATCATATGAAGGATGCATCTTATAATTAAGAGTTCTTATCTAATGTTTTTGGCTTTAGATGCAATGCTTATCTTCAAAGATTGCTAATCACCATAAGAGATGAGGTGAGGGGAGCTCGAAAGTAATTTTTTGCCATTGATATAAATACAAAGTTATAGGAAAAATGTAATTATTTTATATCCTTTCAATTGAGATGTTGGATACCATGACAACTAGAAAAATAATGCCTTTTGTAAACCACAACATAATTAGAGGAACACAAGTTGTAATTACACCATATGACCAAGGACTACTCTTCCATATATAGAAGGAAAAACTAAGATACTCGCTAGCATATTAGAATAAGGGTAATAAAGGTCACTGGAGTGCTTCTGCCAACTCCCATAAAAGGATGTTAGACAGAGAAAAGGATGCATGGTCAGTCCTAAACATAAAAAGGGGATCAAGTTCATCCCATGCTCACATGGGAGAATTTATGTTGGATAAATAAGTCATCCTTTTCAAGCTGGGGTAAAGGAGCATTATGTATACATCACCCACATTCATGTAAAACAACCCACACTTGCAAAACATTCGACAAACACAATGCATCAAATTCCAATAGAGGATGCTAAAATTGTGGGTAATATTGATCATTTGACAAAGTGATCCATTAGGGAGGTTGTGGAAATTGAAAAACTTGAAGATACCATAAACATAGATGATGGTTGGAAAGTAAGCAATTCTTGGAAACCCATCTTTCAAAAGGTATAAATTAGAATATCTTAAAAGCCCTTTTGTATTTGGAAGGAAATTCTCTCACCCAATGAATATAAAATAATTACATTTTACCTACACTTGTATTTATATCATTTGCTAGAATTTACTTTCCACCACCCTTTTCCTTATCTCTTTCCGAGAATTAGTGGTCCCTCAGGATGGGCTTTGCATATAAAGCCTAAACGGTGGATAAAAAATCTTAAACACAGTCCCAATCGACTAGGAAATTCAAGAGATAAGATACCATAATATGCTAATAAGTTTAAATCCTATAGGGAAATCTTATCATGCATATAAAAGATATAAAAAATACTTATGCAAGTTGCAAATACAACCAATGTGTCTTATATTTTTCAATATAAAAATGAAATTATAAAAAAAATTAGCATTAGCTTATGTCAAATGAGCAAGATATAAGTGTTAAAAATTACAAAACCATAAATAAGTATATGTATGAAAATAAAATATACAATTACACAACTATTTGTTAGTTGGAAACTTCATTAATATGCATAAAACTAAATTTCATGTACATATTGTAGCCTTATCACACAGTAGTGCCATCTTGTAGCTCTCAGAAGCTATGGATAGGAAAAACAATAAAAAAGACACTTCACACCAAGGACCTCCAACAAGTATGAATTAGACATGCATGTCCTTCAAGGCAATATATCTCCTCCTTGTTCACCTTAACATGGAAAACATTGGATTTCATGAGAAAAAACCTAAAATTCAAGTCCCAAAGGGATGAAACCCTAACCCTAGTGTTCAATATGTTCAAAGAAGCTCCAAGAGAGAGAGATAAAGTACAAATGAAGTATAAGAGAGAGAAAGACCAATTTTATTGTCTTAATCACATCTCTAACACAATACTGATAAGAATGAATGAATATGAAAGGAATAGTAGATCTCCTTCCTTCATATATCTCAAAAGGGGTGCCAACAATACACATGTATGTGGGCCTATCCCTTACAATCAACCTACAACGACACATATAGGCTCACATATACACTCCAAATATACACATGTAAAAATCCAAGGTGATTCCATCCACAATAAAGAATCCAAATGTAAGGGCACTCCATGAGATGTGTCTCACACTCCTCCTACGAGACTCTAGTGATTCCATTGAATCTCCTAGGCCATGTACTCCACTACGTCCACTCCCCTCACATGAATATTGTCTCAATCCAATGGTCCACATGTCAAATCCAAGCCTCCATGCAAACCTACTCTTGGATGCAAAAAATCGTGCTTTAATGTATAGTGTTCTCCAAGAAAGAAACCACCTCCATGTGGCCATCATGTAGAATGCCACCAAGTTGTCAAAAATATCCAATGACCTAGGGAAAAATATCATGCAAGAACCTAATTGAGGTCAAGAAATCATGAATAAATTCATCCCTAATGTGCAAGTCCATCATGGATCATATCCAATGTGTCAATCCATCACAAACCTTCCAAAGGATGGTCATCCACCATCTATCCAAAATCTCACGAAGCACCCCCAAACATAGTGCTTTCTTAGTAACCCTAAATGCTAACATGATTAGTATTTGAACTACTTGATAATGTATTTAATAGATCTTAATTAGGTTATTTCATGATAGTGATCGGTATAGTATTAGTATTGGTCACAAAGTGTGCAAGAAAAAATGGTTCTAACATTGATTTTATTTCGTGGCTTTGGTTGGTTGTTGCAATTACAATTCTTATTATATTTTTTAGTGTTAGGGTTTCCATCGTTATTTGTGGTTTCGTTATGTGGATTTTCACTTGGCCCTTATTTCTGAATTGGGTATTTTTTATAGGCTTATTCTTCTACCCAAGCTCTCTGAATTCCAAGGATTGGTTCTCTTTTCCTTTAAGCAAAAGCTTGACCTTATTGAGAAGAAGATAGTTCAACAAGTCTAATGTCAAGTGGATGTAAGGAAGGTTGTGAATTTGAGGGACCTCATTGAGGATAAGGGTAGTATGTATTATGAGGTGAAGACCATCACAAGAAGTGTTGGGACCATATGAAGAGGATGTGCAAATGTTGGAGGGTTGGCCACTCCATGAGGGGTCGTGCACATGTAGGGAGGCATGAATACCAAAATGCTCGACATGTTAGCACTTGTATTTGAATATCATGTGAATTTTTCAAAGTGAACCTAGCTAGCATAAAGTTCACATAAAGCTCGCAAAAGAGAGAAGAGAAGCAAGATAAGCTTTAGAGAAAGAATGAATTGTATTATCTTAGAATGATTCAAATTATTGATGATATAGTCTTCATGCCTAAGTGAATACACCATAGTAGTTATCTAGAGATATATTAGACACCCGCCAATAGTAAAATGCATGTTTTATGGTAGTAAAAGGCACACTTTATGGTAGTAAAGATACACTTTATGGCATTAAAATCAATGCTTTATGGAATCTCTAGTGTGTAAATCTCCAATACCCCCCATGAACACTACTAGGGTGTAAATGATGAATGGGTCCTTTCTTCTTTCTTTATGAGGGAATTTAGAAGCAAAGTTTCCTATTTTACCACACTCAAAATATTTAAAAGGTAACTTACCTTTGTATTTTCCACGACCTTTCTTGATTTTCTTCACGAAATTTGCTTCTTCATCATCAGATTCATTGGAGGAACTCTTACTTGAATCCTGCTTGCTACCTTCTGTCTGGTTTTAAGCCTTGAAGGTTGCTTCCCTCCTTTAAGGGATTTGTCTCTCAGTTCTCATCTCATATCCAATGAGGATTCCATGCATTCCATCCATTATCACCTTGTCAAGATCCTTTCTATCTTCTAGGAATGAGACTTTGGAATTAAACCACATGGGCATACTTCTCAACACCTTTTGTATAATTGTTGCTTCTGAAACTTCTTATCCAAAACCTATGATGGTGTTGACTACTTCATCTACATGGAGAAACTAGGCTACCATATTTTCATCTTCCTTCATATTTAGAGCCTCAAACTATCCTCTATGAGTTTGTAGCTTTTCCTTCTTTAATGTGCCATCTCCTTCATAAACACTTTGGATTTTGTCCCACATCTCCTTTGTTGTTTTACACTACATGAATTTTTTAAAATCTGAACCTGCTAGACCACATAGAAATCCATTTATCAATTTCCAATTGAATTCACAAGGATTTTTCCAAGATGCATCTATTGGTAGATTTTTTGGAACTGTATAACCATCCTCAACTACCTGCCAAATGTTTAGTCCACATTAACTGCAAGAAGGCTTCTACTCTTATGCTCCAAAAGGAATAATTGGATCGATCGAGCCGTGGTTCCATATTTGTTGATAGGCCTTCTTGTCTATCCATGAGTGTTGTAGGGACCTTACCCTAGTTTTCAAACTATTCCTGAAGGAACCCACTTTGATACCAATTGTTCCCACTTTGATACCAATTGTTGGTATAATCATCTATACTGAAAGGAAGGGGCGATCAGTATAGGATAGGTTTTTAAATTTCAAATCTTCATTACCATCCATGTCATCTTTCAAAAAAA
Organism: Larix kaempferi; assembly: GCA_027924585.1. Lineage (NCBI taxonomy): Eukaryota > Viridiplantae > Streptophyta > Pinopsida > Pinales > Pinaceae > Larix > Larix kaempferi. Next base: position 2,023,465 of record BSBM01000385.1, read on the forward strand.
TATATCATTACATTAATACAAAAAAGACACAAAGATTTAAAGTGGAAACCCAATAAGGGAGAAAACCACAAAAATATGTTCTTTCAATAAAAAATGATTACAACGATTTGTAGACACCCATTTGTTGGAGACACCAATTTACCAATAAAAAACTTGCAGGAGGCGCCAACCCCCTATATTATATAACACCAAATATAATGAAGCACCAACTGGAACGAAGCACCAACTCCTTGAATTCTCCATCACCAATTGGAAGGAAGCACCAAGTCCCTAGATTTTGTATTGATGTACTACGTGAAAATTCATCGATCGCACTCTATTCTGTTGCCAGAGATAATTTTACTATCGTCACAATCTACTATGCATAAGAAACTATTTACTATTATCACATTTTTTATCTTTCTCACTATGCTCTACAAAACATAATATTCACTACCATCGCACTCTGCTCTATCACACTCTTCTCTACGTAAGAAAATATTCACTACAATTGCGCTATGCTCGATATCAGTCGATTATGTCGCACTCCTCTCCCCGCAAGACAATCTTCACTATTATCGCACTCTATGCAATACAGTCTTCACTACCATCAAATTCTTCTCTATTTCACTCTACTCTGTGTAATACAATATTCACTATCATTTCACTCTACTCGATTGCACTTTTCTCTGCACAAGATAATCTTCACTACTGTGTGGTTTTTAACTTTTGTGCCGCTACTATGCAAATTCAATAGTATTAGCTTGTGTGCAGCTTCTTCTACAAGAAATAATCTATTCCTCTTTAAAAGGCATGCCTTCTTCCTTTGAACACCTAAGAAAAAACTTCAAGAGAATTTCATCAATAATTTCTTTAAAACCCATAAAACATCTTTACATCCATTTTCAAGCCCTAGAAGACCTTCCTCTTCCACAAGTGCATGCATTTTCATAGCTCCATCATTCCTTCGATGGATAAACAAATGAAGAAGCACTCCACTTATTTATAGTGCTATTAAATCACTTTTTGGGCCAAGATAACATTATACAATATCTTGGCAAGGTCGACCTAACACTCTAGTTGTATTGACTTTACAAATGATTTCATATCTCCTTATTCCCATGGATTTAAAGGGACTTCCATATACCATTGGAAATATATCATAACAAGATTTCCAACCATGCAACATGTACTCCAATTTGGGTTAAGTATATAGAGTAAACATCCCTTCAAAGATAAGGTATCCAAACTGGGCTTCAAAAAACAATATTTCTAGTAATCTTCATCTTCCAATCTGTATCTATAGTCTCCTTTCCTTTGACATCAATGACAACAATATTTCCAACAGAAAAAATAAAGTAAACAGTTCTGCTGAGAGTGTTATCTACCTTGTTCTCATTTCCCTTAATGTGCTTTATCTCGAAACCGTATTCACTTAAAAACGCCAACCATCTTTCCTATCAGGTATATAGGTTATGCTAATCAAACAAGTACATCATTCCAATGTTGTCTATCTTTAATATAAATATCTTCCCAATTCCATGTCGTCTCCACATTCTAAGTGCATGAATTATTGCAGCCATCCCTAAGTCATGGATTGCATAATTTTTTTTATGCTCTTTCAGCTTCCCAGATATGTATTAGATTAAATGATCATTATGCATTAGTACTCCTCCTAATCCTTCCTTGCACACCTCTTTGCACACCAAAAAAATATGCATATGGATTTGCAATCTTTAGGATAGGAGCAGTACTCAACAAACATTTTAATTTCTAAAAACTTGACTCACATTTCTTCGAGCAGATGTCTCTTGCTTCCTTTTTCTACAGAGAGAGGTTATGAGGTGGGAATTTTTACAAAATTATTTAATGAACCTTTGGTAGTAACCAACAAGGACTATAAAATATCGAATATATGTTACATTGTTACTAGTAGGACACTCCATTACTGCCTTGATTTTATTAGGATCCAGTGCAACCCCTTGCTTATATATTACATAACCTAAGTATTGAATTTGTTACTGGAAGAATTCACACTTCCTCAAATTTGCATAGATTTGGTGTTCTCTCATGATTTGCAAAACTGTCCTTTGATGTTCTCTATGTTCTTCCTCCATCCTTGAATATATGAGGATGTTGTCTATAAAGACAAGTATAAAATTATCTTAGTACCTGCTAAAAACAATGTTCATGAAACACATGAGCATAGAAGGTGCATTGGTGAGGCCAAAAGGAACCATCCCATGAACTTGTAATGTCCATAACGTGTTGTGAAGGTAGTCTTATGAATGTCCTAACCTTTAATTTTTATTTGATGATAGTCGAATCTCAAATTAATTTTATAAAACACCTTTGCTCCTCTGTCTTGGTAAAAAATATCATCAATTTTGGGAAGATGATACTTATTATTTATGGTTAGTTTATTCAGTTGTCTGTAATCGATTCACAACCTTAGTGTTCCATATTTCTTTTCGAAAAACAAGACTAGAGCTCCTCAAAGGGGAACATTAGGTCTGATGTAATATTTTTCTTGTAGAACCTGCAAATGCAATTTGAGTTCAATTAAATATGGTGTACTCATTTGATAAGGTGACATTGAAACAAGCACTACTCCAGCAACTAGGTCAATGGTGAAGGCCAGGTCCCTCTTGGGAGGAAAACCAAGTACTCCCTTATAGAACACATCACTAAATTCCATCAAAACATGAAGATATTTGAGGTTAGATTCATCTTCTTTTTAAAAATATGTTACCTGCACTGCATATAACTTGCATCCTTTTTTGGCTTTGCATTTTAGCTGCAAGGTGGAGATATACCTTACTAATACTCTTCAAGGTATGTTGTTTATGTTTCTGAAATTCCCTTTTCCATGTTCACATGTAAAAGTATTTATGTAGAAATTTAGGATAACGTTACACTTCTCCAACCATTATATATCTATGAGAAAATCATAAGATCCCAAAGTTGCAATGTTCAAATCTATTGTTATTGGCATTCTGTCCAAATCTATGATACGATCTTTAATAAACTGATATACAATCCTTTTGGTTCCTATAGCTAGATCTAGGGTGGAGATTAAATCTCAAGATGACTTAAACTCCACAAGTCATACTATATAAAATCCCACTTTTCGAAAAGTCACATTTAACCCTAAATATTTAGAAAGCACACCTTCTAACTTAAAATTCACTTTTATAAATAAAAAGTACATCACACTTTTAAATTAAAACATCACCTTCACAAAGTACTTTAATAAAGTTACTTTATGAAATTTATTGAGACTACATTATTCCAGACTTTTACACCCATGCACAAGGTGCAAAAGTACCGCTCGAGCTATTAAAAGCTAACAGTCCCTCTTAGCAAGGGAAGTACTCATTTCCATCATCATCATCAGGTCCCATCCTCAAATCCATCACATTGTTCATAGTAGGAGCTCCCTCTCAACCTAGAACCAATTCTACCACGTGAACTGATCTCGAATTTGAAAACATCCTCCTAGCAACTACTCTGAACCTTGAGATCCTAGGAGAATACAACCTCCAATCTTGAGCTTCAGCCCTCTGACACCTGCTGAGCCTCCTATTGGTACTCAAGAGAGATTCCCTATCTTCCGTCGGAAATCAAGACTAAACCATTGGCGCCCTTGCAGCCTCAGGAGCCTCCTTCTCCTCTTCTGACTTTGAATGATAGATCGTGAGAGGGTGATTCCATGAAGGTTGTTCATGATTTTTGCCGCGCGAGAGCCAAAAAACTTGTTTTCGAACCCTCGATCGAGGTCTTGTCAAGCCCCTCGATCTAGGTTTTAAAATCTTCATCGAGGGTTTTAAACGACCTCGATCGAGGGCTTGACAATACCTCGATTGAGGGTTTTTAAATACCTCGATCGAGATATTTCTCGATCGAGGGCTTGTTTAGACCCTCGATCAAACTATTGCTTGATTGAGGTGTTAAGACAAAAAAAAAAAACAAGGCCTGGCCGCCCGACCCATTCCAGCGACCGTGAGTAGGACGGGAAGAACACCCTCGATTGAGCATCTGCAACCACCTCACCATGCCACGACCCACACCCAATGCCACCTCCCAGCCATGGATTCTAATCCACTAGGTATGTGGAATTCAACCTACTATTTGTCTTTTTTTTTTTAACTTAAATTTTATTTGTTTTGTATAAAATTGTGTGTTTTTTATAAAATGTAAACTTTATTTAGTTTTTATAAATTTGTGTGAATGTAACCATTAAAACCAAAAACCGCCATTGAAACCAGAAACCATTGAAACTAAAAACCACAATTGAAATCAAAAACCATTTTTTTGTGTAGAAAAACCATTGAAACCAAAAACTATTTGAAAAAAAAGACAAAAAAAAAACCATTCTAAAAAAAAAAGAAAAACCATTCGAAATATGTTTAGGGTTTTAAATTTAAGTTGTATTTTTTTTAAATTATTAATATTTTTGTTTATATCAACTCGTAGCATTTCATTGCATAGATGCTACCAGTTTTATTTCAAAATGTGTTTTGACAAGCATAAATGCTACCTGTTTTTTTTCAATCCTCTCAGAACGCCAAGATGATTGAAAAAAAAATAATCATATTACGTTGCCGGTTTAACAAAAAACATTAACATTAAAAAAAACTCAACAACACCACAATGACATGTAGAAAACTCATTTGGTCTCCATCTATAACCTTAGATTCAATGTTACTTTGGAAAACGACCTACAATTTATGTTATGGAAAATCCATAATTAAGTAAGTAGCATCATTATTAATTTATTTAATGAGCTGAAGTGTCATTTTTATTTTTTATCACATTATCATGTATATTTTTATAGTTATACATAATATCATATAAATGCTTATATATAATAAACATATATTTTTATAGTTATACATAATATCATATAAATACTTATATATAATAAATATTATTATAGTGTTACTCTCACTTTTTAATAATATATGCACATTTTTTTTTTTAAAAACATGCTTAAGTGTATAAAAATATAATACACACTAAGTTGCCTTCCATTTCACTACACTAAATATTCAAAATATATATATATTTTTTTTAATTTTTTAATAATATATATTATATAACATTTCAAAAATAAATATAAATATTACAATTAAATTTAAATATGTTTATTAAATTTTCTTTGATATCATCATTTATCATTAATATATTCAATATTCATTGATATGATCATTTGCTAGTATTTTTATAAATTATAAATCACTTTAAAAAATAAATATAAATATTCTAATGGAATTTAAACATATATCATTTTAAAATATAGATATAAACATTATAATCAAATTTAAATATTTATACATGAATTTGATATAATCCTTATAAATCATAAATCATAAATATAGTAAACTTAAAAAATAAATTAAATTCAATATTTAAATTAGTATAATTCTATGTTAATATAAACTAATAATTTTATGTTAATATAAATTATAAATATATTGAAGTTAAAAAAAATCATTTTCTTAAAATCAAAGCTTACCTAATACCTCAATAATCATCACATTAAACGCTACGCTATCCAAACACATTGAGGTGCATACAACATGTCCATATCAAGATGACAAAAGCAATCACAACAACATCTTATATTATTAAGATTTGGATGACTCCCTTTGCATGGTCTAAATGTCATAATATAATATGTCAATTTTTAGGTATTTCTTTAGTTGATATGAATATATCAAAATATATCTCACACATATATTAATTACAAATATTTAGTCTTATCAAAAAACCATAATCACACACACACACACACACACACATATATATATAATGATGATGATGATTTGTATTGATAAAAACTCATTTACAACATAAATAAAAATGGCGTGCCTAGCGGGAAACCATAGCACTTATAGAACTTGAGTTTATCAAAGTTATGAAAACTACCTAGCAAGTTGATAGGTTTCTAATCATTGCTAAGATAACAATGAAAAAAAAAAAAAACATGGGACCTTGAGAAACCCCTAATCATGATCTTCATAAGAAACACAAACAACAAGTATATGTTATAGAGGAGTCCGTTCGTAAAAATTGTATGTGTTTTCCTTCATGAGGAAATCCACCTAGGTCTCTACTTGATCCAATAGGGATAATCCTTTGTAATGTCATGGTAAACAACAAACGAGTAACCTAGTTGGTGAAGGAGAGGATAGGCTAAACTGATTTTGTTTCCCTGTACCTACTATAATGAGAATTACTAATGAGAATTAGAGCGAAATGCATAGCACAACTCTGACCAGGGAAACCAGATAAGTTGCAAGGTTAGGTAAAGTCGACCACCATGCAAATTCACCAATTTATCCATCGATGGCAGTGAAATCATACTGTCTATTTGAACCTTCTAGAATTCCCCTTCCCATTTCATGGTGTCCACACTAACCACTGTAATAAACTCCATATACACAAACCAAGAGATGATGATGAAAATGTAGTGGAGAGGAAAGAAAATGGGCAAGAGAGGGTAACCAAAATACCATAGAGAGAAAAGATGCATGGGGATTATTCTCAATACCTAGTACATTACATAAAAAATTAATATTAGTCGACAATGTTGATCGTCTATTTTTATGGTCTTTGTGGGGACCAAATTCAAATCCTGAGTGATTTTGATGGAAGAGTAACCCCATGTCATGGCCTCTTAGCTAAAGGAAATTGTTTGTGATTTGTGGTTTTCCCATCGAGGGTAGTAAATAAACATTCAAAGAAAAGTCTACTTTGTTTACTAGTGGTAAATAAACATTAAAAGAAAAATCTACTTTGTTTACTAGACGGTAAATAAACATTGAAAATACTCTTGCCACCTCTTGACCCTCAACTAGTAGATCTGTCCCTACAAGATATTGAGAATATATCATTCTAAAAATAGTTTAGTCCCCCCCCCCACATCCCAACCTCTAGTCCTTGTCCTGGTGTGCCATTGAGGACTTTATCTAAGAAATCCAACTATTCTCAATGAATATATGTATCCAACATGCTCACATGATTTGAATGTGACAACCACATTTTATCCCTAATGATGTTGCACCTATTGCCGCTTGAAACCAAACACCATCCTAATTCTCAAGGGCGTGTGTTGTCACAAATTTGTTTCAAGGACACAATTAATCATGTGACCCTTATATAAATAGGAAGAATCTATCACTTCTACATAACAACAACTTTTCCATGTTGCCTTAACAACATTGTACTTTACCTCCATTCACAAAACTCCTCAAAGCCTACACTAAATAATTATCTACCATGTATATTAGCCACACAAGACAAACCATCTTTTAATTAGCGGACCCAATGCTTACTTATTCCTCCTCAAGAGAGATAAACTCTTGGCACCTTGTGGGAGTTTTGATGTGGGTTTTCTTACTGCCACTACTGTCATTTTAGCCACAAGCCACTAAAGCCCACAAAATTGGGGCATAAACACTAGTACGCATTTCCCAACAATTGCCTCAACAGACCTTTAACGCTAGTAACTTGCATGCAAATGAAACAACACATGTCTATACATTTGCTAAACATATCTGCATGCTTGCCCATTCCATGTGAAAAGACCAATCACACTCATCTTTAACGAGCCACACATATCCCATGCTCTATTTGAACATTCTTATTGGATTTACACAACCTCTTAAAATATCCAGTTACTTTAGGATGTCGTAGATAGAGTCAACTTGTATCCCTAGGTGCAGATACATCAAACAACCCACACTATCTCTTGGTTTGGTTTGGATTCTCATTTGGTATGTGTCTCAAGCCAACACACAAACAACCCTTCCATTCGTTGATTCATTCTCATGTATGTCAATAGATCTAGAGCGTCATGGCTCTCTATAATCATTCCTATGCTATAAAATTCGTCTCGTCATTCAAAATATTGGAAATATCATAAATTATAATCATTCAATCACTCATGTCACGCACTCACTACTTAGCTTTGCTTTGCTTAGACATTAACAAACTTCTTTTGTTGTTTTTGTTCAATTTAAAAGGTAGATTATCGAGACTCAAACATGTAGCGAGCCCTAGTTGACTTAGGCTTGATTCCATTTCCCCTCCATCCCATACCTATATGTTGTCGCAACAAGTGTTGAACAACAAAATTTGATGCCCATGTCCCTATGATGCTAGCGTTGCTAATAAAAATGATATTGAAATTGAAATTGGAAATTGAAACTAGAATTGAAATGTAAATTTGAAATTGAAATGGAAAATGATATTGATATTGGAAATTGATATTGAAATTGAATTTGAATTTTGAAATGAAATTCAAATTGAAAATCGAAAATTGAAATTGAAATGAGAAATGAAAATTGAAAATTGGAAATGTAATTAGAATTCAAATCAAAATTGAAACTTGGAATTTGAAATTGAAAATTGAAGATGAGATTTGAATTTGAATTTGAAATGCAAAATTTGAAATAGAATTCAAAATTTGAATTTGAATTTTAAATGTGAAATTTGAAAGAGAATTAGAATTAGAAATTGAAATGTGATGCAGAGAATTTTGAAGAGAGAACTTCATTACTTCATGCTCGGCGACGCACGAGAGGATATGACGTCACCCAAGAGGGCGGCCATCGACAGCGCTCCCGTTCACCGAGGAGTGAGGCCACACCGGGGTCAGCTGCCACTGGTGGCAGCAACAGGAAAGCTAGTGTGTTGGTTCATCCCGATGACATACATGTTGATCCCCAGGTGGAGGATATGCAGAAAGACATGAGTGCATCAGGTGCATCAGATACATATTTTTTGTTAGATACATTTTCAGTAAATTTTTAGTATATAATGCATTGAATTTCAGTTGCAAGTTATAATATATATTTTCAGTAACATTTGTGTTTTGGTTTGGATCGTAGGTCCATCATGGGGATCATAAGATGATGAGGTCGCACGCATCACTCTCGTTGATATCACTACCCAGCGAGAGTGGGTGCACTCATGTGTCTGCACATTGAGGGAGGATTCTCCCACACGACGATCTTTATTCATGATGTTATCAGCAATGGATGAGATGTTTTCCCTCTACAAGAGGGTGGGACCTCTTAGTGACATTTGGCGTTTTGCATGCCAGAGGAGGAGATGTGATTTCATTGGGCCCCACAAATGGGAGGATGTCAAAGTCTCCATAAAAGGGCATGACATCAAGGGTACTTTGTTTGACATCCCTCATGACTTCCTTCCGGTCAACCACTTAGACTCAAGGAGTTTAAGTTGGAGGTCGCTGCACCATATTTATATGATAGATTCGTTGGAGCATGGGGCATGTCCCCCCACCATGACCAGGTCCCATTGTACTTTTCAAAACATATTTATGCAGAGTTTGTTTTGGGGATGCACCCAGATTACATGAGCACAGGGTCTGAGTTCTTTGGGGCTGGTAGGGGACTCTCCTACCAACGTCCTGGAGCTCATAAAGACCCTTCCTTCATTCCACCCTCTTCGAGGTTGGTACTGATTCCGGACAGGACAGTTATCAAGTTGGCAGACGTGGCACAGTCATCCCAGATTGCTACATGCGTTAGACATGACATTGCAGAGTCGTTGTTCACTGTAATGGGAAGTGTTGTTGTTGATGTTCATGGAGAGGCATCTAAGCCACCCCCTACACCTGCAGAGCCAGATATAGAGTGGGTCGATAATGACCTGCTCAAAAGTTTGGATGGCGAGGCCATACAGGGGTATGCTTAGCCAACCCGAGATGCATACTTTCGGTTGTATCATAAATACATCACTCCAGGACAGGTATACTTTTGTACAATTATGTATATATGTTGTCATGTTGCATCATATTATATGTTGTAAATTGAATGGTCAATAATACTTAAGGGAGCCGTATTCTATTTCTACATGCAGAGGACCACATTCATGGATCAACTCTTTTGTAGTGAGCCATCGGTTGGTCCATATGCTCATCCCAACCCGCAGACGACAATAGTCGAGGTAAGTTATAATTTATGTTCCAATTTAATTTGTGTTTATTATTTCTCAGTTTAAATAATTTATGTTTTATTTCTTAGTTTTCGAGATTTTATGTTTTAGATCTTAACTTCAAATGAATTTCAAATTGTATAGGGAAAATGAAAGGGCATTGATCCTAATGATAGACATGAGGACCGCGAAGGTCTTGACCAGCCGGGTCTAGACACAGAGGTGAGTTTTACTTTATGTTCCAATTCATGTTATTTAATCACATTTAGTAATTTATTTTTGTACTTTATGTTTCAATTTTTGAATCATAACTTAAATTATGTTTTAGTTTTAATTTTTAATAAATCTAACTTATTACATGTAATGGCATCTTACACAGGCATCGCTACAGGTGGGTGTCGATGCTGCCATGAATTTCTCATATGATTGGGATGCAACTCAATCACATGGTCTTGATGAAGGGCCATCTACCCATATTCCTACCCAGATGCCAGATGTCACCATTGACTCGACGGAGATCGAGGCATTCTTTCATAGTTTACCGCCTGAAGTCCAGCATCGGTCTACTACAAATGAAGGCAGTCACAGGGCTGATGAATGGCCTCGTGGGGGTAGTGGGCAATGAGTTGATGATCTATACATTTCCATGTTTTGGATATTTTCATATTTGATATATTTTCATGTTTTGGATTATCTATGTATACGTTTTCATGTTTTGGATATGGATTTCTATCATTTATATATCGAATTTTATCATATATGGACTTTTGGATATTTTTTTACATATTTTGTATAATGGGTGATTCTATGAAGACGGGTAACTCTTTTTGGCCAAATATGACAGTGAAAAACAAAATTTTTACCCATGTATTAAATTGAAGGCCTCGAAACTCATACTTGCCATTTTGACATGCGGTTGAAAAACGAAATGTAGAGAATTATGTTGGATTTCCAATGATATTTTTTTTGAAATATACCAATGTCATATATCATGTCGAATTTTCATTTAATGAAATGTGTGTACTTAAACATTTGAAGAGCAATTAACAAGTAGTTTGTGTGCGTGCACAATAATTTAATGTTAACATAATAATTTTAACAAATGAAATATGTGAACATGATCTAGACAGAATGCACTAGGGCTTACATATTTTTCTTTTAATTTTTCTCGAAAAAATATATTTATTACTATTTTTCGAAAATGACCAATGAATCTTTTGATTTTTTACATAATTTGCAAAACTAAAAATACCATTTTAAAGAGGACGCGTTTATTTAGGGCGTGTGTATTTTTTCAAATTTTTTGGATGTGTATTTTGAATTTTGTGGATTTATCTTTGAGCTCAATCGAAGTTGTCGGCATGCTTTTTTAGGGCAAGTTTTAGTAGAAATTTAAAACAAAAAGACATATCAAGATAAAAATTCGTAAATTTTATATATCTAGATAGAGGATTCATTGACGAATCCAATGGTATCAAGTCTGCTCATTAATGAGTATTTAATGACGTGGTTTAACTCTGTGGAAGGTAGACAAACATTCCATTCTGCAGGGAAAAGGGCTCCCGGCCTGTATTTTAAGCCCTCGATCGAGCTATTTGCTCGATCGAGCTTTTTTAAATACCTCGATTGAGGGCTTAACATAACCTCGATCTAGGTTTTAACAATACCTCGATCGAGGGTTTAATAAGACCTCGATCAAGGTGTTATTAAACCCTCGATCGAGGGTTCGTCTGTGTAAAAAAAATATATAAACCAACCGGGGTGAAACCGCGAAAGGATTTGGCAATAATTAATGTTTCCAACTAACCTTCCCTCGTAAAAACATCAATGAACCTGTATATAAGTAGCAAACAAGGATTCTCAAACAACAATTTACCTCATTTCTAGTTTTTTTTTCCATTAGAGCTTTGTCAATTTGATCTTGTCGAATTAGAGATTTGTCATTTTATATTGTTGAATTAGACCTCATTAGACATGTAAGATTTCTTTGTAGGCATAATTCAAGATTTCATACTAACATTTTGTTTTTTGTTATAATAATTTGAAAAAAAAAATGTTTGTTTTCATTGTAGATTGATTCATGTAAGATTTCTTTGTAGGCATATTTCAAGATTTCATACTTACATATTGTTGTTTGTTATAACATTTTGAAAAAAAATTATTTGTTTTCATTGTAGATTGATGGGGAATAAAAAAAAAAGACAAAGAAAACATGCTAGACAACAAAATACCAATGAAGAATGTGAGTACAATAGAGAACGAATGAGACAACAAAGAACAATTCTCAAGTTTAATTAAGTTAGCAATTTCAAATTACTTGAGCAATTTCAAATTTCAAGTTACTAGCAATTTCAAGTTACTTGATGTTAAGATCCTAGTGGGTGGCCTTCACTAACACCTCGGGGTTTTGGTGTAACGGTTCATATCATTTTGGTATCAGAGCACTTTCTTGGGCTCGTTGTGTGGAATTTCTGCCATTTATTTTTTCGTATCTGTTGAAAGTTCGGATCTAGGAATAATCCCTGTCCGCTTAACTGTGGGAAGTACTTGGGCATAAGCCCTAAAACTCATTGTGAGGAGTACCACAGGAACCCCAAAGTAGCTGGCCCATTGAGAGTACCTACCAGCGAAAAGGGAAATGACTCCTACCTGATTGACTAGTTTTTCTCCGTGAGCTAAACCAAGAGCTTTCGTTTGTGGCCAAGCGGTTATCAGTTTTACCTGATCCGCGGAGTGAGGGGTACTGCCCCAATATGCAAGCCGTTAGACAGCATTGGAGGCCGAGTGAAACACCTGAACTGTTAGGAAGCTAAACATACCTGGGGTCCATATCTATTTTCAATTGAACTGTTGTCGATCACTTCTGCGCCGTTTCAGATCCAACGTCGGCATTGCAGTGTTCGTCCGGGGCTCGTACGACGTAGAGGGGACACCACCGTACGAGCACACATCCGGCCCATAGTATGGATTGCGGAGCGTGGTGGGATGTTAAGATCCTAGTGGGAGGCCTTCACTAACACCTCGGAGTTTTGGCGTAACGATTCGTATCACTTGAGCAATTTCAAATTTCAAGTTACTAGCAATTTCAATTTTTACTTAGAACAATTCTCAAGCTAAATGTATTAGTTGGAAAATTCAATTCACATGCAATTTTCAATTTTTCAATTTTTCAATTTTCACATCAAATTTCAAGTTACTAGCAATTTTAAAGTTCAATGCACAACTATCAAGTAACTAATTTTCAATTTGTTAATTTACATGTTATGTAGGGAGAGATTATGGTCAGACATCACATCATGGTGATCAAGAATCACATGACCCTATGCCCCCTCATGATCCTGATCAGCCATCACATGACACCTTTCTCTCTCGCATTGAAAATATAATTGGGAGTTGCAGTGGGATTGGAAGGGGTGGAAATTTTCTAGAGGATTGTGCAGTTTTTTCTACACAAGAAGAGATTGGGAACTCAATCTCTGGTTAGAGAGTTAGAGAGAATGTCAATAACATAATCAAGTCATATTTTGAACAACATTTAATGATGGTACAAGCTCAAATCCTACATGGATTGATAAAACACAAAAAATTGAAATGTGCCACAACGTTGTTGGGTTTTCAAGATGTTAAAACAAAAAAGACATGTGAGAATGCAATAGAAAATGTAAGCACTGCATTATCTTCATTTGGAAAATAAAGAAATAATGATACTCGAGCTACTCGTAGGGAAATTACAACGGTTGTTATGGCACAAAGCACCTTAAGAAATCGAATGGTATCAACAATGGCATCATTGCTCAATGTTTCAAAAAGAACATTGCTCAAATATACTAAATTCAGGGTCCGGATAGATGAAAATGATGGAGCTTCTTGTTGGGCTCTTATTTGTAGGGAACCCTATCGAGGTAGGATGGTAGCAGGCATTAGAGAGAAAGTGATAGAGTTTTGGGATAGCCATTCTCGTGCTATTTCAGATCGAAAACATGTCCTGCGACAACGTTTATCCAGAGGCATTTATCAAGAGCATTGTAAGCATGTGATGGAGATGACAGGAGTTGCACTTTACAAGGAATTCCAAGAAACCAATCCTGGTGTTCAAATATCATTTAGCATGTTCAACAAATTGAAACCGTTGTATATTAGGCCGAATACAATTCACGAAACTTGTTGCTGTCGGTACCACGTTGAATTTCAACTATACTATGACACATTTTTGGATTTTTGCAAAAGGCACTGGAACAGTGTACTAGCTCCTCACACATTGCGAGATTTTATTTGTATGATACTATGCAACAAGAATCCTGAACATGTGTTTTTCAATAAGAGGGGTGTAGGTGGGAGAAAATGCCATGAATGTGGTGATTTGACATTGTCCCATAGGAACTTTCCTATCGATCCAACACACCATGGATTGTCAAATATCACTGTTAGGTGGAAGAGGTATGAGTACGTCACCTGAATCCAACATCTTCTTCATCTGTGCCATCCAAGAGGATCGACTTGCTCGATGATGTGATTCCTGTTCAGATTTCATGGAGAAGTTTCAAAGTCAGATTTATAAATACATAAAGCACTCCCATAGGTCCAGGTGGAAAGCTTCAGAATTCAAACATTCCCATGAGGTATTTGAGCCGGGCACAATCTTATCAGTGGTAGACTTTGCGGAGAACTACAACTTTGCTCCTCAGAGAGAGATACATAGTGAGTACTATCACTCTGACCAGGTGTCTATCTTCGTACATGTATTGTACAGACATGCTCAGTCACGTGAAGTGATCAAGGAGTACCATTTTTATGTTAGTGATGATCGTGAGCATGACACATTGTTCGTTCAACACTGCTTTGGGTTGATTTATGATTCATTCAAACAGAGAGGCGTATCATTTACTGAACACTGGATTTGGTTAGATGGGTGTGTAGGGAAATTCAAATCAGCACGCTCATTTTATTGGTTGAGTTGCCTTCACAAAGAGATAGGAATCCGAGACACCTGTAGCTTTTTTGAGATAGGTCATGGAAAGGGTGAACATGATGGTGTAGGTGCATGCATGAAATGAGCACTTCAAAGGTACCAGATGAGTCATGGTGCAACCCGACTCAAATGCTCCACTGAAGTAGTTGATTGGTGCAGACGTCATTTGGGACATCAAGGTTGCGAACAAGCAAGGCCGATGTGCAGGTAATAAAATCCAAACTCAATTAATAAGCTAATAACATTCAATATCATCATTTCCAAAAGAAAACATACTTGATAGGAATTTACATATGACAAACTGAATTCCATGCAGGTTCTTTTGGGATGTTTCCCTTGGAGATGTTAATAGATCCATTCCGTGGTATTGTGAGACCATCCTTGGTACGAGGGAATTACATTATGTTCGAAGTAAAAACATGGGTGACATATTTTCCATTGAAACAAGGAAGTATGCCTTTTTTTGCGATTTTTTTCATTGATGCAAATGGATGCGGGCTTGATCACTGTGAAAATGATGTATATGTGAAACCATGGAAATATGTCTCTCTTAATCCAAAGGGCCCACATCCAATTCCAACATGGAAAGAGATGCACACGGAAGAGGCAATGGTCTCATTAGATCATGATCGAGTTTCTGATATGGTTAGGGAAGGTACAAGAGTCTTCATTAAGTTAATTAGTTCATTATATATTACACATATACAAATGTTGTAGAAATTTGCACGTAGGACATTTGAATAATATTTGTAATGTATCTTGTAGGTGATGTATTCGTTGTCATTGCACCCCTCCACAACCAAGAAAATGTTGCATACTATTTGATGCAGTGCATGCAAATAAAGAGTAGGTTGGTGCGACCCTACCAAGATGGGAACTTCACATACCAGACTGGAGACATGGTTCTAATGGGGCACGTTTTTGAAAAAGTGAACAAACAGGGTGCTCACATTATTTACAGAGATTTTATGCCTGAATATATATCATGTCATTACAGTCATTTGGTGGTTGCAGCTTGGATACCTCTAACAGAAATCAAGGTGAAGAGAGGTGATCCCAAGAGATGGAAGATAACAAAAGCTGACCATGAATGTATTATGGAGACTTGCATTCCTATAACCCATTGGCCAGATGAATGGGTTACATGTATGCCACTTGTATCATTGGCATAGTTTTCATGTTGTCTTGTGTAATATTTTTTTGGAGATTTTTGTGAAGGTTGTTTTATAAATGTATTTTTGTAGATGCTTTAATGTCAAGAATACAAATACTAGATGAGAGGATTTTGTGAAATTTGGGTCATGGTGCTCCAATGTGAATACACTTGAACATGTACATGTTCTAATTTAAAATTTTGATTTCAAATACAATTGTAATGTAATTGAGAATTTAAAATACATCTATACAATGTGGAATTGTAAAATTTAAATTTTGAATTGTACAATGTATTCTAATTTTAAATTTTGATTCCAAACTTGCAAAATTTTATACATTATAATCCAGGTTAAACCAAAATCAATAAACTTATGTATTTTAGGTTTTAGGTCACTAAATAATTGCTTCAACTAAGTAAAATTCATGATGGCCAAAACTTAATTTGTATTTTCATATTTATAAGTATGGAAATCATTTGAAATGAGTTTGGGTACCTTGAATACACATAAGTATCATAATTTAGAGTGATATATTAAATTCCATACAAAAGGTTTGGGTGTTGTAGAATGCTATATATAAATTCATATACAATCTTTAATATACAACTTAAGTCACTACTTTATTGCTGCTTTGATCTCTACAACTGAAACACAAGCATAAAGGAATTGAAACACAAGCAAAAAGGAATTGAAACACAAGCAAAAAGGAATTGAGAGATAACTACCGTGGTTAGCATGCAATGCATGCCCACTTAATTCAATTTAGGAATATGATGATTAAGGCATACATTGTTTATGGAATTGAGAGTCCCCCACACCTTCAGGGAAATTTATATGGCTCTAGACTTGATCCTTAAACCTCTAGACTTTTCTATGTCTCTTGTATTCATATGTGACAATGATCTATATAATAGATACTCATTGTTGTCACCTACCTTGAACTTGAATTTGGTGACCAATTACCATTTTGTGCAACATTCTTTAATATATGAATTTATAAAATTTTGGGCATTATAATTATTGTTTGGACCACACATTCTTGTATTGATAACCTAGAATTTTTACTATTTAGGACAATTGTGTTTCCCTTGATTGTTCATAGTCTATCATTGAAGCTTCAACCAGAGGTCTCATGCATACCCATGTGTGGTATATATGTGACTCTTCCTTAGCTATATTTTTTGGGACGTGACCGCAATCAATCCATAGTTTTGAATTTTTCTTACTAAGGGAAATGAAGGGCACCAAAACACTCCTTCAATTTGATTTCCTTCCAAAGCAATTGATTAATAATTAGATTGACCTTGCTAGTAGAATTTTTACATTCGTGGGTGACATTTAGTTATGGTGATTTGGTGGTTGAAAATCCCTTTGCTTGACACTTGTATGGCATCCACATAATTCTTGACTTCATTTGTTATAATCTTGTATTATGGTGAACTATGTCCTTGATGGCATCAAGTGCAAGCCATGATGAGATGAGGATTACATCGTCCATATCATCAAAATGATTTGTAAGGTTTTGTCATAAGTAGTTGGGAAGCATAGTCTCACAAAACATTATTTTGTTTGTTGATGTAAGCATTCATTAACTTTACATACTCACATTCAATAAAATGTTATTTTGTATGTTGATGTGAACATTCATTACTTTACATGCTTGCTTTTAATAAACATTTCATTACTTTTGTTGCCTAAGTATTTATTTTGTGAGACATATAAATTGCAATAATGGTTTATCTTACCTTTCTTCGTATAAATCAAAGAATATGAACTTCACATTTTGTATAATCAAAGTATATGAACTTCAAAAACATTCACTATAATTTTTAACCATCAAACCTTCTCAATTTTTGGATTACATGCATCAAAAACCATCTTTATCATGCAGTTTTGCACGCATAGGCATGGAACCTCTTTGAGAGAAATTAGTTAGTATTATATGGCCTTGCTTGTGTAAAAACACCTCAATTATCAAACCAAACCACAACTTGTACATGCATTTGTTTTTGAACTTGTACAATTGTAATGTAATTGAAATTGAACTTGTAAATTGGAACAACACATTGAATTTTCAATTGAAATTACACATTAAATTTGAGATTTTAATCTTAAATTGTAATTGAATTGGAATGTGTAAATTGTAATTGAATTGTGATGTGCAGACAACATAATGTAATTGCAATTTCAATTTTTAATTTCAAATGTATTCTAATTTTACATTTTGATTTCATTTATGCAATTGTAATGTAGTTGAAAACGAGCTTTTAAATTGCAATTGATTTGGAATTGAAATTACACATTAAATTTGGAATTTTACATTGTAATTGAATTGGAATTGTAATTTCAATCTTAAAACGTAATGTATGTATTCAATTCTAAATATTCGAAGATGTTCTGTAATGTAGTCGAAATTTGCATTTTAAATTGAACTAAATTGTAACTACACATTAAATCTGCATTTGAAATGACAAAACATAAATTTGTAACTATAATAACTATATCCAGATCTAATATTAAAAAAAAAATAGATTTCAAATCAGATACAAAATACACATCAAGACATCAATATGATAAAATATACAAAATATCCAAAAGTCCATATCCAAAGCCCATATATGATAAAAGTCCATGTATAAATGATAGAAATCCATATCCAAAACATGAAAACGTATACATAGATCATCCAAACACATGAAAATATATAAAATATGAAAATATCCAAAACATGGAAATGTATAGATCATCAACTCATTGGCCACTACCCCCACGAGGCCTGTGATCGTCCCTTTGACTACCCTTGTGTGCAGCAGCCCGCTGTTGTCTCTGAGACTCTAAACCCTCAAGGAATTCCTCCATATCCATTGTGTCAATGGTGATATCAGGGATCTGGGTAGGAATACGGGTAGATGGCCCTTCATCAGGACCATGTACTTAAGCTACACCCCAACCATGTGTGAAATCCATTGCAGCATTGACACCTGCCTATAGCGATGCCTGTGTAATATGCCATTACATGTAATAAGTTAGATTTATTAAAAATTAAAACTAAATTTAACATAATTTAAAAGCTATCCGTAAAAAATTGAAACATAAAGTACAAACATCAATTACTAAATGTGACTAAATAACATGAATTGGAACATAAACTAAAACTCACATGTGTGTCTCAACCCGGCTCGTCAGGACCTTCATGGTCCTCATGTCCATAATCAGGATCTACCTCCTTTCCTTTGCCCTGTACAATTTGAAATTCATTTGAAGTTAAGATCTACAACATAAAATCTCAAAAATTAAGAAATAAAACACAAATTATTTAAACTGAGAAATAATATTCAAACACAAATTAAATTGGAACATAAATTAACTTACCTCGACTACTGTCATCTGTGGGTGGGGGACGAGCGGATGGACCAATTGATGGCTCGCTACCAAAGAGTTGATCCATGAATGGGGTCCCCTGCATGGATCAATAGAATACAACTCCCTTAAGTATTATTGACCATTCAATTTGTGACATTGATATGATGTAACATGAAGAACATATATACATAATTGTACAAAGGTATACTTGTCCTGTAGAGACGCATCTACGATACAACTGAAAGTATGCATCTCGCGCTGACTCAGCATACCGTAGTAGGGTCTCGCTATCGAAACTCTTGAGCATGCCACTAGAGACATACTCTATCTCTGGCTCTACAGGTGGAGGGGGTGGTCTAGATGCCTCTCCATGCACAACAACAATAGCACTGCCCATGGCAGTGAACAACGACTCTGCAAGGTCCTGTCTAGACTCTACAGCAAGCTGGGATGATTGTGCCACATCCCCGGACCTGATAACCATCCTGTCTGGAAACGGTACCAACCTCATAGCAGGTTCCACGAAGGCAGGGTCTCTTCGAGCTCCAGGACGTTGGTAGGAGCGTCCGCTACCAGCCCCATAGAACTGGAACCCTGCACTAGTGTAATCCGGGTGCATGTCCAAAACAAACTCTACATAAACATGTTTTGCAAAGTACAATGGGAACCTGGTCATGGTGGGGGAACATGCCCCATGCTCCCACGAATCTATCATATAGACGTGGTGCAGCGACCTCCAACTTAAACTCCCTGATTCTAAGCAATTCACCGGGGGCGCGGTCACGAGGGGTGTCGAATAAAGCACCCTTGATGTGATGCCCTCTTATGGCGACTTTGACATCATCCCATTTGTGGATCCCAATGACACCATGTCTCCTCCTCTGGCATGAATGTCACCAAATGTCACTGAGAGGTCCTACCCTCTTGTAGAGGGCCAACATCTCATCAACTGTTGATAACATCATCGACAAAGATCACCGTGTGGGAGAATCCTCCCTCAAAGTGCACACACATGAGCTCACCCACTCTCGCTGGGAAATGATATCAGCGAGAGTGATCTGTGCGACCTCATCATCGTACGATCCCCTTGATGGGGCACCTGCGATCCAAACCAAAACATATATGTTACTAAAAATATATATTATAACTTGCAGCTGAAATTCAATGCATTATATACTAAAAATTTACAGAAAATGTGCTAACAAAAAATACGCACCTGATGCACTCGTGTCTTGTTGCACATCCTCCGCTTGGGGATCCACATGTATGTTGTCGGGATGAACTGACACACTATCTCTCCTATTGCCGCCCCCAGTGGCAGCCGACCCCGGCCTGGCATCACTCCTCGATGAACGGGAGAATTGCCAATGGCCACCCTATTGGGCGACGTCAGATCCTCTAGTGCTTTGCGGAGCACGAAGCACTGAATCTCTCTCTTCAGGACTATCTGCATCACAATTCAATTTCTAATTCTAATTTTCTTTCAAATTCTATTCCAAATTTCACATTTCAATTTAAAATTCAAATTTCAAATTCTATTTCAAATTTCACATTTCAAATTCAAATTCAAATTCAAATTTCAATTTCAAATTTCAAATTTCAAATTTAAATTTCTAATTCAATTTCAATTCCAATTCAAATTCAAGGCCACCACTGGACTAGAGTTTGCTCCTATTGATCCTCAACCATCGAGTGAGAGGAAGGTTCCTACAATCATTGTTTTAGATTTTTGGATTCAATTTTGTACGATTTATTTTTTCGGATTTGATGTTTGATACAGCTAAGCGAGTTATTTGAATTGTTGAGTGAACTAAATGAATATAGCCTCAATGTTTAATATTGACTTCTAGAAATTATCTATTAAGCAAGTTGCATTAGTTTAGATGCCTAGTTCTGCATATATTTTGTTGGCATCTCATAATTTTACAGACACCCCAGATTGATAATTTATGTTACCAATTTATGTAATTAAATTGACCAACATTTTGATGATGTTGTTGGGGAGATGCTAAGGGATTAGGCATTGGTAATTTGGTTTTAGTTCTTTCATTTTTCCTTTATGTATTTGCATATGATTTTTGGTTGTGCTAACGTTCCAGATGCAGTGAGATAGTGATGGTAAGATGGGAGGTAAGAACCTATGCTTTCACTATTGTGAGTATGCTATCATGCAAGATCTGGAGAATGCTAGTATATTTTTCTTTATTTTGGTTTGATTCATGGAAAGTACAAATCTAACTCATGTCAATAGAGAAGTTGGTGACAACATGGTCTTAGTAGCATGAAGGCATACAAATACACGATTAGTTTTGTATTGGAATTTTCTAAGTAGGGTGTGTGTTCTATAGATTTATTTCATTTGAATATAAATGGTAGAGTAGTTATTAATTATTTCAATTTCATTTGGTGGTGCAGCAAGAACCACCCCATCCATTAACCATTGGAAGGATAAATTATGAAGGGGTGCATATGAAGGAGGAAAAACAAGTAGAGTTTCAGGAGCTAAAAGTCCGAGGTTTGCATACGAGGTGAATTTTTTTCTACTATGATTTTAAAGTTGTAGATTTCAAAATATAGAGAGTCACCATATTCATGAGTATGCTCTCTTGCTATGTCTAGTTGTGTTTTGGAAGATTAGAAAAGAAAAATATGGATACAAGTCTTTATATCAACTTGTAATTCTACTGTTAGGGTTTTCTGAAAAATTAAATCCATTTGCAATTCATGAGTGCATGATCTCTTGATGGGACATGTTTATAACGTCCATTTCTAACACATTATGGAGAAGGTGATAAGCTTACCCCCTGCAAGGTAGTGAGCTCAAAACCTTGTAATGTCTACTTTGAATTGACCATCAACAATATTTTGTTATAAATTGCCATAAGTTGTTTAAAAACCATATTTAAGATCTAAGAGATAGGTATAGAATATTTTTTGTGGGGTGAACTCATAAATTCACCACAGACACACTCACCAAGAATATCACATACCTAGATCAGATTTAGGGAGAACATTGTAATTTTTTAATTTTGACTATCATATTCTATCATCTTGACTATCATATTCTACGGGGGAATCGATTTCAATATATCATTTCATACCTGTCAAAATTCACTAAGGTACCTTGAAACTCATTTTCATTATTGGTTAGTTGTCCTCACGTTGGTTAACGTCATACGTCAATGGCCAGTAATCCATGATTTCTTCCCATGCTAGAATTTAACAAAATCATTCACATGGATAGAATTGTACCAAAGGTTTGGATATGAATGAAGACTGCATGGTTTCATATCACTAACACCAACTTGCAACAATGTTCCACTAAATCAAGATCCACATCTAGAGTTCAACACCAATAGAGTAGTTCTAGCAATAAGAAGATTTGGGTGAATCCACGAATGTGGTTCACCATTTTGGGCGGATCAACTGGGAAAAGTTTGTAGTTTTAGCAATAATTATTTTCTAGTTCACAAAATAATGGAGGAATTATTTTGTATTGTTCATGACCATTTTTTTGTGCATAATTTTCTCATAATGATTGTACTTGTTTGAATAATTTCTATGTTTGTAAAAACTATGGCGGCCTAGGCTATGATCCCAAATCTAGTAAGAATGAATTTCAAATAATCATGTGCATGCCCAAAATTCAGGATTTTATTTTCTTGTAAAGGATACACCACATGCCTTCATGAGAAATCCATGTCAAGGGACTTAAAGGATAGAAATAAAATAATATTCTTTCATTGTAATTTCCTTATAAATAATAAGGTTGACAAAGTAATGTTAGGTAATATGAACTTGTTCTAAGAGGACCTATAGTCATCCATTGCCAATTTCCAAGGAGCATTTCCGTAAGTTTTATTTGTCTAGCCATTTTTATAATTTTTACATTTTAGAAAAGTCCATATTTTTAAAAAGGTGTTTTTATTGTTGAATTGTAGTTTGTATTCCACAAAGATGGTGGAAAAATCTAATCCAAACACATGTAGTCTAGTCCAGTAGAATGCATTTGTAGTGGCTAATATCATTCAGAGACATCATCTAATGATGTTAGGCCACCTGATGTTGGGAATTTTTCCAAGCTATCCATTATGGTTCCAGGCCAGTTTATCTTCATTGATGCTCACATTGTGGACATACTTTTCATGGCCTAAGAGGGGATCCTATTTAGGACAATTTGGCAAGTTGGTTATGGTTATGATTAATAATATATGATTATATATTATTAATATTCATTTTTTTATTTTTTATATTATATTATTAATATTAAATATTATTTTTTAAAATAAATTAGGTAAAAATTAATAAATAATATATGATTATATATATTATTAATATTCATTTTTTAACTTTTTATATTATAATATTAGTATTAATATATGATTTTTTTTCAATCTTCTTGGCGTTCTCGAAGGATTGAAAAACAATTGGCAACATTTTTGCTTGTAAAAACACATTTTAAAATAAAACCGGTAGCATTTATGCGGTGAAATGCTACCGGTTGATATATAAACAAATTTACATACCAAATAATTTTTAAACAAATAAATGCAAAATAAATTTTAAATCCTAAACCTATTTCAAATTTCAAATAGTTTTGGTTTTTGTTTTGAAAGGGTTTTTTGTTTTAGATTCAAATGGTTTTTTTTTTTCAATCCTCTTGGCATTCTCGGAGGATTGAAAAAAAAATGGGCAGCATTTCTGCTTGTAAAAACAAATTTTAAAATAAAACGGGTAGCATTTATGTGGTGAAATGCTACTGGTTGATATATAAACAAAAATAAATCAAATAATTTAAACAAATAACTGCAAAATATTTAAAACCCTAAATCTATTTCAAATTTCAAATGGTTTTGATTTGAAATGGGTTTTTGTTTTAGTTAAATCAAATGTTTTTTTTTTTCAATTAGTTTGGTTTCAATGGTTTTTTTCGGTTTCAATCTTGGTTTAGTTTCAATGCCTACATCCTAACCATTTCTAGAAAACCAAATTAAAACTAGATTTGATCAAAAACACAAATTTATACAACAAATACAATATATATATATTTTTTAAATAACAAAACAAATGGTGGAATTCTATCCATCTGGTGGAATAGATGACATGATGGCGTCTGTGTGGGGAGGTGGCGTTGCTGTGGGGAGGTGGCATCGGGCGTGAGCTCGGTCGAGGTCACCGGTCGCTGTTGTGTTCGTCTCTGTCAAGCCATTGCACAAAACAGGGCCGGCTGGGCCCTGTTTTGTTTTTTTTTTCCCTGTCGCATACCCTCGATTGAGGGTCTAACCAAACCCTCGATTGAGGGTTTGCTAGATCGAGGGTTTGGTTAGACCCTTGATCGAGGGTTTAAAACACCCTCGATCGAGGTATGTTAGAGCCCTCGATCGAGGTATTTTTAAACCCTCAATCGAGGGCTCTAAAATACTTCGATCGAGGGTCCGAAAAAAAAAAAAATTCCCCATGCGATCCACCAAAAATGGTGAACCACATTCGTGGATTCACCCGTATATTTTATCATATTGATGTCTTCATGTGTATTTTGTATCTGATTTGAAATCGATTGTTTTTTTATATTACATATGGGTATAGTTATTACAGTTACACATTTATGTTTTGTCGTTTCAAATGCAAATTTAATGTACAGTGATTACAATAGAAAAGTTCAATCTCGATGTGTAGTTACAATTTAGTTCAATTTAAAATTTCAATTTCGACTACATTACAGTTGCAAATCCAAAATTTAGAATTGAATACATACATTACAATTTAAAATTGAAACTACAATTCCAATTCAGTTACAATATGAAATATGAAATCTAATGTGTAATTTCAATTCCAATTCAATTACAGTTTAAAAGCTCATTTTCAACTGCATTACAATTTCATAAATGAAATCAAAATTTAAAATTAGAATACATTTGAAATTAAAAATTGAAATTACAATTACATTATGTTGTCTACACATTACAATTCAATTACAATTTACGCATTCCAATTCAATTACAATTTAAAATTTAATGTGTAATTTCAATTGAAAATTCAATGTGTTATTGCAATTTAAAAGTTCAATTTCAATTACATTACAATTGCATTTGAAATCAAAATTTAAAATTAGAATACATTGTACAATTTAAAATTAGAATACATTGTATAGATGTATTTTAAATTCTCAATTACATTACAATTGTATTTGAAATCAAAATTTAAAACTAGAAGACATCTGAAATTATAATTGCATTATGTTGTCTACACATTACAATTCAATTACAATTTCCACATTCAAATTCAGTTACAATTTCAAATTTAATGTGTATTTTCAATTGAAAATTCAATGTGTTGTTGCAATTTAAAAGTTCAATTTCAATTACATTACATCTATCACATAATATAACATATGATATGAAATGTGAGACTACAAAATTGTCCAATGTAGGTATATTCCATGTAACACTAAGTGCCAATATTTTTATTAAATGGAATGAGGAGACAAAAAAATTTGGTCCTAACTTTGATATGTTCGATAACAAAACTAATTGATTATTGTTGAATGAAACCCTTTTTCAATACATTGGTATTTGATAATATTTTTATATAATTTATAATGAAATACAATGTAATGGATGATGAAATACAATGAATGGATTATAATGTATATAATTTTGCATTTGAAATCAAAATTTAAAATTAGAATACATTGTACAATATAAAATTTAAATTTTACAATTTTACATTGTATAGATGTATTTAAAATCAAAATTTAAAATTAGAATGTACATTACAATTTAAAATTGAAATTTTACATTACATTATATTGTCTACACTTTACAATTCAATTATATTGTTTACCATACATTCAATTGTATTCACATTGGAGCACCATGACCCAATTTTCACAAAAGCCTCCCATCTAGTATTTTTAATCTTGGCATTAAAGCATCTACAAAAATACATTTATAAAACAACCTCCACAAAAATCTCCAAAAAAATATTCAACAAGACAACATGACAACTATGTCAATGATGCAAGTTGCATACATGTAATTCATTCATCTGGCCAATGGTTTATAGGAATGAAAGTCTCCATAATGTGCTATATTTTGGTTCTCATTCTTCACCTCACACAAGTTTTTCAAAGTGTCCCACATCTCATAAGTTGTCTTCTTCTCAGCCAAGTGTGGGATAAGACGGTCCCTAACACCATCCAGAATCATCCTCTGTGCTTTTTCCTCTTTTACTTCATGAATATCAAGAGAAATAGGGTCAGTTGTGGGAGGTATTACCACGGGACTAACCATAGTCCACAGTCTACTCTCCTTAAGCACATCAGTCATCCTAAATTTCCATTGCAGATAGTTGGAAATTCCATCCAACTGGTCCTCGTATCTGATTCAAATAGCCATCTTTCACTATTGTCCAAAAGAAAAGTAACCCACTATCTTATCTTTCTTCCCAACACCTCTAAATCACTTTCAAATAGTGTCCACATGCCAACAAGTTGTTAAAACCAACAAAATAAACTTGCCAAAACAACAATAACACTATTGTCCACCCTACCTCAGAGCCTCTGCTCTGATACCATGTAAAACTAAGGAAAAAAATTCATGCTGTGTACATGAACAGTCAAAGAACTTGTATCAAACACTTCACTGCATTAGATATTAAGCTTGAATAACCAAAAAATTAATTACCATATAACACAGAAACAAATTTCAGACCCTGTAAGTTAATATACCGCAGGAAGTGTCATTAAGTAGCGGAAAAAATGCATGAACAATAGGCTATATAAAATATTGCAGACACCAGAAATCTTGGTCAAATGACCCATTTCAAGATAGATTTCGTTAAAAAGCAATGAAACTCAGAAATGTACAGCAAAAGTAATTTACAACCATTTACCACAGTACTTAACAGATACATTTCTTGAATTTTGAGATAATGTTTCACCTCGAAAAATGTGTTTTAGGAGAATTTTGAAATTGTTCCTTCCAGCTTTCCAAAAAATGTCCAACTAATAGAAAAACCAACCACAACAGTTTAGACTTGGAAATCAACCCAAAACTTCAACAGTATGGCCCTCACAAATAGACATCAAGTTGCCTTGGAAAATGTGCCACCCAACTGCCTCGTTTTTTGTGCCACAGCTAAGCTGTACAACCCTCTCTCTCTCATCTATATGGAATGTCTAAAAGGTAGCTGAAATATTTCTTGGGAATCATGCCCACTTTGGAAGCTGCACCCTGCTTGGGAATCTAGCCTCCACTTAGGAATTCGTTCCCCTTTCTTGATGCTGCAACAAATCTCTCTCTTAGTTGCTCACTCTTTTCCTCTTGAAACTCATGCCCTCCTTCTTCATCTCTCTTGGAAAGTGTGTGTAACAATGAAGCCTCAAGTGTCTTTTTATTTCCACATTAGGGTAACTACCAATGACTTTTCATGTTCAATGATTGAGACTAAATCCAAGCCACAAGATCTAGGGTGGAGATTAAATATCAAGATGACTAAAATTCCCTAAGTCATACTATATAAAATCTCACTTTTCGAAAAGTCACATTTAACCCTAAATATTTAAAAAGCACACCTTCTAACTTAAAAGTCACTTTTATAAACAAAAAGTACATCTCACTTTTAAATTAAAACATCACCTTCACAAAGTACTTTAATAAAGTTACTCTATGAAATTTATTGAGACTACATTATTCTAGACTTTTACACCCAGGAAACAGGTGCAAAAGTACCACCCGAGCTATTAAAAGCTAACATTTTGAAAATACTTAGTTATATTTTTTAATGTAGAGGGGTTTCTTTCATTGCTCAGCCCTATGCTTCTTCTTATCTTCCAGGCTCTGGAGGTTGTAATCTCTATGTTGGATATGTTCATAATAGTATTTCCTTGTGAAAGCATTATTCTAGGTCCTTTGACAATCAAACTCCAATCTCTCTCACAAATGTTGAGGCAAGCAACTCATAAACCTTTAAATATTAATGTTTTCTTCCTTATTGTATGGAACATAACACAATAATTCCATAAATATAATAATTAATAGATCACCCATATGTAGTTGTCCCGACATGAGTTCATGGAACTCTTCTCTTTTCTTGTCATAAAATATTTTTGATAGATACTTTTTTCATAAGTATTCATTGAATTCCTTCCAGTTGATGTCCTTTTCCTTAATATTTTTAGTCGGGTTTTGATCTTTCCATGAGATAGATTCCTCGGCGGTGAGATTAAACACAACCAATCGATCTTTCATGTTCCTATCACAATTGTAAATCTGAAAGTATTTCTTGATTCCCAACAACCATGCTTAATATTCTACACCTATCTTCACCATACTAGTAAAGCTAGGTGCTTTGATCTTTTTGAACTCCACTTGTAGTTCATTGGAAAAATTTTCATATGTTTTTTGTTGGGAGGTGTTCTCATCGTGCTTTCAGTGTCTAAGTTTTCTGAGGTAGTCTCTTTGCTACTAGGTGATTTGTCTTCCACCTCGGTGGTGGTTTTGAGTTTGGTTCCTTGCAAGTTTAGGAACCTTTTTCTTGTGATTCTCTCTTGCTTGGACATTACTTAAAGTAGGAGAAGGTTGTACTGTGTTTCTGATTTTAGTAATATTCTACAATAGAATGGTATTGATCTCATGCTTCTCCTCCAAGGATCATGTGTTGTCATCTTTGAACTTTGTAGTTATACCTACAATCTTTTTACTGTTTCCGACATCAATGAGGGAGTTATTGTTTAGTATGAATTCAACTTGACCCATACATTTTTTTAAGTGGAGATCCATCTCCCATCCCAAGTTGACTAGGCAACTCACTCATCCTTTCAGGTGCTTTTAACTTTCTAAGTTACTTGATTTTTTTCAAAGATGTTTTCTTCTTGCTGCTAGAAATTTACATAGTTCATTAGTTACATATTAAAAATATCAGCAAAGTAGCTGAATTGATAAGGTCCAGTGTCGAAACCTTGGCTCTAATACCACTTTTTCATGTACCCAAAACAATTAGAAATTTTTTTCTTTCATTAAAAAAATAAGATAGTGAAGTTCATGTCCATAGAACATTAGATGAGCGCTTACCTTTGCTAGACATGGGGGTTACTTTGCTTCAACTAAGTATACACATAACATTTCCCTTGAAAGGAATAACTAGTCGAGTGTTTACCTTCGCTTGACAAAGTTCTTATACTATTGTGACTAAGCATGCGACTTAGCATATTAATTTCTTCTTCAATGATTCACAATTCACCAGGTTAGTCGCAGCATCAACTTATACATATAAATATTATATACATTCATACTTAATTATTTTCACGCAAATCCAATTCTTGCTGCAACTAGGACGTCTCATCTTACCTCGACCACACCCAAATTCCATGTAGTGATTCAATCGAGAGATTAACTTACCTTTCCCATTCATCTCATTTAACCAAAGAAACAAACTTATATATATATATATATATATATGCCAAATGCATATTGTAACGTCCCCAAAAACTCGAAAATAAATTTTTTTTATACATGTCATTAATTGCTATTCCAACATGAAATAATTAAGTTCATTGATACCAAAAACGATGCCAGAACGCAAAATTATTGTCACGAGATGGTTAAAGTCTTAACAACATGTTTCTATGCTTGATTTCAACATTATTTACTTAGTTGCTTGAATGTGGTCGTCTTTCTAAACAACGCTGGCCAGGGAACAACTGATGCTCTTCAAAGCTTACTTAGCTTATTGGTAAGGCTTTGTGGTTGTAATGTGACCAGGTTTACAGGTCTCCTGCTTCTATGCTTTAAATAGAAGTTACACCAGATTTGTATTTGAAGGTTATCACTAAGCATTACTATTTATGTTGAAAATGGCAAGGAAATCTTTCAACTTGATTAAGATCTGCTAAACTAAAGTTACTCAGGTATGAGAGGTTCGATCGACAGCTAAACATACAAAGGGCACACCTTCGACAACTCAAGAAAGCTTATCCCAAGGGATGTTGAAAGGGGACCAAGGTCTACTGAAAAAAGCTTTTAAAGTTTTTTGTTCCAAGTTTTGGTTAACCATCCTTTTAAGTGATAAACTCAGTACATGAGAGGGCTATCGTGGATTTAAGAGGGGTCATAAGCTTTTGGCTTTGTGCAACCAAGGGTCACCGTGGTCATGGTATTGAAGTGGTTCCTAGGAGACATAAAATGAAGTGTTGACCACAACAACTCATTATGTCAATGATTCTAAACTATGTCGAGAGGGTAAGAAAATCAATGTCTTGGTGGAGGACAGTGCATCGTGAATGAAGGCCCGCCAAGTGTCTTGCACATGAAACCCTATCAAAATGAGGGTTTTGGTCTGTCCGAGAACATTTGTAACTGTTGGTCTTGGTAGTGGAGGCTTGGCCTCTCAGCCGCCTCTCTGGTTGAGATACCCTAGGCGTCGTGGGGAATGAAAGAACTACACCCACCAGTTATGCCGCCACTGCCAGCACACAGGTAGACTTCTAACCTACAGGAAATGCGTCGGTCCTTCAATTCCTGCTGTTAAAAATTTAGTTACTATCTTGGCATTCATTTAAAGCTTTTCAATTAACTGAGGGTTTAACCAATTCGTGGGTGGATTGCTGGCAGTGCCTTGTCTACATCGTGGGGGAAAGGCAACTGGAAAGAAGGCGTTTCGAGCTCACCAGTAAGCTTCGGTGGAAACCTTTGTCTCCTTGGTCAGTGGTGTTTGGGCATTTCAAAGGTTGATGGCTCCAACTGTGGAAGTCTTGAGGTGATAAGTGGCTGGCCGTGGCCTTTGGCTAGGATGCACAGGTCGTCCCTTTCGGTTTCTTTTTGGGTGAAGGGTTTCAGAGATGTAACACTGCGGGACTGTGTTTTTACAAACTTTTATTTGAAAAGTAAAACCTTTGAGGGTGGAGAACTCGCCCCTCCAGCTTCGTAACCTGCGAATGTAAATCTCATAAATTTATTAAGAATTTGTTTTTCGAATCTATGATACTGGTTCTGTAACTAGATTTCGTGTGAACTGTTAAATGTTTGGCTTTTCATTTGCAATGCTTTTCCCCAATGTTGGATTCTCTGTATGTTGGAAAATGTTGGGCCATAAGGCTTAACTGTTTGTGTTGTGCGAAAACTATGAAAAAGGGAAGCCATAAGGCTCCTTAAGGTGCAGTGTTGTTGCGTCTGAAGAAAACACATCGTTTTCAAGAAATGTGCAGAGGGTTTCTTTTTGTTACTTTGTATTTAACAATCCTATGTGTACCAAATGTTTATTTTGACCGTAATCTTGGTTCTGAATAGCTATGGTTCTGCCGAAGATAGGATTTCTATTTCAACAGAATGAGTCCTGCTATAATTTATGTAAGTGATTTGTTGTTGCGTGAGGCCGAAGGCTAGGGATTCAATGATGAGGGTTAGGGTCTCTAAGCTCAACTTAGCTTGTTTACATAAATGAAAACCTCTCCCACAGCTTTGTTTCGGGTGACTAAGATTCAAAAGTTATAAGTATAGGAAAAATATTATAATGTACTAGGTCTGAGAAATTACGAAACTAGGTTTTCTGACACCAGTGATCCGTTTTAGTAACACGAGCTTTATTCCAGTGTTCCAGCAGAAATTCCGTAACACACTCTATGTTTCTGTGTTGGATGCTTGGTTTCTGCGTCAAGGACTTGATTTCAGTGTTAACAGTATAGATTCTGGTGCTACTCATCCTACTTGGGTGTAAAGGATTGATTTCGGTGTTTTTTCGCTAAATATAATTGCAAAGATAAGCAGTCTCAAGATAAACATTTTGATACTTGTTTTTAAAAGAAAACTGAAGTAGTAGGTCTAAACACAGACTAGTTTAAATTCTGCTATTTTACTTATGTTCTCTAAATTCTATGTATCCAAGAGAACATTGGTGTAACTGTTAAAATGTGTATGCATGCAACATGTAATTCTTATAGACATGCAGGAATATTCTCGTTTTTTAGCAGTATGAATGAATCGGGTTTAAATGTACAATAAAATAGGAAATTTGCATGCATGTAACATACTATACATTTTCTTGTGTAACAGGGTCAATTTCTTAAACATATCTCAGTGTTTAACTGAAATAACCTTGCGCTGCACAATAATACTGACCCTAATAGATATAAATAATTCTATCTCTAACTCAGTAAGAGTATACCTGTACTAGAGTACACCATCTTATGGATGGCAGGAAAAATACAGGTAGATATTCTAAAAGAATTTAAAATAGCAATTCAGATATAGATTAACTATCCTAGTTCAATACTTGCATTCATAAACAGTGATAAAAACTTAATGGGATGCATAAGTTAAGTTGAACCTATCAAATGATAGGGTGGACAAACACCCAAGGAGTATTGTTCCTTCCAACCTTTTTCCAGTAGAGCAGCCAAGGTTACTTGCCCTCCAAGACCCCTAAGCCTGTTCACTAAACCACCAGGAAGAAGAATCTGGTAGGATCCTGACAATTTCTGGACTTCAGCAATCAAACTGACTTGCTGCAATACTTTTGTGCTGCACTTTGCAGTGATATCCAACAGACTTACTCCCGCAATTCCTTCTCTAGCTAACCCTAATCGAACCTCCTGTGGGCTCAGTTCTAACACCACAGGGTAAATCAGTTCCTCTCTGGGAAATTTGAGCCCCCTGCTCAAGTTCGATTTCTTCTTTTAAAGAGTGCCTAGGTCTTTTGTGGTCAGTTTCATAATAATGAGCCAATAGCTTAGCCTCCAACACCCTGGGGAGTTATGACAAAAGTTTTAGGGTAGTTGCCTTATGGCAACAGCTAGGAATTTATTGCAGATGCTGCCACTTGTCCTTTGCCTCCTATACCAGATTCCATTCCTCCTAGTGGGCTACTGAACACTCTTCAACAGCCTCCTTAAGTGAAGGTCTCCTATTTTTATTTATCTAATAATAATAGTATTCAATTACAGTCATCCATGACCATCCTGGATCATTTAATACAAAACTTTATAATAAAAATTTATCATAATGTTTTTCTCAAACATAATTATTTTCAAGTACTAGGTAGGTTACACATATGTCCACACAGGTGTAGATCAATTGGTGTTAAGAGTGTATTGTTAAGGCACTCCTTACGTCATCATGGGTTTAAACCTTGAATTACTTGTGGCCTATGCTTGTGTGTTATGTGGGTGCACCTAGGGATACAATGGTAGTGGACAAGATTGGAACCTTGCATCCTATGTCACGCAAGTACCATCCCCACACTAGTTGTTGATTCCCCAGTACAAAAAACAATATGCCACATGCATGTCTACTTATCAAAATAAAGCTATATATTAAACATATTAAACAACCTCGTTGCCACCACACCACAATAAACATCACGTATTAATCAATATATGTAATGTTTACCCCTAGTGTTATCATATACATACAATCATTAACCACTTACCTTGCCTCCAAACCACCATGATGTGTCAAAGGTAGTGGAGTCGATTCCACCTTATGGCCATAATGGAAACTCCTAAACTCGATCCAAATGTGAGGGCATTTTTCTACCCCATGGATAGGCCATTTACTACTTTTTAATCGAGATTGGGGGTTCTTGCCAAGGAACGCTAATCCTTGAAAAGGATACCCATCTCTCCTCTCTTTTTGCTATCATGATGTGATTTGCTCAAGTCCACAATAGAAACAAATCCATCGATTTATGTGAGATCGCTTTTTCTCTCGCTCTCATTTTGACGGCCTTCGATTCTTTCCTGAGTGTGATTGGTGTGGCGTTAAGGTGGATACTTGATCCTCCATGGTAAGCATAGTCTCTCCCCCAAGCATTCATTTGAGCTATACTCTCTCTCTCTCCTAATTACGCTTTTGGTCTTATTATCATGTCTTGGCTTGTCGTATAATGGGTTCTAGTTTATGTAGGGTGTGGAGGCTAAGCCATGTGGCTACGTGTGGCTGCCACGTTACAAGGCACACAACCCTATGCAGAGAGAACATGACTCAACTTCACAATGGGGGCACGTAAGGGGTGCGCCTCATTCCTCACTGCTCTATGCCTGAACCATGCCTCTGTCGCGTCACATGTTGCATCACATCTCCACCGTGTAGTAGCTCAGGTATTCATGGACTCCAACAACGAGTAAGTTCCTTATAGATGTCTAAGATTTTCTTTTGCATACCTCTCACTAGGATTTGCTTGAGTAGAATTTTTTAGGATTACATCGATCTACTGAGCCGGTGTAGGTCTGTACGTTAGTGGTAATCCTTTGGTTAAGAATCCACTCTTCACAAGCTTTTTTTTTTGTGTAGAATCGATCTTTCCTTTAGATCCTTAGATCTAGTTGGTGAGGTCGATCTTCCTACTTATGTAATGTTGCTTAGATTCACACCATCGACATAACTATAGGCTTCCATATGGACCTTTTCTGCATAGCAGTTACACACTTAAACATGAACTTTGTATGTACTGTAATGGGGGCAATCTGATCATCTAGAGTACTTACGATCTACTCGCATAAGCTCAACATCTCATTTTGCGTGAGATCTGCTTGAGTATAAACATGCTTCGATTCAATCTATTATTAGTTTGGTCAGACGCAACATTGTTTCCCTTCGGTTATGTGCAAAGGTTTCCATACATATATAATCCTCCCTTACACATGCATCTTGGTCTTGCTTGCTCTTTCGGACCTCACTCTTAATAGAGTATTTGCATAGATTTTATGATCATAATGTACTCCATGCTACTTGTAGCATATGTGAAGTCATTCAATGTAGATGCACAAGATTAATTGTCAGCCCTAAACGTAGATCATAAGTTCAACTAGCTTTCATATATTATTTATGCATATGCCAAAGAATCGCACTTAATGATTTGTTGTTGCAATTTATATTTTTTTTATCTAAAATTGTCATGCATTCATAATATTTTGGTGTTAACTTTGATTTGCATTTTGCATGCATACACGATCTCAGAAAGGAAGCCTTAGGAATCCCAGGTAACCTTATGCATTTTAACAACCATCAATCAATTAATTTCTTTTTACATTTATATGTCTATCAATCTTATGATACAATTCTATTGCAGGTTCTTTCCCACTATGTATAGGAGCTGATCATGGATCCCATTTCCGTCAACTAGCTCCTCGAAACTCAAGTAATTTGAGTCCTTGGCCTATTCAAGCCTTCTCGAGCTTGTCAACATAAACATAATATCGTATAGGAGGGAGAAACTCAAGTAATTTGAGTCCTTGGCCTATTCAATCCTTCTCGAGCTTCTCAACATAAACATAATCTGGTATAGGAGGGAGTTTGGGAGTTTTAATGCTCCTAGTTTAACTTTAGCATTTATGCAAACACTTGTACCCAGATTGTTTAAAGGGCTATTTTAAACTGATTGTTTATTAACTATTTCAGTGATTGACCGTGTTTCTCAGCATGGGGCGGTCTTAGATATTGATTAGACCTATATTAGATTCATGTGTGGATATGCTTATCTACACTTACATCCATCATAATCTAGTGTTTACAATATTTACAATTCTTAGTTGCATACCATACTTACACTTTCATCTGGTGAAATATAGATGCCATATTTTTCTTTTCATCTATCTCTTGCTAGGGTTTTTTTGGTGACTTCGATCCTTATGTGATTCTCAAGTTCCTGGGGGATGGAACCCATGATTATATGGTCTAATTTAATGTGTATTGAAAACAACCATCAGCTTACCCACCCTGAGGCAGTGAGCTGGGTAGGATATTAGGCATGTATATCTTTAGGCTAGAACTTTATGATTTCTATTATAGATAGCATAATTATTATAGTTATACAATCTGATTATAGCAGCTCAAATTTTACCTTATATATATATGGTATATACAGTACATGATTCTTATTCTAGCGATATCAAGTCTTTGCTTTCAACATCTAACTTGACTAACTCTGCTCTTTACTTCATCAATTATATGCAATCTTAATGCAATAGATTTTGTGGCCCAATGCCATAGTTAGGACCCATTTACAAATACATATACTTAACAAATCTATACTAGATTTCTTACCGTGTGCAATAGATAGGGATCACGTTTATAATAATAATACTTGTATTAGATCAGTTTCCAAAGCAGTCGTTAGGGAAGCAATTTAAATTTTTTTTGTAGTAGATATTTTGTCTAATGCATTAGGATGAAACATAAAAATCAATTTACTTGTGATAGATTTTTTTGTCCAATGCATCAGTTATCAAACATATACAATCAATTTACCGTACTAGATTCTGTAGTCCAATGTAGTAGTTAGGAAACATATAAAATCAATTTAGTTTACTAAATTATGTTGTCCAATGCATCCGTTAGGAAACATATACAATCAATTTATTGTACTAGATTTTTATTGTCCAATGCAGTAGTTATGAAACATATACAATTAGTTTAGTGTACCAGATTTAATAGTAGTACTAACCATCTGTTCATTCATTTCTAACATGTAGTAGCAATTACTTTCTATTTTAGCTAAGTACTGTAGATGCAAATTTCAAATTTCTTCCATTTAATAGTAGCTGAATAGTAAATTTGTTAGATTACTCTAAGCATTCCAACCACATTCTTTCCCCATATCACAAACATCATCATTACTTTCCTTTAGTAGTCTTTCAATCATTAGAATTAAGATGCATGCACATTCATCACAATAGAAGATATATTTCAGAAACCAATAAATTACTTAGGAACACAAATAGATCAAGGTTAGAAACTCATATATTCATATTACATAGGTCAATTTGAAATTTATGTTGGGAAACCCTTGATCCACCCAATCATAGATC
The DNA here is from genome assembly GCA_027924585.1 of Larix kaempferi. NCBI lineage: Eukaryota > Viridiplantae > Streptophyta > Pinopsida > Pinales > Pinaceae > Larix > Larix kaempferi. Next base: position 2,060,702 of record BSBM01000385.1, read on the forward strand.
TATAAGGAACTTTTAGCCCTTGTTTTCCACAGTCACCCTCGAGCTCGGTCTTAGTCTCTCTAGGGATTAGCTCTTAGGTTCTTTCAGCTTTTAGATCTTTTTAATTACAGATTTGCATAATGACCCTAGTGACCCTAACTATCCAAGAAATTCCTTTACCAATATCCATGGTTCATCATAGACAGTTTTGTAACAAAAAATTCCATGCAGTAATCCTGCCAATCCAACAACCAATAGGTAATATTGTTGTTATAGTACCTAGGAAGTCCTCCTTCCAATTGGTACTAAACACCTTCACTACTCACACTATTGTTGATGTATATGTAACTTTGGAATGCATTTCATATATGTATATTGTATCCCCAATGGATATGTATTATTCCTCCGGTTGGAAGTGTCGTCAGTTGTACTTGCATGTGTCGCAAGTTATATTGTAAGTGTCGTAACTTATACTTGATGGGTTATTAGACCACCTTGATGGGGTCGGCCCTATATGAGTCATGTGGGTTAAAGGGTTATTAGACCACCTTAATGGGGGTCGGCCCAGTCAACATTCAGTTAAGTGGTTAAGTTGGGGCCAACCTAGTTGAGTAAAGGTCAGGTGAAAGTTAGTGTATAAATAGAGAGTGTGACTCTCTCATTTTACACATTGTCTCATTCACTCACTTCGCATTAGTGAGAGAGAGGAGGAGTGCGCACAAGAGGAGGAGGAGCATGTTGCTGAAGATATCTATCTCTTGGGTTTGATCATGGTGATCCTTGTATTGATGCTTATCCTATCTCTGAGGAAGTTGCGGGCTTTTTCACCTTCTTGGTTTTCCCTGGTGAAATGTTTTGTGTCTCTTGTCTCTTGTCTCTTATGCTTGATATGTTGTACATGTTGTTCTTTTAGTTAATACCCTAGATCATATTAATTGATGAAAATCTAACAACTATGTCCATAAAGAATTTATGAACCGTGACTGAACTTGTACCTTGATCATCTGAGCACATATATATCAAGTGGCTAGTTCCTCCCCCCTTTAGTTGTCCATTCTTTGAAATTTGTACAGATTTTAGATTCTTAATTCTTTTTCTTAAGTTTGATTTCTATGTTTCCTGATACTTACTAAACATAAGGTCCTAGTGTTCACATAACACTTAGCCAAAATATGAGGGGCATCATTCTAGGGTATTACAATCACATCTCCAAATGCAATGTCTCTTCACAAGGTGTGTCCAACATCCCTCCTACAAGCATCCAATTAGTCCAACTAGCCTCCTAATCAATGTGCTCCCCTTGTTCCACTCACCCTACATGAACACTATAGTAACGTATGCATCCCAAAGTCAATTCAAGCCCTCCATTTAAGCATCCAAGATACTGCATGTGTTTCTAGGGTGAAGTTCCATTCTTTATGATGGAAAATTATCCTACTCAATTGTAGCGAATTATCGAAGAAAGAAAAATATCTCCAATGCCTTAGGGAAGAATATCATGCAAACACTTAAAGAAGGATAAACAGTCACCGAGTAAGCAATCGCTAATGTGAAAATCCATCAACGACCATATCCCTTTTGCAAATCCATCATGGACCATCCAAGGATTGATCATACACCATGTACCCAAAATATTATGAAGAAACACCAAACATGGTGTAAACACTTTCAAAGTAATCTTTAAAGTAAAAATGAGTAGCACTTGAACTATACCTACTAATGTCCTAAATCTATCAAATTTGGCTACTTTAGGTCAGTGATAGTTGTAGTATACAAATTGGCTAGAAATTATGAAAGGAAATTTTATTGGGGTTAGAAGTTTGATTATATCTTGTGATGTTCAGGTTTTCCCCATTGTTAGTGGCTTGATTGGGTGGATTTCCTTCAAGTCCATTGTCTTGATTTGCATTCTTGTTAATATTTTTCTTCTCCCGCTTGTTTTATGAATTGGATAGGTTGGTTATGTTTTCTTGAGAAAAATATTGACCCTATTGATAAGAATACAACAAAACAAGGTTGATCTCGCATGGAAACAAGGGGGATTGTGGGGTTGAGGGCCCTAGGGGGGGAAATGGAAAAGGTAGTATCGATTGTGTGGTAAGAGGCACCATAAGCATTTCTAGGACTATATGAAATGGTGTGCAACTATTGGAGGGTTGGTCACTCCATGAGGTGATATAGACATTTTGGGAGGCATGATTCCTAAAATTGGACATATTAGTACTCGTTTGTGAGGTTTATAATCCACCACATCAAATGTTGAGGTTGGCATAGGGAATATTATAATGCTCATGTCAATTGGTGATAGGATGGTTGTATGAAGTGTCATATGCCATATTGATTAGCACCAAGGGAGAAGGAAATATTACCAAAATGGTTGGTGGTTTTTGTAAGGGACCCAACAACATGAGATGCCCCTATTATTAGTTGGTGAAAATCCTAGTCCCGAGGACCATAATTCACTACAGGGAAAACAAATTCTAGGGAATATTGTTTTCAGAGAACGTCCCCTAAAAAATTATTCATTCTCTGTTTATAGCGGAGGTTTCTAGAAAAGTCTAGTGATTCGAGGTTTTAGAAAAAAAAATTGTCGATATACTTGAACTACTATAGTGCACCAATGTAGTTTATTATCAAACTCACCAGTGCTCTATGGATACATGTTCACCTAAGTAACAACATGCCAAAAATACATTGATGCTCCACTTTGGTCAAGATGCACCACTGCTCCACATTGGTTTAGGCACACTGATGCTTTGATACCAATTTCGATCAAAGTGTCAACCCCAAAATACATTAATTCTCATCTTTGTTCCTAGTGCATTGGTGCTTCACATTGTATTAGAGGCACTGATTCATCATGACCCATTGGCACTAGAGAAGCAATATCCCAAAAGAACACTAGCACTCTTCTTTGGTATGGGTGCACTAGTGCTTCTTTTTGAGGTTTTGGTGCACTAATGCTCATTTTTTGGTATGGGTTAACCAATTCTCCTAATACACCAGTGCATAAAATAATAATTTGTATTTCTTTTAACATATTGAAATAGGTGGGAAGATCCTAAATATAACATGGAAAAAAAGAGGGCTTGTTTCAAAACTTCTTTTCATATGGTCCTATGATAGAGAAGAGGAAGAGAGGTGGTTATAAAAGAGAATGCAATACAAATAGCCATGAATGCAAGGAAATATGAATATTATTGAAGCCAAGTAAACAATGTTTTCATCTTCATTACTTAATTGGCTTAGAGGAATTGGTGCATCATGACCCATGTGTACTCTAAGAGAGACAATATCCCAAAAGAAAACTATTGCTCCTCTTTGGGAAAGGTGCATTGGTGCTCCTCTTTAATGTGTGGAAATATTGGTGCTCATCTTTGGTATGGTTACACGAGTGATCCTTTTTGAGGTTTTGGTGCACTGATGTTCTTGCTTTGGTATGGATGCACCATTGCACCTAATACACCAGCTCCTCAAATAATATTTTGTATTTCTTTTAACTTATCTGAAGAGGTGGAAAAAATCCTAAATATGACTTGGAAAAATATATGTCTTTTTGAATTCTCATTTTCATATGGTTCTATAAGGGAGAAGAGGTAATTATACAAGATTATGCAATACAAATAGCCATGAATGTGGGTAAAGACAAATATTATTGCAACCAAGTAACCATTTTTTCCTCTTCATTATTAAATTTCAACACATTATTTATTTTATTTCTATATTCCTTTCCATTTCTCACTAGTTTTTCTAAATTCCGAGCAACTTTTGCTTCTTTTTTGGTAGGTTTGAGGGTTGTTTCCCTTATCTTGTAGGTTAACGATGGATTTATTTTAGGGTTTTACGTCAACATATATAGCAAGGAAATGAAAAACAAACTCAACAAATAAAACGGTACAATGTTGTTCAACATGGGTGCATATCCACAACGCGTTTCACCTCCCTTCATTTGCAGGTTCACAAGGCTTTCCTATGTGGCATATTGTTTTTCCCTAGTTATCTTGGAGCATCACTACTTCTCTTCTATATGAGAACATTGATGTTCCTCTTTAGTATGGGTGCACCAGTGTTCATATTTAAAATGTGGGTGCACCTAAGCTCCTATAAGGTGTGGGTTAATAGGTTCTCCTATTTAGGTATGTGCGCACCAAAGATCATAATATTCCCAAACACCAAACATAATTTACATTTTATTTAAATTATTAAAAGTGAGAAAATCATAAAGATGATCCTTAGAAAAAGTAAAAAGTGACGATTTGTTTTCATTCTTCATTTCACATGAGAGAAGAGAAAGCGGAGGTTTCCGTACATGAGAATGCAATACAGACATAAGGTCTTACCTTAGTGAAACTATGCCATAGTATGTTCTTTCATGGGATATTAAAGAACACTCCTAATTTCACAAGATATTGATAAATACCTACTAAAATCCTTTTGTTGATCTACACTCCCAATACATATTTCCAATTAAAAAATTCATATTTTTACTATATATCTTGTATTTTTACGTCGATGGTCGTTTATATAGGGGATATATAGGGAAAAAAACATTATCAATGTGCTATATACACCTATCAGTGTATTCATACACATTAATATTATTAATGTGGTTGTTTCTAGTTACTTCATACCCATTGTTATTTTTCACAATTTAAAAATCCACCGTTATTAGTGAATGTGATAAAATATTGGTCAACAAGGTGAAGTCCCCATGAATACAAATAGCCATGAATGTAGGGAACGATAAAGAGTATTGCAACGACAACCATCTTTTGTCTTCATTATTTATTTTCTTCTTATTAATGATTTTATTTCATATATGTGTGTGTGTGTGTGTGTGTGTGTGTTTGAGAGTTTTGCCTCTTTTTGTAGGTTTGAGAGTTTTTGCCTCTATTTTAGGATTTTAGGTCAACATATATGGCTCCCAAATCATTGGAAAGTTTAACTAATAAAAGGTACATTTTTGTGCAACATGGGTGCATATCTTATCTAGTGATTTTCTTTATGTTACTTTGGATTTGTCAATATTGTTCCTTATTTATTAGTTGATATTTCAATTTTTTTTAAATTTATTTGACGGTTTTCCTTTTATTTTCAAGCTAACCATGGATTTGTTTAGGGTTTTATATCAACTATTGATAGAAAAGGATGGCCAAGCTCAACCAATAAAGGGGCACACTTTTTGAAACATGGGTGCATGTCCAAAGGTGTTTTAACCTCTCTTTATATGGAATATCATGAATTTATTTAAGTTATGTAGTGTTATTCTTGCTTTTCTTGGAGCATTGGGGCTACCCTTTTGTTTTGAAACATGAAAGCTACTAGTTCTCCTGGTTTGAGAGCATAAATTGTTCACTTTGGGCATATTATTTCTAGTGGATGAGTGGTTTTGGAGAGTTCTCATTAAACATTTTGATTATAACAATTAAGTGATTTAGTAATTACAAGAGCTCGACTTATTAAGTGGTTTGAGAGTCATCATGGTTTTGTATAGGTGGTTTCACTACCATTACTTTATACTAATGCTTAACATTTCGATATTAGTTATAGTACATTTTCATAATATTATTATTTTGTTTATTTATAATGTTCTAATTCATATGCTCCCAACTATATATATATATATATATATATATATATCAAATAATACATATATATTCAACCAGGAGATTCCTTAATGAAAAAAGGATAAGAACAAATAGTTGAAATATCAAAAATAAAACGTTATATGCTATCACTACATTTTACTAATTATGTATGTTTTAATTAAATTTAGTGTATAAATATTAAACAACGTGAAAAGCAGTATATATAAAACAAATTAATTTTAAATGTGACTAAAAATATTAATTTAAATTAATAATTATTATTTTTTTTTATAACAAATAATTGATCTATTATTTATATAACAAGTGCTATATTTAATCATTGGAGCATTGAAGCTCCTCTTAATATTGGAATGGTAACATCAATGCTTTACTTTGGTTTGGTCACACCGGTACTTCTCTCTAATACTAGAGAACAAACATAAGGTCTTCACATTGGTGTGGGTGCACCAACACTCATATTTTAGGTATAGATGCATTGATGTTTCAATAAGTTATGTGCACATCAATTCTTTTGTAAGGAATGTGTGCACTAGTTCTTTTCTTTTAGGAATGGTTGCACCATAAGATATATGTGCATTAGTGTTTATCTTTTAGACATGGGTGCACCAATGCTCTCCTTTGGTCTTGGTGCATCAATGCTTAAATGGCCTTAGAGCATTGTGCTTCTATGTCTTTCGAGCACTAATACTTTCTAAAATGTAATACCCCCAAGACATTTTTATTTATTTTTTATTAAGTATTATTTCAAAAACAATTATTATTTGTAAAAGAGTTATAAAACTCAAAATACTCACCTATGGTGTGAGTAGATATTTTGCACAACAATTATTATTTTTATTATAAATAAAAAGAAAGACACTTGGAAAAATAATTTGAAAGAGAGGACACCACCATGAGACAAAGAACAAGTGTAAATAAAGCAAGATATATTATGTCAGTCAAATCCTATCTAAAAACTTAACCACCAGACAAGATCCTAAATTATAGGGATCAACAGATTGTTTGAGATTTGATTGAGATGGAACAAGACCTAGGAAGAAACTATAAATTGGTACATTAAGATAGCACAAGACGTTGTGTTGTGCATGGAGATATTGTTTCTATCAGGGAAAGTTGTTGATTATTTCTCATTTTAATTGTAATTCCATCATGGAGTTTGTTACAGAATCTGAGAGAGAGAGAGAGAGAGAGTTGCATTCAAATCTTGCTTACTAGACCAGTTGTGCATGGTGGTGATCCAGCTCGGGGGTGGAGATGGGAGAACGGATTTGCTGTCCTCTTTTATGGTTGGGAGGAACTGAATCTCCAAGTGTGTTTCCCATTTCTTTCAAGCAAGCATATTCATGTCATTTGAGTAAATAGTTAACAATGGCGTAGAGTATTTTATTTGGGATATCGTTGTTGTTTTTATATATGCAGTGAGTTATGCTACCTCGGATATTAAATCTCTTCTAGTTTTACTGAAAATAAAATGATGACATCAAAATTAATAGTTCATCCTGCGATTTTTACAAAGTTTGATTATGCATCTACATTTTAAATATTTTTACCAAGTTCGGATCTATTTTAAAAATGTTGAACTCTATTTATACTATACTGAATGATTGTATTTACCAATAGACGGATCATATTTCTTTAAAACAATGTTGGATGTTATTTATATTATACAATGTATGCATTTACAAATAGACACATCGGATCCTCTTTTTTTAGATGCTTGAATTTGTTATACCATATCGATTGATTGTATTTACAAACTAAAGCACACGATCTCTTTTAAACCCTGTCTATATTATATATATAATGATTGTATTTCCAAAAAGAATGACAAGATTTTATTTTTATTTTCGTTTAAATATGAATTCAGGTTATATGAGATAAAGGTATTTATCAAAGAAAGATCGGACCTCTATTATGAATGTCTGAAATTTGTAGACATTATATAAAATTGTAGGGACCCCATTTGTGGGGTTGTCCCTAAAACTAAAATGAAACACATCTAAATAAAATAATATTGATCCCAACATATCAATGGTAGAAAAATAATTTACACATAAAATAAATTTACTTTTAAGCAAATAAAAGTGGAACCTTATACCTGTCATTCGTCGATTGATCCTGCTTGTCTTTGCCGTCCGCTTCCATGTTGTGTCCCTCCAGCCGAAACTCATTTAACCATAGGTGAAGCAACCGTTAGCTTCACCACCCAACCATACGCTTATGCTTTTAGTCGCATGGCCACCCCCGAGCTTCCGAGTCATAGAGATCACACACACAAAAATATAGAGACTCAGAAAAGGGTTTCCCCCCCCCACCATAATCCCTTGCCAACTCTAATAGCATCAAGTCACTCTCTTTACAAAAATTATGATACCCATCCAAACCATGGGTCCCTTACCCATTCCCAAAGCCTTCCTTAAATAGTAAAATCCTTTGCGACACATGTCGCTTCATGCAAAAATATTTAATTTTTTTATTATTAAAAAATAATTTAGGTCACCTATCCATGTGTCAAGCTTTCTATTATTCCATTTTGATCCTAAAATAATGATTTCTATTATTTTAAATACTGAAATGTATTTTCATGTGCAAATGTCTAAAATAATAATTTCTATTATTTTAAATACTAAAATTCATTTTCCTCAGCAAATGTTCTAAATATAATTTTATACGTTTTTATGCATAATGTTTAACCAATAATCCCTTCTAGGACTTAGGTACCACACCACTGGGCCCATCCGTCCTTTATGCTCATATTTCGACATGGTACCACTCCGTTGGGTCCAATCGTCTGTCATTTCCATTTCTCAGCAAGGTACCACATCGTCGGGTACTTACGTCCGTTATTTCCATTTCTCAGAAAGGTACCACATCGTCAGGCCCTTGCGTCTGTTATTTCCGTTTCTCAGCAAGGTACCACATCGTCGAGTCCTTGCATCCTTTATTTTTGTTTCTCAGCAAGGTACCACATTGTCGAGTCCTTCTGCCGATATCCTTTCATTTGACTTCGGGGACTTCATGTAGGGATTTAGGACCCATTACCTTCAATCCTCCACCTACACGCTATTGGAGACTAATGGCACTGAGGAGCAATTCTGTTCTTATTGCGCGCCCCCAAGTCATACATGACCAACTCCATCGTGGTCCACATCGCACAACCTCATGCTTCCCCTGAGTAAGCGGATCAATGCTTCTCTACTCATGCGTGGAATTCCGTCGGAAGTCGACATCATCGTCATTCTCCCCATGTGTGATTTATCTGTACTCTATGAACCTTCAATTCCTTTGTGTGTCCGTCGGTGAACTATTTCACTTGTCACTACACACATTCTCAAAAGAACATATTTATAGTCTTGTCCTTGTTTGTCATAATTCATTGTATAAACCCACTAATCATTAAGCAATTATAGTTTACTCAATATATCCAATATTTCATAAATCAGCAAGCCATTTCGTCAACATTTATCATACATCTAATCACTAAGAAGCATATTCTTGAACACATATCACATTTTTCATAACGTGACCAATGTCGACATGCACATCTTCAAGTGTTCCTCAATCGTTAAGACATATCAAGACTCAAGAGACCACTTTATCGAAGTTTGTTAGTCTAGGTCACTCGACAGGTGCCCTTAAGGTCCACAGTCATTCTAGGGGCCTTACAAAAATGAACATATTCTAGACAAATCGACCGATCTTTAATAGAACTATTGGGATCATAAAACTTTAATTTATTTTATGGATTTCTCTTGAGTTAAAATATCAATTTCCTACTGGGTTGGCAGGCGTGGGAGGGGTCATCTTCAACCCCGAGGGAAGCAGAATGAAAAGCTATGCTTGGGGAATTGTAATAAAGACCAATAACAACGCTGAATGGCTTGCCTTACTTAAAGGTCTGGAAGTCGCCATCAAGGCCGGGATAAAAGATCTAATAGCAGTTGGGGATTCCCTTCTCATAATCCGAGAAGCTAGCAATCTCACCAGGAAACGCTCCACCCCATCCAATAAATACCACCACATCCTCAAATTCATCAGCAGATATTTCAACACTCTTAAATTTCTCCATGTTTTATGCTCAAATAATCACCACGCCGATGAAATGGCTAACAAATGGGTGCTCCAATGTACTAGTTTCCTATCCTATGATGGTGAAGACCCTACCCCTAGTTGGATTCCCTAACCACTCCTCCCCTTGGGGTCCTCCCCCCATACACCGACACATTTCTCTCCCACCTCTCGTCACCTTTGGTAGCGACCACCCTTACTCCTGCATGCAACCACTTGTCACTTTGATTGAGGGCTGATGGAGGCATTTAATGCCTTCACATGGCCTCTTACCATCTACCCCCACTCTCTCGCACGCTCTGATTAACCATTCCCTCAGACGCTTCCAGAAGTTCGCTTTGTTAACCTCTGCCTTGAGGATGGATGCCCGCTCCACTGCTTGCTTTGCTCCTTCCTTGGGTGCTAGCTCTGCAATTTCTTTGCCTCTGCTCTCCTGCACGCTCTGTGATAAGCCCTTTCTCTCCTCCCCTGGCATTTCTCTTCCTAAAGAAGAGCTCCTTCAGCCTCTACGCTCTATCCTCATGGACCTTATGTCCCTTAGTCCGTGCAAAGATGAGCTAGTAGCCCTTGATTCCTCCACCTATTCGATTCCCCAAGATACAAAGGCTGAAACCATGGAAGCGCAGGTGAACATGATTAGAATTGAGGTGGAAGACATAAAAAAGAACATGATGAGAGTTTTTACCCTTCTACATTCTCTCAACACCGAGATCAGGAATAACAATGAATGGTCAAATCTCCTCCATGTCAGAAGCGGTGGACTACACAGGAAACAGTATATCAAATGTGGACTCCAAGGTGGATGATAACTACAGGAATATCTCAGACGTTGAAGGAAAGGTGGTCAGGCTCAGAGAATATTTGGCTCGTTGAATTCCAGGGTTTCATGACACTACGGGCTCCAGTTCCAATCCGGATGACTCCATGGAAAGCCAAGAACCTCCTCGTCCATGACAAAAATGACTCGGCTGTCTGGTTCTCTCTTTTGTGGGTTATAATTTATCTTTCTACTCTAGTATAGAAGAAACTCAGGTTTAGTTTTAATGGGTATTATCAGTTTCAATGGATTCTACACCCAGTTTTTGTAATGTATTGCTTTTGTAAGCTCATTTTGGGACAATATGTTAAGTTTTATAGTACTAGCTTCAGACCTGTTAGAGCTAGGAGAAGAATCACCAGAACAGGAATGGAAAATTTGAAAGCTGATCCCTCTCAGAGGAAAACCAGAACCTCTTTGTATTTATTTTTTGAAGACTCTTTTTAATACAATATCCATAATGTTCTTGTTAAAAAAAAAAAACGATTTCCTATAGATTTTACAAAATCGGTAATCAATCAAATTGAAAATCGGTGGATTGGGGATTGAATCCATTCGACCTATAGTTCATTGATGTTAAATTTTGGGGATTACGTGTGAACTCAATTGAGATGTGGTATTTTTTTTATAGATTGTATATCATGATTGTGTGAGGTCAGTGGTTTGTGTGCTGAACCCAGTTGATATGTGGTTTGTGTGCTGAACCCAGTTGATATGTGGTTCATTCATCTTAAAAGTTTGTAGATTGCTTGTGAACTTAGTTAAGCCGTGGTAATTGAAACCTGCACAATGCATGGAGTCCGTATTAAATCCAGTCATCCACAGATTGAAAAAACTATCCCTTTTTATGGGTTTACTATTAGGAGCGAGTTGGAGGTTTTACGGTAGTTCCCAATGTTTCCATCCTTAACAGCTTCAATTCCGTCATGTGAACTTCACTTGCGTTGGTTGTCCTCTTCTCAACTTGTGATTTCAAACTGCTTGTTAAGTTATGTAACCAAGCTTGCATGGCACTTTGTTAAACTCTGAGTTGTAGTGGTAGATTTATTCCTTACCTTACTTTCTTCCTTGCCAATTTCATTTGCGTTGATTTTCTGTTACCTACGCATTTAGTGTTGCTTGTCCCTTATTTTTCTATCTTGGCATTTAAAACCAAATGAGTGATTGTAATATATAATTAAATTGTCCAACGCATGCATGGATGGTCCATATTATATGCTTGTCTATTCCTGTAACGATTATAGTCCTTCGTATTATATGCTTGTATATTCCTGTGACAGTCGCAACTATTTTATTTAAACTTCCCGGTGAGTAGGCTGACGTTGTCAAATAGGGATAGTTGATATATAAAAAGAGAATTTACGACATAGAATATCGAGCTGTAGTTTAATGGAAGAAACAATTAAGGTTAATATATATATATATATATAGAATCGATATGTGTTATATGGAATCGCAAGTTATTATGCTTTGATTGAAAAGTTATATATATATATGGGCATGTGGAAGGAACTATGAGATGATATTTAAGGTTAATATGTATATATATTATATAGATTGCATTCTATGTATGTATGGAACATACATGAAGTTAATAGTATGGTATTATTCCAGTTGAGAAGGGTTTTAAACTAAAATGTACTAAAGAATTATTAACTAAGTGAAATTATAACTTATAATTGTTCAGGGTTAAAGTTAAGAGTTTTTTAATACTTTAAATATGTTAGATTATGCAAAGGAATATTGTTTGAAAGTATACCCTCGACATCCTTACAGTAGTTATGGTTACCTAAACTAATTCACATGTTAATTCTATTTTTGAACTAAATATGTTAGATTATGCAAAGGAATATTGTTTGAAAGTATACCCTCGACATCCTTACAGTAGTTATGGTTACCTAAACTAATTCACATGTTAATTCTATTTTTGAACTAGGATAGGGTAATCTAGTGAAAACATAGCCCAACCATTTTAAAAGAGCATTCATATGTGGTATGATGAGAAGAAAAATATTCATTTGAAATGCAGTGGTTGAATGATTAAGCATGATCGTGATCTGTACAGACCTTGATTACATATCTTGAATATTTTTAATAGAGAGTAAATGAATGGGGATATGTCTATTGTATGTAGACAGGTGTAAGAATATTATGTTAATTGTATTCACAAGTTAGCAATGAAACTAATTCAATTGTTGCATAGTTGAGTGGTAACTGATTTCATAAACAAATTTGAAAAGTTAACATAATATGGGTTCACATCTTACTTATGATTGTTTATCATTATTTAGATTTTATTACTTATAATGGTTGAGTAAGTAAGCACCATGTCTATGTCAAAGAAAGGTTAATTAGTAAAAGCAACCAAGTAAGTTGTATTTAAATTTATGGTTTCCAAATCAGTTATGAGACTATTTATTTTACATAATAGTTGAAGTCACTTACATATCTATTGTATGTAAGAATAAATATCAATGATAATTTACGTGGTATAATCTTCAAGTACTCATTGAAGTTCATATAGTTTATAAGGAAGGATGTACCTTACTAATCATTCATAGAATCAATCTACATGTTTTCATGTATGTGTAATTGTGTGAATTATACTTTATCAAAGATTGCAATGATCATATTTATAATTCAGCTAACATAGTCTATGTAGGAATGATGTTTAAGGAAAGATCTTTGTACCCCATTTCCCTCTGTAAATAAAGAAATATATAAATATATATTAGTTTATTTTGAGTATGTTACAATGTGGTATGAGAGTTGATGTTGTAGCACTCGGGCATATTTAGACTAAAAAAGGAAACATATAAATACAAATTTTTTATAGACTTATAACAATAACAATTGAGTTGCGTTTGCGTTTTTAGATAATAGAATTCAACAAAGTGATGATCAAGGAAGTCTTTCTATCCCTCACCTTGACTCATTCTTATTTTAAAATATGAATGGTAGGCATATATCCAAAATCTTGTTTTCATTCACTAATGTGGATTTGAATATGACGGGATGTAGTGCATGTGAAGGAAAGTCCCATCGTAAAAGGATCTCTATTAATTATGTTTCTTTACCTCGTCATTATTGTTACACGATCAAGATAATGTAGTTCTAAAATTTCTAGCATAGTAAGATATACATAGAAAAATAAAATATTGCTATTATGCTTAAGATTGCTTTGATGAAATTCATATCGAAGCAAAATAAAATATTGCTATTATGCTTAAGATTGCTTTGATGAAATTCATATCGAAGCAAATAGATCTTATAAGATAGTTAGAATGAAGTCTAAAGGTGTGATTGGTCTCATAAATGGTTGCCGAGGATAATTCATAATAGGTTAGGGTAGAGTTACTACAGACGAGTTAAAAAAAACATTTTGGATGGTATTTCTTTCCTTTGTTTTGAGAATGAATAGGATTATGAAATAATATGAATGTTAGATGGAATAATCCTAGAGTATTGATTCATCAATTATTGTTATTTGACTCTGGAGTTAACCAAGTTAGGTTGCATAGTTAAACACATTGCACATAGCGAGGATGATGATCATAATGTGATTATGTTGGAAGTATGCAATGGAATTTGCGTTATAATTTTAGTTACTCTTAATATATTCAGGAAGAAGTGTAGATGTTTTTTTAATGAATTGTTTCTATATAATTATAGACAAAAAAATTTAGTCGATAAAACCATAGTCTTTCGATTTTTTATATGAATATGCAAGTTAAACATTTGAATTGGTGAATAGAGTATCCATTGTAACTTAGCATTTGAAATGAACAATAATGCTATTGGAAATATTGTAAAATTAACAGATTGATAAGTTACTTTGCTTAATGAGAAACATAGTTTATGTTATGGTCTCAGACTCCATGAAGAAAACATAGTTGATTGTAATGTCCCTAAAATTGTGAAATTTAAATTTTTTTCTGTATGGCTATTGTCGTTGAATTGGTCAAATGACTAGTAAATTAACTTCAGCACTGAGTGATAAATACATGACTTAACAAAGTAATGTAGATGTAAAGTTTGTCCTTCTATTCATAATTCTCTTCTTGGTTTATTAATGCACATGGATTCATTTGTATTTATACAAAAGCGATGTTTTGGACGGTGATCCTAATGATCCACATTGAGTTAATGGATATATTTATGTTTTATTGAAGAGCCTAAAAAGTGTACATGTTAAAACTCTAATGGTTTTATATCAGCCTCTTGGTTTATAAGTTATTTTCTTTAAAGTCAAACTGGATGTATACTTAAGAAAATGGATTAGTTTTGATAATCTGAAATTGTATTTTTGTAATTCTTTCCATGAGTTTGAGGGGATGAACCTGGTAGCAGAGGCCTGGCTTACTTAGCTTTATGCTAAGGTTTTCTTTCTGCCTTTATTTTGTAGGTATTTTTAAAGTACCACTTAAAGTTAACATTCTAGATTTTTATAACCAAGGATAAATTTTATTATGATAATGGTAAAAAACATTCAAAAGCTCAGCATGTCAAGGTGACAAAATCGAGCCTAAGGTGAGTGACACTCTCCACTATAGAGAGTGGGTAAACATCTAAGGAGTAGTGTGGTTTGGTGGCTTTTAATGCACTTGCCCTGGTTTATGCTATCTAGTTGGAGCGTGGTAAGGTCCTAAGAAACTAGGGTGGCTTTCGTTTGTAGTTTCATTTTCGTAGTTTTGTGTTTGGATGGAGAGCTCTGTAGGGTTTACTAGTTTTATAGTGTCAGAGCAGAGCTCTCTGGTTTGTGAAAGAGGCATATGAATGCTAGCGTTGGCCATGAGTGTAGCTCAGGCCAACGCTCCACTTAAGAGATGGGGAAGGAAGAGCTCGTAACCAGAATTTTTAAGGTAACCCCACATTTTTACAACTTGCTCCAGACTTTTGCTTCTGCAACTTGATTTGCTGTATGTTATAACTAAAGGGCACGGGGGCTTTAGTAGAAGGCAATATAATACCACCTTCATTCATATTGTGGTATTAAATATTCATGAAAATCTAAAAATTATATTGCTTATATATTAAGGGGCAAAGGGTTTTTTTATTTAATGTAACAATACAAAAATGCTTTAGGGTCTTTTTTATATGGAAAGGCTGACAAATATCCACCAAATGGAGATGGAGGGATCACGGTCGGATGAGAAATCAGGGTGAGGCAAGGCTCGGGCTTACCAGTACGCAGGGAAATCGCATCGTGAGGCATGCTTGAGGCCAGGGGTTTCGTGGTGAAGTGGGTTTCCGGTCAATCTTGGTCGAGAGACAGTGATCATTGACAACCAATTGTTACCAATATCACTCAACTAGTTGTTACCAATAGCCTTGGGAGGCTCTAAGCCTCCATGGCCTATTATAGGCTCTTGATAGGCCTTGGGGGCTTGAATACCCAACCACTCATTCCTATTATAGGCCTTGGGAGGTTTAGTCAGCCTCCTAGAGCTTGTTACACACCCTGGGGGCTTGGATACCTACCCCACAAAAGGATAATTTAGTGATTGGGGAACTGCAACATGCAATCTAAATGTTGTGCTATGTGCGTTGGCTCTAGTGACATACAAGAAGTGATCTCCTATCTCTTCATTAGACCATTAGATGTTGCAAATCATAATGATATGTGGTTGAGTAATTTCATTGTGGGTGAAGTAATGTGCATCCACGATATACATCGAAAGAAGCAAGGTACATTGTAGAATGCATGTGGGGTCATAAGAGGGGTATCATATCAATATACTAGGTAGAAATATAAAGGGGTATAAAAAATGTTAATGAAAAAATTGATACATACAATATCTAGTGAAAATAGGTTTTTTTTTAAATTGGGAAGGCATATTGGGAGGGGGTTAAAAAAAATGATTTTGGAAGGTATTTTCCAATATTTAGTGAAATTAGGGGTATTGTTTCATATGCCATGATTGAACGTGCTATGATAGCTGTTTATTGAGTGAAGCCCCTGTGCTAAAGGGTTGCATTTTGAATTTTGACAGGGATTTACAGTACATAAAGTTTGAGTCTTGGCATGATGGGGTATTCATAGCTATGATGGCCATGGTAATCCTGGTTGGTATTCCTAGTCCTCTGTGGCCATTTTCTCCTCTCATGCGAATGGTTGCATGTACTGTTTGTTCGCTCAGTATGTAAGAAATTGGGAATGGTTTACGCATTCAAATTTTCTGGGATTTAATGTTATGCTAAGTTTGGATGAGGAATCGTGGCCGGGCTTTGTGGCACACGCTGTAATGTATAATCCATAATTTTGATTAAGTTGTAGCCTGTATGGTGTTTTTGGGTTTAGAGGAGGCCCTAAATTGACTCCTGTACATAATCAATTGTGGTTTTGGCGTTTTGGAAACTCTATTAAATAATTTATATGAAGTCTTTTTAATTGATCTCAGTCAGAGTTGTGGATATAATGTAAATTTATTTCAACTACTGTGAGTAGCATTGACCCTGTGTAACTCTCAAAATATTTAAGTTTTAACCTAGGTTTTTACTACTTCGTTGGTTGAAGACTGAGCGTGAAGCTTGTGTCTGCATTTATAATTTAATGTATTCTGAGTTTTACTCTCGTCATTTTAATTTAGGCGTTTTGATCTTGAAATCGAATCTCTCTGAGTTTTAGTCCGTAATAGTCATATCGATAGCATTACATATACTCTCATTCAATTTAGATGCATCATCTACTATTCACCCTGATATATATAAATGTAACATCTTTTAATCCTTTATCTAGTAGAAACACGCTTGTTATTCTTACTTAAGAGAGTATAACACTTACTACATGCTAAACATTGTTATTCATGTCGTAAGGTATGATTGATAAAATTAATAAATCAAATATGAATGTTAATCATGTATGGATGTTGCAGTGTGATGGATGATTTTCTTATTATTATGCTCAGGAAAGGATTCCTTACAAAAATTTGACTTTGTTATATAAAGTGGTACTAAAAACTGAATTTGACAGATTGTCAAAATCTGTGGGACTTTTTGGAAGACATGAGCGTGATATATTGTACATGGTAAGCATACGGTAAGAATCTGAATAAAGATCAAAGACTCATGAAAGGATATATGCACATGAGTAAGAATGGATGAATAAACGGGTGAAATTATTGTTTATAGATTGATTATGATTATATCACAACTAATCGTAAAGTTGTAAATAATTCTAGAAACTTGGGAATGGCAATGAAGTCACGATAAGTACCTATTCCGTGTGTCACAAATAGTCAAATGTGGTAATTGACAGTAAATGCGGAAAAAATAAATAATGAATATAATAATATGATCATGGGTTTTGGTAGATCGTTAATACCTACAGGACATGTTGAAAGAAAAGAGTATTGTACATATTATGCATAAAGTATGTCATATAAATGGAATGATTACTGTGTGAGCACATGGTGTTAGGTAAACGACTTGTTGTGTGAGCACAATACTGTTAGGCAAATGATTGTTGTGGGATCACAATGGTGTTAGGAAAATGATTGATGTGTGAGCACATTGGTGTTAGGAAAATGAAGTGGCAAAAATTGATGATCCAGCTCTACTATGCTAAAGTTGCTTTTCCAAGACTCAAGAAGGAGGTTGGGTGGAAAAGAAATTCCTAGACTCAAGCGAGAAAGCTTGAGGGAAAATTGTGAAAGAGCCTATGATATCATTGGCAAGACCTAGGCACAAAGTTTGACATATGGAAAATAGGACATTGTTTGATGTTTTTGAGGAGATTACTTTTGACTAGCAATCAAAAGGGAGAGTAACCTCAAGTATAACCCGTAAGTCCATGCGTAAATTAGTGATAGATCTCAGGATTTGCATTCAGTAGAGGGTTGTTGAGGTTCCAATAACTCAAGGGAGAGTTTGGTGATCAACAAAGTGTTGTTGAAAGTTTTATCTCCATGATGAAACAATAAGACATATGTTAAAGAACTGCCAAGTAACTAGGCTGGTGAATTCCCTAATGTATAAATGTTATGAATATAAATAAAATTGAAGGTAATGTCTATCGCCATCTAAGGACAAGATAAAGGTCCAAGTATTGGACGTCCTCCCAAAATGATAAGGAAATTGTGTAAACATGTATTTTGTCTCCCAAAAGATGAAGAAAGCCAAACTTGAAGTTTATTTCTTGAAGTTATATGCTACTAACTTCTTAATGGAGGTAGTGTCTATCACCAGCTAAGGACAAGCTAAAGGTCCAAGTATTGGACATCATCCCAAAATGATAAGTAAATTGTGTTTACTTATGAATTTTTTGTGTTATATTGAAAAATAAACATGTAATTTGTCTCCTTATCATGATAAGAGTACAAAGTTTAAAAAACAAAGGACTGGAAGATGTTCCATGAATAGCCCAATTGTTTGTTATAAAAGGGCTTGTTGTTACATCCTGATTTAAATTGCAAATACATAATATGTTGCTACTGGATGATTTTTGGAAGACCTCGATTGGTTGCATAAAAGTGCACGATGTCAGAGAAATACAAGTAATAACGACTTGCGAGGATCGCAAAAGTTTGAAGATGATCAAAAGGAAGATAATGAAGCAAACAAAAGAGGAACGTGTAAAAGGAAATCCACAGTAAAAGACAAGTTTTGAAGAACATGAACATTGAGGACAGTGTTATCTTTAAGGGGGGAAGGATGTAACATCCCCCTTATACTCCTACTTTGTAACTGAGAATGTAAAAATATATATATTAGTTTCTGGTGAGGAGCTCAAGGCCAAGGCCCCACCAGGAAACATTGTAAGATTTGTTACTTATCTCCTAAGTTGTAAATTTGAATATTAGACTTCAGAGGACCGAAGGTTGAATGCAACTTTAACGATGTGGCAAAAGAATCCACTAGGGGAGGAGGGGTATGGAGGCTAGTGAAACCATGGAAAATTAGTTGTTTATGACTCAAATTACCTTTAGTTTTTGTAAGTAATCATCCTAGTATAAATAATTATCTTAGCTCCGACGACTAGAGTCAAAGCATATTTGAAAAAAAAGAGCTAGTATCTTGCTTACAAGAGAGGGAATATCACTATTACAAGGGTTATATTTGTGAACTCTTATAATAAAACCCTAAGAGTAATCATGCCTAAAAAGATAAACAAATCACTCTCTACATATGTAGACACATAGGAGACTACATATGTAATACTAATTAGTATATTTATTATTAGTTATATACATACTCAATTATCAAATTGATAGTATATATATATTCATTTGTGAAAATGGTGATATATTTTACTTGCACTATAACTTAAGGTTTACAGGCAATAATTTTGTTAGAGAGGGAGTGGTTAGCCTCTTCGAGTAAGGTCTTGACATCTATTTGCTGTTGAGATTTAAAAACTTAAGGAAAGGGCACCATTTCATTTCGAATAAGATGGGAAAAACAAATTGATCCCTTGAGGATAGGGATTTTGTTTTCTTATGTCACCGCCATTATAATGCACTACAAGTTTAGAAGTGATGCGATATCTCCTTTAAAGGAGAAGGATTTGATTTTAGTGATAGGGTCACTTTGAAAGAGTGCCAAGTTTGTTACCCAACACTTCTCTCCTCACGGGGTGGGAAAGATGCAACAACTCAAACCAGCTGGAAGCTATTATGTGGCCTTTTGGTAGAAACTGGAGTCCACTCCAATTCAGTTGAGTGCCATCTATCCTTACTATTACTTAACGCCGAGGGGCAGATCCTCAAAAGGGAGAAGATCTATATAGTTATGGAGGAGGAAAAGTATAGGGAGGCGAGCATGAAGGAAAAGGAAGGGGTTTTATCTACGAAGAGAGAAGTAACACGGGAATGAAGTGTTTGACCTCTTCCCTATAATTGGTTCTTGCGATGATAGCAACATTGGTATTTCTACTCACCGCAACTCCTTAGTGAATGCATTTTGTTTTATATGCATTCTTCTTTTAGCTGTAGCCTATCAGCTACCCAGCATATCTGATTTAATAGGGTATTTAGATATCTTAAAAGGCTATCAACCACCGAATGTGCAACAGAAAATCTTATCTCTATGCTGATAGAGTACCTTATTTTTGTGGCTTTTGCGTGTTTACCCTACCCTGCCAGAAAGAGTTATCTCCGTGATTTTTGTTTGACCGAGCATTGCTAACCCTTATGCTATGCGTTTCTTTTCGATTTGGTTCCACACCCTAGTTGGTGGATTCATCTCTACGTTTGATAGATACATTCTATCTCTTCCGGTATATAATGTTTTATGATCGATACGTTTTTTATCTTTATACACCATAGTTTGGAAGAGTCTATCTCTGAGTTATTTTAGCCTGCCCGAGATGCGTATTCGCTGGGGATATTTGTGTTATAAATTTTTCTTTTATTTTGACAAAAGATCTGCTTCTAAGCATTACCAGAGATGCATCAGTCGCTATGATTTGTGTTCCTTCTATTTTTTATAATAGATTTGATTTCTGCAATGAACGTTATATGGTTTTGCCTTGCGTTATTCGCATCACATAGTTTGACCTCTGTTCCTTGTTATAGGATAGTACACATGCTATTTTATCTGCATTTGAATGGATAGGAAGTTTATTATCCGCTCATTGAAGTCTGAGTTTTGTTCACTCAACTGGATCTGCTCCTAGCAATGATCGTTATGCATCGTAATCTGCATTGTTTGCAAACCTTGTAGCAAGCTCTTGCCTTAGTAGTAAATAGCGTTGCAAAGTTCTGTTGAATGAACAGTTACATGTTTGTAAAATGGGGTCTATCGTAACCTTTGACAGAGTTGTAAAACTTTGTATTAGATCGGGGACTGCATTTACCTCTATAGATTTGATCTACTCGTATCCTTGTATAATAGATAGATGCGACCTGTAAAGAGTTACCAAGGGAGTTATTATCCTATTCCTGCATGTTCTATCCTTAACAAAAGATGAACGATCTTTGAACCTTGCTATATCTCCATGAGTTACCCTGTTTAGTTACGGTTGGTTATCCAACCCTGTTTAAGGTTGGAATATTAATGCAATTATAAGATGGTAAGATATATGTTGGGAGAAGCTACTCTAGTGGAAATCCCCTAACTTCACTTCACTTATGCTTTTGATTGTTAATATAAAGTTTTATTATACTTAAGTAAAAGAAAGTGAAACCCCTATTGCAAACTTTGAAATATACTAATGAGCACTGTTAATTGAAGAAAGAAAATAGGTAGTCTTATATGATATAAGTGAGTAAGGGTGTTCTAAATATAATTGTTTTCGGTTTTCTTATTGATAAGGTGATCTTATCTTGACATGTATCTAGTTCATTTAGAGGAGATTAGAAAATCGACCCTTGTATTATTAAAGTTTGTATGAGTTGTCCATATACATTTGCTTGACAAGAGTATATGTCCGTATGCTTCTTATTTGTTTTGATAATACCCTTGATGAGGGAGGCATGAAGAAAGTGGAAGATTGCAAACAACTGAGTTTGCAAGTTGTATCCTTTTATTTTGGATCAATAATATATGATATAAAAACTTTTGTGGATGTAGTCCAAGGAATGGGTGAACCACGCATATTGATCTCTCTTGTGTCGTGTTTATACTTGATGCAAGTTGCTTCTATTTGATATTGTGAATGAAACTGATTTTGAAATTTTGAATGTTCTCATAAAAAAAATGGATAAATATTCATCGCCATTATGGTATAGTTATTGTTTTGTTTCACATACCTTTAGAAATATCACTATTGAGTGAGTACTTCCCATTTGAATATGAGTTAATATGACAACTGATTTGGTGGGTATACATGACTATCATATTTCAAGAAGTAGTAAACTTGGGATATAAATGTTTGGATTTCATAAGTGGCCCAAACAAACTAGAAGAAGAAGTTTTTTAAAACATGTAAAAAGATGAATTTAAGTAGGTGTTGTTGTGGTTTGACTTCTAAAGAAATCATTCTTGTATAATTGATTTAAGGAATAGTGAAACTATAATATGTGTAAGAGAGTACTTTAGGTGATCAAAAGTAAGTGTTATACTCTCTTAAGTAAGAATAACAAGAGTGTTTCTACGAGATAAAGGATTAAGTAAGAATAACAAGAGTGTTTCTACGAGATAAAGGATTAAAAGATGTTACATTTATATATATCGGGGTGAATAGTAGATGATGCATCTAAATTGAATGAGATTATATGTAATGCTATTGAGATGACTATTACGGAACTAATATGTTCAGTTTCTGAGTGATTGAGGTGGCATGATAATTTTTTTTTACAACCCGTTTTTTTTGCAAGGAATAAAAATAGGTATGTCACATAATTGAGTTATGTTTGTAAATTATTTACTGTTTCAACTTAGCTAGGGATTTGAAAATTTAAACATGAATTCAAACTTGAAATATAAATATTTTAACCCAGGGAGCCAATACAATATCCCTTGCTCCCAATGCCTGGAGTTAATCATAAAAAAGAGATTACAGTAATGGAATTTAATTTACAAACTTTCATCTTGTAACATAAAACTAACTCATACCTGAATTTGCAGCTGGGATCATCTCCTTGAATAGACCTACACACCTCAAACACTACTTAACGAAAACAATTATGCTTAGCTTAATTGTAGGATGCTAACCGAATGACTTTGTAACTACCACGTTCCTCCGAACCATGACCCGAAACTGTTCCTTGTTCTGATCGGATCCCCCCGAGATGGCTCCGACATGCAATAGGAAACTAGAGGACCTAGGGTAGACAGTTGATGATAATCCAATATTGAAGTAATTTTCTCTTTCAGTTCTGTGGGACAAATTCTCTCTTGTTACCATACAAGAATGATAAAAAGATAAATGCCCTCTCTTTGGGAATTGTCCTAGTTTTTATAAGTGAACTTTTGAAAATAGCAGTTCAGAATATTAATTTCTTTAATATTAACTTAAGTTGATTTTCGGTTTGAATTAATATATATATAATTTGAAAATTATAACTTAAGTTTATCTAGAACTTTTTAACTTGTTACTTTATATAATCTTATTAAAAGAACTTGATATTTATTATTTAATCATAATAATTATATTTTTGCTTATGAATATTATATTTATTTATAAGTACTATCCTTTACTTATATTACTATCTTTATTTATACGTAATATCCTTCTTATAATTAATATTTTTATTTACAAGTAATATATTTTACCTATAATTAGTATCTTTCATATACATATATCTATGTATATATGAGTGAGGCTCTTTATACTTAATCACTTTAAATTAAATCAATTAGGCATATAGCATTATAACTTTTGATGCTTTATTTAATTGAGGTCCACTCTTTTGACAAAGACTTGGTAGGTTTGGATGGTCGACTAGGTTAGGTAGCTCTAGGTCCCTTTGCATGTTGGATTACCTCATTTTCCGTGGTAGTTTCCTTCGTCCTTGATGAGATGAGTAATTAATCAATTAGTTAGAATAAAAATAAGTATGATGACTGGTGCTATTCAGATCCTTCCTCAACTCAACACCTTCTTAAGTAAAGTAACCCCTAGTTCTATTCAGAGCTTAGGCTCAACAGTTTTACATGAGCGTTACGCTAGTGCAATTCCATAGCTCTTTGCTCGATACTAGTGCTAGGATGTATTTGTAAGATACACCTAGGGATACAATGGCCAAAGATCCAATGCTCTAGAGCTTATGCTCAACATCAATTTGGAGTGCTCCAGGGCTTATGCCCAACACTCTATGTACATCAGGGCTTACGCCCAGTACATAATAAAAGTCCTCTATGCACATCGGGGCTTATGCCTAGTACATAGGTTATCCATGTGCTCCAGAGTCAACACATCATAAAATTCAGTCATGCATATCATAACTCTACACAATATGTAACAAAGATCATCTCAGTATATTAGGGTTTTGTACCCAATCTCATAATAAAAACATCAATCAAATACATTGGGGCTTTCTCCCCAGTATATAATAATAACCTGCATCTGTCAGGGTCCATGTCCAAATACGTATATATATAAATAAAATATTTCATGTGCATCGAAGCTTACGCCCAACATATATAATAAAAGTAAAACATCTGAATTGGGGCTTATGCCCAGTATACCAAAATAAATCACATGCATCGGGGCTTTACACCCAATATATAACATCAATATAATCAACAAAATTTGGGATATTACATCCC
This sequence comes from Larix kaempferi, assembly GCA_027924585.1. Classification (NCBI taxonomy): domain Eukaryota; kingdom Viridiplantae; phylum Streptophyta; class Pinopsida; order Pinales; family Pinaceae; genus Larix; species Larix kaempferi. The sequence continues at coordinate 2,085,326 of BSBM01000385.1, forward strand.
TTCCCGCTTAGTACAACACCGTCCCGATTTTCTTCCTTGACTAGTTGGAACGCGCACTTAGCGATGAATAGTGCTATGTCGGCTTTCAACTTAGGCCAGAAAAAGTGTTTCTTTACCGCCGATATCATCTTATGATATCCTGAATGTCCTGAGTAGTGTTTCTGATGGAATTCTGTGAGATAGTTAGGTCTAATGTCGCCGCTGTCCGGAACATAAAGTTTCTCCTTTGACCATAACAATCCTAACTCATCTATGTTATATTCCTTTTGTTGTTGGAATAACCTATCCTCCTGAATCTTTTTAAGGATATTGACATAGAATCGGTCATTCCTACATGCTGTTCTAATCCTGTCGTGCAAGTCGGAGTTAGTATGACTTAATGTCACCTCATATAACATATGACCCCATCGACGATCTTGTTCTCCTTTCCCTTTATGTGTTTTAGCTCAAAGTGGTACTCTCTAAGGAAGGCTAACCACCTGGCTTGTCTAGCATTTAGGTATGGTTGGTCAAATAAGTACTTCAAACTCATGTTGTCCATCTTCAATAGGAACTTCTTTCCCATAAGGTAATGCCTCCACATATTTATGGCATGGATGATGGCGGCTAGTTCAAGATCGTGCGTGGGGTAGTTTTTTTCGTTTTCCTTCAACTTTATTGACTCATAGCAGACGACGAAGTCATTCTGCATAAGGAATCCACCGATTCCTTCTTTGCTTGCATCTATTCAAACAATGAATTCCCCATCAGGATTAGCAATTCGTAAAATAGGTGCACTCAACAAAAGTTGTTTTAGTTTCTGGAAGCTTTCTTCACACTTGGTTGTCCAAAGGAACTTGTTTTTCTTTTTCTGCAAGGAAGTCATAGGACAAGCAATCCGCGAGAAGTTCTCAATGAACTTCTGGTACTATCCATATAAACTTAAGAATGATCTTATGTTGGTCACGCAAGTGCATGTAGGCCACTTCTCTATGGCTTTAATCTTTTTAGGGTCGACCGTTATCCCATTCTCAAAAATGATGTGACCTAGGTACTATATCTGTGGTTTGTAGAAATCACACTTGCTAAACTTAGCGTAAAGTTGGTGTTCTCGTAACACTTGCAACACTATCTAGAGATGTTCTTCCTCACTTTTGGAGTAGATTAAAATGTCGTCAATGAGGACTAGTACGAACTTGTCTAGGTATTGAATAAAGATGTTGTTCATCATGCACATGAAATTTACGGATACATTTGTAAATCCGAACGACATTACCAAAAACTCATAATGACCGTATCGGGTTCGAAAGGCGATCTTACTGATGTCTTCGTCAAGTATTCTTACGTGGTGATATCCGGATCGCAGGTCCATCTTCAAAAATATCTTCGCTCCTCCCACTTGCTCAAACAAGTCATCAATCCTAGGGAGTGGGTAATGGTTCTTGATGGTCAACTTGTTGATTTGACGGTAATCGATGCACATACACATCGTCCTGTCCTTCTTCTTGACAAAGAGTATCAGTGCTCCCCAAGGAGACACACTCGATCGAATGTATTCTTTTTCGATTAACTCTTGTAACTGCAGCTTGAGCTCCACCAACTCTGGTGCGCTCATGCGGTAAGGAGCTTTTAGAAGATGGTACTGATCCGAGTGTCAATTCTATAGAAAAATATAAGTCTAGTTTGGGTGGTAACCCTAGTATTTCCTCAGGAAATACATCCTTGAACTCTACAAGAACTGGTAAGTCCTCGATCTTTTGTTCCCTATCGGATTCTACAGTTTGAATGTTAACTACAAAGAGTTTACAACCTTTCCTTATGCACTTCTTCGCTTATAAGGCGGATATTTTTCTTACGGAAACCTTCTTACTTATGCCTTGAATATTTCTCTAATTCCCTTGGCTATCCGTGCATAATATTGACTTGTTCAAGCATTGAAGTAGGGCATGATGTTGTTCCAACCAGTCCATGCATATAAGTACGTCATACGATCCTAGTGGTAAGATATTTAAATCTACCTTAGTTGGGAAACCGTTCAAATCTATCTCGCGAACTTTAACTAGTTCGGAGACTTTCCATTTGGTTCCGGTGGCTAGCTGTACCAGCCATGGTCTCTCGTGTTTCTCTTGGTTTAACTTACAAGTATCGACTATATTAGGGGAGACATAGCTTCGACATGCACTAAGATCGATCAAAACTAAAATGACTATGTTTGAAACCTTACCTTCAATCTCGACCATAGAGGCCTGGTGATCTGCTTGTCGACCATCAAATGCGGCATAAATTCTTGGTGTTCTTTCCATGTTCCCTACCGTTGGGTTTCCTTGTATGTTGTGTAAAACTTCATCCGTCTTATTGGGACAATCTTTTAAATAGTGGGGTCCTTGGCATTTCCAGCAAGTAATGTTTACTGGGATAGCTTTTTCCCCTTTGTTAAAAGTTGTTCTGTTGGTATGCAGTGCGGGCACATTTCACTGTGTAAGAGGTCGGTTGAAATTTTTGTTGGGTGGGAAACTATTGTTTTGTTTCCGGTAAGGTGGTGGCTGAAAACCTGGTCTTTGGTTGTCTGAAAAAGTTCTGAATCTATCTATATTTGTGTTTATGTTATCATTTATTGGCTTTCCATGTTCATAATAGAGTCTAGCTTTGTGCAAAGTCATGTCTAAAGTTTTAGGCATGTCAAACTCAATTTTCTCTCAAAAATTGGGAGGTAGGCATCCTAAGAATTGTTGTATATTAACTTTTTCATCTTTTACGTATGGTACATAATGTAGACGTAGATACATAAATCTGTTGATGAAGGCTTCCACAGTTAGGGAGCACATCTTTAGTTCATGAAATTCTTTGATATTTTTGTCAAAGAATATTTTAGACATGTATTTGTCTTGAAACAATTTGTTGAAAGCACTCCATCTGATATCTCTCACTTTGTGCCCTTTTGTATGCTTCAAGTCTCTCCACCACCTGGTTGCTTTACCATTTAAGTTGTAAATGGCCAACCATGCTTTCATCTCGCTGGAATAATTGTGGACTTTAAAATATTTGTTCATTCCTAACAACAACTCTTCAACTTTATCCCTAGTATTTATCTCTCTATCACAAGTTGGGGCTTTAATTTTTTGGAACTCTTCCTACAAACTATCATCATTTTTCCTCATTTTCTTGCAAGGGGAAGGTGAACCATCATCATTGGAAGAGCTCTTACAATCCTCTTCCATGAAATTAGGTATGTGTTCTTCATACTCATCCTCTTTAGAACTGGTGGATCTTTTTGTGTGATAGTTTTTTTCTTTGGATATGTTTGCTAAGTGGGTGGACTGTCCATGGTGTTTTTCCCCTGTTAAGCTCTAAAGTAGAGCTTCATTTATTACTTGTTGTTCTCGTCTTTCCTGCATATTGTCATCTCTGAAACTCTGCAATTTTGCTTGTAAACTCTGTATTGACTTCATTAGATCTTAGTTCCATTCTACCACGATCTTTTGTTCTCATGGTGGGGAATTCAAGTTACCATGTCTACTGTTGTCCTCTTCTGCATTCATATTGTAGATTGTTTTTTTTTTAATGCCTGTAATGTTCCATCAATTAATAAGAACAAAACTCTGTAAGTTTATATATATATGAAAAGAAAATCATAAGTACATTTTGCAAAAAATATGTATCTACAGCGGATGTTTGGTGTAGTGAGCCCAAAAGGTTTTTTAGTCTTGTAGCTGGGCTCTGATACTATTTGTAATGTCCCTAAAACTGTGAAATTTAAAAGAATTATGTATGGCTATTGTCATTGAATTGGTCAAATGACTAGTAAATTAACTTCAACACTAAGTGATAAATAGATGACTTAACAAAGTAATGTAGATGTCAAGTTTGTCCTTCTATTCATAATTCTCTGCTTGGTTTATTAATGTACATGGATTCATCTGTATTTCTGCGGAAGCGATGTTTTGGGTGGTGATCCTAATGATCCACATTGAGTTAATGGATATATTTATGTTATATTGAAGAGCTTAAAAAGTGTACATGTTAAAACTCTAATGGTTTTATATCGGCATCTTGGTTTATAAGTTATTTGCTTTAAATTCAAACTAGATGTATACTTAAGAAAATGGATTAGTTTTGATAATGTGAAATTGTATTTTTGCAATTCTTTCCATGATTGTGAGGGGATGAGCCTAGTAGCATAGGCCTGCCTTACTTAGCTTTATGCTAAGGTTTGCTTTCTGCCTTTATTTTGTAGGTATTTTTAAAGGTCCACTTATAGTTAACATTCTAGAGTTTTATAACCAAGGATAAGTTTTATTATGATAATGGTAAAAAACATTCAAAAGCTCAACATTCCAAGGAGACAAAATCGAACTTGAGGTGACTGACGCTCTCCACTTCAAAGAGTGGATAAACATCTAAGGAGTAGTGGGTTTTGGTGGATTTTAATGCACTTGCCCTAGTTTATGCTATCCAGCTGGAGCGTGGTAAGGTCATTGTTAGGATATTTAGACACTTAGGAGTTAGTTAAGATCAACTTGTGTAATAGATCCGTTAGGTAAAGTGTGTTTCTTTAATATGCATTAGTATGCATTTTTAAATCTGACGGTCACGATATGTTCTAGACATAGAGTTATCTGACGGCTCAACTTCTCTTAAATCATACCTACCCTTGATCCATGGATTAACACCCGATTGGTCCATGATATCTATTTAAAGAGCATGGAGGGTCATTGTCTATTTGATCAATTATGAGAAGCTCATTTGTAACTTTCTTTATTTTGCATAATAAATTGCTCCATAGAAGCTATTTGGCCGGGGCCACGGAGTGTTTCCCTCTCGAGGGTTTAAACCACGTCAAAACATTGGAGTGTTGATCTATAATCTGTTTGTGTGAATTGGTTTCTCTGGGTGTTCAGTATTTTGGGAGTACCTTGTGTACCCGAACATGGTATCAGAGCTTTTATGAAGAGTTGCTTCTGGTTATGATCTAGATCTTGAACTGGTGTTGCCGAAACTTGAAAGGGTTTCTGGATTTGGAATTTTTGTGCATTTATGGGTTTGGGAGCTGTTCCATTGCGTTCGGAGCGTTATTTCCATTGGGAAATAGTTTTCGTTGATCGAAAACTGTTTCCGGTTGCTTCAGAAATGCGTATTTCATCAGCTTTGAAGGTATAATGTTACAATGACGTTTTTTATTATTTTAAAAAATATCTCATATTTTATCAATTATTATTATTATTATTATTATTTTTAGTTTCGGATTGTTGTTTTCCCTATCTGTGTATGCTCTTTGTCGTGCACCTTGTGCGATCTCAGCGAATCAAAAACAAAAAGGGAAAGGGTTTTTCTCGGTTGCATATGCTCTTTGCTGTGCACCTTGTGCGATCTCCACAAATCAGAAACAGGGAGAAAACGTAGACTTTCCAGGAAATCTAATGAGATCTGACACCAAAAGTGTGGAATTTTTTTATTTTTTTTTTCGGTTTGTGGTGTGATTTGCAGGAAAAGAGTCAAGCACAGAAACCGAGAGAGGAGAGTAAAAAAAGAAAAAAGCCCCCTTCCTCCTTTCCTTCTTTTATGTACCTTTTAACTTTAGCTCACTTGGTTCAAAGTTGCTTTATTCCTTAATAGGTATTGAGTTCAAGTCTTATTAAGTTACCTTTAAACAAAAGTGCATGTAATTTCTAATTTTTAAGTTATCTTATTGTAAAGTGCATCTCACTTAAATAATAAAAATAAAAATAAAAAGTGAGTCACTTAAGTTCTTTTTTTTTGCTGCACTATTTAAAGTAACATCATTGTAAAAATGAAAATCACTTATTTTACAAAAGTGATTCACTTAAAGCAATTTTTCTGTAAAGTGATTTTCAAAGGTTCATCTAAGGAAGAGGGGTTCTTTTTTAGCTAGACATTTTCTATCTGCTACATCACTATTGGGGACATCTTCAACATTTTCTTTATTCAAGCATAACTTCATCATACAGAATATGTTTTCAGTGCCATTTTTTTTAAACCACCTATTTTTTCAAGCTCTTCACATCAAGACTATTGATTTATGTTTTTATAGCCATTAATTTTACAAAATGGCCACCCCTTGTGATATTCTACTTACCAGTTCCAACTATTTTTCATTGAAATATCGTATGGAGGATGTTCTACGAAGTAGGGGACTTTTCATAATTACCTTAGGGAAAGAAACAGAACCCACTGATGATGATAAGAAAATAAAATGGGCAAATAGATGTGACAAAGCTCGTGGATTGATTGGGATATCAATCTCTACTAATTTGTGATTCCACATATCTGGAATTGATGAACCTGATACTGCTTGAGACAAGTTGGAATCTGTGTTTGGTAAACACAATGAAATTTGAGGCCATCAAATCGAAAATGAGTTGATTTATTTAAATCCAAGTGATTTTTCATGCATTCAAGATTATTTATCTAAGTATAAAACTCTTAAACTCTTACGTGAAGAATGCAAGATTAAGAGGGAAGACAAACAATGAATCTATCATATTCTTTCAAAACTTGGACCTGCATATTCTGTTTTTGTATCTACATTTTACTCCATGAAAGAATCTTTGACTGCAGCTAGCTATCAAGAGCCTAGTCTTGAATCATTTTGTGATTCCTTGATAAAAGAGCAAGATAAGCTCATCCATATTGGAATTATTAGCAATGCAGATACATCTAGGAAATCCTTATTGTCCCAACGAAAAGAAAAGTCCAAGCCTCCCAAGAAACAAAATTTTCACAATAATAAGTCAAGCAAGGGTCCCAAACCCTCTCAGTCAGCTCCTTCTTTAAAAAATGACAAAGGATCCAAGCCAAAAAGAAATAAGACTGAGCGTCATTGAAACTATTGCGGGAAAGATAATCATGATGAATCTAAGTGTTTCAAGAAGATGGAAGCCTTGGAAGCAACAATGAAGAAGCATCACATCAGCCTAGATTCACCTTCAGAATCTAACTCTCATGGACATGCACTTTGTGCTTCTGGTTATCCTTATACTGCATCTTCTTTTTCTACTTCAAATGAATGGATCATTGATTCTGGAGCAATTTATCATATGGCTAAGGATCAAGCCATCTTTTCTACTATGCATGAATGTAACACCAAACAAATATTTGTTGGTGATGATAGATCTCTAAGTGTTGTAGGATCTAAAATAGTTCCAATAGATAATGGTCATTTTAGTGATGTACTATGTGTAAAATTAGTCACAGCAGATCTAATGAACAAGTAAATAAATCACAACAGATGAACATAGAAAATATGGTGCAAAACTATGCAAAACATGCAGCAGTGCTCAATATCCCAGTAAGGGTGAATGATTACAATAGAATACAGTGAAAATGACTGAGCAATTCGAATTTCCTAAGGAGGTCATTCGAATCACTGAATGGAGTAGCTTGACTCCAACTAGGAGTCCTCATCATCAATCAGTAGTGGTCATCAATGCACAAGAACCAGTCATCTAGGTGTCAATCTGATTCTAACTGAGTGTAACAAGTGTAACTAAAGTGTGAAGCACTGATTAAGGGAAGGAGGCTCAGTGGGGGGTGCATGGGAGGCTAACTGAAGTCAGAACAAGTCATCTAGTCAATCTGGAGGTCCAACGGAAGTGAAACAGTTAGTCGGGAGTGAAACTAGCCTCAAATCAAGGAGAATCGGAGCTAACTGAGTGTAACTGAAGTGGAACTGTAGTGGTAGGTGAAGAAGTGTGCCCTTCTCTAGCAGTAGGTGAGAAGTGGGCACCTTCCAGACTAGGAGGGATAAAACTCTAAAGTAAGTGGCTCCCGGGTGCTAGAATAAGGTGGCTAGTGTGATGGAGGCATCAACCTGGTGACTGGGATGCATGCAAACCCTAATTGCATGCAAGATCCTGAAAAAGATGATGTGGATATCCGAACACCCCCCCTCAAGCTAGACTATGATGTGCAAAAAATAATGTGGGGCCCTGGTATCTAAGACCAAGGGTCACCCCAATACAATAATCCAAAAAATGTTGAAAATAAAGTAACTGAGGAAAGAGGGAAAACCCAGTGGGAAGAAGGCCCCCCCTCAATCTAAAGCATAATAATGAATCAATCTGTCTCCACCATGATGGAACTCACCCCCAATAGTGAATGGAGGTAAGAGAACTTCTTCTCAGTGAAGCTCTTGGTGAAGATGTCTGCAATTTGCTCATCAGTAGGGCAATATTGCAGAATGATGGTGCGGTCATGCACCAACTGTCGAATGTAATGCATATGAATCTCAATGTGTTTGGTCCTCTGCCGCTGAACTAGATCTGTGGAGATCTTGATAGCACTTTGATTGTCACAAAATAGGATAGTCGAAGTAGTGTCACCAAAACCAAACTCGGAAAGAATACCCTACAACCAAACTTCCTGAATGCAGGCATTGACTGCCCCTCGATACTCTGCCTCTACTGAATAAAGTGCAATGGCTGCTTGATTTTTGCTAGACCAGCAAATAGCACCATGACCAATCATGAAAACATAACCGGAAGTGGACTTCTAATCAATGCTATCACCTGCCCAATTTGAATCAGTAAAACCAATGAAGTCAAGCTCAGAATCTGCAGCATAATGTATGCCAAACTGTCTCGTACCTTGCACATACTACAAGATCCGCTTGGCTGATCGCCAATGAAGCTCATGTGGCTGCTGCATATATCTTGACACAACACTCGGCATATGAAATATCAGGCCTTGAGTGTGTCAAATAAAGTAGTGAACCAATCAACTGTCGATACATACTGCAATCTGCAAGCGGTGTAGAATCTCCCTCCTCAAGACTGATTCCTGAGAGGAATGGGAATGGGGCTGCCTTACATTCATCCATATTAAACTTCAATAACAGGTCAGAAGCATATTTTTTCTGAGATATAGTGATCCCATCAAAATTTTGAGCTATCTCCAAGCCAAAAAAGTGACTCAGCAAGCCCAAATCGCTCATGTCAAAAGCTAAATTTAAGGCAGTTTTTAGCTTGTTTATTGAAGTAAGAGTGCTACCAGTAATGAGAAGATCATCAACATAAAGTACAATAACCAACAAATTACCTTTAACTCGCTGAAGATACACATTCGGATCTGATTTGCATCTTTGGAAATTCTGAGAAAGAAGGAAGGAGTCCATCTTTGCGTACCAAGCTCTTGGGGCCTGTTTTAACCCATACAAAGATTTCTTCAATATGCAAACTAATGATGGATCTGATGTGTAGCCCTTTGGCTGCTGCATATATACCTCTTCACCAAGGTCTCCATGTAGAAATGCACTCTTCATATCCATGTGGTGCACTTCCCAGTGCTTGGATGCGGAAATAGCCAAAACAAGGCGGATGGAATCCATCTTTGCAATCGGTGCAAAGGTCTCAGCGTAGTCCACTCCTTGGACTTGGGAGAAACCTTTTTCCACCAACCTTGATTTTTATTTGTTGATAGATCCATCAGCAACAACTTTCGTGCGTTAGACGCATTTACACTTCACTAATTTTCTTCCAGGTGGAAGAGAAACTAGCTCCCATGTGTTGTTCTTTTGAAGGGAACTGTACTCTTCATCCATGGCACTTTGCCATCTTGGATCTTGGTGGGAAGAATAGTATGATGTGGGATATGAACCAGCCATCAAATAACAAATCTCAGGAAGTAATGGATCATAAATAGAAAGAGCCGTACCTTCTCTTTGAAAGTCTGCTCTTGTTCGTCTCGGATCAGCAAAATTTCCAAGGTTTGAACCAGCAGATTGAAGAGTGTTTTGGGCCCACTTTGGTAACTGAGGGGGATCATAATGGTCGGATTATGAACCTGATATGGAATGATCATCATATGCTGCTAAAATATCAGAAATATCAGAACTCATACCTTCATTATTGCTGCATGGATCTTCTTCTGGTGAAGGCGATGAATCGACAGTCTCTTCCTCGACTAGTTGCAATTCTTGAAGCGGTTCTTCAAACTGCACACTACGCTCTATGAATATCTTTTTAGATCTGATATCCATGAGTTTATATGCTTTTGATTCTTCCCCATATCATATCAGTATGCACTCAATACTTTGTGGATCCAAAGCTCGTCTCTTCTTGGAAGGAATTCTAGCCCATGCAGTAGAGCCAAAAACTCTCAAATTTGACACATCCGGTTTGTGACCAAAGAATGCTTCGAAAGGAGTCATACATTTCACGGATGAATGTGTAACACGGTTCTGTATGTATGCAGCAAGATTGATTGCTTTATCCCAAATATTTGCAGCCAAACCTTTTGATTCAATCATGCATGTAGCCATCTTTTTCAGTGACCGATTTTTCCTTTCCGCTACACCGTTCTGCTGGGGTGTGTATGGAACTGTATGTTGGATATGAATTCCTCTTTGGGAACAAAGTTGCAGAAACTCGGACTTAACATATTCTCCACCATTATCAAACCTAAGAGCTTTGATATTTCTCTTAGTGGCGGTCTCAACAGAAGCCTTAAAATCCTTGAATTTTCCAAGCACTTCTGACTTGTTTCTGAGAAAGAATACCCATGTAAAGCGGAAAAAATCATCAATAAATGTCAAAACATACCTTGAACCATTTAATGACATATGGGGCAGCAGACCACTGATATCAGAATGGATCAAACCCAAAACTATAGAAGCTCTGCTAGCTTTGCCGCAGTTGAATCTTTGCTCGGGGTGCTTCCCAATGATGCAACCAGTACATATTCCCTTCGAGGAACGGAGTTGTGGAAGACCATCTACCATGGATTTGTTTGATAGAAGAAGCAAATACTTATAATTAAGATGTCCAAATATTTCATGCCAATTCCTACTAACCTCATTACCATGTGTGCGAAGAGCAGTGGGCTTTGCAAGCGGAATAAAGTGTGAAAACTCATAGCATTTTGCAGTGTGGTTTGCCTTTCCGACTACAACAAGTCTTCCACTTTTGATATCAGAAATTTCAACTGTATTAGGGATGAATGTAACTTACTTCGGTTCACCAATGTGTGTCATTTGATACACAGAAATAAGATTTGAAGCCAAGGAAGGAACATAGAGAACATTATGAAAGCTTCCATGATCTACATGAATCGTACCTTTGCCCTTTGAAGAAATTTTTGAGTCATCTCCCAAATGGATGGGGATGGAGCTGTTTGGATCGAATGAAGAAAAAGAATCAATATTTGCAGCCATATGATTTGATGCACCCGAATCTATCAAGAGAGTAGTGGGCTTCGAAACCATTGCCATGAGTGCTTGTCCTCTTTCATGATCATCATTGCTATCCTTCTTCCTTGCACCCTCAGGAAGAGTTACGTTGTTCTTTTCCAAAAGGAGGGCCATTTGATCTATAGTCTTCTTCATACATGAACTTTCGGGATGAAAGCCACGGTTACAATAAGTACATTTATATTTTTGGTTACCTTCTTTGCCCTTTTGCTTGAACTTTGAACTGGATGGTGCATCTGTCTGTTTGCCTTTCTCTCTTTGCTTGTGAGGCTCGAATTTGGGCTTCTCCTTCTTTTGATTTCCTTTACCATTCGAGATCTTGGGTCCTTGAACATATAGGGATGACTATTTGGAGCTTATGGACCCCATTTGAATCAACTTATCATGCTCTTTTGTGACGGACTCAATGAAGGCATTCAAGGTAGGCATCTTCCAATTCGGGGTAGTTAGCCGACCGGAATTGAAAGTAGAGACAAATACCGAATAATCTTTCCCAAGCTTGCTGAGAATGGAGAGGATCAATTGTTTATCCTCTTTGATAACTCCACTGTTCTTCAACTGCAAGTTCAAGTTCTTGAATTTTGTGAAGAATTCATTAATGGTCTTGAAATTCTCAGGACTAAGGGCAATCAATTCATTCTCTAATTGAAAAGCCCTAAGCTCGTCCTGCTTGCCAAATAGTGTTTCAATTTGCTCCCATATAGCTTTTGGATTCTTCAATCCGCTGAGATGGAAGTGAAGATCTTTGGAGATGGAGAGACAAAGAAGACCATAAGCTTCATCAAGCTTGTTGTAGTGCTTGGTTCTTTCTGACAGATTGTTTGGCTCCAATTCAAAACCAAGAGTGACTCGGTAGTAACCTTTTGAACGTAATATGATCTCCATATCATCTTTCCAATCAAAATAATTGAATGGGGTGAGGATAGGCTTTGAATAAGAGTATTCCATTGCTAGAATGGAGTGCACACTGATGTAGAGGAGCTTGCATGCACAGTGTAGCGAATGCAAATGATGGAGACAATAACCTGCAAATCACAATAAACCAAGAACAATGAGGTCGAACAATCCACCCTTTTAGAGTTGCATCACACCTAGGATTGGAGATCAAACAATGTTGAATGGGTCCAATGTATCAGATCCAGGAATTATGTGGAAACTCAGGCTTCTGGAGTGGTATTGGATGTATTTTCAAGCTTTGCATGCACAGGAGCGAATGCCCTTGAGATATTTCATGCCAAAACTTTTTGCAATTTTTGAGCAATTCACTCAAATCTTCTTATAGAACCACCTGTAGAAAAGAGATCTTGTCCCTGCAATGGCTCTGATACTATGTAAAATTAGTCACAGCAGATCTAATGAACAAGTAAATCAATCACAACAGATGAACATAGAAAATATGGTGTAAAACTATGCAAAACATGCAGCAGTGCTCAATATCCCAGTAAGGGTGAATGATTACAATAGAATACAGTGACAATGACTGAGCAATTCGAATTTCCTAAGGAGGTCATTCAAATCACTGAATGGAGTAGCTTGACTCCAACTAGGAGTCCTCATCATCAATCAGTAGTGGTCATCAATGCACAAGAACCAATCATCCAGGTGTTAATCTAAGTCTAACTGAGTGTAACAAGTGTAACTGAAGTGTGAAGCACTGATTAAGGGAAGGAGGCTCAGTGGGGGGCTCATGGGAGGCTAACTGAAGTCAGAACAAGTCATCTAGTCAATCTGGAGGTCCAACGGAAGTGAAACAGTAAGTTGGGAGTGAAACTAGCCTCAAATTAGGGAGAATCAGAGCTAACTGAGTGTAACTGAAGTGGAACTGCAGTGGTAGGTGAAGAAGTGCACCCTTCTCTGGAAGTAGGTGAGAAGTGGGTGCCTTCCAGACTAGGAGGGCTAAAACTCTGAAGTAAGTGGCTCCCGGGTGCTAGAATAAGATGGCTAAGCTACTGGAGGCATCAACCTAGAAACTGGGATGCATGCAAAGTGCATGCAAACCCTAGAATTTGCATGCAAACCCTAATTGCATGCAAGATCCTGAAAAAGATGATGTGGATATCCTAACACTATGTGTTCCAAGAATTTCTTGCAATTTTTTATTAGTCTATCAAATCACTCATTTTGGTGAAGGTAAAACTATGACGTTTACACCTCACCAAGTTCTAATCAAGGATTTTAAAGATCCTCAACATGTCCTAGCCACCGAAATTGTTGATGATATTACTAGGTTGTACAAATTTAACAACTTTGGGTCATCACCTTTCCTTCATTTTTTGTTGCTCATAGTGATAACTAGAGAAAAATTTGTCATGAGCGATTTGGTCACTTAAATTATCTCTCATTGTAAAAACTATGTAAAGACAATATGGTGACAGGTCTTCTGATGGTAACTTGCAGGGATGGTATTTATTCCGGTTGTGTACTCGGAAAACATCATCAGGATAGTTTTGACAAATGTGCCTCTTGGCACGCCTCGGTTCCCTTGGAGCTTGTGCATAGTGACTTGTGTGGTCCTCTTCCATCTGCTTCCTTTTTTGGTTTCAAATACTTCTTAACATTCATTGATGATTACTCCAGACGCACTTGGGTTTATTTCCTAAAACTTAAGAGCAAAGTATTTAACATGTTCTTGGCCTATAAGGCCCTTGTTGAAAACAATCTGGTCATAAAATTATTAAGTTAAGATCCAACAATGGAGGATAATATGTTAACAAAAAGTTCACTACTTTCTGCACTGAACAAGGAATCCAACAACAACACACTGTTCCATATACACCACAATAAAATGGTGTAGCTAAATGGAAGAACCAAATTTTAAAAGAAATGGTTAATTATATGATCCAATCTAAGGGACTAAGTCTTCAATTTTGGGTTGAAGCCATAAATTTTGCAACTTACATAGTTAATCACACCCCCACTAAATATTTACAAGGTATCACACCGGAAGAAGCATGGAGTAAAACTAAACCTGATGTTAGTCACTTCCATGTGTTTGGTAGTGAATCATGGGCTCACATTCCAAATGAAAAATGGAAAGCATTGCAGCCTAAACGTGAAAAGTGCATATTTGTTGGGTATTCTGAAGATGTAAAAGGTTATAGAATTCTTCAACCACATTCTCATGATATAATCATTAGAAGAGATGTTAAATTTGATGAAAATCTCTTGGCCTATGAGCCTAACTCGGCGGTTGTGCCATCTTTGGCCTACGAGCCTGATTCGGCAATTGTGCCTTCTTCTAATTCCAACTTCTTTGACAGATTTCCGAATCCAGTTTTTCATGATGACAGGGAGGATGAAAATCCACCTCCACCTGCTCATGTTCCTCCAGTTGCACGAGCACAAGTACTTCCTCATTGGGTATGTTCAACATGTGAAGCAGCTGGTGATCTTGCTAGTGATCCTAGAGATCAACGTTGAACACATTCTCAGTTTCAGCGATCCTCTTCTCTTTTGGCTCAAGTTTCCAAGAATCATGATCCAGAAACTTTTGCAGAAGCTTCAGGAAATCTAGATTGGGATGCAGCTATGGATGAAGAATATCGTTCCTTAATGGCGAACGATACTTGGAATCTTGTACCTCTTCCAAAAGGAATACAACTTGTCTGATGTAAATGGGTCTATAGAACTAAGTATGCATCAGATGGAAGTGTTGAATGACTTAAGGCAAGGCTAGTTGCCAAAGGCTTTTCACAAGTTGAATGGATTGACTACAATGAAACCTTTGCTCCTATCGAAAGAATAAACTCCATCTACCTTGTTCTTTCCCTTTCCGCCTTACATAACTGGGAATTCCATCAAATGGATGTCAAGTCTGCATTCTTACATGGTGATTTATAGGAGGAAATTTACATGGAACAACCTCCTGAATATTTTCAAAATAACTCTAGCCTTGTCTGTCCCCTTAAGAAATCCTTATATGGCCTTAAGCAAGCTCCTAGATCTTGGTATGCCAAAATGGATAGATTTCTCCTTGACACTGGTTTTTCCAGATGCCATTCTAACCCCAATGTCTATACCAAGAAAGTAGGAAACCATCTCATCATACTTGTTCTATATGTTGATGACCTTATTCTTACTGGTAATGACCCTAAGCTTATAACCCATGTGAAATCTAGTTTTAAGCAAAAATTTTGTAATATCCTTGGGAAATATTTAACCCAGATATTAACTCAAGTTCAGAATTTTAAATAAAATTTACTTGTCCATTTTTTATCAATTCATCGAGCATAGCAGGAAGTCAGTGACGAGTAAGGAGAATTGAAATTGAGTTTGGTAAGATGAACTTTCAATTCTGGAATTTATATGGAATAATGTGCAGCAGCAACTTAGACAGTTGGAATTTGGATCCTTTGTACAAATCACGAAGACCATTTATGTTTCGGACATCAGCTACTGCTGAAGCCTACCGCAATGCTTCCTGGGTACATCCGCATATACAAACTAGATCGGGAAGGATAATAGGTTTTATAAAAGTCAATGGTTTGTTGGTTATGCTTAGAATAATAAAAGATCAATCTTGGAATATTTTGCAGAGAATTGGGGCTTTTGGTCTCTTCCGAGATTGTGGAGCTAGTCTTTCTCTTAACTTTCCAGGAAAGGTCAAAAGGATTTCAAACTCTTTTTTTTGGACTGATATGGATACTGGGATGTGTCAAGGACATTCTCCAACTGATGTATCAACAAAAGAGTGCACACAATGAATTTTATAGCCAAAATGGCAAAACTAGTCGAATTTATGCATCAAACTAGCTAGTCTTGGATTTTATCATGATAAACTGTCTTAATGAAATACAAAATCTGTTCTAATGATTATATTAGATCTGATATGAATTATTATAACCATTAAACATAAAATAGAGAGTTCATAATAGTTTTGTTAACTTCTAATGCTTGCTTTACAATGGACAATGCCTCACAGGCTAATTTCTTCTTACATGAGCTAGAGAACAGAGAAGAGAAAGAGAGAATTACTGTAGATCTGAACAGGAAGTAATTATCAGTCCATCTACTTGTTAGATGGATCAAATGGCTGCATTCTGAGTGTAACGAACTTCAATGGGAGCTAGGATCATCAGTCCTCCTCTCTTAGCAAAATCACATCCAATCCGGCAGCAAGTAGAGTAGAAGAGAGAGAAGAGAGGGAGTTCGATCTGAACTTGATATTCTAGAATATGGCAGCCTCTTATGTCTGCAAATAACCACTAATAATCCTCACAGAAGATTCTGATAACACCTTCCCATATACATCTTCATCTATGGTGCTTCCTCCTCAAAACTGACTGTAAAACACCTCCAATGGAAGCCTCCTCTCCAATATGACAATAGATCTTCATTGCTGCTCCATACTAAATGTCACTGGCTGTAATATTATCTGTTGTACTTGTATAACACTCATATACAACTCACAAAGACTTGGGGTGCATCTCCCAAGATAAATTGTTGAGGCACATCACTCAACAGTTGAGTATCTCAGACCTCTCAAACCAAAATTGCAAATGACCATTGTCAAATGGAGTTGGTTGGATTCTTTTATAAACTCCATGATGACGTACTGAGCAAGTTTCTTGGCTTGGTAACCTATGAGAGTAGGTTACCCACTTTCCCATCCTATTCCAAAGCCACGAGGGCACCATCTTGAGATAATTAGCAAGTTTTGTCTTTGAAAAACTTTCCTTCCTTTACCTTCCTTACCTTCCTTCACTGAAATTGGGAAGTGCGCCTTATTGAGATTTTCTGGATGTTTCTACTTTCCTTCTGATTGATTTTCTTCATCTTTCCACTTTCTTTACTTTCCTCTTTTCTGCTTTTGTCAGTTTCTAATTTCTTTTCTTGCCTTCTTTCCTCTAATTGATTCCTTGCTTTTCCTGAGATTTTGCCACTTAGGCAAGATTGGCCCTACTTGCTCAAATTTGACCTCCTAGTCTTGTCATCACCACTTGCCAATAGTTATTAGCCAAAATTATTAATAAAAATATTACAAACTCAATATTACTCCAAAATTCAAAGTTTAATTAATTACTTAATAATTAATCAACCACTATGGTATAATTGCCTCACAAATACCCCATTAATTAAATTCTCATTTAATTAATCACTTAGACTTAGTCATGGGGTTAATAACTACATGGGGGGCCCCTCCTTGTCCATTTAATTCCCAAATACAACCTTAGGCATCTTCCATAAGGTAGTTTCCATACTCACTCATTCATTAAATAATTATTTCCTAGGTTACTTAGGCAAAATTTACCCGATGGACCATAGCAAAATTTGGGGACATAATAGTCCTCCCTTCCTAAGATTGCTTGTCCTCAAGCAATGTCAAGATTCCACCAAGCTTCTGTTGCACCACTCTGATTATAATTGTCCCCGTCCTCTGTACAGTCTGAAAATTAAACTTGGGACTTCAAAAAAATGAAGAAAAACTATACTGCAATTAATATTTGCAATTTAACCAGCAATGAACAAAATTTTCAACCCAGCTAGAATAACTTGAGTAGAATTCTTGGATCCCATGTTTTGTCTTGCAAGGATGAAATTTTTTTTGTCATCTTTGGAAATCTGTCACTCCCATGAATGCCAAGATCCCAAAGTATCAACTGCATTTTCCCAATCTCCAAGCATGTGGATTCCCTCCACATAGGCCAACTTCTGCAAGTAAAATGTTGCATTAATTCATCTTGGCAATTTTCCTGATTATCTTCCTTCCCTTGTCCATAAGCATAAACATATTTGCAAGAAGATTTCATGTTTTTTAGGTAATCTTTCAACCAATCGATATGTGGATGAGTGACATCAGATGGATGCAAAATGTACCTTTGTTGCTGCTCACAATTCAAGACAATGTCAGTTATAATCAAAAATGTATTGTAGAAACAAGAAGCCCTTTTACCTTCTGAGGTCTTAATTGCGATGATGCTTCTACCCATCCATCCAATGGATGGATAAGAACTTTCATTTGTTGAAAAATATGGAATTTGTTTAGCCCTATGTATGTCTTCCTCAAACAAAGAGATCTCATGATCTCTATGGAACTCTATGGACGCCCCCCCCCCTTCATCCAATGGCTCAACTCTCTGCCATTGATCCAAGGGTGCAAAACTCCATCAATTGACCTGTTTGTGCCAGAAATTGTTTCCAAGCCACAAAGAAACAAGCCAACACAATCTCAAAAATACAATCAAGTAAAAGTAAGTTTTAAGGTTTTTTTATAGGTTTTCTAGTTATAAAGTTTGGGAACAAACAAGGAAGACACTCATGAGCAAAATAGGAACTGAATCATAAGCAAAAGAAGACAAAGATGCATCATATATTCACCAAAATCCAACAGAGCATAATATTGAAGTTCATTCATAAAAGATAAGCATTACCAGCATACAAACATAGACCAGCAATGAATTTATCAGTTAAGAAACTAAACAAGTTAAACAATGAAGCCAACACACAAACTGAAGGGTGAAAAGGATCATATATTTCATAATTCTATCAACAAGTACATATAAGAGTTATGTACTTAGCTCATCAATAAGTCTAGCAGACCTCCTGAAGTCCTCCCAAAAATCCTACCGCCTTTCTCTCTTTCCCCCCTCTAAATACTATTTTTTACAAAATTAGTTAGGGTCTAAACCCTAACTGCCCTCAACTAACTCCTCGATGGGATGAAGTGAAATTAAATTTACAAAATAAAATGTTTCTTTAAAAACATAACTAAAGCTAACTAACTAAAGTATTTCTTTAAAAGATCTACAAGTAACTGACTAACTACCAACTCAAAGGTCTTTGGCAGCTTCAGCTAATAAGGCTATTCCATCCGAGGCTTGGGCCTTCCTCCTGGCTCTCTTCTGTTCAGCTTCTGTATCTGCTAACTTTCTTGTAAGTTTTTCATTCTGCTGCTGCAAGTCTCTGACAGTCTGCTTCAACTCTGTATAATGCACATTTGTGCTTCTCTTTCTCTTCAGGGCTTCCTTAGAAACTGTTATTAACTCTTGATAATTTTCATTCACTTCCTGTAAATCTTCCCTGAGCCTTCTGTTTGCTAGGATCAGAGCATCATTAGTCTCCTGCATGCAATCCATTTGATGCCTATATTGTTTGATGGTTCTTTGCAGGTTCTCTATGTCTGAATCAAAAGTCTTCCCTATTGTGGTATTTTGCATCTCACTGGGTGACCATGGGATATTTAGCCTTCTAAAAATATCTTCATCTTCCTGTAACAACCCTGAAGACACACCATGAACAATAGGGTTTTCTTGACTCGTTGCTTCAATAGGTGTAGTTTCATCTATCAAGTGTTGATTTTTAGAATAAGAAACTTCAATTTCCTTTTTCTGTTGTTTTTCTATCATTTCATCTCTTAATTCCAGAAACACAGCTGATAGTTTAGTTTGGGTGAGGCTAGAGTCTTCTGCTGACCTCAACGACTTTTTCCCCTTTTCCTGATGAGAAACTAGAATGTTTAGAACTGTTTCTTTCTCAATCTTTGGTTTTTCATCTGAAGAATCATCATCAAGTACACTTACCTTTTTTGTATTCAATCTAGGGTTTAGCATTTTTTTCATACTCAGCCTTAACTTGTTTTTAGATCTGGTTTTTGGTCTCCACTCTGAAGCAAGTTCTTTCACCATCTTCAAACTTTTTCCTTGATGTCTAACTGTAGCCAACTCTATAGCTTTGATTTTGGTTTTCTTTTTCTTTGATCTCTTTGTTTTATCCTCTTAACTGTAACTTTCTGTGTATGTGTCAACCCTATCTTCAGTTTTGACAGTGAATTCATCTTCTTCTAAAAGATATCCCTCATCCTCAGATAAGACAGTGATGGGGCTCCTTTGCTGGACCTGAATGTTTTCTTCCTCTATAGCAACCTTTTCTGTGGCAACACTTTTTTCTTCACTAAAAGTTTCTGCTGGTGCCATGTGTTGCTCAGGTTGGTCTTCCTTTTGTGAAAATAGTGAATATTTACCTTTGCTGTCAGCTGCAACCTTTTGAGGTTCATTGTCATCCTTCAAAGACTCTGGTGCTTCTTCAAGTTTAACCTCTTTCTTGTCTTCAGACTTGATCTTCTGACCTAGTTTTCTAACTAGAGTTTGCCCTTTGTCTACACGTTTTTTGGTTTGCTGCTCTTCTTGCTTAGTTTGAAAACCAAACCAAAACAAAAAATGATCCCATGTTTTCCCTTCTCGTTGTAGAACAGTACTGATAATGAGCTTGATCAAACCATGATGGAATATGGATTGTGGAGTATGATCATGATGTCCCTTAATTCTACTTGACATCTTTTGCAGACTTTTGAACAAGAAGAAAGGAAGGTTCATTTTGGATTCACCAACCAAATGCTGTAAAAATCTAAAATGGTATTTGAAGACATACGCATATCTGCCTTCACAAGTGATATAGCTTTGTAGAATTTTAATGGGATCCACCCACTCATCTCTGACATCCTGAATTAATACCCCTTTGCGCCAGTCTGGAGTAATACCAGGTAAAAGGTACCTTTGGGCATTAAAAGTGAAAGGCAATTTTTTGAACCACATTTCACCTTCATTCCTAACTCTTGTAGATTCAGCAACTAACTCCATAGTCAATTTAAACTTTAGAGTATCAAATACTATCATGTCCTAATTATAGCTTTGAGCAAATTTATAAGAAACCTCAATGTTATAGCCATCGATTTTCTTGAAGAAATCCAACCATCCAGCATTTTGAAAAAGCTTTGCACAATCTGGAAATTGGTCAATCCATTTCAGCTCAGTGGGCTCAGTCCTATTTGTTTTTCCACTTTTACCCATCTGCTTTCAATAGCTGAATTTTGTGTACTTTTAGAGTTATATCGATGACCTAACAGCTGCTTTCAGATTTTGAAATAAGTAGTGGTTCAATGTACTGCTAACTTTCAATTTTCCACTTGTCACAGCGTCTCCAAAACTCTTAAATTGATCTATCTTCGACAGGAGTGTTGTTTAAAGCCTACATTTATGTTTTCCTTACTGAATTTTTACAAAACAAGCTTTACTGAGAAAACCCCAATTTAGCAGCCACTATCAGTTTAACATGGAATACCTGATTTATGTCTTGCTGTAGACGTTTAAAATCAATATTTGAGGTATCTGATTGTTCAATTTAACTGTACAAGTGTCTTCGGGTCTCTAATTTGCTACTGGCTGGAAGGACGAGCAAGCCCTAATTTCTCTGTAACTATGAAAACCCAAAAATTCTTCTGTAACTATAGCTTTCAGCTTTTAGGCACATGTCCTCGCTCCACTTAATCTCCAATTTCATGATGCATATGTGAAATAACTTCTTTCACATCAAACTCAGCTTACACCTCTTCCTGTCATGATAAGCTCTGTTCTAGCTGATGATTACCATGATCTCTTCCACGACATAGTCACACCTACTTTCATGATGATTACTGGAGCAACACATATCAACACCCTTTAAACATGCGATTAGTCACTTAGAAATGAAACTCATGCGAAAATTCAGTTTAAAAAAATGGTGATTTCGGCTGGCACGATATTCTTGTAGCGCCACTGTGTTGATTTTTTATGATTGCACTATAAGAATACTTTGTATTCAATTTTGGTGCTATTCTAACCATTTTTTCAATTTTAAATTAAATTTAAATGATAAACTATGCTCTTTAAAGATATTTGTGACATCCTTAATTAATATAAGTCCTATGGATCCCTTCAAATCCTAAAGAAAAAATAATAAAAATCTAAAGGCAAAAAATCAAAAGTTTCACCTTAAAACCAAAAATTTCCTAAAGGAAGCAAATGAGAAAAATCAAGCAAATGAGCAAACTTAAAATAAAAATTACAATCAAAATATATAAAATTGAAGGAAAAAAGTTCATGACTTAACATGACCCACACATTGAGGGTAAGTGTAGGTCTGATGTCTTTTTGTCGCGGGTGGCTGCACACACAGGAGTGGGATGCTTCCCCTGCTGCCGGTGAAAGAACATGTCATCGGTCTCAATTTTAGGATCCTCTTACTCATCATGTGACACTAAAAGGCAGAATCCTTTTACCCAATTTTCATTCCCAAAATTTGTGGTTGAATATGAAGTGGGGAATGAGGGATGGTGAGCCCTGCTACTAAACATTTCATCCGCGGAAGTTGTGGATGTATCCTCTCTATTAATGGCTGATCCATCTATGGTGAAAAGCTGCATATTCCTTGGAAGAGGGACTTTCTTCAATGAACCTCTCATGTTCATTCTGGAAAAAATCATGTGCTTTCTTTTCACCCACTGTTTCTGCACATTCTTCAAGCACATACCGAATAAACTGCTCCTCATGGTCCACCCACTCATGAGGTTCCTCCATGGAATATTTTATGCCATTGACCCAAAAGGGATGACTCTTAGGAAAAATTGAGGATTCAGTCAATTCTTTTCACTCTTGTTGGAATTGTTCTATCTTCATTTGGGATTCTAATAGAGCACTTTGAGTGTATATCAAAGAATCTTGGGTGGCCAACAACTCACTTTTGAGCTTGTATTTCTCTTTTTCATATCTGCAAATATTTTCTTCATCATGCAATGATGCTTCCTGCAACAATTCAACAAGCTTGAACATGTAAATTTTATCTAAAAGCAACTGTGAGAAATTACCTTTGATTGTGGACATTGCTTTCTGGATATTCTCCATGGCTGCAAAGAAATATTTATCTTCCATTAAAGCAACTTCCTAACACAACCTTGAAAATGAAGCATGAGTGTCATGGAGAATTTTCATGGCCTCTTGGATCTTTTGTTCATCCATCTTTAAATATCCTGCAAGAAGTTGAGGTTCTTGCAGATGTTCCTCCTCTTCATTTTCCATCACTGGATCAATTTCATGCAGTGCACTTTAGGTTTTGAAATCTGATCTATATGTTGTTGCTGCAATATATTCATCTTTTAGGTCCTCAAAAACATAATTTGGTCTGTAACATAAGTGCCCATTCATCCTCGGTGCAACATAAAGGTCTTCTCTCAAAGTTTCATCCTTCACACTGCTTTCATTCTTTACACCGGAATTCTGAACCTCAACACTAGGGGGATCAACCATTCTGCACTTTTCAGTGGAAATGGTTGCTATATCAGATAGACATAATGACACATAAAAATCAGAAATTACTAACTTACCATGTGTCATGTTATCCTCTTTATGTAGTGGAATTATGATGGTTTGTTCATCCACCTATTTCTCTGCTTCACATCCTACTGGGGTGTGCTCAATTTCTGCTTCTTTGAGAGGCTCAAGGGGTGACTGTAAATCTGAATTGTGTTGCTCTTTTGGATCAGATCCAAAATATGTCTCACCAACATCAATATGCCCCATCTCTTCTGCACTTATCTTGAAATCACCCATGAATAAATTGGGAGTGGTTTCACCTTCCACATTGCCAACAATCAAATGTTTGACTGTTGGATCTTCCATTATGCACTGTCCTTCTTCATATTCTTCAGATGAAAGTTTGGGTGTCTGATCAGTCTTATGTCTAATGAAAATGGGCTCATTTATATTTACAATCTCTTCCCCATGGTGTGATGGTTGTGATGAAAAATCAGATTTCTTATCATACACATGACTAGTATTTTATCCTTGATGAATTGATGTCTTGGGGCATAGATTGGAAGAGTTGTTGATTCTTTTCTCTGCTGCAACATGTGTTTCATTTCTTGGAAAATTTTATCAACAGTGAGGGAAACCATCCTATTGTCTTTGATCATACTACCTACCTCAACTTCATAGAAATCTCGAAAAGATAAGAGATCCTGGATCTCTTCCTTCAAGGCATTGTATTCCATGAGATACTGGAATGATCCCTTTACAGTCTTTCCACATGAAACTGTTCCATTTTCCCATTTAGACAGAGGTATGTCAAATCCTATGTCCTCTTCCATCATATAATCAAAAAGGTAAACATCTTCAAACCTTTGAAAACAATAATCTCCCACAGAGGACATCTCCTCTTCTTCATCTGGCTCAAAATCAATTTCTTCAATTATAGGTAAGAGCCTCATAATGCAACTTGAAGAATATCTACAATATTCCTTTAATGGTGAGATTCTTTCTATTCATAGGGGGGGAGGAAAGTGCTCTGATACCACTGTAATATCCTAGGATCAACTTCAGCTGATTTTGTTGAAGTTATGAAAGCTAATACATATTTTGGGGCTGCAAGATATTCATATTTCAGATCATGAATATCATATCTTTGGCTGCAACTGGGGTGCTCATTCATCTCGGGTGCACCAGTAAGTATTTCTCTCCAATTTTAAGCCCTCCCCAA
The DNA here is from genome assembly GCA_027924585.1 of Larix kaempferi. Classification (NCBI taxonomy): domain Eukaryota; kingdom Viridiplantae; phylum Streptophyta; class Pinopsida; order Pinales; family Pinaceae; genus Larix; species Larix kaempferi. The sequence goes on from BSBM01000385.1 coordinate 2,109,792, forward strand.
ATTAGGAGTCTCAACCCATGGGGGTTCAACCAAGCTTATATTATCCTTTGAAGTGGCTGCACCATCATGCTGACACATAGGCATATAAAAATCAGAATTGAAAAAATTCCCATGTGTTATGTTTTCTCCTCCTTGTGGTGGTGTGTTGGTGGTTTGGTCTTCCACCAATCTCTCATTTTCAATTTTTGTTGTTGCAAGACCTTCTTATTTCTCCATGGATCTTGCATCCACAACACCATCACCCATGGGTACTTCCATGTCTCCCACATATATATGAGAATGCACATCATTAGATGCTTCCTCACACTTAAAACATTCCTCAATAGGTTCTCTTCCAACCACGTGGGAATCCTGTAAACACCTTTCTAGTGATTCAGTCCTGTCACTACATTCACCCTTATCACTAAGGATGTGAGAATTAGCATCCAGGAAATCCCTTATGCAATAATCATCCTCTAATGTGGCTGCAACATCATCATTATACAAACTAGTACAAAAATATGAATGTGGTCCAGAACTTGGCATCATGCTTATCTCTTCAATGGGTGGGGTTATGGTGCCTTGTTCTACCACCAATTCTACTAGTTCACATCTAACTAATGTGTGGTCAACTTCTGCCTCACTATGAAGCTCAAGTGGTGACTTTGAATCTGATTTGGGTTCTTCTTTTGGATCCGATCCAAAATATGTCTCACCATCATTAAGCTTACCAATCTCTTCTGATGTGATCTTGAGATCCCCAACATAGAATCTTGCCATAGATTCTCCTTCTATTCTGTCAACAATCTCGTGATTGGTTTTTGGGTCTTACTTCTCCCTGGCTGTCTTAGGATGAATATTCTTGGAGGCTCTTCTTGAAGAGGATCCAAAAATTCTTGTGAAGTCACATGCATCCAATAAAGTATTCATATCTTTTATTATCTCTTCCATAGAAGGTTGAACTTTGACTATGGAACATGCAACTTTTTCCTGAATATGGCTATCAGAATAACCATAGTCTCTTCTTCCAATCATGATCTCATGGGAGATGCTTGTGGAAGGTACTTCTTGGAAATTCTCTTCCTCATACTGTTTGCAATATTCTTCATACTAATCATCATAATCATCATACTCTTCATAAAAATAATCTTCTTCTTCATGCAACTCAAACTCTAAATATTCCATGAATGGAACTAATTCCACAACTGCAACTTGAAGATAGTGCTGAGCTACCTTTCCACTGAGAGTTACTTTCCACAGGCTAAGCCAAGGAAATTGCTTTGATACCACTGTAATATCCTTGGGAAATATTTAACCCAGATATTAACTCAAGTTCAGAATTTTAAATTAAATTTACTTGTCCATTTTTTATCAATTCACCGAACAGAGTAGGAAGCCGGTGATAGGTAAGGAGACTTGAAACTGAGTTTGGTAAGATGAAATTTCAGTTCTGGAATTTATATGGGATAATTTGCAGTAGCAAATTAGACAATGCAAATTTGGATCCTTTGTACAAAGCACATAGACCATTTATGTTTCGGACATCAGCTATCGCTGAAGCCTACCGCAATGCTTCCTAGGTACATCCGCATATACAAACTAGATCGAGAAGGATAACAGGGTTTATAAAATTCAATGGGTTTCTGGTTATGCTCAGAATAATAAAAGATCAATCTTGGAAAATTTTGCAGAGAATTGGGGCTTTTGGTCTCTTCCGGGATTGTGGAGCTAGTCTTTCTCTTAACTTTCCAAGAAAGATCAAAAGGCTTTCAAACTGTGATTTTTTGGACTGATATGGATACTGTGATGTGTCAAGGACCTTCTCCAACTGACGGATCAACAAAAGAGTGCACAAAATGAATTTTATAGCCAAAATGGAAAAACTAGTCAAATTTAGGCATCAAACTAGCTAGTCTTGGATTTTATCATGATAAACTGTCTTAATGAAATACAAAATCTGTTCTGATGATTATATTAGATCTGATATGAATTATTATAACCATTAAATATTAAATATATATTTCATAACAGTTCTCTTAACTTCTAATGCTTGCTTTACAATGGACAATGCCTCACAGGCTAATTTCTTCTTACATGAGCTAGAGAACATAGAAGAGAAGGAGAGAATTACTGTGGATCTGAACTGGAAGTAATTATCAGTCCATCTACTTTTTATATGGCTGAACTAGCTTCTTTCTAAGTGCAATTACCTTCAATGGGAGCTAGGATCATCAGTCCTCCTCTCTTAGGAAAATCACCTCCAATCCGACAACAAGTAGAGTAGAAGAGAGAGAAAAGAGGGAGTTGGATCTGAACTTGATATTTTGGAATATGGAAGCCTCTTATGTCTGAAAATAACCACTGATAAGCCTCACAGAATATTCTGAGAACACCTTCCCATATACATCTTCATCTATGGTGCTTCCTCCTGAAAAATTGACTGTAAAACACCTCCAATGGAAGCCTCCTCTCCAATATGACAATAGATCTTCATTGCTGCTCCATACTGAATGTCACTGGCTTTAATATTATCTGTTGTACCTACATAACACTCATATACAACTCACAAAGGATTGGGGCACATCTCCCAAGAGAAATTGTTGAGGCACATCACTCAACAGTTGAGTAGCTCAAAGCTCTCAAACCAAAATTGCAAATGACCAAAGTTGTCAAATGGAGTTGGTTGGATTCTTTTATAAACTCAATGATGACCTACTGAGCAAGTTGCTTGGCTTGGTAACCTGTGAGAGTAGGTTACCCACTTTCCCATCCTATTCCAAAGCCATGAGGGCACCATCTTGAGATAATTAGCAAGTTTTGTCTTTGAAAAACTTTCCTTCCTTTACCTTCCTTCACTGAAATTTGCAAGTGCACCTTAGTGAGCTTTTCTGGTTGTTTCTACTTTTCTTTTGATTGCTTTTCTTCATCTTTCCACTTTCTTTACTTTCCTCTTTTCTGCTTTTGCCAATTTCTAATTTCTTTTCTTGCCTTCTTTCCTCTAATTGATTCCTTGCTTTTTTCTAAGATTTTGCCACTTTGGCAAGATTGGCCTTACTTGCTAAAATTTGACCTCCTAGTCTTGTCATCACCACTTGCCAATAATTATTAGCCAAAATTATTAATAAAAATATTACAAACTTAATATTACTCCAAAATTCAAAGTTTAATTAATTACTTAATAATTAATCAACCACTATGGTATAATTGCCTCACAAATACCCCATTAATTAAATTCTCATTTAATTAATCACTTACACTTAGTCATGGGGTTAATAACTACATGGGGGGCCCCTCCTTCTCCATTTAATTCCCAAATATAACTTTGGGTATCTTCCATAAGGTAGTTTCCATACTTGCTCATTAATTAAATAATTATTTCCTAGGTGAGTTAGGAAAAATCTACCCCATGGACCATAGCAAAAATTGGGGACATGACAATTTTGAAATGTCAGACTTAGGACATTTGCATTATTTTCTTGGTCTCCAAGTCCTACAAACGAAAGAAGGAATCTTTCTTTCTCAATCTAAGTATGCTTGTGACCTTCTTCGTCCCTTTCACATGGACGATTGTAAACCATCCCCTTCTCCCTTCCAGTCTGGAGTCAAACTTTCTGCCACTTGCCCTTCACCTGAAGTAGATGCCACCTTGTATTGTCAGCTTGTTGGTAGTCTCTTATACTTGACTCATTCCCATCCTAACCTTTCCTTTGTCATTGGTCATGTTTCCCGTTATATGCAAACACCTCATGAAAGTCACTGAAAAGTAGCTAAAATAATACTTCGATATATTCGAGGTACAATTTAGTTTGGGATTCATTATAGTACAGGGGGGGAACCTTTGTTGGTTGGTTTCACTGATTCAGATTGGGCGGGCGACCCTGATGATCAAAATTCTACTGCAGGTTATGTTTTCAGTCTAGGATCTGGACCTATCACTTGGGCTTGTAAGAAACAACAAGCTCTTGCTCTTTCTTCAGCAGAGGAAGAATATCGAGTCGCAGTTAATGCTAGTCAGGAAGCTTTATGGCTTCGACAGATCCTTTAAGAGTTTGGATTTGAATAGTAGTAGCATACTCCACTTTGGTACGACAATCAAAGTGCCATCAAGCTCGTCAAATATCTACTTCTACATCAACGCAGCAAAGACATTGAGCTACATATTCACTTCATCAGAAATCTTGTTCATGAACGTGTTCTTGAAGTGATCTTTTTTCATATCGATGATCAAGTTGCAGACATGTTCACCATGTCTCTTACAGAAGCGAAGTTTTCTAAACTTCAATCTATGTTAGGAATTCAGGAATTTGTCATTAAGGGGGGATAGGCTCTAATGCCTCCTTCCTTCTCCTAATAGTGTCACTTTTGTAAATCCTTCAATCCTATCCCAAGTTGTTCTTGAGGGGGGATGTTAGGATATTTAGACACTTAGGAGTTAGTTAAGATAAACTTGTGTAATAGATCCATTAGGTAAAGTGTGTTTCTTTAGTGTGCATTTTTAAATCTGACAGTCACGATATGTTCTACACATAGAGTGATCCAACGGCTCAAATTCTCCTAGATCATACCTACCCTTGATCCGTGGCTTAACACCTGATTGGTCCATGATCTCTATTTAAAGAGCATGGAGGGTAAGCCTGGTCCCTTGTTTCCATTTTCTCCTTTCATGCGAATGGTTGCATGTACTGTTTGTTTGCTCAGTATGTAAGAAATTGGCAATGGTTAACCCATTCAAATTTTTTAGGATTTAATGTGATGTTAAGTTTGGATGAGAAATCGTGGCCAGGCTTTGTGGCACGCGCTGGAATGTATAATCCATAATTTTGATTAAGTTGTAGCATGTATGTCGTTTTTGGGTTTAGAGAAGGCCCTAACTTGACTCCTGTACAGAATCGATTGTGGTTTTGGCGTTTTGGAAACTCTATTTAATGATTTATATGAAGTCTTTTTAATTGATCTCAGTCAGATTTGTGGATCTAATGTAAATTTTTTTCAAGCTACTATGAGTAGCGTTGACCTTTTGTAACTCTCAGAATATTTAAGTTTTAACCTAGGTTTTTACTACTTCGTTGGGTGAAGACTAAGCGTGAAGCTCCTGTCTGCGTTTATAATTTAATGTGTTCTCAGTTTTACTCTTATAATTTCAATTTAGGCATTTTGATCTGGAAATCGAATCTCTCTGTGGAATGAATGTTTGAAGTGTTGTTTAATTTCTTTTAAAGGGCAAAGCCATAACTCATTGTGCATTTTTTTGCTTCTGTGTATGGTAATTAGATTCTCCAGTATGATTTTAAGATTGAAAAGGATGTATTTATGTTTTAAGCTGAGAACGGGGCCTTGGTAAAATTCTAACCCTATTGCATTTTAGGGAATTATAGCCACTGAGAAAACAAATTGTATCAAACGTTTTGGCTAGGAGATGAAATTATTGGGTATTATGTTATCTATGTGTTGACTTTAATAAGGAATGATCCTGGGTTAATTCTTTGTTTTGCATATTCTTATGTGAAATTTTATGGGTAGAACCCTTAGCGTTAAAATCACATTCAAGTTATACCTTTCTTTATAGTTTAAAGTTCAATACGAGTTGGATGGTACTCCACACTATAGCATGGTCCCTTATGTGATTCGTAGGTGTTTAGAAATGTTTGTGCAGAGGACTCGATCCTGAGTCTTGACTTTTATTATAAGTTTGAAAATGTGCCCTAAATGTATGAGCATGTAATGGCAAATTGAGAGAAAGAAATATGGGGTGGTTTACTCTTTTAGGCATGAGTTTATGGGTAATGCTTTATCTGTGTGTTTTAAACTCATGTTGCGTTGATTTTTAATTTGGTTTGAAAATAGGACTGTACATATCTCTGTCACAGATTTATATATTATTTTAATTGGAAGATTTGCGCAGTATGGAGTTTGATTTTAGTGAAGTTGGAAAATAGGATTTTAGGTTTGGGAAAACCAAGCGAATTGATCTCTTTGCAAGAGATGATTTTTTTGTGTCATTTAATTGAGTTATGTTTGTAAATTATTTACTATTTCAGCGTAGCTAGGGCTTTGAAAATTTAAACATGAATTTAAACTTGAAATATAAATATTTTAATCCAGGGGTCCAATGCAATAGTGCTTGCTCCCAATGCCTGGACTTAATCAAAAAAGAGATTACAGTAATGGAATTTAATTTATAAACTTTCAACTTGTAACATAAAACTAACTCATACCTTAATTTGTAGTTGGAATCCTCTCCTTGCACAGAACTGCACACCTCAAACACTATTTAATGAAAACAATTATGCTTAGTTGACCTGTAGGATGGTAACCGAATGACTTCTTAACTACCACATTCCTCCCAACCATGACACAAAACCATTCCTGGTTCTAATTGGATCCCCCCGAGCTAGCTCCAACATGCAATAGGAAACTAGAGGACCTAGGGCAGACAGTTCATGATAATCCAATCTTGAAGTAATTTTCTCTTTTAGTTATGTTGGAAAAATTCTCTCTTGTTACCATACAAGAATGATAAAAAGATAGATGCCCTCTCTTTGAGAATTGTCCTAGTTTTTATAGGTGAACTTTTGAAAATAGTAGTTGAGAATATTAATTTCTTTAATATTAACTTAAGTTGATTTTCTGTTTGAATTAATATATATATATATATATATATATATATATATATATATATAATTTGAAAATTATAACTTAAGTTTATCTAGAATTTTTTAACTTGTTCCTTTATATATTTTATTAAAGGAACTTGATATTTATTATTTAATCATAATATTTATATTTTTGCTTATGAACATTATATTTATTTATAAGTACTATCCTTTACTTATATCACTATCTTTACTTATAAGTAATATCCTTTACTTATAATTAGTATTTTTATTTATAAGTAATATATTTTACCTGTAATTAGTATCTTTCATATACATATATCTATGTATATATGAGTGAGGCTCTTTATACTTAATCAATTTAATTAAATCAATTAGGTATATAGCATTATACCTTTTGATACTTTATTTAATTGAGGTCCACTCTTTTGACAAAGCTTTGGTAAGTTTGGATGGTCGACTAGGTTAGGTAGCTCTAGGTCGCTTTGCATGTTGGATTACCTCGTTTTCCGTGGTAGTTTCTTCCGTCCTTGATGAGATGAGTAATTAATCAATTGGTCAGAATAAAATAAGTATGATGACTGGTGCTATTCAGATCCTTCCTCAACTCAACACCTTCTTAAGTAAAGTAACCCCTAGTGCTATTCAGAGCTTAGACTCAACACTTTTACATGGATGTTACGCTAGTGCAATTCCACAGCTCTTTGCTCAACACTAGTGCTAGAATGTATTTGTAAGATACACCTAGGGATACAATGGCCAAAGTTTCGATGATCCAGAGCTTATGCTCAACATCAATTTGGAGTGCTCTAGGGCTTATGCCCAACACTCTATGTACATCGGGGCTTATGCCCAGTACATAATAAAAGTCCTCTATGTATATCGGGGCTTATGCCCAATACATAGGTTATCCATGTGCTCCAGAGTCCATGCTCAACGCATCATAAAAATAAACCATGCATATCATAACTTTGAATAGTATGTAACAAAGATCATCTCAGTATATTAGGGTTTTGTACCCAATCTCATAATAAAAGCATCAATCAAATACATTGGGGCTTTCTGCCCACTGTATAACAATAACCTACATCAGTAAGGGTCCATTCCCAAATATGTATATCTATAACTAAAATACATCATGTGCATTGGGGCTTATGCCCAACATATATAATAAAAATAAAACATGTGCATTGGGGCTTATGCCCAGTATACCAAAATAAATCATATGCATCGGGGCTTTACGCAAAATATATAACATCAATATAATCAACAAAATTTGGGATATTACATTTATGTAAGGAGGAAATAAGTGTTTATGTACTGAAATTGAAGGATTATGTCAATAATTTATGACCGATAAAGATAATATTTAAAATGGAATGTTGATTATAATCCATATTGTATGGATATTAAAGTTAAATCACTTAGGGGTGACTGGTGAGCTTTAACGTCTTATTGTATTTTCTTGTTTATAGGATTTATATGGAAACTAAAACCAAACATTTAGAAAATAATTTCTTAAATTTTGACTGTGTTGTGAGAAGTTGCACTAGCAAGTGGCTTTTGATAGATGGTTAGTATCTGCGTGGCTTGTTGACAATAAAAGCATTATAAATGCTTTTGCATAAAATATGGTGATTAGAAATCATATTTCAAGGGTTTGAATAAGGATCAAAACTTAAGAATTCATTTAATGTGATAGTTAAATCACCAAAGTTTATTAATGATTTATTAATAGTTGATCCAAAAATAGATGGACCTATTATTGATGGATTAATGATATGATGATGTGACTGACTATTTGATAAGTTGTCGTAGATAAAGAAATTTGTGAACATGATAAATAATGGAACTGAGATGAGAATTAAGTTTCCATGATGTGAATAATATTGAATACTAAATAATATAATTGATCTATGAATGGGGAAAGACAATTTTGAGAAGGAAAAACACCAAGTGAAGAAATTGAAGATTCATCCCAAACATGTTAATGTAATTTTCCTAGACTCAAGCAAGAGAGCTTGAGTAGAAAATAAATTGATTTTCCTGAACTCAAACAAGAGAGCTTGAGTGGAAAAGAAAGTAATTTTCTTGAACTAAAGCAAGAGAGCTTGAGTGGAAAAGAAATAAATTTAGCCCTGCAATGGATGATGAAATAAATACAATCAAATATTAATATTAACCTAACATTGTTGTGAATTTAAAATCCTTACATTGTAATGTGAATTATTGGGAGAATTTTTGAGTTGTTGCTGTGTCCCTAACCTATGGATTCATTGCCAAATCAGGGGTGGTAGTGGTGTTATAAGAGAAGTGAGCATTGTTGGATTATGGTTGGAATGTTGCATCCATGCATTTAGTCAACCATGACTTCTTAATCGAGATAAGTAATCTTCTAAATATTATCTTTATTGTTCATGTATGTTTGAAGTGTATATATGATATTTTGTTATGAATCGTTGAAATTAATATGGTGATTATTATTGTGGGGATATTATGGGTCTAACAGAATGTCAAATAATGATTATGATCTTTTATGTAGATGTATATAGTTTGATTAGTCTAAATTTATTGTAGGGACCCTAATTTCTGAGGCCCTTCACAATTTGAATCCACAACTTAGCAAAACAATATGAACCCAAAAATTCGATCTTATCATTAATAGAAAAATAAAATAAAATGAAGATTGAACATATAATGTCCCCATTTTGACCTTTATAATATTTTGGGCTATAATGTAAATACCGTATGCATATTATGTATGATTCCTAGCGTGGAGCTCAAGGCCAAGTCCCCGTCAGTGAATGCTCGACCTTGAAGATGCAAGTATTGGATATTATGGTACCCATGTGCTAGTGAACCATGGGAATTGTAAATATGCATTTTAATATAAATGCCCACAACTAGGTATGCAATGCAACAAGAGATGGGGGCATGATGTTTACAAGGAATTGGGAGGGAAATATTCAAACCCTTGAGCCAATCAAGTCAAGCTAAGTGTCAATGAGAGAACCCATGAACCATCAACTACCCATGTTGACTATTGTGCCCAATCGTTCATTTCTCCCAAGAGTTGGTTGAGGTAGTTAATGCCTTATGGAATGGAGAGGTATGGTTGTCCAAATTCGAGTATGGGCAAGCCACCCTTCCTAGAAATTAGTGTTTGGATTCTTGGGAAAGAAAGGAGCCACGAAATTGCTCCCCAAGCCATTCTTCACATATTAGTTTTTCTCTCTCATGAGTTGGGAGTCACCTGGGCGTTTTCCCTCCACGTTTTTCTGTGTTTTCCCTCAATCTTAGCTAGGAGAGGGGCTTTTTTCTATTGTATAACAATGGGTAAGAAGGGGAATTGATTTGGGGTTTGATAGAGGTCGTTTTGGGCCACTTAATTCTCATAAATCTGTGAAAGAAATCGGTTTTCTTCCTTGGGGTTGATTCCCTCTTCCCACAATCTGTTTTGGGTGTGCAACAATTTGGGGAAAACCCATAGACCCTAATTTGTAAAATCCATTGTTGAAAATGTGTATCCATGCCTAGTTTTGAGTTGCTTTATGTAAAAGAATGTTGGGGTTGAGATGGGTATCCATTTCTTTGGGATGTGCTGAGCTTGAGAGTCCCCTTTTCCTTGTAGATATCATCCCCAGCTCGGGGGTGGTCTTTGAGTGTTGAAATAATACAAGTTGGGAAGAGACCTACGACTGGGTGGAACGTGTGCAGCAACATGGATAGTTGCCTGGGACAACATTACAGCAAGATGAGTATTTTATTTTGTTTTGTTTTACTTCTGCACTGATTTAATTAATGGATGGTTGTTCTTGATATGATGGATGCATGTGGAAGGTGTGTGGATGACGTTTTATTCCATTGTGCACTTTTGATTTGATTTGCATCTGCACACATATGCATTTTTTTGTAATGCCATTTGTTTTATTCATGATGAATGGTGCTAAGATTTGTAAAAGCCCATATTTTAGTGCCATGTTCCCTTGCGTTAATAGATGGGAGGGGACATGACAGAACATAGCAATTACAAATGAAACAATAAACCCATCAACCCTAGGTCGATCCCGCTGCCGAAGGAGTAGTCGTCATCAACCAATCCAACTTGTCCTTTGTCGTCCGCTTCTCCCGTTAGATCCCTCAAGTAAAATCTCATTTAACCATAGGAGAAGCAATCATTAGGTTCTCCACCTAACCATAGGCTTATGCACTCAGTCGCATAGCCACCCCTGAGCTTCAGGGTCGTAGAGGATACACAATCGCAAATTTTCAGACATGATACCCCCCTCACTAGAAGCCTTAGCCAAACTCACCATAGAAATCACAATCAGAAATTCATATCCATTACAACAGTCATCCAACAATAGGGTCCCTTTTCCCTTCTTCTCATATTTCTTAAATAGGAAAATTTCATACGACACATGTCACTTCATGCAAAAATAGTCTTTTATGTAATATTATTTAATACAAATATTTACCCACCCACATGTCACTCTCTCATGAGAGTGCACATAATTCCCACATTTTACTCCTAGGTCCCCTGATGCTAGGATTCCAATCCCTATTTTAGTGGGTGCAAGTGGAGTTGACTAGTGGATGAATCCTAGTCTATCTTTTACTCCATATTTAATTATTCCCAATTATTTAATTACAAATAATCATTTCATGCACAAATAATATAATGCAATACTATTTGTCAAATCTATAATTATATTTCATGCCCAATTAATCTAATGCAATATTATATGCCAAAAGCATAACTACATTTAGTCTTTCCATGCACAACTAATCTAATGCAATACTATATGTCAAATAGATAGGTGTACATTTATCAATTTCCTTTATTCGTCCAGGCACCACATCCTCGGGTCCTTCTGACAACACTTTCTTTCCTTAATCATCTAGGTACTGCATCATCGAGTCCTTCTGACAACACTTTCTTTTCTTAATTGTCTAGGTACCACATTGTCGGGTCCTTCCAACAATAATTTATCACTTTTACTATTGTGTTGGGATTCCATGTAGCGATTTAGGAATTGTTACCATAAATCAATCCGGCTACACTCTGTTTGAGACTAATAGCGCTGAGGAGTAAGTTTGTTCTTACTTCACGCCCCTCGACCTCATACATGACCAATTTGTTATGGTCTCCCCTGTATGACTTCACACTTCCCCAAGTAAAGATGAAAGGGATTTCCAAACTCGTGCGTGGATTCTATCAGGAGTTGACACCGTCGTCGTACCCCTGCGTTTGTTTTTCCCGTCCTCTATGACCCTTTTCTTGTTATATCATGAGCCATTCGATAAACTAGCCTTACTTGTCTTTGTACACATACTCATAGAACACACTTCAATAGTACTACTAAAAAATCGTCATATCGTATTTCATTTCATTCAGTCGCTAATCGTTAAGCAAACTTAGATAATTGTCCATTGGATTCACATCATAATCAACCGCATAATTCCATTTTCATAATTTAGCATAAATATGACATTCATCACAAGGGTTCACATGTACTAATCAATCAACAATATTTCAGTTTAAAATCACAAGTATCCATAATCTTCATTGAATCAATCATTCATTAGAAACATATTCATTTATCACATACCTCGCTAATCAGTCAACAATTTTTATTCTAAATCAACATATATACAGTCATTTATCTTGGTTTCTTCGACTGGGTCACTTATCAATAACTTTCGTCAATATCGATAGTCATAGCGAACTTGAGGGGCATTACATTTATGGAAAGGACAATTGTGATCACACCTTGAATAGATAGACATGGCCAATCCAAAACATTTATTGGGTGATGTCAATTTTTTGAGGAAGTAAATGTAACTAATTATACCTTTAAGAATTAATCGCTCATGATTAAAGAGGTAGATTGTATAATACATTGAATTATTAACCATAGTCAAAGTATCAAATGTAGGTGAACATATGATGATGGCTATTTCTTGGTTAGTTTGCAATTTCCATCATATATTCTTTCGAAAAGAATCATTATATATAGATAATGGGCCATAAGTTAACTGAATATATGATATGTTTTATATTTGGTGAAATACATGCAGGGTTATACTATTAAGTCTTACTTGTTAGCTATGGTTGGATTATAAGAAGAGACTATCCATATGCAAGGAGTGTAGAGAACTTTATCATTTTCTTTGTGACATGAGTTTCTTGAAAGATTGTGTCGGGTTAGAAGTTCGATAATATTACGAAAGGTAGTTGATTAATGATTAAAGGTCATAAATATGAATAAATATTACACAATTTTAATTATTAGAAGGAGAGAAAAAATAAATATAAGTTATATTTAGGACAAAATTTAATACAAAACATTATATATGTTTGTGGGTATTCGATCAAATACTATAGCGCCTACAAAGAAAATATTTGACCTACTATATATAGAAAAGTGACCTATCTTATATGGTTATTAGACATAATGTTCTTTCCGTAATAAGAATTAGTAACTTAGTTTTGTTTTGGCTATATGTTTAAGAGGTCGAAGTTATGGTTAATTATTAAGGAAGTTAATGGGAAATCTAACTATAGTAGCTACACAAGTTATATATATGGAAAATGTAGGGTCCCCACCCTTGGTTAAAATCATAAACCACTAATCGATAAAGAATAGTAGTCTCCTTTTTTATCAATGAATTTTTAAAATTCTTCACGTGATTCATAAGACTACATCCTTATACTATAAATTTTAGCAGTGATTATATAGTTAAAATAATCAGTAAGGATAACATATATTTTTTGGTGAGATTGAACGATAACTTATACTCTTAACCCTAAAGTTCCATTGAGGGTGTTAAAAGTTGCTCAAGATCGACAATAAGTTTTGCAAATCTTAAAATAACTCCAAAAGAGTTCAATGTTGGAGACCATGTATATTTAAAGGAAACAACCAAAGAGAAATCTGTTAAGCTTGGGAAGATGTTCCAAGCTAGCACCTAGGTATTGCGGACCTTTTGAAGTGTTAGCCAAGATAGGGATGGTAGCCTATGAGCTTGCACGTCTCCCTTCTATTTAAAAGTTCATCATGTTATCTTTAATGTTTATTTATTAATACATGATGCTACTCATATTATTGATTGGGGTGTGATTTAGGTAGAACCCGAGGGCAAGTTCTAGATAGAGCCTTTGCGCATCCTAGACACAGAGGAACTTATGCTACGGAATAGAGTCATCACTCAAATAAAAGTGCAATGGAAGCACTTCAGCCTTGAGGAGGCGACATGGGAAATGGAGGATCGAATGCAAGAGGCATATCATTCCATGTTCCAGAATGAGAAAGAAAGTTCTTAATAAAGAACATCGAGGATGGTGTTAAAAATAAGGGGGAAATAAATCTAATACCCCTAATACATTTTTATTTATTTTTTATTAAGTATTATTTAAAAAACAATTACTATTTGTAAAAGAGTTACAAAACTCAAAATACTCACCTATGGTGTGAGTAGATATTTTGCACAACAATTTATTTTGTTATTATAAATAAAAAGAAAGACACTTGGAGCAATCAATTGAAAGAGGGGAAACCACCATGAGAGAAAGAACAAGTGTAAAGAAAGAAAGAGATCTTATGTCAATCCCCTAGATGCGGGTGACATAAGTAGACACAATAGGGCTCAAATGGACGTGAGTGACACTGGTGGCCACGCACACATGCCCCGTGGCACTAGAGGCCATGTACCCACCCCATGTGGCATTGCTGAGCTCACCGGAGGTGCCAAAGATACATTGGAGGAACTTCATGACCGTGAAGCAACATCAAGTCGTTGCCAGCATTAATTCCTCGACCTTCGATGTCCCCTCATGTTGCTTATCTCACACCAGCCCATGGCCATTAGGCATGTGAAGCTCTGCCAGCCTGCTAGCTGGCCTCACCGTTCCTCCTTCAAACTCTTGTCTCAGCCTTCATCATCCATCATTTGTGCTCTCAACGCTATGCTCCTGTGCTCTCATCGCTCTACCCTTGAAAATTCCTGTGACTCTCACACCATGGGCAGACCCAAAGACACCAAGTCTGGCAAGACGAAGGAAACCCCTGAAAGCAACCAGGGTAGGACTGGTTACAAGGATGAAATCTCCATCCTTATCCATCTTCTAATTGATAATTGGGAAGCTCATCTCGTTGTAGATACTCTTAGCAGCAGGGACCTGGAGCAACAATGGGATCCATATTTCCTGGCTAAAAATATGTTGGGGGATTTAATGGAGGACATGCTCTCAAATTGGGCCTCTGCTAGGCATGCAACTCAGTCTCTCAGTGCTACCTTGCCTAATATGGCAGCTATTTTGCATAATTTGGAAAGTGCATTCGGCTGGGACTCCTATGCTCCAGCTCACCACCTTTGTTATGATCTTGGTCCTAGAAGCAATGCTCTTGGTTCCTCTCCATCGCCCTCTGCAGCCAGACATGATTGTATTTGGCCCATGGCCCCCACCTTTGGCACCCATGCCACCTCCCCAAGCACCACTCATGGATTTGGTAATTTGGCCACTTCTCTTGGCCTGGGCACTTTGGCCAACACGAGGAGTTGCAGGGACACCCCACTTGGCAACCTGGCCACCTCTCCTGGTAAATCCACTCAGTAGGGTATTCTGGTTTCTACAGCTGGAAATGCTCAGTATTTTTCTACTGGTTTGAACCTAGTTCAGCTTCGTAGCAGTAGCTCACAGAAGGGAAAGGAACCTCCCCACAAGTCCTTTCTCATCCCTTCCACTCTTAGGCCAATCTTGGCCAAACACACAAGGAATGAGCCTGATGGTGGCTTCTCTGCGATCATAAAGACGTCTCCTCTGCCCACCAAGCTTCCTGTGTGTGACATGAGGACCTCTGCGAAGAGTTCCCATCCTCTTGTGAAAAGCACCCCGCCACGTGCTCGGAACGAGGATGACAACACCTATTACAGCTGCCCCATTCTCGAAGAAATTCCTTGTGATGTTGAGGCTCCCGATACTGCTAGCTAACAAGGTTCTTCTGTGGTTCCATCATTGTTTCAGGTTTTTTGTTAATTATCAGACTGTTTGCTTATCTTCAGCCTTCATGGCTCCAAATCCGCACCGTGATATCAGGGTTTTTTTTATCTTTTTGGGTCTGTATGGCCTTAGCAATGATGTATTTGGTTCTCAAGGTTGGCATCTGATAAGACCACCTCAGCTTGTATTTTCCTCTATAACTTTACTACTTTCAGCTTAATAGAATTTGCAACTATTTAAAAAAAAAGAGATATTATGTCAATCAAATCCAATCTAAGAACTCAACCACCAAACAAGATCCTAAATTATAGCGATCAAGAGATTGATTGAGATGGCACAAGACCTCGACAAAAACTATAAATTGGTGCACTGAGATAGCACAAGACGTTGTGTTGTGCATGGAGAGATTGTCACTATGAGGGAAAGTTGTTAAGTATTTCACATTTTAATTGTATGTCCATCATGCGGTTTGTTAGAGACTCTCAAAGAGAGTGTTGCATTCAAGCCTTGCTTGCTAGTCCGGTTGTGCATGGTGGTGATCTAGCTCAGGGGTGGAGTTGGGCTAGCAGATTTTCTTTCCTCTCCTATGGTTGGGAGGAATTGAATCTCCAAGTGTGTTTCCCCATTTCTTTAAAGTAAACATATATATTTTTTTTTTGATCTAGGGGAATCGACAACTAGAGTTGGGATGATACTCGCATGACACGAGGTCCAAGAATTCAATCTCGCTACCACTATACCCCTAGGAGAGTACGCTTGCCCCACAACACACCCTCAATGCTGCAACGAGGTTTGAACGAGCGATGTGCATAACAGCCCGTACACCTTAACAAGCGCATAGTTGCCAACTGGTCTACACCCCGTGGGCCTTTCAAGTAAGCATATTCTTATAATATGAATAAATAGTTAATTATGGCACACAGTGTTTTATTTGGGATATCGCTGCTGTTTTTATATATACAGTGAGTTATGCGGGTAAATGTCTCGGATATTAAACTTATGTTAGTTTTACTAAAAAGAAAACGATAATATCGAAATTAATAGTTCATTCTGTGATTTTTACAGAGTTTGATTATGCATCTATATTTTAAATATTTTTACCAAGTTCGGATCTCTTTTAAAATGTTGAACTCTATTTATACTATACTGAATGATTGTATTTACCAATAGAGGGATCATATTTCTTTAAAAAAAAATGTTGAATGTTGTTTATGTTATACAATGTATGTATTTACAAATAGACGGATCTGATCCTCTTTTTTTTAGATGTTGAACTATGTTATACCATATCAAAATATTGTATTTATATGTGTTACCAGAAACGTGAAGGTGGTGTGCGTTTCTATGGCCGTTCTCGTTGCTGCAACCAAAAAACGCTTTCTAAGTAAACTAGTCGTTCTTCCCAGCGATTTATACAGAAACGTTTTTTCGTTTCTACATGGTAAGGTCAGTCGTAAGAAGTTAGATGCCTCAGCAATCTCTTTACACAGGGACATCAATTAACTTAATCACGGGCCCTGTATTTCTAGTGGATTATAGTAATTTTAAAGTTATTTTGGATAAATCGTAATGTACAGGGTTAATGTATTTTGGATAAATGGTATTGTACATATATAATGTACTATGTATTGACATATAGCGCTATTTTATTCTAATTTGAGTTGTTAATGCTGTTACTAGTGTCTATTACAAATGAACTCAATTCAACAATTTGTTAGTATAGTACAAACACGTGGCTAGACGTCAACATAAATATGCATTTGTTATGTGACGGTAGGTATATCCATGATTGGCTCTCGTCATTTGTTCTTACTTGTTCTTGGTAATTGAATTGATAAGAAAAAGATCCTCAGTCAATGATTTTATACAGAGGTTTTTTTCTGGCAATAATTTTTCCTATGACTGTGAAGGACAAATACCCTTTACATAATCTACTCATAATTCTGAAACTGTGAAGAAAACAATTTATATGGCAAAATCATTGTTCTAAACCTAATAGGAAAGCAAGGTATATGGCAAAATCATTGTTCTAGACCCAATCTGAAAACAACAATGTATATGGCAAAATCATTGTTCTAAACCCAATCTGAAAACAGGGTATATGACAAAATAGATTTGTTCATTATTATGATTAAATCTATTCATTACTATTATGGGAACTTCAGTTTTTTGTTATTTTTCTCTCTCCTAGTTTCTTCAATGCGAAAACTGGAAACTCCGTTTCTGGTTTCTGATAACATGGGTATTTACAAACTAAAGGACCGGATCTCTTTTAAACCTTGTCTATATTATATATATAATGAGTGTCTTTCCAAAAAGAAGGATTATATTTTCTGTTTATTTTCGTTTAAATGTGAATTCGGGTTATATGACATAAAGGTATTTATGTAAGAAAGATCAGACATCTATTATGAACGTCTGAAATTTGTAGACGTTATATAAAATGAACATATTCTAGACAAATCGATCAATCTCAAAAATTACTGTTGGGATCATAAAACTTTAATTTATTTTATGGAGATCTCTTCAGTTAAAATCTCGATTTCCTGTAGATTTTACAAAATCGGTAATCAATCAAATTGAAAATTGGTCGATTGGGGGTTGAATCCAGTCAACCTGTAGTTCATTGATCTTAAAGTTTGGGGATTACATATGAGCTCAGTCGAGCTATGGTATTTTTTTTACAGACTGTATCTTGATTGTGTGAGGTCTGTGGTTTGTGTGCCCCTGGTTGATTTGTGGTTCATGGTTGGTACGTATTATATGCCTGTCTATTTTGTAACTGTTATAGTCCTCCGTATTGACAGTCGCAAACATGTTCTTTAAACTTCCCTGTGAGTAGGCTTAGGTTGGCAAAGACGGATAGTTGATATATAAAAAGAGAATTTACGACAAAGAAGATCGAACTGTAGTTTAATGGAAGGAATGTTTAAGGTTAATTTATATATATATATATATATGGAATCGATATGTGTTATATGGAATCACGAGTTATTATGCTTTAATGAAAAGTTATATATATATATAGGCATGTGGAAGGAACTATGAAATGATAGTTAAGTTTAATATATACATATATTATATAGATTGCATTTTATGTATGGAGCATACATGAATACATGAAGTTAATAGTATGGTATTATTCTAGTTGAGAAGGGCTTTAAACCATAATATATTAAAGAATTATTAACTAAGTGAAATTATAACTTAAATATGGTTAAAGTTAATGGTTTTTTAAATACTTTAAAGATGTTAGATTATGTAGTGGAACATTGTTTGAAAGTATACCTTCCACATCCTTCCTTAGAGTAAGGTTAGGGTACTCTAATGAAAATATAGCTCAACCATTTTAAAAGAGCATTCATAGGTGGCATGATGAGAAGTAGAAGATTCATTTGGAATGTAGTGGTTCAATGATTACGCATGATCATGATCTGTATAGATCTTGATTACATATTTTGAAAAAATTTAATATAGAGTAAATGAATGGAGATAAGTTTAGTGTATGTGGATTGTTAATTGTCTTCACAAGTTAGCAATGAAACTAACTTAATTGTTGAGTAGTTTATTAGCAACTTATTTCATAAACAAACTTGCAAAGTTAACATAGTATTGGTTCACATTTTATTTAAGATTGTTTATCATTATTCATATTTTATTACTTATAATGCTTAATAATGCTTAAGTAAGTAAGCACCGTGTCTGTGTTAAAGAAAAGTTAATTAATAAAAATAATTTATGGTTTCCAAATTGGTTATAAGGCTATTTATTTTACATAATAATTGAGTTTACTTACATATATTTATGGTATGTTAAAAGAAAGATCGATGAGAATGTACTTGGTATAATCTTCAAGTACTCATTGAAGTTGATGTGATTTATAAGGAAGGATGTACCTTAGTAATCATTCATAGAATCAATCAACATGTTTTCATGTATGTGTAATGGAGTGAATTATATTTTATCAAATATCACAATTATCATATTTATAATGAGGCTAACATAGTTGATGTGGGAATGTTATTTAAGGAAATATTTTTATAAGTCATTTCTTTCTTTAAACAAAGTATATATATATATATATATATATATATATATATATAAGTGTGTGCTGGGTGTGTTACATAAAACTTGTATAAATCATGTACCAATGTGTATTAAATAGTTGGCATGAGTGTGCTTTATTGTTTTAAGTGCACTAATTAAAATTGTTTTGTTAAAATCTTTGTCTTTTCAAATGTTTTAGTTATATAGTGAAAATCCATTGAACTCTCTATTAATATCTTATAATGATGGTTTAATAACAATTGGTAAGAATTTAAACTCAAATATTATGACACATTGATAACTGAAACAAATTCAAAGATATTTAATGATTTGTTCAAAGATAACATAAGTGCCAATTGATTCTTCTTGATAACATTTTATAGCACCTCAATAATCAAAATTGAATTGAAATAACCTAAACGATACAAAATCATTCTTGATAATTTTGGAGTAGTCTCATACATAAAAGGTTATAACATCACTTAACATACTATAGATCCTCGAACTTGTGAATGTTAAACACTAACCTATTTAGCATGTGTGGTCAATTAGGATTATGTTGTATACGTGTTGGTCAAGTAAGATTATGTTGCATCATGTGTTGGTTAAGTAGGATTATATAGGATGAGGTGTTGGTCAAGTAAGATTATGTTGGATAATATATAAAATTAATTAATTATTTTCATTTATGTTAATCATTGCTTTTATAAATTTGAATTCGATGTTTTCCACCCACTACTGACGAAGCATATCTCTACTAACCAAGCATATCTTTCACATCTCTGAGAACATATCAATTAACTCGGTGAGATAACCGTTTGAAAATTATATCCAAAATGACGAAAAAATGGCATAAGGGTTTCCACCGTTTACCATAGAACAGAGGCGAAAGAAATAATGAAAGACCCTAGTGCATCCTCGTAGTGTATGGCATCCAGAACTATGGCCTCTTGAAAGAATGAAGAACAATCATTCCTGCTCACGGTAACCTTAAAAAGACATTTATGTTCGCCCAAACCATATTCTCACAAGCATGACTCTAAGCTGCTGGGATTAGTCAATCAATAATAATGAAGCTGTTTACCCATTTTTTTAAACTAACGGCGTAATTAAAAAATCGTATTTGGTCACTTTCTCTGGGCCTGCAAATTAATGGTGTTAGATTCACGTAAACCAATTCCAATTTTAAAAATGCACAATGTCCAACATGAATGGAAAATGTATTAACGTGTGTTTTAATAAATTTATCTTCGTTTTTCAGAAAGCATATTCCAATATTATATATATTAGTTCTAAAAAAATGTCAATGTCTTCTAAATTACGAGTATCTTCGGTCTTTAACGGATATACGTTACGCATTTTTTCATTTTGTCTGGCATGCAATTTTCTAAGTCAGTCGATTCAATTTTGTCTGGCGTCCAATTTTTTAAATCAACAGATTAGAAGTTTTTCTTGGTATCCAAATTTTTAAATCGGCGGAATCGAATTTGGTTTATGTTACTGTCGAGAAATTGAGCGTTTGCTTATTCCCTGATTCCTGAAACCATGAGGATATGAAGCCCGCTCGGCCTTCAATTCATTACGCAGCTGCAATTGAATTCCAATATTCGCCGGATCAAAGACCGTGGGGGTTGTTTTGCCCATTTCTGTACGCGTTTAAGTGTGAATCCACAAACTTACACGACCCACCAGGAGTTTGGATCCCTCTACAGCCAGATCTTGTTAGGGTTCCGGCAAGATGTTTTGGGTAGACCTAGCTGAAAATCTAGACCTGGTGCTGGTTCCAACGGGAATTCTTTTCTTGGTGGCCTACCATGTCTACCTCCTCTACAGAATCATCAAGTACCCGAATACGACCGTCATAGGATTCGAAAATGGCAACAGACAAGTCTGGGTACAGCAGATGATGCAGGTAATAAAATTAACATAATTATTACTGATTTTATTGTGTACTTTCTAGGTTTCCTTGATTTTGTAGGGTTTTGATTTCAACAATTAATTGCAGAATATGCCAACGTATACCTCACTGGCTCTTCAAGTGGTGTCAAGCAACATATCTGCTGCGGTTTATCTCGCCAGTCTCTCACTGACTATCAGCTCTGTGGTCGGCACCGTAATGGCCTTCGCCACAGCACATAGCAGCAGCACCATCTCCAACGTGGTGGTAAATGAGTTAATATTTGGAAATAAAAGTTCCTTACTGTCTTCTATGAAATATGCGAGCATACTGCTTTGTTTCCTGGTATCCTTCGTATCGTATGTACAGTGCACCCGTTATTTCATTCATGTGAGTTTTCTGATTAGCACGCCGAATACAAGTGTCCCTGTAGAGTACATTGAGAAGGCAGTGATTAGAGGGAGTAATTTCTGGGCTATGGGGATGAGGGCATTTTACTTTGCCTTCCCACTTCTGTTGTGGATCACTGGCCCCATAACCATGTTTGCCTGCTCACTGGGCATGATCTCTTTTCTGTATTTTCTTGACTTTAAGGCGAGTCCCATCCCGCCATTTGTAATCAAGTCGTCCTCTAACCGTTCACGAGAATTATTGGTCAGGGAATCAAATCCAGCAGCGTACGAAAGCATGCCACCGCCCAGTGTGTTTGCATGAATAACGTTCTGGCATTCGAGAGAAATCGCGCTTGTTCATGATAGCATCTCTTCATAACTTTAAGAAATCTGTTATTGCTCTATTTAGTATGATGTTTGGTCTTTTAATTCAAAATTCGTTAATTTTATTTGGAGGGTGAATATACGATTGGAACTCAACATCCAGTGAGTTTGGTCCAATCTCATCAAATCTCCCTTAAAAGGATTGAAATGACAATTTTGGGTTGTTTATTGTATAATTATATGGGTATGTGGGATAATTTAGAATGTTGAATCGATTTTTACAATTAAAATTATAATCTCAAGATTCAGGTCAAAACCACCCAAAAATATATAAATTGTATCTATGATAAATATTTATGTTAAATACATAATTGTATCAATAACACTTCATCTCAATTCATAATATAAAAATTAAAAACTAATAAATTTACACTTCAAAAAATTGCACTCTCCTTACTTGATAGATGCCAATAAAAAGAATCGATGTCAACAAAAATTATGAGACTTTGGAAATTTTGATATAGCTTGTGTTTATGGTAAACGTTGAATTTGATATGGCATGAGGTAATCAATGAAAGAGATTAACCGTTCATTTTAATATTTGCTATATTAACATGACAAACGGGACGATGATGGGCATGGGCTAGTCAATGGTATAATAATGTTTGATCTAAGTTTTTATTGATTATGATTGATATTTGAAATGCAATTAAGCGAGGGATCCGATCTGTAATATATTTTTCAATATAAATATGAAATTAGTTAACACATTTAGCAGTAACTTTTGTCAAATGAGTAAGATATAAGTGTTTAAATTTACAAAATTATGAAGAAATATATATGTGTGTGAAAATCAAATTTACAATTACATAAGTATGGGTTAGTTGGAAACTTCATTAATATGTATAAAATTAAATTTTATGTACATATTATAGCCTTATCATAAGGTACTGTAATTTTCTAGCTCTTTAAAGCCCTTGGTAGGAAAAAAAATTAAAAACACACTTCACACCAAGGTCCTCCAACAAATATGAATCACACAAGCATGTCCTTCAACGAAAGACATCTCCTTCTCTTGCACTTTAACAAGTACAACCTTGGGTTTCATCTCAAAACCTAATCTCCTAGTCTCCAAGGGATGGAACCCTAACCCTAGTTTTCAAGATGCTCAAAGAAGCTCCAAGAGAGAGAGATAAAGTACAAATGAAGTATATGACAGAGCAAGACCAATTTGCTTCTCTTAATCACATCTCTAGCACAAGAGTGATACGAATGAATGAATCTGAAAGGAATAGAGAGATCTCCTTCCTCCATGTATCTCAAAAGGGGTGCCAACAATACATATGCAGGCCTATGCCTTACAAAAAACCTAAAGAGATGCATGTAGGCTTGCACATACACTCCAAAGATATACATGTCAAATGCCGAAGTGATGTCATCCACAAGAAATACACCAAATGTAAGGGCACTCGATGAGGTGTGGGTGACACTTCTTCTACAAGGCCCCAAGGACTCCAACAAAGCTCCTAGGCCATGTACTTCACTAGGTCTACTCCCCTTGCATGAAGATTCTCTCAATCCAAGCATCCCAATGTTAACTCCAAGCCTCCATGCAGATATCCAAGATACTTGATGCTATATAGGGATCAATTCCCTCCTCTTGGATGCAAAACACTCCTCCTTCAATGTACACATTATTCTCCAAGAAAGAAACCATATCGATGTGGCCACCATGTAGAACTCCACCAAGTTGTCTAAAGATTTGTAATTCCCTAGGGAAAATATCATACAAGCACCCAATTGAGGAGAAGTAGAGCTTAAACCGACTCTGATACCAATCCGAAAGATACATGCTAGTTTACAAACTCACCAAACCATAATCACAGAGTACACAATAGAAGAAAATTTTCCCCTCTCTATTTCATTAACATAAAAATTACATATTTATACACAAACAACATATTTTTCTTAGTGAATTGAATTTACATTGGGTCATAAGGGTACACGAAGCTGGTACCCAAAAAGACCGCAACAGCAGCGCATGAGCGTAAAAAACAAATCGACACACAGGCGCATCCAAATGCATGCACACGTCGCTGCTTCGGCAATGTTGAACATCCATGTGGTTCAGCCCACGTGGACAAAAGGGGTGCGCACGTGCCTTTGAGGCGTACGCACAAAATGGCACACACGCGTCAATGATGCATGCACACCTCTGTTTTTTTATATAAAAAAATAGAGCTCACGGGTTTGTCATTTTCGACAGACCCGTGAACCCACCATGCAATCCCACGAGCGCACTGTGCAACCCCGCGAACACATCTTCGAGCAACCAAATCCTCCTCAACACCAACAAATCACCCCTACACCACGACGCCATCCATTTCTTCAGGTAGGTGCTCAACAAAGCATCCATTTGTTTTTATTTTTGTTTTCCATTTGAATTTTAATTTAAAAAAAAAATTACAATCCATTTAAAAACCAAAAAAAAATCACTGCAGGCCATCTACACCTAACAAGATGTCAAACGCACCTGAACCATCTGATGAAACCAATGAAACTCGACCTTCAGAAGACAACATGGGAACCGACAATGAGCACAATGAAAACCCCGAAGATCAATTACACCAAGATTTAAATCAATTGAGGGCACTAAGTAATGAATTGAATAGCACCAAGGAACCCTCTCGGGTTTTCTTGGCTTCATCACTGCAAAACATTATTGAATCAATCAATATTGCACACAGTGAGATAACAAACTTGAGCCAATACAGGGCTCGAAGGAGGGAATAATACTCCACTGGGTTGTCCAAAGAGCAGATAAAAGACCTCAACATCAACAAAGCCCAGTTATATAGAAATTTCATAGTTCCCTCGACGGGACAACCTCCAGTTGTGACGAGGCCTCAGGTTTGCATGGACTGGTGCATTTACCAGCCATGGAGAGATAAA